>CM019823.1:114747803-115947803 GCA_009763385.1 Coix lacryma-jobi var. lacryma-jobi
ATTTCAGAGCTTAAAATTAAAATTATTAAAAAGCGAAACCTCTCATGTTGCGTCTCCGCACTAAAAAAAACCTTAAAAAATTCCACTCTATGAATATGTGATATAAATATTTTGGGTTATCCATTGTTGAAATGATAAATAGATGCTCTATTTTATGTTTCACCTGTGTCTGGTTTATAACTTTGATTTCTTTATGATTTGGGTCTAGTGGTTATTATATTTATCTTGAAGTCTTTGAAATTTGTGGGTTGCATAGAATTTAAACTTTGTCTGAAAGTAGTTGTGGGATATGAATAGAGGTAGAATTTGCTATGACATTATTCTGAGAGATACTTGAAATTCGGAGATTTAATGAAATAATAAAATTTACTCAATGTCAAATTGAGCATTGTCAAATCATTGTGACTACTAGTTGAGATTATAGTCATATTCTCGAGATCAAGATTTACGTACACGTTATAAACTAATAAATATTTTGCATGTGCATTCTCTCTCTGATTAAAAATATGAGGCTATTCTATAAATCTCAGAAATAAGCGACGGACATGTGTCCGTCAGAACTGGAAAAAAAAGGTCAAGTGACCGCCCAAACAAAATATGAAAAAGAAAAGGTCAAGTGACCGCCAAATAAAATAAAAGATGGCCGAAGGCCCAGTAGCCTCATAATTTTCAAAGGTAGGGAAAATGACATATGCAAAAGAAAAAAGTAATAAAATATTCACTGGCACTTCTTGATCTAGGTTTATGGCTTGTATCTCCTTATGGTCAAGTCTTTGACTTTGCAATATTATGTGATACGATTTTATATAAAGATAATGATAAAAACTCCGGATGAAAAGTAATCAAGGGGTAAAAGATAAGCATTTCTGTAACTATTCTGTTTTGCATTTGCTTGAGGACTCATTGAGAACTAAAGCCCCATAATTAAAGAGACGGGTGGATGAGTAAGGTACCATTTTATTCAAGTTTAAAAGAAATCTTGGCTATAAAATATGATACTTTTGAGGTGTAGTCGGCATTGCAGCATCTTCTGATCAATAAAATGGAAGAACTATAATATTTATATACATATACATTTGTAACTAACTTGTTTCCACATGTATTGGAGAATTATTGTTTTACAGACAAAATTGTGGAAACATGGTGAGAAAATATTATTGCTATCAGTGGATTTCTTGGCTTTTTGAAGAAGACCAACAGAGATCAAATAGTTCGAAGCATGACAATTCATACTCCGAACTAGGGGGGCCTGTGTTAACACTGGATTTTGGTCAACATTGAGAAGATGACAGGTGGACCCAATGAGCAGTGAGAAGAGCATTCGGTAGACGGCCAAGCGGTCGGTTACTCCATTCGGGAAATAGATATGGCAAAAGAAGCTGATCACGAGGATAATCGACCATGACCGTAAAAGATTAAACAAGTATTCAAGAATCAGAGGGGTCTGATCTCATTGGCCAGGAGTTGGATTTGGTGGCGTTGTGATGTGGCAAGCAAGCAAAGAAGGCAATTTAAATATAAATATGTATAAAGCATGCATGTCTCGACGTCCAGTTCTATATTTAGCATAAATGGCTTCACAATGAAGGAAAGGCTAGAAGACGGCGTGCATGTCCAGTGTGCGGAGATGGGCGTATGAGGCATTCGGCAAGTATCCATGCGGTCGACTAGTTTCCAAGAATTCAGCAACTGCTTATGCGGTCGGCTATTCTGAGAAAAAGGGAGTTTCCGTTGAAACGACGGGAGCAAGAGCCGATCGGGCAAGAAAATTGCGACAATTAAGGCAATAAAGTTTCCAAAGGGAGTTAAAGGCCAAAAATGTAGTATTTTTCTTTAACGTTTCATAGTCGTGTCCTTTTAGGACTTGTATCTCGTCCAGGGTATAAATATAAACCCTTGGCTATTGTAAAAAGTGTTCACAACCATATCAATACAAACCGGCCCCGTGCCACCTTCGAGTCCTTAGTTGTGTCGTCGAGTTCTTCGAGAGGAATCATCGATCCGTCGACCTCCGTAAGTTCTGGCAACCTTGTTATCATGTCTAGTATCATGCGATGGATTTAGATATGATGCAAGTAGTCTTGCTTGTTTTCAATGGTCGTGCGATGGACCCTTGTTAGCGATCAAGAAGTCTTTGCTTATGCTCTGCTTATGGGTAGATACCGTGTGGCAGGCGTTTATTCATGTTTAGCAGAAGCGAGATAGTTATCGGCTCTGTTAGATTTGGCAAATCTGATAGATTCATTAAGTTATCATGTGTTGCATTGTTTATTTAATTTTGTAACACTCTTCTGCCCAATTTAGATTGATTTTTGTTCGGTCCCTGCTTCACAAGTTTCCTTGTGTCTCTTTAATCGCTAGATCATGATGGCCGAGTTAACTTTCAATCTAGATTGTTACATGTTGCGGGTTCATGCATGTCAACCACAATTAGGCTTTAGTAAAACTAGGTATCGTGCGACAGATGCAGGTTTTAGTTTAGTTTAATCGTGCTTGTTTGTATGTTCCTTCCTCATGGACCCCAATTCGGCTAGCTTGCCGATCTTGGTTAAGCTTACGCGAGTAATAAGTTTTTATAGATCTGTTTGGATACATGCATGCTTTTAGCTTCTTATAATTAGATTGTATCATGCGGTGGATTAATCTAATTATAAGGAGTGGTGTAGACTTAGTTTATGCTTGACGGGTTTTACAAAGACTAGACGTGCGACACACTAGTTGGAGTAGCCTATGCATGTGTTGTTTGAATAGATTTATATTTACAAGTTGCCTGTTTACAATTCGCTATGTTTTTTGACAATGTCTATTGTTTGTTTAAGCATGCTTTTTCCTCATACATGTATTCGGCAGTTGATATACTTACATGCTTTTCATATTAGCCGAATAATTCTATAAACATGCTTTGACAGACAGCTTCTATAGCTGTGTGCCGTTATGATTGGCTTTCAAAAGCCGTACATATGGAACTGTATGGTCTCACCCGGCATGTTCCAGTGGTATTCTCACAGTTTTATCCCTTGTTGGTTTTCAGGTCAAACCGACTGGCACGTCTCTGGATTCTAAATCGTCCGGGCACCCGATTGAAGCCAAGCTTTTCGGCTTGCCGTGTGTTAAGCGCGGTGTGTCACGTTTTGTGCCAACACTTTGCTAAAAGAACAATACACTCAAGTGAAAGTTGATTATGATACTCTTACCGTTGCATATGATATACTTTCACATGAGACACATGATGCCCCTAACCTTGTTGTTAAGTGTGACATAGCAACATCTTGTGAGGACTTGCTTAGTGGGCATGATGAGCAAAGAGCTAGTGGCAAGGGCAAGAAAGTGGTTGTGGCCGATCACTATGATTATTATGTCAAGGTCAAGAATGAGAATACAAAGCTCAAGGTTGATCTAGAGAAGCTTGCAACCACAAAGCAAGTCACTATTGAGACTCATGACGATGACTATAGCATGTCACTTGAGCTAGACATGCTAAAAGAAGAGAACAAGAGATTGAAGATGGAGAGGGATTACAAGATGACACCATCTCAATTAGAGCTCCAACAAGAGAATGACAAGCTCAAGAAAGAGAAGGAGCACCTCACCACCGGGTTGAAGAAATTCACCGAGGGTCAATGTCTTCAAAGTAAGCTTCTCATGAACACCGTAATGAAGACCAATAGGAATGGCATTGGCTTCCTTGAAGAGAAGATGAAGCAACGCAAGAGCATCACAAAGCCAAAGAAGAAGAAGATTGGGAGATGCTATAAGTGTGGAATGGAAGGACACTTTGCTCATGATTGTGAAGAGCCAAAACCCACACCCTTGCCCAAGCATGCTAGGCCCTTTGCTTTCAATGCTCACTACATGCTTAGACAAGACTCTAGTGGCAAGATGAAAGTCATGTTCTTGGGGCCTCCCAACAAGAAGAGGCCAAAGTAAATATGGGTTGCTAAGTCACTAGTTGAGAAGGTTAAGGGACCTCAACAAGTTTGGGTCCCAAAAGCTCAAGCTTGATTTCTTGTGTATGTAGGTGAACTACAAGACCGGTGGATCTCATTGGGTGATTGATAGTGGTTGCACACAACATATGACTGGTGATCCCCGAATGTTCACCTCACTAGAAGAGAATGTCGATGACCAATAAAAGATTACATTTGGTGACAACTCTAAGGGCAATGTCAAGGGATTGGGCAAAGTGGCAATATCAAATGATCATACCATCTCCAATGTGCTTCTAGTTGCATCATTGAGCTTCAACTTGCTATCCATTGGGCAACTATGTGATCTTGGCTTTCAATGTTTGTTCACTGACAAAGAAGTGGTTGTGACCAAGAAAGATGATACACAAGTGATATTCAAAGGCTTTAGATACAACAATCTCTATCTAGTGGATTTCACCTCCGAAGATGCCAACTTGAAGACATGCTTGTTCACTAAGCAATCACTTGGTTGGCTATGGCATAGAAGATTGGCTCATGTGGGAATGAACACTCTCAACAAGATATTGAAGAAGGATTTGGTTAGAGGCTTGAAGGATGACAAATTTGAGAAGGACAAATTGTGTAGTGCATGTCAAGCTGGCAAGCAAGTTGCAAACACTCATCCAACCAAAGCCTTTGTATCAACATCAAGAGAGTTAGCACTACTTCACATGGATCTATTTGGGCCAACAACATATGCTAGCTTGGGTGGAAATCTCTATTGTGTAGTGATTGTGGATGACTATTCTAGATACACTTGGGTATTCTTTCTTCATGACAAATCCGAAGCAACCCCTTCATTCAAGAAGTTTGCCAAGAGAGCCCAAAATGAGTTTGACTTGAAAATCAAGAAGATAAGAAGTGATAATGGAAGAGAATTTGACAACACCCACATTGAGGAATATTGTGATGAAGTTGGGATCAAGCATGAAGTCTCCGCAACATATACACCACAACAAAATGGGGTAGTTGAGAGGAAGAACCGGACACTAATCACCCTAGCAAGGACAATGTTAGATGAGTACACTACACCAGAAAGATTTTGGGCGGAAGCAATCAACATCGCTTGCTATGCATCAAACTGGTTGTTCCCCCATCGTCTCCTTGGCAAGACCCCCTATGAGCTACTCAACAACAAGAAGCCGGATATATCATTCTTTAGAGTGTTTGGGTGCAAATGCTACATCTACAAGAAGCGCCAACACCTAGGGAAGTTCCAACGCCGATGTGATATTGGTTTTCTTGTTGGTTACTCATTGAAGTCCAAAGCATATCGAGTATTCAACCATGCCACCGGGATGGTAGAAGAAACATATGATGTGGAATTCGATGAATCTAATGGCTCTCAAGGAGAGCACGAAAATCTTGATGATGTAGGTGATGAACCATTGAGGGAAGCAATGAAGAACATGCCGGTTGGAGCCATCAAGCCTAAAGATGATGATGATGATGTGCAAGTCATTGACAAGCCATCCTCATCCAATGTACCACATGATGATGACAAAGATGGGAGAGATCCATTTGAAGATACTCATGTCTCCCATGATCAAATGGTGGTACAAGCTCAAGATGTTGATGCTCCACAAGCAGCCCCTCAAGTGGTTGATCGAAGGACTACTCCTCTACTACAAGCTCAGCCTCAAGATCTCATCATAGGGAGTCCAACAAGGGGTGTAATGACTCGATCTCAAAAACTTGCTTTATTTATTGAACATCACTCATTTGTGTCTCTTGTTGAGCCTACCATTGTAGATGAAGCTCTAGGTGATCTGGATTGGGTGAATGCTATGCATGAAGAATTAAACAACTTCACCCGCAACCAAGTTTGGACACTTGAAGAGCGACCCAAAGGCGCAAGAGTCATTGGAACAAAATGGGTATTTAGGAACAAGCAAGATGATCAAGGCAAGGTTGTTAGAAACAAGGCAAGGCTAGCGGCAAGGGGGTTCTCTCAAGTTGAAGGTTTGGATTTTGGAGAGACCTTTGCACCGGTTGCAAGACTCGAAGCCATTTGTATCCTCCTTGCATATGCATCACATCATGACATTAAATTATATCAAATGGATGTGAAAAGTGCATTTCTAAATGGCTTCATAAATGAACTAGTCTATGTTGATCAACCTCCCGGGTTTGAAGACCCTAGATATCCAAATCATGTTTATAGGTTGTCCAAGGCGCTATATGGGCTCAAGCAAGCCCCAAGAGCTTGGTACGAGCGCCTCTGGGACTTCCTCATTGAGAAGGGCTTCACCATTGGGAAGGTCGACACCACACTATTCACCAAGAAGCTTGATGGAGAGATCTTCATTTGTCAAGTCTACGTTGATGACATCATCTTCGGGTCAACAAATGAAGCCTATTGCAAGGAATTTGGTGACTTGATGTCGAAGGAGTTTGAAATGTCCATGATTAGAGAGCTCACATTCTTCCTGGGCTTCCAAGTCAAGCAATTGAAGGAGGGGACTTTGATATCTCAAGAGAAGTATACAAAAGACCTCCTCAAGCGCTTCAACATGGATGATTGCAAGCCTATCAAGACTCCAATGCCAACAAACGGACATCTCGACCTAGATGTGGGAGGTAACCCGGTTGATCAAACTCTCTACCGTTCTATGATTGGTAGCTTGTTATACTTGACCGCATCTAGGCCCGGCATCATGTTTAGTGTGTGCATGTGTGCTCGCTTTCAAGTCGATCCTAGGGAATCACATCTCATAGCGGTGAAGAGAATCCTTAGGTACCTAAAGCACACCTCAAGCATTGGCCTTTGGTATCCCAAAGGAGCTAACTTCCAACTCATTGGGTATTCCGATTCGGATTACGCGGGTTGCAAAGTAGATAGAAAAAGCACATCCGGAGGGTGCCATTTGCTTGGGAGATCACTAGTTTCATGGAGTTCGAAAAAGCAAAATAGTGTGGCCTTGTCTACCGCCGAGGCGGAATACATAGCCGTGGGTGCTTGTTGTGCACAAAACCTTTACATGAAACAAACCCTTTTAGACTATGGTGTAGTTCTAGAAAGGGTACCTTTGTTGTGTGACAATGAGAGCGCGGTTAAGCTTGCTAACAACCCGGTTCAACACTGTCGCACCAAGCACATAGATATTCGCCATCACTTTCTTAGAGACCATGTTTCAAAGAAAGACATATCCTTAGAGGGAGTTAGAACCGAAGATCAATTGGCGGATATCTTCACAAAACCCCTAGATGAAAACACTCTTTGTAAATTGCGAAGTGAGCTTAATGTGCTTGATCTAAGTAACTTTATCAAAAGGTGAAAGGGGGTTGTCTTTGCATTGCATTATACCATATGCCATCTTTAAATTATGCTATGCACATAGGCTTGTCAGACGTGGTTAAGATAACCGCCCTAAAAAGCGTGTGAAGAAGCTTACCCATGAGCAAACTTGACAAGCAACCTAGATTCAAATTTCGTATTGCATTGCATATGCATGTTTGTTGCTTTGTTGTTTCTTTTTGGTTAAGTTTTGAGCAACCGCTGTGTTCGTCCATCGCTAGGGGGAGCATTTGAGGCTCCTAATGGTTAAGACCCCTAGTTTTGGTGGCCACATGTTGTCTCCTCGGGTTTTATTGCCTATTTTATCTAGAAAACTATTTTAGCCTATGGCAAAATATTTGAAAAATTTGTGGGTTTGAGAGAGGTAACTCCTCTAGGTTCCAACTGGTGTTTATTTGCGTCTTATTTGAGTTGGAACTTGGTTGGGAGAAGTCGGCGCAAAAAATCGAGTCAAAACAGGGGTTTATGTGTGACCGGACGCTGGGATCGAACGTTGGCATGCGTCCGGTCAGTGCAACAGACGCGCTGATGAACAGCGTCATCGTCGCGTCCGGTCATGAGTCGAGCGTGCGTCTGGTCGTGTGCGACAGGACGCGTCCGATCGCGATTTACGCGTTTCAGGAGCTCTCTGTTCGAGACCGGACGCTGGGGCTCCGTGCGTCCAGTCACATCTCGTGCGTCCGGTCGCAACTTAAGGGGCGCAATAAGTTTTTCCAACCGACATGTGGCCCCCACCTCTTGTCATCCCGAGCGCGACCCGCTGCGCCGCCATCTTCTCGCCGTGCCCTAACCACCGCACCGCCGCACTCCCCCACCGCGCCCACACCGCCGCCTCCTCTCTGCTCACCACGCCCGCACCGCCGCACCTCCTCCCCGCGTCCGCGCCGCCGCACCCACACCACCGCCCGCGCCAACATCCCACCGCGCCCGAGTTCCCCCCAGTCGCCCCTCGCTCCTCGCCGGAGTGGGTGGCCCTCGCCGGCGCTCAAGTTCATCTCGCCGGAGGACGCTTCCAACCCTCATCCTCTTCTCCGGCGACCTCTCTCCGGCCGGCCGCATCCACCCAGTGAGCTCCCCACCTCTTTCCATAACCTGTGCATGCTACCTGTTCGCTGAAATGCCACAACCACTCGTTCATGCCTAACTAACCTCGTTTTGGCACATTCTCTCGCGCAGATCCTTCCTGCCAGTGCTTGTGGTGCCCGTACATGTCCGTATCTTACCCCTGCTCGGTCGGTTCGTCACGTTGTTGATATTTGGTAACGCAATTAGGAAATAGGATCCGCAAGCGCACGGATATCGGTGAGCACTTCACCCGAGAATAAGTCCTGGGTATCGTATTTATATTTTTACCACTAGGAGAAAAGGTGCATCTGACTAACCAAATCTATTACTACTAACCTTTAGGCTACAAACCACTATGACTCGATATAAGTGATATAGAGAAGACTACAACCGCACTCTTCTTCTAACCTTGGTAAGGATGATCTATTGTTCTATTGGGGAGGCTGACGGAATCTAGACACCACAAAGGATGTTCAACCCGCACCTATAAACCCTATCGATCCTGCTAACGGGATATGGAATCCAAAGGTAACTCGGAAATGTCACGTTCCTCGCTACTACCACGATCCAGCTAGACGAGGGGATATCTATGAGTATCCTAGCTTAAACACCACGTTTACGCCAGAGATGATTACTCTAAACTCTACGCGAAGAGATCAAAGTAAACTCATAAACCAAAGAACAATAAAACAAAGAACTTACTAGAATTTAGAAGTCGAAATACTGAAGAATCCTGAGAACAAGCCTCGGGCTAGGAGAACTTGATCCCGCAGGTACAACCTCGGAGTAGACACCGACAGGCCGGCTTCCTCCGATCTACACCTCCACTCTATCTCTCTTAATCTAGTAGAACTAATTCTACTTCACATTGGATGCTACGCCCCTAGAGGTGGGAACCTAGAGGAACCTCTCTCTCTAAACCCTAACTTTTGATATGCAACTGAATAATGAATTGGGGTCTCCTGTGCCAGGGGCCAGGGCCTTGCTTATATAGTCTTTTCCGGTGAATCTGGACCGTTGGATCAAACCGACTTAGAAAGGACGGTTTTCCTTGATCCTCAAAGGCGGTGGAGCATAATCCGCGAGATTGAGCCTGATTGGCTGCAGGCACAGGGCGGGCGCCCTGGGGGGTAGGGCGGGCGCCCTGCCTGTGGGCCCGTTCCGCCTCCGCTTCGGTCGTGTTGCTTCTGGACTCTTCCTGATCGAGGAAAATTGGCCGCCAAGTTAATATCCCGTCATTAATCCGACATGTGGGCCTATTTTCCATATTATCTGATAACCCCCTGCAGAAATAGATAAACAGCAAAACTCGTGGAATTCTGTCAGATCAAACCCTAATTATAGGTGTTGCTTGCATATAGGTCCTTTTCTTTATTTATTTGATAGCTATAATTGATACTTAAGAACCGTCAACAAACACCCCCATACTTAGGCTTTTACTCGTCCTCGAGAAAAGGTTGGTTTAAGAAACATCTGGGGTTAAAAACTTTGCAAAGCATTCTTTTCATACCTGCAGGGTGTTGTAAAAATCCACTGTGCACTGTAGTCAGGGAAATATATGGTTAGAGTAGAGAGCCTTTCTTCTTCTCAACTCTGTCACTTGGAGTTTTTGCATATTTTTGAAAAGAAAACTTAGCATACCTTTATCCTCATAGGTGCTCTCAGAATCACTCATTATCTTTTTATATATATCTCACTGAGGCTGTTTTGATTTTGCAACAATTCTTTAAGCATACATACCTTGCATTTATTGTATGGTCAAAACGGGATCCGAGGAGAGGAATGCCATACTCTTAGATCAAAGACTTCGAAAATTAAAAACTTGTCACTCTTACTGGCATATTGCTTATTAGAGGGACCATGGGCTATCATTTTCTTTTCATCATATTTTTATCATATCTCATTTTTTTTCTTTTTGGGTGGATACCGAGGTACCCCTAATTCTACTGCCGGACACTTGTCCATTTTTTTCTGCGAGGTTGTCGAGCACTTGCTCCTTTTTATTTCCTCGATATATTCATAATTTTGCATAGCCCATGCCTCTAACGCAATAATACTTCGGAAGAGTGAATCTTTCTGAATAAAAATGTCTTGATCTTGGGAGTATGATAAATCTCTCAACAAGGGTCTAACTCATTTTGAGCAAACTCAATACAAAGTAGATAGCTATAGTTATGTTTAGCAAGCTTATAAAACATGAGGATGGTAGCTATAATTTTAAAGTTTTTGAAATAAATTCTCCAAGCAACAAAGATATTAAGAATAAGGTACTCATACTCTTGCCATCTTACATTCCACAATGACTTTAGCAATACAGGGTTTTGAAATAATTTTAATAATTGCAGGTTTTCAGGAAGGATCACAGGGTGAGATCATGATTATGAGTATTTTTATCTTTTTAGTTCATTATGTTAAAAGAGAGACAATAATTCTACACAACTATAGTGAGTGTATGAATGCATAATAACAGTGTGCAGAGTGTGTACCTGAATCGTGGAGTGGTGTGATCGAAGTGTGCGTGGCATGTCGGGGGATCTCCCCCATACTTGTTTTCTGCTTTCTTGCACAAAAGTAAAGTAGAGACACAAAACATACTAATAATAATCTTTATTAATCTTGAGGCATTTATTACAACCGAATAATAATAATAACCGAATTATAGTGATAGATCTAAACCGAATATAAGCGAACCTAATAGAATCTAATAATAAGATAAATAGCCTCAAGATCTACTCTAGATAGCTCAGCGACGCTCAAGCTTCCTAACCCTCTTCTCTAAGTCGACGTTTTGCCTTCTTAGCTCGGCAATCTCCCTATCTAGCCTTAGGATTGTAGTGTTGTGGTTGTTGACCTTCCGCTCTAAGGAGATGTGGGAGCCTTGAATGTTTATGACCTGGTCCTTTAGCTCCCGTAGCTCGACATCTACGTCTGCAATGGTCCTGCGGCGCTTGGGAGGCATGTCGTGAGCTCGGAGGCCATGCTTGGGCGCCTCCTGAGGTGGGATGAAGCGAACTTGAGCTGCCCTCACGCCCTCGAAGTAAGGTCTCTCCTCCGTGGTGTAGCGGACGCTGGAGATCTCGCCGCTCCGGTTGGTCTTCACTCCGACGACCCGCTCATTGGGTCGTGGCGGCAAGATCTTTGTTCCGGCGGACACCTTGACGACCTCCTTCCCCTTCAATGATGAAGAGGAGCCTTCAAGAAGCAGGGGCTGCGTAGGTGCAGTAAGGACTGGGCGAGCAAAGAAGGATTGGGCAGAGCTGCGCTGGCGTGGTGGTATGGCTTCTAGTTGACGCTCGGTGTTGGCCGGGATGAGAGCGAGGGCGTCGGGATCTTCCTTGGGCTTCTTGTTGAGGTCGTAGGGAACGACTTCCCAATCGTCGTGGTACTCTTTGGCCATTGGAGCAGCAGGGATTTAAGCTAGATCTAATTGAGGAAGAAGAGAAGGCTTGAAAGAATTTGTGCTAAAAGCTGACGTCAGGGGGCTTGTTTATATAGGGGGTAAAAACTGCCTTGTAGATGGTCGGGAGTCTCTTCCATTGTCACCGACAATGGAGTTTTCCAGATAGCAACGGGCGAGGTTATCGCGTGGGAGAAGTCCGGAGCCGAGGGGAGGCAGAGGCAGGGCGCCCGCCCTCATCCTCAGGGCGCCCGCCCTGTTCCTGTCTCCGCTGCGGGCCCGCTTCCTCTAGCGTGTTTCTAACCATATTCTTATCCCGAAAAATATATTTTTGGCCCAAAAACGTCAGATTAAAAATGTCGGGCTTTAATTATTAATTGGAAGGTAAAAATTGATCACGTCTATTTCTTCCAATTCTTTATTGGGCTCTAAAAATAATTTAAGACGTTGACCATTTACCTTGAATAACGTACCTTCGTCATTTTGAAGTGTGATAGCTCCGTGAGATGATGAATGAATTACCTTGAATGGTCCTTCCCATTTGCTCCGGAGCTTTCCATGCCCGAAAAGTTTCACCCTGGAATTAAAAAGTAATACCTTATCTCCGGGCGAGAACTCCTTCTTCTTGATCCTCTTGTCATGCCATCTTTTGACTCTTTCTTTGTAGATTTTTGAATTGTGATATGCTTTTTCCCGCCATTCTTCCAACTCTGATAATTGCATTCTTCTATAATTTCCGGCGATGTCTAGGTCCATGTTCCATCTCTTTATGGCCCAGTGTGCCTTGAATTCAAGTTCGACAGGTAGGTGGCAAGTCTTCCCGTACACCAATTGGTATGGAGACATTCCAATTGGGGTCTTGTATGCTGTCCGGTAAGCCCAGAGTGCATCGGGTAACTTGTCCTTCCACGCCGTTCCCATCTCATTTACCGTCTTCTGAAGAATGTTCTTGATTTGCTTGTTGGAAGTTTCTGCTTGGCCACTTGTCTGAGGATGATAAGGAGTAGCAACGTTGTGACGGATTCCATGTCTTGATAGATAGTGCTCGAAGCGCTTGTCTATGAAGTGTGATCCTCCATCACTTATTACTACTCTAGGAACTCCAAATCTTGGGAAAATAATTTCCTCAAACATCCTCTTTGAACTGATGTTGTCAGCATGTTTGCAAGGTAGTGCCTCTACCCACTTGGAGACGTAGTCAACCGCCACCAAGATGAACTCACACTTCTTTGATGGGGGAAATGGACCCATGTAGTCTATTCCCCAGACATCAAAGAGCTCAATCTGAAGGTTGTTGGTGAGTGGCATGGCATCCCTTGTATTTATATTTCCGTGCCTTTGACATGGCCCACATCTTCTGATATATTGCTTCGTGTCATCGTACATTGTAGGCCAGTAGAATCCACACTGCCAGATTTTTGAATGCGTACGGAATGCTCCATAGTGACCTCCGTATGGTGATGAGTGACATCTGTCGATGATCTTCAATCCTTCCTCGGTGGTCACACATCTTCTGAGTAAGCCATCAGCGCATACTCGGAAGAGGTAAGGTTCATCCCATATATGTGAACGACTTTCTTGAATAAGCTTCTTCTTGTTTGCTCCGGGTGGTACATAACCTGAAACCATAAAATTAACAATATCTGCATACCAGGGGTCAGATCTGTTAATCCCGTAAAGCATGTCGTCCCGGAGTGAGTCATTAATGGGGGGTTCCTGTGGATTCTTAAAGTACATTCTAGACAAGTGATCAGCAACAGAATTTTCTACTCTCTTTTTATCTTTTATTTCTAAGTCAAATTCTTGGAGTAATAAAATCCATCTAATCAGGCGAGGTTTAGCATCTTTCTTAGTGAGCAAATATTTTAGTGCAGCATGATCAGTGTAAACGATTATCTTAGCTCCAACTAAGTAAGATCTAAATTTATCAATGGCAAAGACAACAGCCAGAAGCTCTTTTTCAGTGGTTGCATAATTAATTTGAGCTCCTGTCAAAGTTTTACTTGCATAAGCAATTGCATGATGCTTTTTGTCTTTAGTTTGTCCCAAAACTGCCCCCACAGCATAATCACTAGCATCACACATACTTTCAAAAGGCAACGACCAATCAGGGGGTTGAATGATTGGTGCAGAGATGAGTGCTTGCTTTAATAAATTGAAAGAAGTTAAACATGCATCATCAAATTCGAAAGGAGCATCCTTGGCTAGCAAAAGAGTAAGTGGTCTAGCAATAAATGAAAAGTCTTTTATAAATCTGCGATAAAAACCAGCATGGCCAAGAAAGCTTCGAATTCCTTTTATATTCACAGGTGGAGGTAGTTGTTCAATTACTTCAATTTTAGCTCTGTCTACCTCAATACCTCTTTCAGACACTAAGTGT
Organism: Coix lacryma-jobi var. lacryma-jobi; assembly: GCA_009763385.1. Classification (NCBI taxonomy): domain Eukaryota; kingdom Viridiplantae; phylum Streptophyta; class Magnoliopsida; order Poales; family Poaceae; genus Coix; species Coix lacryma-jobi. Next base: position 114,761,912 of record CM019823.1, read on the forward strand.
CCTAGCACTATACCTTCCCTAACCATAAAATGACATTTTTCCCAATTAAGGATTAAGTGCTTTTCTTCACATCTTGGCAAAACCTTATCTAAGTTTTCAAGACAACTCTCAAAAGTTTTTCCATAAACTGAGAAATCATCCATAAAAACTTCCACAATCTCTTCAATCATACCAGAAAATATAGACATCATGCATCGTTGAAAAGAAGCTGGTGCATTACATAACCCAAAAGACATTCTACGATAAGCATACGTTCCATATGGGCATGTAAAAGTGGTTTTGCTTTGATCATCAGGATGGATAGGGATCTGATGATACCCTGAATATCCATCTAGAAAACAGAAGAACGAGTGGTTTGCTAATCGCTCTAGCATCTCATCTATGAAAGGTAAAGGAAAATGATCCTTTTTCGTGGCTTTATTGAGTTTTCTATAGTCTATGCACATCCGCCACCCAGTGACGGTGCGTTGAGGAATTAGCTCATTCTTCTCATTAGTGACAACAGTCATGCCTCCCTTTTTAGGCACAACTTGTACTGGGCTCACCCACTCACTATGCGGCACAGGATATATAATCCCTGCATGCAGCAACTTTATAACTTCCTTTTTAACTACCTCTCTCATCGCGTTATTAAGTCTACGTTGAGGTTCTCGAGAGGGTGTAATAGAAGGATCTGTTGGAATACGATGAGTACAAATCATAGGACTGATTCCTGTGAGATCTTGGAGTGAGTAGCCGAAAACAGAGTGGTGTTTTTCAAGAACGGTCATTAATCGCAGAGTTTGCTCCTGAGTGAGTTTATCACTAATGATCACAGGGAACTCTGGATTATTGTTTAGGAAAGCATATTTAAGACCAGGTGGTAAAGTTTTAAGTTCTATGGGGGGTCTGGGCGTTTCTGCAAACTCATCTAAAGGTTCAGGTTCAGAAGGTTCGGCCTCTTCTTCAATGAAGAAAGGAGCTTCCTCTTCTAAGTCTGGGTCATCTAAAAGCTCTTGAGATGCAGCCTTAACCTCCTCCATAGGATCAGGCAAAAGATATGGCTCGGTCTTATTATTCAAGGAATGAGTTATTGTGATTGGAAGTTTAAAATTCTTCCCTAAAGAAATGTGTAGCTTTCCAGTTTGACCTTCATAAAGGAGTCTTCTGAAAGGTTGTCCTATCAACAGGTTGAAGTCCCATGTATCAAAGATATAAAAGTTCAAATGAACCATGGAGCCTTCTACCATAAAGGGTAGGACATTAATAATTCCAAGACTGGGGACTAATCGTCCTGAAGATTCCTTCATGACTTTTGTTGTGGGGGTTAAAACAAGTTTTCCAAATAAATTGAGTGCAAAAGCTTCAGACATGATATTGATCCCCACAACAGGATTATAGAGAGCGTCAAATTGATCAGAATTATAAGCACAGCGTATAGTTATAGAAGGTGTATCCAATCGGATTACTTCAGAGGAAAGCTCTGACTCCTCTAACCATTCGCTACTCATAACTGAGATAAGCTCTCTCAATTGACGTTCACTTGGTAAACAAATACTAAACTGGCCGTTTTGGGGTCGGTCTATAGAATGGTAGTTTGAAATATTTCCAAAATCGGCAAAAAGATCGGATTCTATGTCCAGTATGAAATCAGGTGGTGGAATTTCTTCCTTTTGTGACTCAGAACCTGGGATAGCTAAAGTAGATGAAAAATTTGGCAGAGTGTCTACTTCGGCTTCGTCGGTTTTGTCATGGAGGGCATTATCCATCTCGGCTTCTAAGATTCTATTCAAAATCCCCTTAGCTTCATCTGTAGGGATTCGAAAGAAAGAACCTCTAGCCATAGTATGTAGCATTTGTTTATTTTCTTTTTGAAGACCTCTAAAGAAGTGAAATAAAAGAACAGTGTCTTCAAGCAAAAGTTTTGGACCAGATTCTAAAAGATCAGAAAAACGTTTCCAGGATTTTCCCAAAGTTTCATTATCTTTTTGTTTAAAAGATAGGACTTCGAGTCTAAGGTCGCCCGTACGGTCAAGGGAATAGAAATCTAGACAAAAGTTGGCTCTTAAAACTCCCCATTCACCTTGTTGTTGACCTACCTTCTGACTATACCATCGTCTAGCTTCTCCTCTTAAAGAAAAAGGAAAAAGCTTCCAACGTAAAGTCTTATCAGAGATGCCATCAATGCGAAGACAATCGCATGTCTGTTCAAAATCTCTAATATGAAGGTAAGGGTTTTCGTCTTCCTTTCCCGAAAAAGATAAGTTTTGAATCATCGCAATCAACCTTGAACTTAACTTATACTGGGCTGTTTGGATAGGTTGTGATGACTCCCATGGTAAAAGGTCAGTTGCTGAAGGTGTTGCGGCATCAAAGATGGATCTAGAATCTTGGTTTTCCATTTTTTGTAAAAAGAAAAAGGAAAGTAAAGAATGAAAAAGATAAGAAAAGATAAAAGTATAGATACAAGCTAATAGTAAGATTAAAGTTATCTCAGCAAACCGTCTTTCTCCCCGGCAACGGCGCCAGAAATGCTTGTTGATATTTGGTAACGCAATTAGGAAATAGGATCCGCAAGCGCACGGATATCGGTGAGCACTTCACCCGAGAATAAGTCCTGGGTATCGTATTTATATTTTTACCACTAGGAGAAAAGGTGCATCTGACTAACCAAATCTATTACTACTAACCTTTAGGCTACAAACCACTATGACTCGATATAAGTGATATAGAGAAGACTACAACCGCACTCTTCTTCTAACCTTGGTAAGGATGATCTATTGTTCTATTGGGGAGGCTGACGGAATCTAGACACCACAAAGGATGTTCAACCCGCACCTATAAACCCTATCGATCCTGCTAACGGGATATGGAATCCAAAGGTAACTCGGAAATGTCACGTTCCTCGCTACTACCACGATCCAGCTAGACGAGGGGATATCTATGAGTATCCTAGCTTAAACACCACGTTTACGCCAGAGATGATTACTCTAAACTCTACGCGAAGAGATCAAAGTAAACTCATAAACCAAAGAACAATAAAACAAAGAACTTACTAGAATTTAGAAGTCGAAATACTGAAGAATCCTGAGAACAAGCCTCGGGCTAGGAGAACTTGATCCCGCAGGTACAACCTCGGAGTAGACACCGACAGGCCAGCTTCCTCCGATCTACACCTCCACTCTATCTCTCTTAATCTAGTAGAACTAATTCTACTTCACATTGGATGCTACGCCCCTAGAGGTGGGAACCTAGAGGAACCTCTCTCTCTAAACCCTAACTTTTGATATGCAACTGAATAATGAATTGGGGTCTCCTGTGCCAGGGGCCAGGGCCTTGCTTATATAGTCTTTTCCGGTGAATCTGGACCGTTGGATCAAACCGACTTAGAAAGGACGGTTTTCCTTGATCCTCAAAGGCGGTGGAGCATAATCCGCGAGATTGAGCCTGATTGGCTGCAGGCACAGGGCGGGCGCCCTGGGGGGTAGGGCGGGCGCCCTGCCTGTGGGCCCGTTCCGCCTCCGCTTCGGTCGTGTTGCTTCTGGACTCTTCCTGATCGAGGAAAATTGGCCGCCAAGTTAATATCCCGTCATTAATCCGACATGTGGGCCTATTTTCCATATTATCTGATAACCCCCTGCAGAAATAGATAAACAGCAAAACTCGTGGAATTCTGTCAGATCAAACCCTAATTATAGGTGTTGCTTGCATATAGGTCCTTTTCTTTATTTATTTGATAGCTATAATTGATACTTAAGAACCGTCAACACACGTCTTGTTAGGTAGCTAAGTCTTTCCTCTCGACTCGTCTCCTTTGCTTTGCTTCTCATAGGGATCTCTTCTCTCTAGCTTATAGTTGCTTATATATCCCTATCTATCTCCTGCAGCGAGTCAGGACCGTGTCAGTGAGCAGTGTGACAGTGACAGCTTAATCCGGGGCCAAGCTCGCAGATACGGAACGAGGCCAAGCCTCTGAGGTTCAGTCTAGTTCCTCTCTTGTCAGTGGCAGTGGTGCTTAGTGGCAGTGAGTCTTGTCAGTGACAGTGGTTCTCAGTGGCAGTGGGTCTTGTCTGTGGCAGTTGATCTCAGTGGTTCTCGTCTTGTAGCGATGGCTCGCTGCAAGAATGTCGGTGGAGGTCCCGGGGCAGATCCTCCTCCCCCTCGCCCTCCTTCTGGCAGCAAGGGGAAGGGGAAGCAGAAGCTCGTGAGCAGGAAGCGCAAGAGACTTGATCGGGATTCAGAGATAGCTCTAGCAGCAGCCCGTGTAGCCGAGAGAGCAGAGCACGGTGGTTCGACAGGCGGTCTTCACATTCACGACCAGTCTTCAGAGCAGGGCGGTCAGGGCAGTGGTCAGCAGAGCGATCAGTGGGTTCGTGATCTGCTTACAGAGCAGCAGGTGCAGTCTCTGCTTCAGACCGAGGGCGGAGTGGTCTGGGTTCACGGTGTGCAGTACTCTCTCGACGACCCAGTTGAGGTTCTCCCTCCAGACTTTCAGTTTCCGTCCGAGGCAGCCTCCGCTCTTGCAGCAGCTTCGGCCGGTGGTTCCGCTCTAGAGCCCAGCTCAGCTACAGAGACCCAGGCAGAGGGTCAGCTAGAGGAGCAGCCACCTCAGTAGCCAGTTCGCAGGTCCACCCGTACTCGCACTCAAGTGTCTCCTAGACCTGAGGGGCAGAGGCGGGGTGGTCGACCACCTCCGAGGCCACAGGGACCCCCACCTGTGGAGCACTTGGACCTGCGGCTAGCGACAGCCCGTCAGGTTCAGGCCCTGCGTTTGGTTCCTTACGAGGAGTGGTTTCCAGCCGCCAGGCACCCTTAGGCCTCCGAGGGTTTCTACACAGTACTACAGGAGGACTTCTACACAGCTTATGTCAACAGCGGTGTCCACATTCGACCACATAGAGTTTGCCCGCTGGAGACTATAGTGGCAGTTGCCGGTGAGGCCATCCGTCCTATGCTATCATACCTGCCCGGGTTAGCAGATCTTCTTGGACGGAGTGGTCAGTACGTTGAGGATTGGGTACGACAGTTCTACGCGTCCCTGTGGATCTCCCCGGATCACCGGTTCCTCCACTTTGCCTTCAGGGGGAGGTCCTACAGGCTCTACAGTGCCCGTGCCAGAGAGTACCTTGGTCTGACAGCCTATGCGACCAAGGTTCACATAGTGTGCTATAGAGAGACAGCGCCACCTCAGCGTCCACATGCAAGCGAGATTCCACCAGCCGACTTGGTTCGTGCCTGTTTCCGAGAGCCGTTCGGAGAGGGGTCCAGCCGGCGTCCTCGTGACTTGACGCCGATGGCCCTTCTCGTGAACGAGGTCATGAGGCGTACTCTTCTACCTCGGACAGGCTACAGAGAGGGATTGACCCGTATTCAGATCTGGCTTGTTCACCACTTGGTCTCCCAGCTTGAGTTTGATATTTGGGATGTTATTATCTCTGAGATGGAGGACACACTTGCAGAGGGATTCAAGGGTCACTGGCAGCTTCCTTATGCTCACTTGATCTATTTCATTTTGAGGAGGATGATTCCGGCCCTGCTTCCAGAGCTCACCCACTCTCCGACGGAGTTCCCCGTGTATGACACTCGCCAGATTGCCGGGGCTAGTCCGGACACTCGTCCCTCGGGGTCAGCGTCAGAGGCTAGTGGTCACCGAGACAGAGGCACAGCAGAACGAGGTCGTTCGTCAGCTTGCAGAGGCAGAGCTTGCAGGACTGGAGGCAGAGACAGAGGATCCAGATCTTCCAGAGGTTCCTACTGACAGCTTAGACAACGACTACGCTCCTCTTCCGAAGATGCGTCCACCAGCAGCTCACGACTCAGAGGCCTCCTCGTCTCATATGGCCAGCTCCGATCCAGCACTCCTTGCCATACTGTCTCGGATGGAGCAGCAGCAGTCTCGCCTTTCTGAGGTGGTTCAGCGTCAGGCTGAGGAGCAGCAACGACAGGCTCAGGAGCAGGCTAGACTAGCAGAGGCCCAGGCAGTGGCAGCAGCACAGGCTCAGGAGCGCCAGGACGCTCTCCAGCAGCAGATGATTCAGCTCCAGACTCAGACCCTTGCTTTCATGGACAGGATGGCAGCTATTCCGCAGTTACCTCTGCCACCTCAGTTTCAGCTGCAGCAGCCCGGACCGTCGACCTCGTTCTACACGGCAGTTCCTCCATCGACGGTCTCGCCCTTTCCACAGTACCCTCAGTGGTTTTCTTCGCCTCTGCCAGGGCAGCAGCCAGGTTTCACACCGATTCGCTCGGGCTTCACTCCTACTCAGACTGAGTTGATTCTTGTGACTCCTCGGAGTCTGGAGGCTTAGTTCAGCGAGCTCACCGGCCTGCCTACCCCACCTCGGTTTCACTTGCCGGTGACCTCAGCTCTAGCTACGGCTCCCGCTACTGGTACCACGGAGACACTTCCCTCTTCCGTAGCGTCATCCGAGCCACCGGTCTCTCAGAGTCAGACTTTACCTGTCAGTTCAGCACCTGAGACTTCTTTGACCGTGTCAGTGGCAGTGACCGAGACAGTGGATCCTCCTCCACAGCCAGAGCTTCCAGCGCCAGAGGCCGCTCTAGAGTCAGCTGAGCAGACCCAGACTGCTTCACCTACATGTCCAGTGTCCGAGGGTCAGCCAGCTCTCAGTTCATCGTCCGATGAGGAGGCTATTCTTGCTCAGTTTGAGGCTCTTCCGTGTACCTCGTCGCCCGACTCGTCTGCTCCTGTCCCGCCTTTAGACCCTTAGGTTTTGGTCTTTGATGCCAAAGGGGGAGAGAGCGTATGTTAGAGTTAGGGGGAGCTTGTGAGAGGGTCTCGGTTCTTTTGTGTGATCCTTGCACTCATATGCATACATGTTTATCTTTTGGCACTTGTACGATATGTGTATGTCTTTTGGATGTGACATGTTATGCTTCACTCGTTATATATTACATGTCACTTGATAAATGAGCTTGTTCATAAGTACTTGTGTTAATTCTTATATGTTGAGTACTTATGTGGACTTGGTTTGTATAAGCATGTCTAACCCTTTTTGATCTTATTGTCACATGCTTATATGAACCAAGCAATTAAAAACCTCACCTCTCTTTCAAACATACTTGAGGTTGTCATCAATCACCAAAAAGGGGGAGATTGTGAGCATCTAGGCCCCGAGTGGGTTTCGGTGATTGGATGACAACGGTAAATTACTATGACTAACATGTGTTTTGCAGAAACAGTTGAGTTAGGTCATGGTAATGATGATCGTGAGGGCACTATGGTATTCATGTCCCCTTATTGATGGAATTCGTTCGGTTTTCAAAGGATGGACGACGAAGACAGTGATAGGCTAGTTCTAAGTGTCATTTGGTGTTGAAGGACACTTAGAGTAGCATAGGTCTTTGTTTTCTCCTTGGCCGTACTATTAAGGGGGGTTTGAATGGGTAGCTTGACCTAGGTAAGACTTTTGAGTTAGGTGTGGTGCACACTTGTTAACCAAAGCCCTAGGTAGCTTAGAAAGGTCCCTAAGATCATAAGGAAGAAAGTTCGTGAAGGGAGCGTCGCAAACCGAAGTCGTTTTGCACTCCTAATTGCGACCGGACGCTCGAACCCGAGTGACCAGACGCTAGGGCATGCGTCCGGTCTGTCTGGCTACAACTGGACGCTTCCTCAGCATTCGATCGGACGCACCAGGGGGGTGAGTCCGGTCGCGTCCAGAGAGGTTCCAGAGACGAGTTTTTGTGATCGGACGCGTCCGATCAGAGGCGATCGAACGCATGGGTACGTGTTGGCATTTCTTAACGTTATTACTAAGAATGGACCTTACGATCCATCCCCGGCAACAGCGCCAGAAATGCACGTTGACACTTACTAACGTCGTCACTAAGAATGGACTTTGCAATCCATCCATGGCAACGGCGCCGGATATTGGCATAGAAATGGACCCGAAGATCTATTCCCAGCAACGGCGCTAGAAGTGTCTGTACGATGTCTCTTAAAAAGTTGCTTAGAATGGCGCGTTTCCAGCAACAGTGTTAAGCATGCATCTTTACGATAGTTCGTAGGTTTGGAGTTTAGGTCCGCAAGCGCACGGAATTATCGTGTAGCATTTCACCCGGAGATATACCGAGTATCGTGATTTATTGGTTCGCTCGAGGAAGGCTTTGTATGTATCAAGTTCTAGGATAAATATAGTACCAAATACCATGATAGCAATAATAGATCAATTGTCATAACAGGTGATAAACAATGATGATTTGAATAGTGGAGAAACACAATCTTGAGCATGGCAAAAGGGCAAAGAGTAAAAAGAGACTAAAAGAATAAATGAATAAAAGAATAATTGAATAACCTAATAGAGCAGGCATGGTCTGGATACAGGTCATACACAGAACAAGTTAATCATGCAATCATATGACATAGAACTAATCTCATGCTTCAGATGGTTCGGGAGATTACGCGAGTACTGGTCTGCCAGCAACCTCTCGTAACAATTTAGACTCCTACACCCTAGCCGAACGTGGGGGAATGCCAAGGACGGACAGGGCTGTCACCACCTGCCGCCATCCCCACTACCGTGGACTAAGACCATGCAATTACCCGGCCTCTACATCCAAGCACCATGCTTGCATGCACAGAACCCACTCAGACTCCCCCGGGTCCCCGACCCTACGGATCGACAGGTAAGAAGCCTGAGCCTACTCAGAAGAGCATGATAAACCGCCACCCTTGACAAGAGCTTATTTCTAATCATATAATCAGCATGAAGCAATTAGACTAATGTTCTATGTGAGAATAATACAATACACACTTAGCTCTAATTCATATAATACACTACTAACCCTAGGGTAGCAATATATTATAAGAACTATACACTAGAATGTATATTATACTAATTCCACAAGTACTATTCATAATTTCATATACTAGCAACATGACATAAGACCTAAGATCTAAGTCATATACCAAAATACTAGAACAAGAACTATACTCTAGTTCATATGAAGAACTGTATCGAAAGAATGAAGACAGGGCTTTGGAGATCAGATCTATCTTATTCATACCCAATATCTCTCCAAGGAGCCAAGCCCTCCTTGATAGCTTTGCCTAGCTCTCTCTCTAGCACAAGAACAAGGAAAAACTAAGAAGTGGTAGTGCCCAAATGTGTAGCTCAAGAGGTGATTGTGTTCTGCTTTTGCCTCCCCTCTCCCCCTCCTTATATAGGTGCTTTAGGTCGGTTTAGGAGGGGTGTTGCTGCAAAATTCACCCGGAACCGCCATGAGGTGATTTATTGCACCGCCTCTGCAAAGGCGGTGGCCACGTGGCAGCACCAGGGGGGCGGTCGCCCCTGGGGCGGTCGCCCCCGGGCTGGGCCCGTCCAGCCCAGCCCAAAGCCTGGGCTTCCTCTCTTGGGCCTCTGGTTTCGTTCCCGGTTGAATTTTGCTGCACTTCTATATGGGCTTTTTGTGTTCTTGTTTATTTTGCGCATTTTTGCGTGTTGGATTGCGCCTTTTTGTCATTTTCCACCTGTATGCATGTTTATGATCTGCAAAACATAACTTTGCACTACATGTGGAACTTGGTTAGTAATAAAAGTATATATGAGTAAAATACATGCTTTTCTCCTTTTATATGGACTATGTTGGCGGGGTAAATATGTCAATAAGAACCGCCAACAAACTCCCCCAAGCTTACCCTTTGCTCATCCCCGAGCAAAAGCTAAGGTTTTGGTTGTTGATCAGGAGTTGCTTCAATGCCGATTATTATTCACAAGTGCCAGGTCTATACCAAAGTGTCTATCATGGTTTGAATAAATTGGTCTATTACTCACCTTAGTACCTTGTCACCCATGGGGCTTGTTAGCCTCCTCAAATCCTTAGTCACTGCATGTTAGATCGGCTTTCACAGAGGTGCTTAACTTTTGTTCCTTGAGCAACTTTATAATTCGGAGTTTTTAGGAGTTTTGAAAATCAAAGCAAGTTCCTCAAATGATTCACTCATTCGCTCAAGATGTGTATGGTCGTCACCAAAGGCTTTTTGCCTTTCTTTTCAGTCTACCAACTAAAGCTTTATCTGGAGTTGTGGGTAGAAAGAAGTAGGCATACTTGTATTGTAGATATTGCAAAGTCAAAGAATTGGACCTTAGGAGACTTCAGTCATACACTTAGATCAAGAAGTGCAAGTGTGTGGAATATTTTCTTTTTGAATACTCCTTTTCTCATGTCTTTCTCCCTTTGGAAAATTGGGAACTATGGGCTATCTTTATTCATCGAGAGAGGCGGGTATCGGAGTACCCATTGTTTTCATTTGGACACTTGTCCATTTTTTTTACTCTCTCATATTTTTTTTAGAGAGAGGCGGGTATCGGAGTACCCATTGTTTTCATTTGGACACTTGTCCATTTTTTTACTCTCTCATTTTTTTTAGATAGCCCATAATTCTTTTGGGAGACAAAGATCATGATCAACAGTGGAGCATTTAATTTTGTGGTGAATGCGTGGCATGTCTTGCGTAACTCTTAATGCAAGAGTTAGCTTTATTTGGTGGGTGTACGTGAATCTTGATCTTGAATGCATGAAAGAAGTCTACACATAGGTCACAACTATTTGAATAAGCTCAATACAAATACAAGTAGCATATGAGTATATGGATTGAAAAGTTTTTCATCATATGGCTCTGGTAGGATATATCATCATCGCGGAACTTTTGAATTTTAAGTTTTTAAATAAATTCTTCGGATGTCAAGTCTTTCTTAGAACAATGTCATAGCAATTCTCTGCTTATACCAGATCATGACTAGCAATAACCTTGGACTTGAGTAAGCATGTGCATCCCACAAGTTTCAAGTTCTTAAGTGAGCCATTTACCAATAAACTCAAATCTTAGTAGAAACTAAGTTATAAACTAGGCACAGGTGAATTATAAGACAGAGCAACTATTCATCATTTCAACAAGGAAGAAGCACATATCTTACATCACATATAAGAGTGGAATTCATTTTTTTTAAAATTAGAATTGCATTAAGTAAACATGCTAATGGAAAAATAAGAATGCATGGAATTAAATATGCAATGCAACATACCTCGGAAGTGGGGGTCCTCCCCCAAGCTAGCTCTTGGCCGGGTTTTTTTTTTGGGATACATACCGATTACCTTCGGTGGAGGCTCAAATTATTTTGAGTCCTTTGAGTGGGACTTTCCTTCCGTTTTCCCGTTTCACCCTGCATGGTTAGTGGGAGAACTCTTGGGTTGTCCCGGGAGTCGTCCCGCACTTTCGGTAGGAATAGCAGCGGCGATTTGAGCTAATTAGGATTCTATCATTTTATTGAAGCTCAGTTGATTTTGAACGGAGGACGTTAGGTTTTCTATTTTTGTATTTAAATTTTCAAAAACTTTATCATTGGACAGCAACTTTTTAGTCAAATTTTCATTAATTTTAGCCTGTCCAAGAACTAAGTCTCTTAATGAAGGTTGATTCGAATTGGAGTTCGAATTACCTTGGAATGGTGGCCGTGACTAGTTATTCTAATCATTGTTCTGGTTGGTGCCTCGTTGTTGGCGGAACCCGTTGTTGATGTAGGCGGCGTCTTCACGGGTTTCGGGGCAGTCGGTCCCCGAATGGCCAACACCACCACAGACTTCACACGTCATGTGTGATTCTATGGCGTTCACCATATTTGTTTGGTTTTCTTGGTTTTTCTCAGATAGGTGTTTCATAAGGAGGTCTATCTTTGCGGCAAGCATATCCGTCTCCTTCACGGTATGCATGCCTTTTTGTGTTTTGGCTGGTGCTTGTGGTTGAGTTCTCTTGTCACTCCAGCTTTGGTGTTCAACCATCTTTTCGATCAGGGCCTTAGCCCCGGCGGTGGTGAGCGATAAGAATGCTCCACCAGCGGCTGCATCTAGGTGCCCCTTCGACATGGGCGTGAGCCCGTTGTAGAAGTTTTGGAGCACCATCCAATTTTCCATGCCATGGTGGGGGCAGCTCAGGATGTACTCCTGGAGCCTTTCCCACGCGTCAGGGATTGATTCAGTGGCATCTTGCTTGAAATTGGAGATTCTTCCCCGCAAAGCATTGGTTTTGCTTATGGGGAAGAATTTAGCGAGGAATGCAGCTGAGCATTTTGCCCATGTGTTGACAGCTTCCTTGTCCTGGTAGAACCACCTTTTCGCTTTCCCCGCAAGGGAGAAAGGGAAAAGATGGAGCTGAATGACATCTGGGGTGATGTCCTTGATGACGATGGTGTCACACAGCTCCAGGAAGTGTTGCAGATGCGCATTCGCATCCTCGCTAGGCAAACCGCATAACGGCCTTGCCTGCACCATGGTTGATCAGGCATGTACGGAGTTCGAAGTTCTTTCCGGCCATGTCCACAGCGGGGCCGGTAGCCACGTGGTGACAGCGGGCACGGAGAACTCGCGGAGTGTCTTCTCAGCCATGACCTCAGTTGGGGTTGGTGCGGAACCGGCTTGGTTGCTCTGTCGGTGGAGTAGCAGAAGACGAAACGGAACGAATCCGCTTAGTCCTTAGGAGTGCCTCGGGATTGTTAATGAAGTTTTCCGGCAGAGAGAAACCAGACATACACTATTTCTGTTTCATCCACAACAGGAGGAAAACAGGCAGAGTTAACCTGCATAACAATGACTCATTATGCATATCAGATATTGTTTATGTTTATCTAGAACTTTTTACATTAGCCTTCCCCGGCAACAGCGCCAGAAATGCTTGTTGGCATTTCTTAACGTTATTACTAAGAATGGACCTTACGATCCATCCCGGCAACAGCGCCAGAAATGCACGTTGACACTTACTAACGTCGTCACTAAGAATGGACTTTGCAATCCATCCATGGCAACGGCGCCGGATATTGGCATAGAAATGGACCCGAAGATCTATTCCAGCAACGGCGCTAGAAGTGTCTGTACGATGTCTCTTAAAAGTTGCTTAGAATGGCGCGTTTCCAGCAACAGTGTTAAGCATGCATCTTTACGATAGTTCGTAGGTTTGGAGTTTAGGTCCGCAAGCGCACGGAATTATCGTGTAGCATTTCACCCGGAGATATACCGAGTATCGTGATTTATTGGTTCGCTCGAGGAAGGCTTTGTATGTATCAAGTTCTAGGATAAATATAGTACCAAATACCATGATAGCAATAATGGATCAATTGTCATAACAGGTGATAAACAATGATGATTTGAATAGTGGAGAAACACAATCTTGAGCATGGCAAAAAGGGCAAGAGTAAAAAGAGACTAAAAGAATAAATGAATAAAAGAATAATTGAATAACCTAATAGAGCAGGCATGGTCTGGATACAGGTCATACACAGAACAAGTTAATCATGCAATCATATGACATAGAACTAATCTCATGCTTCAAATGGTTGGGAGATTACGCGAGTACTGGTCTGCCAGCAACCTCTCGTAACAATTTAGACTCCTACACCCTAGCCGAACGTGGGGGAATGCCAAGGACGGACAGGGCTGTCACCACCTGCCGCCATCCCCACTACCGTGGACTAAGACCATGCAATTACCCGGCCTCTACATCCAAGCACCATGCTTGCATGCACAGAACCCACTCAGACTCCCCCGGGTCCCCGACCCTATGGATCGACAGGTAAGAAGCCTGAGCCTACTCAGAGAGAGCATGATAAACCGCCACCCTTGACAAGAGCTTATTTCTAATCATATAATCAGCATGAAGCAATTAGACTAATGTTCTATGTGAGAATAATACAATACACACTTAGCTCTAATTCATATAATACACTACTAACCCTAGGGTAGCAATATATTATAAGAACTATACACTAGAATGTATATTATACTAATTCCACAAGAACTATTCATAAGTTCATATACTAGCAACATGATATAAGACCTAAGATCTAAGTCATATACCAAATACTAGAACAAGAACTATACTCTAGTTCATATGAAGAACTGTATCGAAAGAATGAAGACAGGGCTTTGGAGATCAGATCTATCTTATTCATACCCAATATCTCTCCAAGGAGCCAAGCCCTCCTTGATAGCTTTGCCTAGCTCTCTCTCTAGCACAAGAACAAGGAAAAACTAAGAAGTGGTAGTGCCCAAATGTGTAGCTCAAGAGGTGATTGTGTTCTGCTTTTGCCTCCCCTCTCCCCCTCCTTATATAGGTGCTTTAGTTCGGTTTAGGAGGGGTGTTGCTGCAAAATTCACCCGGAACCGTCATGAGGTGATTTATTGCACCGCCTCTGCAAAGGCGGTGGCCACGTGGCAGCACCAGGGGGCGGTCGCCCCTGGGGGCGGTCACCCCCGGGCTGGGCCCGTCCAGCCCGGCCGAAAGCTTGGGCTTGCTCTCTTGGGCCTCTGGTTTCGTTCCCGGTTGAATTTTGCTGCACTTCTATATGGGCTTTTGTGTTCTTGTTTATTTTGCGCATTTTTGCGTGTTGGATTGCGCCTTTTTGTCATTTTCCACCTGTATGCATGTTTATGATCTGCAAAACATAACTTTGCACTACATGTGGAACTTGGTTAGTAATAAAAGTATATATGAGTAAAATACATGCTTTCTCCTTTTATATGGACTATGTGGCGGGGTAAATATGTCAATAAGAACCGCCAACAGTGCGTCCGATCAGCACTTCGTACGAGTGTCAGGCCTAACGTCATGTAGCCGTTAGACACTGACCGGACGCGTCTGGTCACCCCGATAGGTGCGTCCGGTCAGTGTGTAACTGGCTGGACTTACCCCTTCGTGCATGTTTTGAGTTGGGGGGTATAAATATGCCTCCCCCTCATTCATGCTGTTACTCTTGCTCATTTGAAAGGTTGTCAAACACATTGTCATTGCAAGTGAGTGCAAGAGGCCTAGTGAGGTTGAGAGATTTGATAATTGAGTGATCAAACACCTCATTAGTGAATAGAGAGTAGCAAGTGTGCATCCACCCATCTCATTAGCCTTGCGTTGGTCAAGTGAGAGTTCTTGCTTGTTACTCTTGGTGATCGGCATCACCTAGACGGCTTGGTGGCGATCGGAGAGCTTGGTGATCATCCGGAGGCATTGTGGATGACCCAAGCCAAGTTGTGAGGGTAGCGAGCGATTCACCGGGCGGCCGGAGTGGCGAAGAATCCGCTCGTAGTGAGCACTTGATCCTTGCGTGGATCAAGGGGGAGCTATACCCTTGCGCGGTGCTCCAATGAGGACTAGAGGGGTGTGCCGACACCTCGATACCTCGGCAAAAAGATCGTCATGTCATCTCTACTCTCTTTACTACGTATTTACCTTTGAGCAATTCAATTCCGCATTTACTTGTTGTTCTTTCATAAGTTGAATTGTCATGCTAGAGTAGAAATGGTTTAGCGATAGTCTTTTGTGCGGTTGTTCTAGTCAAACACACATCTGGGCACTAGGGGGTTAATTGGAGCTTGATAGGTTTTAATTCTTGCAAGAAGTTTTAGGAAAGCCCAATTCACCCCCCTGGGCATCTTGATCCTTTCAATAACACAAAATTACTTTATTTTAACCGACAAATAAATAAACAATGTATAAATGTTACCTTGCCTTACTAGCTTTGCCACGTCTCGGCATCCTAACAATAAACAATATGTCAACATTAGACTAATATTATAATTAATTACAAATAAACATAATGACCAAAATATTAAATAAAACACATATAAAAAGTCTAATACATTAACGGATCCACCATTAATTATGAACTAACGTCTAGATAATTTAAAATTAAATATTGCCTACAAACCTTAACTTAGACAAATATGTTTTAATCAAACATTGCAAATATGGATAAAGAACAGGAATATAAATCAACATACCTTCTATGCAGAACAAATTCTCTGAAGAGATCAGGATTGGATTGTGAGGAGAAGAGAGGAATGGAGATGACGAAGTTGTTGGTTGATGGCCGAGCGGCCATATCTAGATTGGCTTTGCCGCGCCAACATCCTTGGCGCAGCAAAGCCATTGACCGCGCCAGGCTGCCTGGCGTGGCAAACTGGCAAGCAGGCCCCACCCTGGCCTGCGTGGCCGGAGGTGCCAGGTGGCAGCTTTGTTGCGCCGCCATGCATGGCGCAGCTAATGTTTTTGTCGCGCCATGCGGGACGGCACAACAAAAGGGTTGGTTTTGAAAAAAAAGAGACGGTGTTGTTTTAAAATATTTTATTTAAAAGTGTTATTAATAAAAAAATTCCCAAGGATGTCTGGGCATAATAAGAAGACGATGAAAGATGAAATTAATTCTTGTACTGTGACATAGCATCAGCCATTGTCTTCCATCATTTGTTCCATTATGGAAATCACTGCAATGTGGTGATGGTGGTGGTTGTGGGGGGGGGGGGGGGGTTCTACTTCTACATCGGTCTCAACTCCCAATGCATAAATCATATATATTTGCCGCATGTAGATTAACTCTGTTGACGATATCTATGCCACATAGTTATGTAGACCAGTAATCTGTTTTTATACATGTCATGGGAGATGATCATGAAGGACATGTACAAATAAAACAAAGATGGATATCTAGTTAAGGCCTTATTTGGTTGAACTGTGGTTTTTGGAAGTCATCTGTGATTTTTCGAAAAGTAACTGTCACAAAGTCAGATGCCCCTTTAGTTCAGCGGTTGTGGCTTCTAAAACACCACCTTCACTGACGAAGTGGACCACTCGTCAGCCTCTTCCCTCTTGTTATCGTGTGTGCATGGGAGCTCATGGTCACACAGGGAACGGGACTCTCGGGCACCGTCTTGTAGGGGACGGAGCTCGTCAGGCGCTGCCGGGTAGGGAGGGGCACACCAGTCCTCGTGTCGTCGTCAGCCCTCGAGTGTCGTCGCGCAGGGAGGGAGCTCGCAGGAGGCCACATTGCTGGGGCCAACCCGCCGAGGCCAAGCCACTGTGGTCGTGCTGCTATGGTCAAGCTGTCAGGGCCGCGCCTCTGGGGATGACCGCCGGGGCCAACCTGCCGAGGTCGCGCCGCCGGGGCTGAGACACCGTGGTCACGCTGTTGGGCCAAGGAGGGAGAGGAAGCCGGACGACACAGACATGAAAAGATTGGAGATGAGAAAGAAGAGGAAAAACAAAACAACCAGTGACAGGTAGATAATTTTTTGCCGCAAAAGGAGCTGAAAGCAGGAGGAAGGTGCTTTTAAGTTTGTACTAGAGCAAAAGCAGTTTCTAGCGCTAGTGTGGAATCAAACTTTGTGTGTTTTGCTCACTAATATGAGTAGGAGCTTCTCAGTGTGCTTTGCTGTAGTAGATGCATAGGTTTGTGTGACCTTTCCGATTAGATGTGTAGGTGAGCTCTCTCTAGCTTGACACTTTAGTTGCTAAATTAGGATCTTTGTAAGGTGCTTGAGGTGTGTAGTCTTGGTTAGACTGAATAATTTTAATACCATTGATTTTGGTTAGCCAACACATTAGTTTTTAGAAAAGACTATTCACTATCTCTAGTCCGTTATCTCGACTATAGTTATGAAGACTAGACCGGAAATTGAACCAACGAAGGTCTAAGGTTGCTGTTCAATTGGTTCAACTGTTTGAACTTTCAACTTGGTTCGAATAGCACACCATATATGCTATAGACACAAACATGTGTAGCTCAGTGGTTGTGTTTCTCGTCTCCAACACTACGGTGGTGAGTTTGAATCTCCACTGCAGACACATTTTTTTTTTGCTATTATCTCCACTCACCTCTCACAAAGAACCAGTTCGGTCTTTTACTGGTTGGACCGCCACATTAGGCACTTTTTTTTTTGCTATTTTCTCCATTCACCTCCCGCAAACTACACATGACCACACGTGGAGCATTCTATCACTCGGTTTTTAGGTGGTCCAATGAGCAGTTTTTTCACCGTTTTTTTTAAAGTCGATGGTTCAACGGTTTTAAACGATTCGATTGCTTAACGGTCTTTTAGGTGAACCGAACCGGCTAAAGCCTTGGTTCCATCTTTTACCGGTCGGACTATCGGTCCGATCCGATCCAAACAACTATGATCTCGACCCTACACTAGAAAAGTCAAACCAAACAGCACGTTAATTTCATAAACAATGATTCCTGAGCTGCATGTTATCTCCACATTGCCCTTACAAGTGCCATCCTTCAACATCAAACTGAATCAGTGTGGTTTGATAGCCACCACTCTTTTAATCAGTAGCAAACACCTTCTCTAACCGTTGTCATTTCAGTCACTAAGATCAGTAGAACTTGATAATTAAACACTTGATGGAAGAAGCCCAACAAACAATGCATGTTACAAACTAAGTTCCAACATTTCTTCTCAGAACAGTGAGATATATTAAGTTCTCATATTTCTTTTGCACGTTAGAGTATGGAAGGATATATTCTTTCTATTAATTGTTTGCCTTTCATGGTGGCAACGTGAGGGGTACCGGCTAGGGTGGACACAATAAAACTCTATACCCGATTTCTAAATCTATACTATCCAGACCTGTACCCAAAATACTCAATTATAGTTTTGGATAGTAATAACTCCATATATGCGAGTTTAATTTAGGTACTTTTGGTAGTAACTGTTACGATCCGAAGCTGTTCCAACCAAATTTTTAGTAAAAATCTCCATGATCACCTTGCAGACCCCTGAAACCCTCAGGAACCACCTTATCATTCTCTAGCACGATTCCTAGCGTTCTCTACTAGGACAAGGAATCTAATTCACAATTCAATCCTCTTCAAACTCTCAAGTCAACTAAAGTCAAGTCAGTGTCAAGCGTGGTCAAACTGAGGTCAACATCATAAGAGTATTCTTCAGAAGGTGCTAACCAACATCCCTAATCTCTCAACATGATTATGTATGTCTTGGACAGCAAGATTGGCCTCAATGCCAAAAAAATTCAATTTCCAAATCAATTTCCCAAAGACAGAAGATTGACGGAACGTTCCGGTGCTTCAGACAGATTGTCCATCAATTCTTTAAAATCAGCAGATCGAGAGGAGAGTGAGTTGTTCTCTCCACTCACTCAAGAGGCCCACAAGTCAACACGAATGGGAGTGTGAAGGAAACAGACTTAGCGAGGGGTAAGATTATTGTGAGTGTTGGGCCTCAAGTGACATAGCTCGTGAGTAGCTAAAGACCATGCATGAGATAGTGAGTTTGAGTAACCATCCGTACAAACTACATGCCGCAAATGGGGCGGTAAGCTAATGATGTGGTGGTGACCAGGGTTTTTTTACCGACCGGTAGGCCAAAACCGCCGGCCACCGGTAGCGGTTTACCGGACCGGTTTGATCGGTAACCGCCCGGTACCGGCCGGTTTGAAGTTTGAATTCAAACGCCTCAGTTGTTCGGTTTCGAATCGGTAAACCGGTCGGTTTGGGTCGGTTACCGACCGGTTTGAGCGGTTTACCGGTTGGTTTGAGCGGTTTTTTCAAAATTCAAATTTATTTTTTTTAAAAAAAATGCTAAAAAATTCCTAAAAATACTTCATGATTTATAGAATCCAACGATGTCAAAAATTTTCAAATTTGAGTGTGTTTAGTATGTTTTTCGACCTTCGTGATTTAATGGGCCGTCGTCTATGTATTTTTTTCTTTTTCTTTTTCTTTTTCTTCAAACTTCTAAACGTCTAAATAAATACTAAACAAACTCAAATTTGAAAAATTTTTACACCATTAGCTTCTATAAATCATGAACTATTTTTAAGAATTTTTTCATAATTTATTTTTAAAATTTAAAATTTCAAATTCAAATTTTGGTAACCGGTCCGTTTGGTAACCGGACCGGACCGGTTTCATCGGTTACCGACCAAACCGACCGGTTACCGATCGGTAAAAAAAACCCTGGTGGTGACTCGCTTACCAGACGGATTCGACCCTACAGGTGACGCGATGCAGATGAGATGCCATTACATCGGTACCTAGTCACCACATTGAGGAAGGTTATAGGATCTATA
This sequence comes from Coix lacryma-jobi var. lacryma-jobi, assembly GCA_009763385.1. NCBI lineage: Eukaryota > Viridiplantae > Streptophyta > Magnoliopsida > Poales > Poaceae > Coix > Coix lacryma-jobi. The sequence continues at coordinate 114,781,764 of CM019823.1, forward strand.
TGAGGCAAGCTTTATCTGGGCACGAGTATGTAGGTCCGTCCTTGGTGTTTGTATGAGTACTGTTGTACTCCTCATAGACATCTTTTCAAAAGCCTGAAATCCGTCGGGACAAAACCTTTACGAGCTGTTTGGTACATCGACCAGTAATGTAAACATAAATAATATCAGTTCAAACCTTCCGTTTTCCAATAACGTCTCCAGGCATAATTTGTTTACGATGGCGTTATGGAACTGGTAACCAAACAGTTCGTCAGTTGTTCTCACTTCTATACTAGACTCACTGTAGCGATAATGATGACACTTGATGATGAAATAAAATATAATGTTAATCATTTAGCTATGTTCTCCAAATTATGTCACAATGTACTTATATTATTAAGAATATGAATCATGAGCACGTCATCTTTTTAATCAATGTCATGCGTTTTCTGCAAATGTATAAATGCCTGATTGCATCCACAAAAAAATTAGTATATGCTTCGATTAAAGGCATATTTAGTAGAGATTAACCCGCTCTAGATTCACTAAAACCAGATTCAGATCCAATTTTTTCCCAAACACTTCTGGCTCTCCCAAATCCACCGTGGATTATTTGATGTACCAAAATGATGGATGTGCCCTTAAATTCATCAAATTGGTGGAGCACCTTAAGAGGTACTCCACCGAGTCCAAATTTGGTGGAGTCAATGAACATTACGCACCAATGCCACTGGTTACATAAAAATAACAATTTGTTTAGATTGTTTTACTTCTTGCTCACTTGAGACGGTCGTCTTCCTCATTTGTCCTCCGTTGTCGCACCACCACACCAAAGCACTGCCGCACCACCACCGAAGCCCGAGCCATGGAGCAAGGTCCATGCGCCGCTGTACGGCCTCACCTGCGTTGCCCGTCGTCCCCTGGTCGTGCCGCCAGATGGCCCCGCCAGCACCGCCCGCAGTCCCCGCGTGCTGCCCGCTGGCCACGACCCCGTCGGCCCCAGTCACGCCGCTGGACGGCCCGCTGGCGCTGCCCGCTGTCCTCGGGTGCTGCCTGTCGCTCCCCGATCACATGCCACACGCTGGCCGCGCCCATGCCGCGAGCTCCAGCTTCGCCCAGCCTTCATGCGCTGCTTGAGCGACCCTCTGGTTGAGCTCCTTGAGGTGCTCTGCGGCGGCCTCCCGCACCACCAGCACCGAGGTGTCAGAGGTCCTGCGCGCCAGATGCAGACTCAGCGGTAGGAAGGGACTCAAGCAGGGAAGAGATGAAGTGCTGACACGTGGGCCCAACCTGACAGTGAGATAAAGAAGAGGCTGGAGCTATACCAAACACTTTATGGGATCAATATACGGTGGAGCTGATTGGCGGTGGATTCAGATGAATCACATATCCAGATTCACTTCTGGCGGCGGTGGAACTCTACCAAATAGGCCATAAGCACGAGAGAGCCAGACCGGACCGACACGAGAGAGGTGGGACTTGGCCGGCCATACTGGCTCGATCGGGCTCTCTCGTGCTTCGTGCCGCTTTGGGTCGTGTCCTCTAGGCACGTAAGACACATCGAGCCATGTCGAATGACACGATAATTTATTTCCTCGGCCCAAGCATGGCCCGTGGCATGTCATCAGGTTGTGTCGACCCAAGCACGACCCTCAAAATATCTATGCTAGATTTCTTTTGTTGCTCATGATATTAAACACTTATATCTTATGTGTATTTTCTAAATTTTAGATGATTTTCATAATCTATTTAAGAATTAGATAAGAAGTGGTATAGTAAATGCTACAAAATCATATTGTAGAGCCATAAATATGTCTAGTGCCATTTTCGTGTCGTGTCGGCCCAAGCACGGTCCAAAGTTCGGGTTGGACCATGTGGCCCGCCGTGCCGAAATCCTAGGTATGGCACGACCCTCGTATTCGTGTCGTGCCGACACAGCCCAAAATATTTTGTGTCGTGTCGTACTTCGGGTCATGCCAAATGACCGTGCCGCGATCCACCTTCAAATGGCACGGCCCAAGTCCCAGCTCTAGATGACAGTGATATGCGATTTGCTTGATAAGTGGTTTGTTTGTGTACCTCGGCCGTTAAAAGATGGTGGAGAGAAGGTGCGGGTGGCACTCTCTTGGGCCTCGTATGAGTGAGGACTAGAATGGGCTAGTCAAGAGGACAATGCCCAGGCTATCGAGGCGTTCGAATGAGAATGAGAACCCTCCTTATAGTTATCCTCGGTACCTGAATTATCATTAATATCCGAAATTCATGTGTGTGTATGAACGACTTCTAGTATGTCAAGATCTCTGTAACGATCCCGGAGGGTGGAGCTTGCTGGCGAGCACGCGCGGCGGTGAGATCGGCGGCGCCGCCTCGAGCAGAAGGGAGCACGAGAGAGAAGAGGATATGATTTGATGTTTGTTATTTCTCACTGTCCGCCCAACCTCCCGCACAGCGAGTATAATAGGTGCAATTACATGGGCCAAGGCCTAGACGCGCCAACCAGCCCATAACCGACTCAGTGGCCCAACATAACTGGAATACCCACGTATAAGTACTGAGACTCATGTAATAATACTAGTGTTCCTGACATTCCTCCCCCTTAAGCCCGAACACATCCTCGTGTTGTAGCCGATGTATTGCTTGCCAGGGTCTTGTGACGCTTGGGTTGATGTGGAAGAGATGTCAGCTCCCAAGTCGCCCAATGCGATGGACAATCTTGACGGTAGACCAGTTCGATGGGAACAACACGACGCCCCACCAACTTCTAGCGAGACGCTAGAACATTTCCTGCAGCCAAACTCAAAAAGGAGTGGAGGAGATTTAACTCCGCACCAGAAGACAATAGAGTGTTAGGAGGGAGAGCCTTCTTGAGCTGCGATTGAGTCACCGGATGAATCTGACTGGAAGCAGAGAACTATAATTTGTAGGCCACAGCACCAACACGCTGAAGGACCAGATATGGGCCAAAATACTTGTAACTAAGCTTGTAATTATTAGAGCGGCACTGAACTGATTGCTGAATGTGGGGTTGTAGCTTCACATAGACCCAGTCACCAACCTCAAAGGTCCTTTCCATTATGTGCTTATCAGCTTGGGCCTTCATACGTTGTTGTGCTCGCATAAGGTTTTGTTGAATGTGTTGAAGCGTTGTTTGCCTTTCCTCGACCCAAGTGCCTAGATCAGTTACTGTGCATGCATCGTTAACAGTAATGCCAAAGTGACATGGCTGATGGCCATAGAGAGCTTGAAAGGGGGTCATATTATGAGCATAATGAAAGGTAGAGTTGTACCAGAACTCAGCTAGAGAAATCCACTGTGCCCATTTGCTTGGACAAGATTGAACCATGCAGCGAAGATATGTTTCCAGACATTGATTAAGACGCTCGGTCTGACCGTCAGTCTGAGGGTGGTAAGAGGAGCTCATGTTCAATGTGGTTTCAGTAAGCTTGAACAGTTCTTGCCACAGAGCACTAGTAATATTCTGTCGCGATCAGATATGATAATCATTGGCATGCCATGCAACTTATAGATGTTGGAGAGAAAAGCTTGAGCCACTGTATTGGCCGTATAAGGATGTGACAAGCAAATGAAATGAGCATATTTGGTCAGCTTATCAATGACCACCAAAATGGTGTCAAAAGACTTTGATTTTGGCAGACCCTCAATGAAATCCAAGCTGATGGTATGCCAAGCAGTAGGAGGGACTGGTAAGGGTTGTAGCAAACCTGGAAGTCGACAGTGTTCAGACTTGGCTTGCGCACAGACCGTACATGCAGCCACATAGTCAGATATATCTTTCTTCATAAGAGGCCACACAAACAATGACTTGATTTTCTGATATGTAGGAGTGACACCACTATGACCACCCAATCCACTGGAATGAAGGGCTTGGAGAATAACTTGATGAGCTTCTTCGTGCTGACCAACCAGATTCGATTCTTGTATCTGATGACACCATTGACCAAGGAAAAGCCCTTCTCATTCGAACCAGAAATTGCGCCAATTCAGCCAAAGATTTTTAGAGACCTCATCTTGTGGTAGCCTTCCACAACAATTTCCAACCATCGGGGCACGCTTGATGAACAACCAAAAACTGAGGTTGTTTCAGGTTTCCATGACAAGGCATCCGCGGTCTGTTTGTTGAGTCCCTTCTTTGTAAGCAATCCTGTACTGGAGACCAAGCAGTTTGATAAATGATTTTTGCTGCATGCCCTCTAACAATTTTTGATCCCCAAATGAATGAGACTGTGATGATCAGTGAGAATAGAGAATTCCTTGTGCTGCAGGTAAGGCTTCCACTTTGTCACTACCAGATCAAGTCCATGCATCTTTTTCATAGGTCGACATAGCCTGGGCCTGAGGTCCTAAAGCTTTACTTATGTAGGCAATGGGATGATCATTTTGGGATAGAACAACACCAATGCCGATGGATGAGGCATCAGTCTCAATGGTGAACCCTTTGCTGAAATCCGGTAATGCCAAAACAAGGGCTGATGCAAGAGCTTGTTTGGAGTATCAAACTGAGCTGCAGATTAGAATTCCAATGAAAAAACACATGTTTCTTCAGGAGATCAGTAAGTGGGCGACTGATGGAGCCATAATTCTGAATGAACTTCCTATAATAGCCTGCTAGGCCCAGGAAACTCCGTAGATGTTTAGTATCCCGTGGAGGTGGCCAATTTGATATTGCCTCTGTTTTGAGTGGATCTGTAGTCACACCTTGAGCACTGATTATGTGTCCCAAGTACTCCAAGGATTGCTGAGCAAAGGAGCACTTGGATTGCTTCAAATATAATTGATGGTGGGCCAAAATGGAGAATACTTGACTCAATAGCTGCAGTGTTCATCCAAAGTCTTGCTATATATCAAGATGTCATCCACAAACACTAAAACACCTTTACGCAACAATGGTTTAAATATGGTGTTCATAAGAGCCTGAAATGTGGTTGGAGCGTTTGTAAGACCAAAAGGCATGACCTGAAACTCCCAGTGACCATGATGTGTCTTGAAAGTTGTTTTCTGCTCGTCCTCCAGCTGAAGCCTAATCTGATGATACCCCGCTCTCATGTCCAACTTGGTGAACCATGCTGCTCCATGTAGTTCATCTAGAAGTTCATCCACAATGGGCAATGGATATTTGTTCTTGACAGTCATGTTGTTGAGCTGCCCTATAGTCCACACGAAACGCCAGGGCCATCTTTTTTTGACTAAGATAATCGGGGAAGCAAAAGGACTTTGCTGGGCTGGATAAGACCATGTTGTAGCATCTCCTTGATTTGCCTTTCAATCTCATCTTTCTGTGTGGGAGAGTAACGATATGGTTTGATATTGATAGGTTTGACCCCAGGAATGAGGGGTATATGATGGTCAAACTCCCTGTGAGGTGGTAATGAATTTGGTTCCTTGAAAATGGATTGGTGACTGTCATGGAACTACTGAATCGCCCCAGGAATGGTGGGTGACTGAGGGGTCTCAATAATAGGGGACAGATGTACCACTTGAGCCACAGCCCCTTTTAGAATCAACCCTTTGAGCTTCCTGATTTTCAGTTTAGGACAAGCAGAAAGAGAGTCCTTGATGCCCTTGAGAGAGATGCGCTGCCCTTGATAAGAAAACCACAGGAGTTTGCGCTTCCAATGGATCCACATAGGACTGTGACTCTCCAGCCAATCCATGCCCAAAACCAGATCATAGCATGGAATGTTCAACACCCTGACATTGTGGGAAAAAGTGTGCCCCTGTACCCACCATGTGAAGTTAGAGACCTGTTGTGAGCTGGTTACTTTCTGTCCATTAGCCACCGTTACTGCTATGGATGGGGTATCAGTGACTGTACTCTTCAGATTTTTGACGGCCGCCTCACTGATGAAAGTACAAGAACTGCCGGAGTCAATCAAGATCAGAATCTCCCGATTCCCGACCAGCCCAGACAATTTCATGGTCTTTGTTGACACTCCTTAATGGAATCACCCTAAGAATAGAGTTTTAATCTATCCCCGGCAACGGCGCCAGAATGCTTTTGACATTTCTTAAACATCGCTACTAAGAATAAACCACATAAATATAATCTAGTGAAGGCACTAAGAAGTGTACGGGACACTACTAACTTCACTTAACGTCAAGTTGTCATCCCTAACATGAAGCTAGCAATGTAATTATATCAGGGCACTGGATTTAAAGATAAATATTACCCGCAAGCGCACAGATAAATACATTCGTTGTAGAAGCATTTCACCCAAGCTAGTCTCAGGTATAGTTATTTTATTTAGCCTAGAGATCAATCAATTCAATGTATGATGGTGTTATATTATGAGGATTAACAACAATTAATGTGGCACACACTATGATAAAGACTGATATAACACAATTAATACTCTAAACAGGGATCAGATAGTGATAATGATTTAAATAATGAAGATTAATGATAACAGAGAGCAGAAAAATCAAGATAATCTAGAAACAGTAACACCTAGCAAGTGATGATTTAGACAGGTATTAAATAGAAAAACATCCTAAGTATTCTACATTACAAGTCATAGCATACTTTGATTAGTGAAAACATATTGGCAATCATTGGCTAGGGTCATTGTCGACGAAAATAAGGTCGGATAGTCTACCGAGGGGTATCTGACCAAGGTAGTTGTGAGCATCTAGGCCCCCAGTGGGTTTCGGTGATTGGATGACAACGGTAAATTACTATGACTAACGTGTGTTTTGCAGAAACAGTTGAGTTAGGTCATGGTAATGATGATCGTGAGGGCACTATGGTATTCATGCCCCTTAGCGATGGAATTCGTTCGGTCTTCAAAGGATGGACGACGAAGACGGTGATAGGCTAGTGCTAAGTGTCATTTGGTGTTGAAGGACACTTAGAGTAGCATAGGTCTTTGCTTTATCTTTGGCCGTACTATAAAGAGGGGTTTGAATGAGTAGCTTGACCTAGGTGAGACTTTTGAGTTAGGTGTGGTGCACACTTGTTAACCAAAGCCCTAGGTAGCTTAGAAAGGTCCCTAAGATCATAAGGAAGAAAGTTCGTGAAGGGAGCGTCGCAAACCGAAGTCGTTTCGGACTTCAAAATGTGACCGGACGCTTCAACCCTAATGACCGGACGCTGGGGCGTGCGTCCGGTCAGTTGGTTTGGCTAAGAAGCAGGCTTGGCTTCGACCGGACGCTCTTCAGTATTCGACCGGACGCACCAGGAGGTGAGTCCGGTCGCGTCCAGAGAGGTTCCAGAGAGGGAAATTGATGACCGGACGCGTCCGGTCAGTGGTGATCGACGCATGGGTGCGTCCGGTCAGTGTATCGTACTGGTGTCAGGGCTAACGTCACGTAGCCGTTAGACACTGACCGGACGCGTCCGGTCACCCCGACAGGTGCGTCCGGTCAGTGTGTAACTGGCTGGACTTACCCCTTCGTGCATGTTTTGAGTTGGGGGGTATAAATATGCCTCCCCCTCATTCATGCTGTCACTCTTGCTCATTTGAAAGGTTGCCAAACACATTGTGATTCCAAGTGAGTGCAAGAGGCCTAGTGAGGTTGAGAGATTTGTTAATTGAGTGATCAAACACCTCATTAGTGAGTAGAGAGTAGCAAGTGTGCATCCACTCATCTCATTAGCCTTGCGTTGGTCAAGTGAGAGTTCTTGCTTGTTACTCTTGGTGATCGGCATCACCTAGACGGCTTGGTGGCGATCGGAGAGCTTGGTGATCATCCGGAGGCATTGTGGATGACCCAAGCCAAGTTGTGACCGGTAGCGAGCGATTCACCGGGCCGGAGTGGCGAAGAATCAGCTCGTAGTGAGCACTTGATCCTTGCGCGGATCAAGGGGGAGCGATACCCTTGCGCGGGTGCTCCAACGAGGACTAGGGGGGTGTGCCGACACCTCGATACCTCGGCAAAAAGATCGTCGTGTCATCTCTACTCTCTTCTCTACGCATTTACCTTTGAGCAATTCAATTCCGCATTTACTTGTTGTTCTTTCATAAGTTGAATTGCAATGCTAGAGTAGAAATGGTTTAGCGATAGTCTTTTGTGCAATTGATTCTTGTCAAACACTCTTCTAGGCACTAGGGGGTTAATTGGGGCTTGATAAGTTTTATTATCGCAAGAAGTTTTAGAAAAGCCCAATTCACCCCCCCTCTTGGGCATCTTGATCCTTTCAATTGGTATCGGAGCCTCGTGCTCTCGATTTAGGCTTAACCGCCTAGAGTTAAGATGTCCGGAGGTGATGGACCACCTCCCATGTTTGAGGGTGACGACTTTCCATATTGGAAAATCCGTATGGAGTCGTACCTAGAAGCGGTTGATGTGAAATGTCGTGATGCCGCCATAACCGGCTTTGCCAAGCCCAAGGAAGGCACAAGCCTCACTCCTAATGAGGAGGAAAATGATAAATGGAATGCAAAGGCCAAAAACATTCTTTTTAGAGGCATTTGCAAAGATGTGTTCAACCGTGTTCGGAACCACAAAAATGCCCATGATCTATGGGAAAACATTTGTGCGCTCCATGAGGGAACCAAGAGTGAGCGTGAGGAACGCTATCATTTAGTTATGCAAAAACTTCACTTTTGATATGCATGCTAATGAAAGTGCAAATGAAATGTACTCACGGTTGAATGTTCTTGTAGAAGAGCTAAATGGACTTGGCCTCACGCAAATGCAACCATCCGATGTTGTGAGGAAGATTCTTTGTGTCCTTCCAATTGAGAAGTATGGACACATCGTGACGGTGCTACATCAAGGTGATCTTTCCACCGCTACACCAACTCAAATCTTGGGAAAGATCAATGCGCATGAGATGTACATGCACATCACACCAAGTGGTGGCTCCTCCACCGACAAGAAGAAGGACTTGGCCTTCAAAGCTAGCCATGACAAGAAGGGCAAGTCCAAGGCTATTGAGGTGCATCATGAGAGCACAAGCGATGATGAAGATGATTCCAACATTGCTCTCATGGTGAGAAGGACCACCAAGATGTTGAAGAAGCTTCACAAGAATGGAGTCAACTTTGACTCAAGAAAGAAGAAGTTCTTCACAAGTAGCAAGAGGAGGCCAATCTCCGAAATGGATTGCTACAATTGCGGTGAGCTTGGCCATCTTGCTCATCAATGCACCAAGCCCAAGAAAGATAGCTACAAGAACAAGAACAAGAGCAAGAAGTATGACTCATCAAGCGAAGATGAGAAGAAGATGAAAGTCATACAAGAAGAAAGATGGCAAGAAGAAGCAATACCACAAGAAAGGTGGGAAGGCTTACATTGTTGGTGATTGGCTCACCGACATTGACTCCTCCGGTGGCTCATCAAATGAAGATAGTGATGATGAGAAGGAGAAGTGGCCGCTCTAGTCATTGGCTCCTCTACACCACCACCACCACCATCGCCATCATCATCTACACACCTATGCCTTATGGCCAAGGGTGACCGGAAGGTACAAAACGATGATGACTCTAGTGATAGTGATAGTGATGGTGAATTTGAGGCTCCTACTTATGATGAACTTGTCAAATTGCTAAATGACTACTCTAAAATCATAAGAAAGACTAGAGCTAAAAATAGAGAAGCTTGTTGATGAAAATGAATCTCTTGTTGAAAAATGTGATCATGCTATTCATGCTAGTGATGAACTAAAAGATGAACTTGCAACTATGTCATCCACTATCAAGGAGCTCAAGTCCTCTAACAAGGAGCTCAAAGCTAAAAATGAAAAACTTGATAAGATGCATAGTGACCTTTCCACTAGTCATGCTTTGCTTAAGGAACAATATACTCAAGTGAAAGTAGATTATGATACTCTCACCATTGCTTATGATATGCTTTCACATGAGACACATGATGCTCCTAACCTTGTTGTTAAGTGTGACATAGCAACATCTTGTGAGGACTTGGTTAGTGAGCATGTTGAGCAAAGTGCTAGTGGCAAAGGCAAGAAAGTGGTTGAGGCCGATCACTATGATGACTATGTCAAGATCAAGAATGAGAATGCAAAGCTCAAAGTTGATCTAGAAAAGCTTTCAACTACCAAGCAAGTTATCATTCAATCTCATGACGATGACTATAGCATGACACTTGAGCTAGACATGCTAAAAGAAGAGAACAAGAGATTAAAGATGGAGAGGGACTACAAAATGACACCATCTCAATTGGAACTCCAACAAGAGAATGACAAGCTCAAGAAGGAGAAAGAGCACCTCACCACCGGTTTGAGGAACTTCACCAAGGGTCAATGTCTTCAAAGTGAGCTTCTCATGAACACCGTCATGAAAACAATAGAAATGGCATTGGCTTTCTTGAAGAGAAGATGAAGCAACGCAAGAGCATCACTAAGCCGAAGAAGAAGATTGGGAGATGCTATGAGTGTGGAAAGGAAGGACACTTTGCTCATGATTGTGAGGAGCCAAAGCCCACACCCTTGCCCAAGCATGCTAGGCCCTTTGCTTTCAATGCTCACTACATGCTTAGACAAGATTCTAGTGGCAAAGTGAAGGTTATGTTTATGGGGCCACCTAACAAGAATAGGCCAAGGCAAATTTGGGTTGCTAAGTCACTAGTTGAGAAAGTTAAGGGACCGCAACAAGTTTGGGTCCCGAAAGCTCAAGCTTGATTTCTTGTGTGTGTAGGTGAACTACAAGACCGGTGGATCACATTGGGTAATTGATAGTGGATGCACACAACATATGACCGGAGATCCCCGGATGTTCACCTCACTAGAAGAGAATGCCGATGACCAAGAAAAGATAACATTTGGTGACAACTCAAAGGGCAATGTCAAAGGATTGGGCAAAGTGGCTATATCAAACGATCATACCATCTCCAATGTGCTTCTAGTTGCATCATTAAGCTTCAACTTGCTATCCGTTGGCAACTATGTGATCTTGGCTTTCAATGCTTGTTCACCGACAAGGAAGTGGTTGTAACTAAGAAAGATGATACACAAGTGATATTCAAAGGCTTTAGATACAACAATCTCTATCTAGTGGATTTCACCTCCGAAGATGCCAACTTGAAGACATGTTTGTTCACTAAGCAATCACTTGGTTGGCTTGGCATAGAAGATTAGCACATGTTGGAATGAACACTCTCAACAAGCTATTGAAGAAGGATTTGGTTAGGGGCTTGAAGGATGTCAAATTTGAGAAGGACAAATTGTGTAGTGCATGTCAAGCCGGCAAGCAAGTTGCAAATACACATCCAACCAAAGCCTTTGTGTCAACATCAAGAGAGTTAGAGCTACTTCACATGGATCTATTTGGACCAACAACATATGCTAGCTTGGGTGGAAATCTCTATTGTCTAGTGATTGTTGATGACTACTCTAGATACACTTGGGTATTCTTTCTTCATGACAAATCCGAAGCAACCCCTTCATTCAAGAAGTTTGCCAAGAGAGCCCAAAATGAGTTTGACTTGAAGATCAAAAAGATAAGAAGTGACAATGGAAGAGAGTTCGACAACACCCATATTGAGCAATATTGTGATGAAGTTGGGATCAAGCATGAAGTCTCCGCAACCTACACACCACAACAAAATGGGGTAGTTGAGAGGAAGAACCGAACACTAATCACCCTAGCAAGGACTATGTTAGATGAGTACACTACACCGGAAAGATTTTGGGCGGAAGCAATCAACACCGCTTGCTATGCATCAAACCGGTTGTTCCCCCATCGTCTCCTTGGCAAGACCCCCTATGAGCTACTCAACAACAAGAAGCCGGATGTATCCTTCTTTAGAGTGTTTGGGTGCAAATGCTACATCTACAAGAAGCGCCAACACCTAGGGAAGTTTCAACGCCGATGTGATATTGGTTTTCTTGTTGGTTACTCATTGAAGTCCAAAGCATATCGAGTATTCAACCATGCCACCGGGATGGTAGAAGAAACATATGATGTGGAATTCGATGAATCTAATGGCTCTCAAGGAGAGCATGGAAATCTTGATGATGTAGGTGATGAACCATTGAGGGAAGCCATGAAGAACATGCCGGTTGGAGCTATCAAGCCTAAAGATGATGATGATGATGTGCAAGTCATTGACAAGCCATCCTCATCCAATGTACCACTTGATGATGACAAAGATGGAAGGGATCCAAATGAAGATACTCATGTCTCCCATGATCAAATGGTGGTACAAGCTCAAGATGTTGGTGCTCCACAAGCGGCCCCTCAAGTGGTTGATCAAAGGACTACTCCTCTACTACAAGCTCATCCTCAAGATCTCATCATAGGGAGTCCTACAAGGGGTGTAATGACTCGATCTCAAAAACTTGCTTTATTTATTGAACATCACTCCTTTGTGTCTCTTGTTGAGCCTACCATTGTAGATGAAGCTCTAGGTGATCCGGATTGGGTGAATGCTATGCATGAAGAATTGAACAACTTCACCCGCAACCAAGTTTGGACACTTGAAGAGCGACCTAAAGGCGCAAGAGTCATTGGGACAAAATGGGTGTTTAGGAACAAGCAAGATGATCAAGGCAAGGTTGTTAGAAACAAGGCAAGGCTAGTGGCAAAGGGTTCTCTCAAGTTGAAGGTTTGGATTTTGGAGAGACCTTTGCACCGGTTGCAAGACTTGAAGCCATCCGTATCCTCCTTGCATATGCATCACATCATGACATTAAACTATATCAAATGGATGTGAAAAGTGCATTTTTAAATGGCTTTATAAATGAACTAGTCTATGTTGATCAACCTCCCGGGTTTGAAGACCCTAGATATCCTAATCATGTTTATAGGTTGTCCAAGGCGCTATATGGGCTCAAGCAAGCCCCAAGAGCATGGTACGAGCGCCTCCGGGACTTCCTCATTGAGAAGGGCTTCACCATTGGGATGGTCGACACCACACTATTCACCAAGAAGCTTGATGGAGAGATCTTCATTTGTCAAGTCTACGTTGATGATATCATCTTCGGGTCAACAAATGAAGCATATTGCAAGGAATTTGGTGACTTGATGTCGAAGGAGTTCGAAATGTCCATGATTGGAGAGCTCACATTCTTCCTAGGCTTCCAAGTCAAGCAATTGAAGGAGGGGACTTTCATATCTCAAGAGAAGTATACAAAAGACCTCCTCAAGCGCTTCAACATGGATGATTGCAAGCCTATCAAGACTCCAATGCCAACAAATGGACATCTCGACCTAGATGTGGGAGGTAACCGGTTGACCAAACTCTCTACCGCTCTATGATTGGTAGTTTGTTATATTTGACCGCATCTAGGCCCGACATCATGTTTAGTGTGTGCATGTGTGCTCGGTTTCAAGCCGACCCTAGGGAATCACATCTTGTAGCGGTGAAAAGAATCCTTAGGTACCTAAAGCACACCCCAAGCTTTGGCCTTTGGTATCCCAAAGGAGCTAACTTCCAACTCGTTGGGTATTCCGATTCGGATTACGCGGGTTGCAAAGTAGATAGAAAAAGCACATCCGGAGGGTGCCATTTGCTTGGGAGATCACTAGTGTCATGGAGTTCAAAGAAGCAAAATAGTGTGGCCTTGTCTACCGCCGAGGCGGAATACATAGCCGCGGGTGCTTGTTGTGCACAAATCCTTTACATGAAGCAAACCCCTTAGACTTAGTGTATGTAGTTCTAGAAAGGGTACCTTTGTTGTGTGACAATGAGAGCGCGGTTAAGCTTGCTAACAACCCAGTTCAACACTCTCGCACAAAGCACATAGATATTCGTCATCACTTTCTTAGAGATCATGTTTCAAAGAAAGATATATCCTTAGAGGGAGTTAGAACCGAAGATCAATTGGCGGATATCTTCACAAAACCCCTAGATGAGAACACCCTTTGTAGATTGCGAAGTGAGCTTAATGTGCTTGATCTAAGTAACTTTGTCAAAAGGTGAAGGGGGTTGTCTTTGCATTGCATTGTATCATATGCCATGTCTAAATTCCGCTATGCATATAGGCCTGTCAGACGTGGTTAAGATAACCGCCCTAAAAAGCGTGTGAAGAAGCTTACCCATGAGCAAACTTGACAAGCAACCTAGATTCAAATCTCGTATTGCATTGCATATGCATGTTTGTTGCTTTGTCGTTTCTTTTCGGTTATGTTTTGAGCAACCGCTGTGTTCGTCCACCGCTAGGGGGAGCATTTGAGGCTCCAATTGGTTATTCCCCTAGTTTTGGTGGCCACATGTTGTCTCCTCGGGTTTTATTGCCTATTTTATCTAGAAAACTAACTTAGCCTATGGCAACATATTTGAAAAATTTGAGGGTTTGAGAGAGGTCACTCCTCTAAGTTCCAACTAGTGTTTATTTGCATCTTCTTTGAGTTGGAACTTGGTTGGGAGAAGTCGGCGCGAAAAATCGAGTCAAAACAGGGTTTTCCCTGTGACCGGACGCTTCGACCGGACGCTCCCGGTGCGTCCGGTCAGTGCAAATCACGCGCAGATGAACAGTACCTGCGGCGCGTCCGGTCCCAAGTATTTGCGTGAGTCCGGTCGTCTGCTGCCGTTTGATCGGACGCTCCGTGCGTCCGGTCGCGTACGACAGGACGCGTCCGATCGCTGAAATCAAGTTTGGGAACTCTCTGTTCGTGACCGGACGCTCGGGTCCTGTGCGTCCGGTCACACCCCCGTGAGTCCGGTCGCAACTTAACTTGCGCAATAACTTCCTCCGGCTGACTCGTGGGCCCCTCCTCACTCGTCTTCTTTCTTCGAACGCGCCCGTGCCGTGCCCGCACCTCTCCGCGTGCCCGTCCACCACCACGCCTGCGCCGCCGTGCCCATCTGGCCGCCCGCACGCCGTGCCCGTGCCCGTGCCCGCACCCCTCCGCCGTGCCCCCCCCACCACCACGCCTGCGCCGCCGTGCCCCATCTTGGCCGCTCGCATTCCGTGCCTCCGCCGCGCCCTCGCCTCCCCGCCGGCGTTCAACCTGCCGATCCGTCCCTCGCGGCGCTCGGCTTCCGTCGATCGTACCTCTCGTCCGGCGAGCACCTCCTCGGCCAGCCAGCACCCTCCCCGTAAGCTCCCCACACCAACCGTGCCTGCAACGTGTTCGTGAAAATGCCCCAACCAACTTCCTGTCAATCTAACCACGTTTTCACCTTAATTCTCGCGCAGATCCTTCCGGCGAGAGGTTGTGGTGCCCGCACGTGTCGGTCTCTTCCCTTTGCTTGTCGTTCGTCGCGTCGTGTCAGGTAGCAAAGCCATGCCTCATATCTCTCTTTCCTTTTGCTTTGCTTCCGATAGGCTTCTTTTCTCTAGATTATATGCTTATATATATTCCCACCTATCTATTGCAGCGAGTCGGGACCGTTTCAGTGAGCCGTGTGGCAGTGACAGCAAAATCCGGGGCCAAGCTCGCGGATACGGAACGAGGCCAAGCCTCTGAGGTTCAGTCCAGTTTCTCTTGTCAGTGGCAGTGATCCTCAGTGGCAGTTGGTCTCCTCAGTGGCCGTGGTTTTCTGTTGCCGAGTTTCTCAGTTACTCTCAGTGCCAGTTGTTCTGTTCTTGTAGCGATGGCTCGCTGCAAGAACGTCGGCGGAGGTCCCGGGGCAGACCCTCCTCCTCCTCGTCCTTCTGGTGACAAGGGGAAGAGGCCGCAGAAGATGTGTGTCCAAGAAGCGCAAGCGCCTCGATCGGGATTCAGAGATCGCGCTTGCAGCCGCTCGAGCCGCCGAGAGAGCCGAGCAGGGGGTTCGACAGGTGGTCTCCGGATTCACGACCAGTCTTCTGAGCAGGCCAGTCAGGGCAGTGGTACGCGGATTCGCGACCTTCTTACAGAGCAGCAGGTGCAGGCTCTGCTTCGGACTGAGGGCGGCGTCGTCCGGATTCAGGATCACGAGTACTCTCTCGACGACCCAGCTGAGCTTCTCCCTCCAGACTTCCAGTTCCCGTCCGAGGCAGCTTCAGCTCTCGCAGCGGCTACAGCCAGTGGTTCAGCTCCAGAGCCCAGCTCAGCTACAGAGACCCAGGCAGAGGGTCAGACAGAGGAGCAGCCAGCTCAGCAGCCACTCCGCAGGTCCACCCGCTCTCGCACTCAGGTGTCTCCTCGACCTGAGGGGCAGAGGCGGGGTGGACGACCCCCTCCGAGGCCACAGGGACCCCCACCTGTGGAGCACTTGGACCTGCGGGCGGCGACGGCACGTCAGGTACAGGCTCTACGTCTGATTCCGTACGAGGAGTGGTTCCCCGCTGCCAGGCACCCTCAGGCCGCCGAGGGATTCTACACAGTTCTTCAGGAGGATTTTTACAGAGCCTATGTCAACAGCGGCGTCCACATCCGTGCTCACAGAGTTTGCCCCGCTGGGAGACGATAGTTGCAGTTGCTGGTGAGGCCATCCGACCGATGCTTTCATACCTACCTGGCTTGGCAGATCTACTTGGTCGGGTGGCCTGTACATCGAGGACTGGGTGCGACAGTTTTACGCGTCCCTATGGATCTCCCCGGATCACCGGTTCCTCCACTTCGCTCTCAGGGGGAGGTCCTACAGGCTCTACAGCTCACGTGCCAGAGAGTACCTCGGTTTGACCGCGTATCCGACTAGAGTGCACACCGTTTGCTATGAGAGACCGAGCAGCACCCAGGCGACCTCACGCAGGAGAGATTCCACCAGCGGACTTGGTTCGTGCCTGCTTCCGGGAGCCGTTCGGCGAGGGTTCCAGCCGGCGTCCTCGTGACTTGACGCGCGACGGCCCGTCTCGTGAACGAGGTCATGAGGCGCACCTTCTTCTTCCCCGGACAGGTTACAGAGAGGGGCTGACACGTATACAGATCTGGTTAGTTCACCACCTGGTTTCACAGCTCGAGTTCGACATTTGGGATGTCATTATTTCTGAGATGGAGGACACATTGGCCGAGGGCTTCAAGGGTCACCGCCAGCTTCCCTATGCTCACATCATCTGTTACCTTTTGAGGCGGCTTATTCGGGTTTGCTTCCAGAGCTTCTCCAGTCTCCGACGGAGTTCCCCGTGTACGACACTCGCCAGATTGCCGGGGACCATCCAGACACTCGTCCGAGAGGTCAGCGCCAGAGGCCGGTTGTCACCAAGACAGAGGCACAGCAGGACGAGACTGTCAGTCAGTTGGCAGAGGCTGAGCTTGCAGCACTAGAGGCAGAGGGAGAGGACCCTGACGATGAGTTCCCGTCTGACAGCACCGATGACGACTACGCTCCTCTCCGAGGATGTGTCCACAGGGAGCTCACGATTCCGAGGCCTCCTCCTCGCGTATGGCCGGCTCCGATCCAGCTCTTCTAGCTATACTTTCTCGGATGGAGCAGCAGCAGTCCCGTCTCTCTGAGGAGGTTCAGCGTCAGGCTGAGGAGCAGCGCCGACAGGCACAGGAGCAGGCTCGACTGGCAGAGGCACAGGCAGTGGCAGCAGCTCAGGCACAGGAGCGCCAGGACGCTCTCCAGCGGCAGATGATTCAGCTCCAGACTCAGACTCTTGCCTTCATGGAGAGGATGGCGGCTCTTCCACAGTTACCTCAGCCGTCACAGTTTCAGCTGCAGCAGCCAGGACCGTCGACCTCTTACTTCACGTCAGTGCCTCCGTCGACGGTCTCGCCCTTCCCTCAGTACCCGCAGTGGTTTACCTCACCTCAGCCAGGGCAGCTGCCAGGGTTCACACCGCTCCGGTCAGGCTTCACTCCTACTCAGACACGGAGTCGGTCCTAGTGACACCGAGGAGCCTGGAAGCCTCTTTCAACGAGCTCACCGGCCTGCCTACACCGCCCGAGTTTCAGTTGCCGGTGACCTCAGCTCCAGCTCCTGCTCCAGCTACTGGTACCACAGAGACACTACCTTCCTCAGTAGCGTCGTCCGAGCCGCCGACCTTTCAGAGTCAGACTCTTCCTGTCAGCTCAGCTCCTGAGACTACGTTTGACAGTGTCAGTGGTCGCGACTGAGACCGTGGACCCTCTTCCAGAGGCCGCTCCAGAGACAGTTGAGCAGACCCAGACCGCTTCTCCTTCACGTCCAGTGTCAGAGGGTCAGTCAGCTCACAGTACGTCGTCCGACGAGGAGACCTACCTGGCTCAGTTCGAGACTCTTCCGCGCACCTCGTCGCCCGGCTCGTCTGCTCCACTCCCGCCTTCCGACCCTTAGGTTTTGGTCTTTGATGCCAAAGGGGGAGAGAGCGTATGTTAGACGTAGGGGGAGCCTTGAGAGGGTTTCGGTTCTTTTGTTTGATCTTGCACTCATATGCATACATGTTTATCTTTTGGCACCCGTACGATATGTGTATGTCTTTTGGTGTGACATGTGGTGCTACACTTGTTATATACTCATGTCACTCGTTTATGCTCATTGTGGACATGTCATGCTTCACTCGTATCCTATACATGTCACTTGCTTATGCTCATTTACTTTGCTTCCGCACTTATACTCCAATAAATGAGCTCGTTCATAAGTACTTGTGTTAATTCTTATATGTTTGAGTACTTATGTGGACTTGGTTCGTATAAGCATGCCTAACCCCTCTTGATCTTATTGTCACATGCTTATATAAAACAAGTTGTTGAAAACCTCACCTCTCTTTCAAACATACTTGAGGTTGTCATCAATCACCAAAAAGGGGGAGATTGTGAGCATCTAGGCCCCCAGTGGGTTTCGGTGATTGGATGACAACGGTAAATTACTATGACTAACGTGTGTTTTGCAGAAACAGTTGAGTTAGGTCATGGTAATGATGATCGTGAGGGCACTATGGTATTCATGCCCCCTTAGCGATGGAATTCGTTCGGTCTTCAAAGGATGGACGACGAAGACGGTGATAGGCTAGTGCTAAGTGTCATTTGGTGTTGAAGGACACTTAGAGTAGCATAGGTCTTTGCTTTATCTTTGGCCGTACTATAAAGAGGGGTTTGAATGAGTAGCTTGACCTAGGTGAGACTTTTGAGTTAGGTGTGGTGCACACTTGTTAACCAAAGCCCTAGGTAGCTTAGAAAGGTCCCTAAGATCATAAGGAAGAAAGTTCATGAAGGGAGCGTCGCAAATCGAAGTCGTTTCAGACTTCAAAATGTGACGGACGCTTCAACCCTAATGACCGGACGCTGGGGCGTGCGTCCAGTCAGTTGGTTTGGCTAAGAAGCAGGCTTGGCTTCGACCGGACGCTCTTCAGTATTCGACCGGACGCACCAGGAGGTGAGTCCGGTCGCGTCCAGAGAGGTTCTAGAGAGGGAAATTGATGACCGGACGCGTCCGGTCAGTGGTGATCGGACGCATGGGTGCGTCCGGTCAGTGTATCGTACTGGTGTTAGGGCTAACGTCACGTAGCCGTTAGACACTGACCGGACGCGTCCGGTCACCCCGACAGGTGCGTCCGGTCAGTGTGTAACTGGCTGGACTTACCCCTTCGTGCATGTTTTGTGTTGGGGGTATAAATATGCCTCCCCCTCATTCATGCTGTCACTCTTGCTCATTTGAAAGGTTGCCAAACACATTGTGATTCCAAGTTAGTGCAAGAGGCCTAGTGAGGTGAGAGATTTGTTATTGAGTGATCAAACACCTCATTAGTGAGTAGAGAGTAGCAAGTGTGCATCCACTTATCTCATTAGCCTTGCGTTGATCAAGTGAGAGTTCTTGCTTGTTACTCTTGGTGATCGGCATCACCTAGACGGCTTGGTGGCGATCGGAGAGCTTGGTGATCATCCGGAGGCATTGTGGATGACCCAAGCCAAGTTGTGACTGACCGGTAGCGAGCGATTCACCGGGCCGGAGTGGCGAAGAATCAGCTCGTAGTGAGCACTTGATCCTTGCGCGGATCAAGGGGGAGCGATACCCTTGTGCGGGTGCTCCAACGAGGATTAGGGGGGTGTGCCGACACCTCGATACCTCGGCAAAAAGATCCTCGTGTCATCTCTACTCTCTTCTCTACGCATTTACCTTTGAGCAATTCAATTCCGCATTTACTTGTTGTTCTTTCATAAGTTGAATTGCAATGCTAGAGTAGAAATGGTTTTAGCGATAGTCTTTTGTGCAATTGATTCTTGTCAAACACTCTTCTAGGCACTAGGGGTTAATTGGGCTTGATAAGTTTTATTATCGCAAGAAGTTTTAGAAAAGCCCAATTCACCCCCCCTGTTGGGCATCTTGATCCTTTCAGTAGTAGATTGAGCGGCGGAGGCGTGCGAGACGTCTGCAAAGTGTAAACACAGGGATGAGAGATGGCGATTTAGATAGGTTCGGGCCGGCAAGTCGCCGTAATACCCTACGTCCTGTGTTCTGGTGGCTGGTTTGTATTATGAGATCGGGTGATCAGATAGGATCTGAGTTTATCTCGGGTCTGATGGACCTGAGATGAGAGGGGGTCCCTGCTCGCCTTATATAGTCGGGGAGCAGGGTTACAGTTGTCGAGTCCTTATCAGATTACAAGCGGTTCCTTAAGGCAAGGAATCCGGATCTAACTCTAGGATCTTCCTTGGCGGGCAAGGCTTCTGGAGAGTCCTTGACGAGCACAGCGAGCTGGTCGTGTGCTGCAAGGCCTCGCGAGCTGGGCTGTCCTTGACGAAGGGCCCATGTACGTCCATGGGGGTATACGGAGGTAATATCCCCACAGTCATATCATATTTATAATCAAGAAGCAACTCCATAGTAAAGGTGCCAAACAGAGTAACCTCTAAACCATGAGTTAACTGAGCCATACTGAACACTATATTCAGGAGGTGGAATACAAAGGACTCAACAGGAATATCACACCCGCGATCTACCACTCTATCCAGAACATAGGACGCATTCGCAGATAAATAGTGTATAGGCACCACGCTTACACAGCATCTATCACCCACCCAATGATCATTAGGATGAGCGCTATACGAACATGAGTATAAACATAATGATGACTTCTATGTCAAATATATAATCAAAGCAGACTATAAGCAATATAATTAAGAATATAATGGTTGATGTCTTAGTCATATCAATTATATTGCTATCTAGAACATAAAGATGAATAATAAGATGAATTAGATCATCGAGAAGAACTAAAGTACGAACTAGAACATGAACTAGAACTGGATTATGATCTAGAAGATGAACTAGACGATGAACTAGAACTAGACGACGAACTAGAACATAAACAATGATGAAGAAAGATGAACTAGAAGAGCAATTATGAAACAGATCCATAAAGTTAATACAAGAGAGAAGATCTTGGGTTTACCGAGCCTTCTCGTGACTAGATCAGGAATCCAAGCGAAGCTTGCCTCCTCTAATCCTATTCTATCTAACTAATCTAGGTGGATGTAGTTCTAGGGCTTCCGATTGATCTCCTTCTCTGGTGGTAGATTGATCTAATGATGAATGTGATCAAACCCTGATCTGATTGCCTCTCTGTTCTGATGCCCTAGAGAGGGGGGTCTGGGGCTGCTTATATAGCCCTGAGCGAGGAATCGTGGCCATTGGATCAAACCGACCTTAGGTACGGCTGAGATGCATCCTCGTAGGTTCTAGAAGGCGGAGTCCAGCGGGCCCAGGGGCCGACCGGTCGGTCTGGTGGTGGGACCGGTCGGTCCAACCTGGCCGTGTCCCGGGGTGCCCGGCCTCCTGGTGTCTTCTGGTGTCCTCTAGATCCTTCTAGAATATTCCTGATGTGTCGGTTCGGTTATCTTCCGTCGGTTTCCTTCTAGGGGAAGCTATCTGTGTTGATTTCCTGGTTTAGTCCCTGCAGAATCACAATTCACCAAAACTCATGGAATATTGTTAATTGAAACCCTAGTCCTTTGTAGGTGATTGAATTCATACCCTTTTCATATTTATTTATCCTTTAATTGTGATAGATAACCAGTGTCAACAGTCTTCTTGCCTTGAACACCTTCAGCTGCCCAAGTAGACAGATGGAAAACTTGATCATCGTCCTCATCAGTGGAGTCATCACTTGGCAGCGCTTGCATAGCCTCTAACACTTCCTCTAGGACATGAAGCAAGATCTTGTCAGGACATTTGTGCTGGCGGTTCCACTGTTCGCCACATTTCATACATAACCCTTGAGCTCTTCTCTGATTCCTGAGAACTACTAATTTGTCATCCAGTCTGCATTTGGGAGGGTCACCCGAATGATTGCCCAGAATACCAGGTTGAAGGTTGACTGGTGGTTTAGCAAACTGCTTATTAAACTGATGTTGAGCCCGATTGTACACAACTTTGTTTTGATTTTCCATGACGTTAACCTGCATGAGAGCCAATGACAAAGCCGCATCAACTGTTCAAGGCTTGTGCAAAACAATGGCAACATGAATTTCAGGGTTGAGACCTTGCATGAACTTGCTAACAAAAAAGACATCATCTAAAGATTTGTTATGCACTAGAACCTTATGCATGGCAGACTCAAACCTATCATAATACTCTTGCACATCAGTTACTTGTCTAATGTGTAACAGATCATTCATAGAAAGTTGGTAAAGATCACGGCGAAACTTGGCCTCGACAACAACACATAGCTCTGCCCAATTGGTGATAGGATGCTGAGCTTCAAAGGTTTGAAGCCACAGTGCTGCACCTCCATGAAAGTGGATTGTAGCAAACTCGGCCCATAAGTGAATAGGAACATGATACATATGGAAGTACTTCTTGCATTTATCCTTCCAGGCCTTAGGTAAACGAACTTTCCTATGATGGTAATGGTACGGGGGATATGGAATCGAGTCATTCATGTCAATCAAGGGGGCTGAAGACATGGAGAACTGACCATTGGCCAGGGGCTATTGAAGGACCATAGTCCTCTTACCAGACCCCTATGGTAGTGAAGTGGTGTCATGGCCCATGGCCTTTTCCTCCTCCACGCTCTTCGGGGCGATGGGCGGAATCGGAGGAGGATGTGCCTCCAAGGCTACCACCTGCACGGTGAGTTGCTTGATGTCCTTGCTGAGCTCAGTGGAGAAGTTGTCGACCCCAGGATGCCAGCAGTTGAAGGTCTCCATGAGCATGAGCATGGACTTCATCTGTGCCGCCAGGGCATCGAGCTTCTCCTCCACCGTCGCCATCCGGGTGGTGAGAGTCGGGCCGCGCGCCAGGGGTGCCGATTTCCCGATGGCCTCGGCTGGATATCGGAAGATCTGAGGAACTCGGTCGGCTGCGACCTAGGGTTGCAGCGGTGAAGAGATAGGCTGCGTGGTGGCGAGACGATTTGGCAGTGGTGGAAGGATGGTTGCGGCGGTGGCTTTGATACCAGTTGTAACGATCCCGGAGGGTGGAGCTTGCCGGCGAGCACGCGCTGCGGTGAGATCGACCCCGCCTCGAGCAGAAGGCAGCACGAGAGAGAAGAGGATAGGATTTGGTGTTTGTTATTTCTCACTGTCCGCCCAACCACCCACACATCGAGTATAATAGGTGCAATTACATGGGCCAAGGCCCAGACGCGCCAACCGGCCCATAACCGACTCGGTGGCCCAACATAACTGGAATACCCACATATAAGTACTGAGACTCATGTAATAATACTATAGTGTTTCTGACAATCTCTCAACGTCACTAGTGATGAACGACGTCTTTAGGAGATTGTAGGCGCATGAAGCCTCTCTTCTTTGGCCTCTCTTCTTTTGACTGGTTCAGCTTGTGAAGAGTAGTAGGTTGGCGTCTGAGAGTGTTGGTCGCTTGTCTCAGCTCTGACAGGCGCGGTTGTAATCACAAAACATTAGAGTGGCATGTGTAGTGTGTGTGGGTGTTGGTATTTATATTTGTTTGTGGTTATGTTGAACTTTGTTCTTCTTCTATATCTATACCTAATAATAAAGAGGCAAAATTTCAGCCAAATTTTTTGGTTTGGAATTTTTTTTCCGTCTGGCCTCCTGCGATGCTACGGTAGAAATCGATATGAGCACGAGTTAGAGACCGACACGGCCCGGAGAACTTCTCCAAATCAGCAATACACGACAAGATGTAAAGATTGGCTATCCAGAATCTAGCCTGCACAAAACACGGACCTACTATGCAACAAATTATGCAAGCTAAAGCTAAATCCAGATTCCAAAAATCACATACCAAATTGATCTGTATCCATATTCATTTGGAACCATCTCCAATACTAGATTTCTACGGGGGAATTTCTAAATCAGAAATCATGTGAAGAGACCAAACCGAGACCGAATTAAAACCACCACATCGATCAAAATCCAAACTCAAACTAGACTAACTATAAAAGGACAGCAACTTACAAAATCAAATCAATAATTTTGTTGATTCTTCTGCTGACCTACAGAGCAATCCCCAAAAAAATGTTTTCTTCTCTATCCATACAGGAATAGATCTAAGAGAAATCAAAGAAAAAAAATCAAATCCACAAAATCAAAGAACTGGGTCGCTCCTCCAAGTTGCCCGCACCGCCAGCCACCCTGCGCCACTGCATTTGCACTCACCGGCCACGGTGCTCGCGCCATCGCCTCCTTTGCGCGCGCCGCTGCCTCCACGTGGCTTGACGAGGTCTGGTCCATCCACCAATGGAAGAGAGGAGCAGAGATCACACTCACAGATGGATGAGAGGAGCACGGATCACATCCCCAAATGGCCGATGTGGCGATGCTCAATCGTCCGCAGCCACCGGTCCATGGGCGCGCCGCTCCGGCGCTCCGCCCAACCTCCACCGCACCGATCTACGCCTCCACTTAGGCCCCAACTGCTGGCCTACTGCGACTGCGTAGTCTGAGCGGCGACGGTGGCTTCTTCAACCTTCGGGAAGAGAAAGGAGAGAAGACAAGGAAGAGAGGAAGCCGGGTGGGTTAGTCCAAGCAGAGGAGAGAGGTGGGCCTGTGGTGGGCTACATCCTAGCTGGGTAAAGAAAAGGCAGAGAGTACATTTGGGCTAGGAGTGAAGATTAAGTTCAAGTGTAAGGACCTGTGTGGCCTAGAGGGGGGGTGAATAGGCCTGTCAAAAATCACAGCTCAAAACTTAATTAGATAAACCCGGCACTACCGCTATGTGCCCGGCACTGCCGGCCCCAGCGCGGTACTGCCGCGCAGTGTGAGACCAGAAGCTGCAATTCGAAATCCAGCCACAACTAACTGATTCTATATGAATAGAAATGCTACAACAAGTTCTATGAACCAGCAGAACCAACTACTCCAAGCCAAATAAGAGGAATAAAGTAGATCGGGCCAAACCCTAGAATCTATCACAAGCTCATGAATATGAAGAATGAAACTAAGCAAGCACAAGAGACAAGTGATTTATCCCGTGGTTCAGCTCGCCACCAAGGCTTGCCTACCTCCACGTTGTTGAGGTTGACCACTTAGGTCATGAGCTTTTCAACTCTACCTCGTTCTCAAGTCAAGGAACCAAATCCTTGAGGTGAGGGGTAATGATACTAGCTGCACAATCGATTACAAACCTCCCTAGGCCGCCACACAAGTTGGCAAGGCTCTAGGACGACGCCTAGCCGGCTAGGGTTCCAAGAACCCAAGAGTAATAGAAGCAAATCCACCGGCTATGGCTCAAATCAAGTGCTC
The DNA here is from genome assembly GCA_009763385.1 of Coix lacryma-jobi var. lacryma-jobi. NCBI lineage: Eukaryota > Viridiplantae > Streptophyta > Magnoliopsida > Poales > Poaceae > Coix > Coix lacryma-jobi. The sequence continues at coordinate 114,807,122 of CM019823.1, forward strand.
TAGGAAGTAGATCTCAGCTAGGGCTTCTCTTTGATGAAGGTTTAATCCTCTCAATCACTTGGAATCAATGGAAATCAAAGGATTGGAGAGAGGGGAGTTGAGAGCCTTCAATGGGGAAGAGAGAAGCTTGTCTGGAGGTAGGTGATGAGTTCTGGTCGTGGATAACCGTTGGGGTGGCAGGGAGATGGAGTAAATATCTCCTCCCTGCCAACAGTTACAATAAGTCGCGGCAGTGCCGGCCGAAGCCCGGCAGTGCCGCGGCCCGGCACTGCCGCGACAATAGTGGCACTGCCGCTCCTACCAATCAGACAGGGTTGGATTGGAATTCAGTGCAGCTGTCTTTGGTTAAAAACATGGATGGCTTAGGTTGGTTTGAGCACATGTCATTCAGCCATAGCAATGTATTTGCATTCTCCCTTGATAGTACGGCATTCCTATAACTCAAATTCAAATGAAAAAGCTTGATATATCACTTTGAGTCCGGATCCGATGAAGTATAGTATGAGGGGTCCACCAACGCGTATAAACCATCCTTTCTTATCATAACCTGCTTATCAACTTCATGAATCTCATTAGGTCTCCAATCGTGTGGTCATTATCACCAAAACCCACAATTAGGGCTTGATTGCACTTACAATCTCCCCCTTTTTGGTGATTGATGACAACACAATCGAAGCTTACAATAAAAGGGTACAATACTTGAGATTTAGAAGCTTAGGTGTGAAACCTCCCCCTAAATGTGTGAATGAGAACTGAAATCTCGAATTGGCATTAGAGGCCATCATTCACATATTCAAAGGTGAGAGATAGGTTCAGTTTCACATCTAATAGCTTTGTGGGGTGCAACTAAACTGTGTCAAGAATAATACGTGATGCGAATGACAGTTTAAGCACATCAGAGATGTTTGTTGTCTTTCTGCCAGAGCGGCACTGCCGCTCTGGGCGCTGCACTGCCGGAGCCCGGCACTGCCGGCCCTGGAGCGGCACTACCGCTAAGGCTACAGACAGCAAACGCAGCGGAATTAACACAAAGCCACAAAGCATAATCAATAATAGAACTAAACAAGATAACACATGGCAGATAAGCAGGTAAAAGTACATGTCCACATCCAAGCCTAAGAAGTAGTACCATAGAGTAATATTACAAACATAGAGTTTTGAACGAAACAAACTCCCTCACAACTCACAACTACTAACATGATGGGGACATGAACAGAAAGAAAGTGTTGTACCCCCTTCGCTTCACCTAATTCTCCCCCTTTGGCAACAAGTCACCAAAAAGAGAGAAGTAGAGAAGAGAAGAGTGTCCAAACACTCACTCATCATCCGAAGCTATCTTGTCCCACTGAACTTCTTCTTCCTCCTCATCATCATCATCGTCATCATCGTCGTCGTCGGACTCTACCACGGCCTTCCCCTGACGGTGAGTGGAACTGGTGTAGCGGGTCGAGGTCGAGGCACGTGTAGAACGACGGGGTGGCACAGGCACTATCTCCTCCCGCTCCTCATCTCCATCTGAGTCTATGTCATCTGAGTCGAGACTGGAGAGGTCGAAGTGAGGTGGAGAGCGGGGTGGAGGTAACGGCGAACGTCCCGCCCGCTCTCGCTCTGCTCGCTGCTCAACAAGTGCCTGGTGAGTTGTCTGGGCTGCGTAGGTGCAAGTAGAGAAGATGGCCTTGATCCATTTGGCCAACTTGCTCTTCTTCTTCCTCTCATAGGAAGGGCGAGAGCTCTCTGGCCTGTCAGCTGCTGCTGCTGCCCCTGATGCTGCTCCTCTCTTCTTCTCTGCACGGTATGGCTCATGCAACCCATCCTTAGCAAAGGTATAGCCGGAAACCATCTCAATCATAAACATGATGTAGGGGGCATATAGAACTGCCTTCCTAGCATCCTCGGCTGCAACCTGAAGCTCAGTCCATATAAAGCTGGATATGGAAAAGCGATTAGCCCCTGGGGCCATCCTAGCCAACATGTTCCTGCCATATCCATACAAGTTAGAATGGGACCCACTCTTTGGGTTGAGAGTTTGCCTGAAGAGGTTGTTCAACATGTAATAAAAACCTTGTAGTCCCTTGACCAACCCATCTGCCTTCCGAGGGTCCTCATACATGAAAGCAATCTCAGAATCTGTCAACGTCCTCTCATCATGCAGATTATCAAGCTCTCTATCCTCGCTGCCCAAACCGAGGATCCTACTAAAGGTCTCGTAGGTGACCTTGTAGTGGCGACCCTCGGTCATCCAGTGCATCTCCTCAACCACATTATCAACATACAAAGTTGCATGAAACTGATGGATGATCTCAGTGTTCCAATTATAGCTAAATCCCATCAAATCATACATGTTTCTTACCTTGCACGCAGCCACCACCCTATTGATGTCACGGTCAGTCTTGCTCTCTAGATGCTCCCAATCAACATACTTCATGTTCAGAATCTTTTGCTTCTTAGCATTGTACAGGACTGAGCGATAGAAATCTGAATGGAACTCGTTCTAGAACCTGTAATCAATGCCCATATCCTTTTGATGGTTGTATGGGTTGTGCTGGCGCTGAGACTTGACCGAACTGAACTGCTGATAGTATGACAGGGGCTGCCTGTCCCTGGTGTCCTGAGGAGGCCTCTCCTGCACATCCTCTGTGTAGGGCTGCAAGTGTGCTCTACTGACCTCTGCCAGGTGCTCTGGGGTGTTGGGATAGAGGTCATCCCGAATCTGACGACCCTGCATCTGCAGGCGAGCCTCATCCCGGATCTGCTACCTCGCTGAAACATCTCCTTGGGAGCTAGAGCCACCTCGACGGGATGGCTGCTTGCTCCTCCCCCTGAGCGGATCCATCCTCTGCTTGACCCTTCTCTCATCTCCTCTTCCGCCCGACATCTAAAACATGGAAACTGCGAATTAGAAGACTGCATAAGTGCTGGTAGGTTATAGTGAGGCGATAGATTTTGATGGATAAGGTGTTACTTGGATCAAATCCCTGCTCATGCTCCGGCACTGCCGCTTTGTGAGCGGCACTGCCGCGCAGGCAGGCCAGATCTGAGCCAAGGAACACATCCATCATCTCTATCACTTCCCTATCATCTACAAACCCTTCTACAACCTCTAAATACAATACCCATGGCGCATTTTGCAAATCGGGAAAAACTTAGGGTTTGGGATTTTGAACCTTCACCTTGAGAGGAAGGAGAGGGAAGGAGACCCTTGGAGAAGAGGACGACGGAGCAGCACCGAAGGAGATCCCGAGCAGCACCTCCGGAGGCCGGAGCTGCCAGGGAGCACGGTCGGTGGAGAGGGAGAGTGCGGTCGCCCGGTCGCCCGTGAGAGAGAGGTGAAAAGGAGAGCACGGGTGCGGTGAATGGATGAGGGAGAGAGAGAGAGGGGGCCGTCGGGTAAGAATAGGAAAGTTTTCCCTTGGTCCCACTCGGTAACAAACCGATTCAGGCTGAATCGGTAAGTCGCGGCACTACCGCACCTGTCGCGGCACTGCCGGGGCCCGGCACTACCGCGCCTGGCCCGGCACTGCCGGACAGTTACCTATAGACAGGTTTATTCTCTACAGCACTATATCTTATTCTTAGAGTGGACAAGTACTACTAGCATGTTATGACCAGTGACAAGTAATCAATTCAGAATAATGGTCATTCCAAGCAAGTTTCTTTCACAAAGGTCTTGAAACACAATATATGAAAGTTTTGAAATTTGTTTTACCTAGGTCATTCTAGTAGATCAATCAAGCATGCTAGGTTTCAAACTATGTTACGAGAGTCAAGGATATTTAGTTCACTTCTCAAAGCACAAAACCTTGACTCATCTAGAGGCTTAGTGAAGATATCGGCTAGTTGTTTGTCGGTGCTCACATGTCTAATGACAATATCTCCTTTGATTTCATGATCTCTTAAGAAGTGATGTCGGATGTCTATATGTTTGGTTCTTGAGTGACTCACTGGGTTGTTTGCAAGTTTTATGGCACTTTCATTGTCACATAGGAGTGGGATATGAGTAAAATGACATTCGAAATCACAAAGGGTTTGCCTCATCCAAAGTAGTTGCGCACAACATGCACCTGCTGCAACATACTCGGCCTCGGCCGTGGAAAGGGCTACACAATTTTGCTTTTTAGAACTCCAAGACACTAAGGAGCGTCCAAGGAATTGACATGTCCCCGAAGTGCTTTTTCGATCTACCTTGCAACCGGCGTAATCAGAATCCGAATAGCCAAGTAGATCAAACTTGGAGCCCTTAGGATACCACAAGCCAAGGTTTGGAGTGTGAACTAGATATCTCAAGATTCTCTTAACGGCCACTAAGTGACACTCTTTCGGGTTAGCTTGAAATCTAGCACACATGCACACACTAAGCATAATATCGGGCCTAGATGCGCATAAGTAGAGTAGTGAGCCGATCATGGAGCGATATACCTTAATGTCCACGGCTTTCCCTTCTACGTTGAGATCAAGATGCCCATTGGTTGGCATGGGAGTTTTGATAGGCTTGGCGTTTACCATGTCAAACTTCCTTAACTTATCATGGGTGTACTTGGTTTGACAAAGGAAAGTCCCTTCCTTTAATTGCTTGATTTGAAAACCAAGGAAGAACTTGAGCTCACCCATCATAGACATCTCAAATCTCTTAGTCATGATCCTACTAAACTCATCACAAAAAGATTTGTTAGTACTACCAAATATTATGTCATCGACATATATTTGGCACACAAAGATATCTCCATTGACTTTATGAGTGAAGAGAGTAGGATCGGCTTTGCCTATTTCAAAGCCTTGTTTGAGCAAGAATTCCTTAAGGCATTCATACCATGCTCTAGGTGCTTGTTTAAGCCCATAGAGTGCCTTATGGAGTTTGAAGACGTGGTTGGGGAACTTGGGATCTTCAAAGCCCGGTGGTTGCTCGACATACACCAACTCTTGTATAGGGCCATTGAGAAATGCACTCTTCACATCCATTTGATATAGCTTGAAGTTGTGATGGGCTGCATAGGCTAGAAGAATCCGAATGGCTTCAAGCCTTGCAACCGGTGCATATGTTTCTTCAAAGTCCAAGCCCTCTACTTGAGTGAACCCTTGAGCTACCAATCTTGCCTTGTTCCTTGTCACCACACCTTCTTCATCTTGCTTGTTGCGGAAAACCTATTTGGTTCCAATAACATTGGTATTTGGTCTTTCCACAAGTGACCATACTTGATTGCGCTCGAAGTTGTTGAGCTCTTCTTGCATGGCCATCACCCAATCCGGATCATCCAGGGCTTCTTCTACCTTGAGAGGTTCCAAGGAGGAGACAAATGAGTAATATTGACAGAAATTTGCCAAATGAGAGCGTGTCGTTACCCCCTTTCGTAGACTCCCAAGAATGTTGTCAACGGGGTGATCCCGTTGAATAGTTTGCTTAAGTCTTGGATGATCAATGGGTTCTGGTTCATCTTCAGCATCCTCTTCTTCATCTTGCTCGAAGATGGGTTGTAAGTTTAGTCCATGAAGTGGAGTGGCTGCAGCTGCTCTGGGTGTACCCGGCACTGCTGGGCTTAGCCCGGCACTGCCGCCGTCCGGCACTGCCGGGGTCAGGCCCGGCACTGCCGGGGACTGTATCTGATCAATCCCAGCAGGAGCTTCAGCTTGAGGACCATCTCGACCAGTAGCCTGCTGTTCTTGTGGTCTAATATCACCAATGGCTAGTTTCTTGATTTCTTCACAAGGTGGTTCCTCATTACCTACAACAACATCATCAACTTGCTCTACTTGAGAGCCATTAGTTTCATCAAACGTCACGTCTATCGCTATTTCAACCTTGCCGGAGGCCTTGTTGAAAACATGATAGGCATGCTCGTTTGATCCATAACCGAGAAGAAAACCTTCATCAACCTTGGATGCGAACATAGAGGCTTTGGGCTTCTTGTTCAATATGAAACATTTGCACCCAAATACTCTAAAGTACGACACCTTTGGTTTGTTACCGGTGAGCAGCTCATAGGAGGTCTTCTTTCTTCTCTTGTGGAGGTAGAGGCGGTTGATTGCATGACAAGCGGTATTGACGGCTTCGGCCCAAAAGATGTCCGGCGTCTTGTACTCATCTAGCAGCGTCCTTGCCATGTCAATGAGTGTTCTATTCTTCCTCTCCACCACACCATTTTGTTGAGGGGTGTATGGAACTGAAAATTCATGTTTGATGCCCTCTTCATCAAGAAACTCATCCACTTGGGTGTTTCGGAATTCGGTTCCGTTGTCGCTACGAACTTTCTTGATGTTGAAACCGAATTCCCTTTGAGCTCTTCGTATGAACATCTTCACCTTCTCTTGCACTACACTTTTGTCATGCATAAAGAATACCCAAGTGAAACGAGAAAAATCATCAACAATAACAAGACCATGTTTGTTACCGCCGATGCTAAGGTAGGCAACCGGTCCAAAGAGGTCCATGTGGATCAACTCCAATGGATGAGTAGTAGTGTCGTAGCTCTTCGGTGGGTGAGGTACGCCTACTTGTTTTCCGGCTTGGCAAGCTCCACATACTCTGTCTTTCTCAAAATCAACATTGGTTAGTCCTAGGATGTGATTGTCCTTTTGAAGTTTGGCCAAGTTCCTCATCCCAACATGAGCTAGTCGGCGATGCCATAACCAACCCATGCTAGATTTTGCCACTAAACAAGTCTCAAGTTTGGCTTCACTTTTGTTGAAATCAACTAAGTAAAGCTTCCCTTTCAAACGACCTGTAAAGACAATAGAGGAATCCTCCCTTCTAAAGACTTCCACACCCTCATCCGTAAAGAGACAATTGAAACCCATTCCACATAATTGTGAAACGGATAGCAAGTTGTAACTCAACGAATCAACATGTAAGACATTAGTAATTGAATGCTCAAGTGTAATAGCAACTTTACCAAGACCTAACACATCCCCCTTGGAGTTATCACCGAATATGATGTTTTCGCTTGCATTTGAAGTTGGGGAATATGATGAGAACATACTCCTTTCTCCGGTCATATGATTTGTACATCCGCTATCAAGCACCCAACTTGATCCACCGGAGGAGTATGCCTGCAAGACAAGTTTAGTTCCTAGGTTTAGGTCCCCAATTGATATTGGGGCCTTGCAAGTTAGTCACAAGTATCTTAGGAACCCAAATGCACTTGTCGGTTGTCCTCTTGTTATCACCAACATACTTTGCAACAACTTTACCACTGTTGTTGTGTCCTAAAATGTAACAAGATGACATGCTCTTCCTTGGGGCTTCTATCTTGGGTTGATGTGCAAACTTGTTCTTGGTCACCCAAATAGATTCCTTTGGTTTCTGAGATTCTTGCTTTGGGTTGGGTACCTGCTTGTGCTATGTGTGAGACTGAGCAGAAGGCAAACTGGTAGCCTTCCCTTTCTTGGGGCGCGGCACTGCCGGGGTCCGGCACTGCCGCCTTCTGGCGCGGCACTGCCGCGGTCTGTGCAGGCTGAACTGTACCAATCTGACCCTTCTTCTCAAACCTCACACACTCATAGCCATTCACAGTCCTTCTTCCATTAGTCTTGGCTCCTTTTTCATGCCCCAACCCATCTTTTATGGAAGGACGTCGTCCATTCTTGAACTTGGGCTTGCTCTTCTCTTGAGTCTTCTCATTAGCACTTGTGGTAGACTTGACACAACCATTTGCAATGATATTTGTCAATCTTGCTATCTCCTTTCTCATGGCCTCCATGTTCACAAGGTTAGTGGAATAGATATTTAAATCAACATTATAGCATTTTCCACAACCTTCACTAGTGGAGGGAATAGAGGTGACATTTGCTTTAGGAAGAGTTGAGTTGCTTTCCCAAAGAAGATTATATTGCAACTCAAGTTCTTTGTGCTTTTCATCTAAGCCACAATACTTTTCCTTGAGTGCAGTATGAGCCTTCTTTAGGGAAGCATGTTCATCTTGCTCTTTGGCCAAGGCCTCGTGCAAGACGTCCAACTCACTTCTCTCTAATGCAAGAGCTTCCTTGCAAGCAATGTAGAGGTCCTCTTGTTTGATGAGAGCATCCTCACTTATTGCTAGCTTGGCTTGTACACATTCTAGTTCCTCCATTAGTTTAGTGATAAAGAGTTTGGTTTTCTTGTCCAACCTTTTAGTTATCATGTTTATCTCTTCATCACTAGAATCATCATCACTAGAGGAATCAATAAGTTCACTACTAGAGATGTCACTAGGTGGAAGAGAGGTTTTAGAAGTGTGAGCCTTTTTCACCTTCTCTTTCTTGGCCATGAGACAAGTGTGGGAGTTGCAATCATCATCATCGGACAAGTTGTTGAATAGTCTTGGTGAAGGAGATGACTTTTGAAATGCTATTGTTGCTATCTTCTCATCTTCTTCACTTGAGGTTTGTGCGGTTGAATCCCATTCATGTCCAATGTGAGCTTCTCCCATGTATCTCTTGTTGTGTTTCTTGTAAGTGCCTTTGTCATCTTTCTTGCCCTTGTTGAAGTTGTCCTTCTTCTCATGTGGACAATGTGCTATGAAATGGTCGGTGCTTCCACAATTGTAGCAAGTTCTTTTCTTCTTGTTTGGAAACCTTCTCTTTACAAACTTGTAACCTTCCTTCTTGAGCCCCTTGCGGTATCTTCTCATGAAAAGTGCTATATCACCAATTTCTTCAAATTCTTCACCATCACTTTCACTTCCACAAGATGATGATGTGCTGTCCTCAACTTCAATTTTCTTCTTTTGTTGCTTGGGCTTGCTTGTAGAGGCTTGCTTGCTTGATTTTGTCTTGCTTGATGTTGCTTGCCTTGATGGCTTGCTAGCCTTAAGTGCCACATCCTTGATCTTCATCCCATCTAGTCTAGCTTGCAACTCTCCAATCTTCCTTCTCTCATTTGCCTCTTCTCTTTGCATATCAAATGTGATAATCCTTCCAAGCACATCACTAGGTGTGAATTGCTCAAACTTCTTCTTGTCCCTAATCAATGTCACTACGGTCTCATTTCTAGGTGAGTATGCCTCTAACATGATCTTCACAACCTTGTGATCATTGATTTCATTTCCACCTAGCCCTCTAATCTTACCAACAATCACCATCAATCTATCAAACATCTCTTGAGGACCTTCACCATCACAAATCACAAACCGGTTGAGCTTAGCCATCAACAAGTCAATCTTGGATTGCCTCACTTTGTCAACCCCTTCATGAGCTATATGCAATGTGTCCCAAATCTCCTTTGCAACCTCAACTCCCATGACCTTGTTGTACTCATCACCATCCAAGGCACTAAGCAACACACTAGTGGCTTGGGCATTGAGATGAATGTTGCGGAATTCATCTTGAGTGGGGCTCTTTGAATCAACTGGTGCTTCAAGTCCATTGTGCACTATCTCCCAAATACCTGGATGGAGACCAATAAGATAGGTCTTCATAATGTGCTTCCACTTGGCAAAGTTAGTCCCGTCGAAACGAGGTAACTTGCCCGCGGGCACATTGATGAGAGGCCTAGAGTCATGGTTAGTCATAGAAGAATAGTTAAAGGATACTTCTTTATATGACTTCTTCATCTCCTCCTTCTTCTTGTTGTCCTTATGTGTGTAGAAGTGATCATCTCCATCTTCGGTGCTACTTGAGTCATCACTCAAGTTCACACTCTTCTTTGCTTGGAGCTCTTCCTCCTTCTTCTTTTCTTCTCTTCTCTTGGCTCTTTCTTCTCTTCTAATCCTTCTCTCTTCTTTTCTTTGAGCCTTTTCTTCTTTTGCTTTGAGAGCCGCTGCATCTTCTCTTGCTTTGGCTCTAGCTTCTCTTCTCAATCTTCTTTCCTCCTTTCTTCTTGCGAGCTCTCCGGCCGACACACCCATTTGAGGAGGTGCCTTCTCACTTGCTGTGGAGAGACTTTCATTGCTGCTAGCGGTGTGCATTTCCACTTCAGGTGTGGGTTGCACAACGCTAACGTTACCCGTTCCTCCGCCGGTGGCCATTCTCTCGCACGGTGAAGTGCTGCTGAGAGACCAGGCTCCGATACCACTTGTAAGGACCTGTGTGGCCTAGAGGGGGGGTGAATAGGCCTGTCAAAAATCACAGCTCAAAACTTAATTAGATAAACCCGGCACTACCGCTATGTGCCCGGCACTGCCGCTGCCCGGCACTGCCGGCCCCAGCGCGGTACTGCCGCGCAGTGTGAGACCAGAAGCTGCAATTCGAAATCCAGCCACAACTAACTGATTCTATATGAATAGAAATGCTACAACAAGTTCTATGAACCAGCAGAACCAACTACTCCAAGCCAAATAAGAGAAATAAAGTAGATCGGGCCAAACCCTAGAATCTATCACAAGCTCATGAATATGAAGAATGAAACTAAGCAAGCACAAGAGACAAGTGATTTATCCCGTGGTTCAGCTCGCCACCAAGGCTTGCCTACCTCCACGTTGTTGAGGTTGACCACTTAGGTCATGAGCTTTTCAACTCTACCTCGTTCTCAAGTCAAGGAACCAAATCCTTGAGGTGAGGGGTAATGATACTAGCTGCACAATCGATTACAAACCTCCCTAGGCCGCCACACAAGTTGGCAAGGCTCTAGGACGACGCCTAGCCAGCTAGGGTTCCAAGAACCCAAGAGTAATAGAAGCAAATCCACCGGCTATGGCTCAAATCAAGTGCTCTAGGAAGTAGATCTCAGCTAGGGCTTCTCTTTGATGAAGGTTTAATCCTCTCAATCACTTGGAATCAATGGAAATCAAAGGATTGGAGAGAGGGGAGTTGAGAGCCTTCAATGGGGAAGAGAGAAGCTTGTCTGGAGGTAGGTGATGAGTTCTGGTCGTGGATAACCGTTGGGGTGGCAGGGAGATGGAGTAAATATCTCCTCCCTGCCAACGGTTACAATAAGTCGCGGCAGTGTCGGCCGAAGCCCGGCAGTGCCGCAGCCCGGCACTGCCGCGACAAGAGCGGCACTGCCGCGCCTACCAATCAGACAGGGTTGGATTGGAATTCAGTGCATCTGTCTTTGGTTAAAAACATGGATGGCTTAGGTTGGTTTGAGCACATGTCATTCAGCCATAGCAATGTATTTGCATTCCCCCTTGATAGTACGGCATTCCTATAACTCAAATTCAAATGAAAAAGCTTGATATATCACTTTGAGTCCGGATCCGATGAAGTATAGTATGAGGAGTCCACCAACGCGTATAAACCATCCTTTCTTATCATAACCTGCTTATCAACTTCATGAATCTCATTAGTTCTCCAATCGTGTGGTCATTATCACCAAAACCCACAATTAGAGCTTGATTGCACTTACATCAAGGGAGTTTTAATTATTTAAATATAATACAAATAAAATTTGAAACAAATTTTAAACGTATATGGTACTAAGCGTATTTAAAAATAGTTTTACACACAATAAAAAATATCATGTTTATTTTAATTTACCAAAAATTAATTTTGTCCAATAACAAATTAAGTCTTAGCAATAATTAATTGAATTCAAAAGAGAATCGGATTATAACTCTGATCCGGCTAGAGTATGAACGTGGGGAACAAAGAAATCTAAATTAGAGTCGGAGTAACAATAGTATTGTATTGTCTAATTCTAAGGAGGATTGGATTATGACATGGTATCATCAACCCATCCCAACATATATATGCACGCAATCAGGGTATTGTAACGTCGTAACATCATTCCAAGACCAAGAGCTAGATAGAAACTAATAAGAGCGTATGAAATGGCATTGACATTGCGGAACACGCTACAGTTCAGGTGACGGTGACGGGCTTCGCCACGCACGTCATCGAGATCTGCGGCTTGAGCAAGCTCCGGAAGAAGCACCGCGACGACACTCATGCCCCTTCTCACGATGCTATTTCCCCTTCATTCCTAGACGGCCGCCGCACTCGCGCCTCTCCCCACGCTTTGTGGCAGCAGACAACCCCTTTCCTTGCGTCCTCGGCGTCGTTTCCTCACGTAGACGCCCTCTCCTTTTCGGAGTCCTCGCGCGGACACATGACATCGGGACCTCTCTCTTTCTTCGTTTATCGTTGTCTCCTCCGCTCGCCCACGAGACTTGAGAGGCACCGAGGCACTGTTGGCTCTTCTCATTCGCGTGGCCACGGCTCGGAAGCGAGCGCGCCATCCCCGAGAGCTTCGCTGGCGTGTTTGACTACTCCACTCGCCAACGTGCTCCGCCTCTCCACGCCGTCGGTCGGTGATACCTTGAGTTGGCTCCACTCAGCCGGCCGGTGACTGCTCCGTCGTCTTTAGCGTCAACGTCGAGCGTTGTCACCGCCGCCACAACAATGATGCGATGCGGGCCTCGGGCTGGTCCGTCCTGCTCTCATGTCTATTTTGCAACCCTACGTACGTTCTTGCTTAGTGTTTGAAGTGATTTTTATTTTTTGTATGATATAAGGGTAGGGTACGATGCCTCGGCATGGAAAAAGTAGCAAGCCAAGGTAATCTCTGACTATTGTGTTATATTATGTTTCTATTTACGTGTAAGACAAGGAGAAACCCTTAATTTTTTAAAAAAATGTCAAATTATAAAAAATTAGGTCTTTGCTGCTACAGGTACAACCACGTCAACAACCACTAGAGCTATGCCTCCATGGGAGTCATATGCTGCCCCATAATGGCGCACTTCTAACCCATATGTTGTCGGTGGCTAGCGCAACAACGTCCTAAATTGTTCGATGGTGACACTAGGCGTTTATGTTTTTATGGCCATTATGCACATATACGATTTCACTGTAAAATCACGCTAATATATATCACCGACAACATAACAAATTTTTCTCTCGTTGCAATGCACGGACATGTTTTCCTAGTCTTAATAATACGTAACTCTCACACGTGTTCGAAAAATAGATGTTGTCGAAGACATATGCTATTTTGTATTTTGGTATTTGCCCGAATTATTAGATAGTATGTTTTGAGAAAGAAACTCTAATATCTGAACTACTGAACCTATATTTTTCGGTTTACCCGAATATCCACCACTGCCAACAACCGGAAATTTCACAGAGATAAAGGTTACCTTTGCTAAAGAAAAATGACAAATGTGAATTGGCGGTCTATTTCAGCTAATTAGCTTTAAGTCAAGGAAAGATGTGTTTCCATTTTCTTGCTATTCCTATTTCCTCACTGCAAATTAAAGTGGATTCACTAACTAATAACGAATTGAACTAAAGAAGGCACTGCTCGCTGTCTGTAATGGGATGTTATTATTACCAAGGATGGGAACTAAAGAAAGATTTATATATTAAATTTTTGAAGGAAAGATTTATATATTATTAATAATTAAAGGTGAATTGAAGAAGCTTCTGGAAGAGGAACGTGGAGTTCCATTCCACGCACGACACGCGATTGGAGGTTTCATCAGTGGGTTGACTTGTTTCTGTAGACCTCATATATTCTCATTAATCTCCTTTCTTGTCTATAGTGACGACGAAACAAAAGAGATCGATGCTGATATTTTATTTTTCTTTTTATTTTCTTTTATGTTTCAACTTAGGAGATATAGTTATGATTATATGACATTAAGTTATATTAACTCTTACTCTCCCGTCCCAAAATAAGTGTATTTCTAGCATTTTGGTAAAGCAAACAAGGTTAAATAAAAATACACATATACTCCTATAAAGTTGTATTCATTGCACTTTGAAAAGAGTGAGACTAGAAAATGATAATTAGAGTTGGCAAAAATTTTACACTCTAGAAGTACACTTATTATGAAATGGAGGGAGTACTTTTTATACTATATTTGTCTGTATGTTTGTAGTATTGCGTGTAGTCTAAATGAAACAACATAATGGCAAAAAAAAAGAATGTTATAAAATAAATTAAAGTGATAACAAAAATCCAATACATATCTATATCACTTATAAAAAAAACTCCACTAGCAATTTCTCTTACCATGCAAAGTATCCGCATCAGCATCCACTAGAATACTCCACTATCTAGCACATCTAACTTTCCCTCCAATACAAAGTGGCCACATCAGCATCCACTAACACATATCATTATGTCTTTATTCAAGCTATTCACATTAGCAAATCAAATCAATTACTAACGTATATTAAGTTGTCTACATCAGAATGCTAAAAATTATCGACTAGCAAGTATTGTGATATTTATTTATTCATGTATTAGTAAATATAAATAGTATAATTTTATCGGTAATTTCCACGGTAATACGCGGGGCGTCCTTCAATCCTAGCAGTAGCAGCCATGCGTAGAGTGTCTTCTAGATATAACTAGAGGTACAATTAATTGGAGTACAAATACAGTAATACAGGAGTAAAAATTTTGGAGAAGTTGATGGTTCGGTTGGCAGTGACAAAATCCAACTTGGCATGTCATCATCTTGTCAATAGCAGTGTGGGATCGAGTGTGGCACATAACAGGTGTAAGCATCAGCCTGGTGGTGGACCAGGAGGTCCATCTAGACACTTTATGGACTTTATATTGAATGGTGAGTAGGAAGGAATTGAAGCAAAGCGAAAGACGATAAACTTCTTTCTCCATCCACCTTCTTTTCCCACACCATTTAAACACTTTATTTATACACTAGGAAATATGTCCGTGCGATGCTACGACTAAATAATATATTTTTATTTTATTAATTTCTATATCTTTCCGACATTGTTTTAATATAGAAGGTGAATTTATATTTTCTTTGTTATTATGTTTTGGCTTTAGTGTTTAATATAAAATAGTTCATATGTATATTTTGTGGTGAGATCGTCTAAAATTATAGCTTGGAGATTTATATTTAACTACAACGTCATGCATTTGAATTCACCTAGGAATCAAACTCCAGATTATGCCTGAACACGTGTTGTTCACTCTAACCCGTATGGGAATTGGGAACTCGAGAGAATGGCGGACTATGAAATGCTCCATATTCTAATTTATTTGGAATGGTAGTCCATCGCATATTTGAACACACTGTTCTAATTTGTACGACACAATAGAAATTAGGTCCATCGGATCCTCGGCAAACATTTGTGAATGATGGAAACAAATATTATATTTTGTCGTACATTCTGGTTGAAATTATTTTTTGTTCGTTGCAATATTTTTTTGTTGCTTTTTTCCACGCAGAAAAAACAGGAGTTAAAAATTGGTCTAATTATAGCGCTGGCTAAGAGTGGGTGCCAGCTTGCAAAAAAAAAGGTTTCTCCTAAAGATAGCACAAGCCCTGTTTCTCGATTTCTCCGTGAAAAATTCCAATTTCTCACAGAAAATTCCTCTATTAGAAGATGGGGATAAAGCCAAAATATTCCACCGGGATTTATACGGTAGGAATGAATCCTTTCCCCGCCGGGTGTCAGGGGGTGGGTCTGTTCACGCTCTCCTCGTCCCCGCTCGCTGGGCTGCTGTAGATGTACAAAATGTGACTCAACAATAGAAGGCCCATCCAAAGGCCCACCTACAAGCAACCCGGTATATATACCATGATAACCCTAACACCATCTATTCAGTCCTTCGGTTGTTCCTCAGCAGCAGCCGCCACCAGCCTCCCTGGCTCTGTCTCTCCTCTCCAACTTCCGACCCGGCACACCACTCAGCAGCTCGCCACCGGCTGGGCCGTCATCACCTAGACAGTGTGCTCGCTGGGGCAGTGCAGCAATGCGTAGGTCCTGGGTCTGTGCGGGCAGAGCCGGGCGGTGCTCGCAGTCACAACGTCCTACGGACGGAGCTGCCGCACTCCCGCACCACACGCGGGTATAGGTTATTATCAGCTATAGGTATAGGTATAGGTACTCGTCCTCTTTTAGAGAAAAAATAAAGGCCCCCAAAACTCATCACATGTAACATATGCTAATTAAGTTTCAAGTTTTTCTATAACGAGCTGAGTTTTGTAACATTATTTTCTTCATAATAAAATTAAAATACCTTGGAAATAATGACAACCAATCGTTCAACTACACACAGCCAGCCAGGTAGGGTTTTCTTTTTTCGTTTTTTACAACAACCAGCCAGGTACGTTATCAGGCATTCAGGCACGCCATACCAATAACGTCAATCTCAATGGGAGTTTCATTTATATTAAATATGGTGCCACGTAAGCGATTTTGATGACATGACAATGTATTTAAGAAGAGAGAGATGAAATGAGTTTCTTGACACGAATACCAACTCTCTATGAGTCATGGAAGTTTAGAATGAAACTCTCACTCGCAATGGAGAGTTTCATTGTCACACCCAATTTTAAGAACAAAATTGAATGTATAAACTTATGTGCGCCTAGGAAATAGTCGCACACATAAGGGACAAATTACAACGAAGGCATCATCACTGTGCTCAATACATAGCGTTATTATTACAACTCATCAAAAGAACTAAACATAAACAAGCGGAAGATAAATAACTCTCGACGAAACTCCATTCCACAGGGACGTCGACTGGTGATCCGCAAGACTAGTAATCCTCTGGAAACTTATCTTGCTCATACTCAAATCCATCTGTTACCCATCCGGGATTTTTATCCAAAAAGAAGAAAGTATAACAAGCGTAAGTACATCTCGTACTCAGCAAGCAACATGGGGTTATGCAGCTCAAAAGGCTTGACACTGGTTTACTGCGATTAGCACTTTTAGTTGGTCAAGATTTTAGCATTAATTAGTCACCAAGTTGTGCTTGCAAACCCAATTAAACCACATGAATAATAATAATATGGCAACATCATCGGAATCACAAATATGATAGTAACGTGAACAAAAGTAAATTTCGTTTAAGTGATTACCTGCAAGTTTTCCGAGCCGCTCATGACCGTGAGCACGGCTGATATATTAGTTTATTACTCTGCAGAGTTTGTACAACTTTACCCGTGAGCCGTGATCCCCATATGCCAAGGGTTGCAAATCCCATATCACCTCTTCCAAGGAGGTGCGGCAGGGTACACTATAAAGTCTTTCGAGGTTCCCCTAACAAGATAGTGGCCACTAGGTTTCCAATCGGCAAGCAGATATAGGAACACCCCTTTCCGATGACACATTTCTTCCCGGCTATACACATGAGACCAGGCGGCCGTCCTATACCCGAGTCGTCGAGCCCCTTTTGTGCCCTTTCAGGTAACCACCATCAAGCGAGGAGAGGTCCCCGAACCAACTAAAACCAGAGCCATGTAGCCCTCACGGTTGTACTGTATGTCCCAGCTTTTGCCCGCATAAGATCATTTAAGGGGCCAAGAGCACGAAGACTCCCACGCCCAGGTTCACATTACCAAGAACAAGATAAGATCAGAAGTTGCGCATATCATTAGTCAGATTATCAGATCTTATTTGAAGATTTACAGCACTAGCAGATCTACCCACATGCACATATCCCACGGTAACAAGGTACAGGTTGAACATCTAGGTAATTCCTATGGTTATCATTTTGACACATGCACATGATTGGTAGATTAAAATGCGTAGGTAACAAGGATGATCCCATGTATACTTGCCTTGGTTCGCGTATTCCTGGTTCTGGTCCTCTTGCTGGTCGTAGAAGATCTGATCTTGGTCACCCACGTACTGCTCACTGTCTGAACTCGAATACAAAGCAACATACAAGCATCCACGCACACACATGCATTGCAAACAGATCTAACATTAGAACAGTACACCAACAGATTTAAATAAATAAATAAATAAAAGTTGTAAAACAGATCTATACGTCGCTACGATCACGTAGACGTTTGGATCACCGAAATCGGATCTAAAACGTGGAAGTTACGGCCTAAACAAGATTATAAAAGGCCTAAACGAGACTGACTTAAACGTGACATAAAACTTTTACAAATCTAATCTAGAGTGGTACTACTGCGTAGAGCACGAAATTACGAAACTAACGCAATTTGAATGGATCAAAACGGAGTTAAATTGAGCAAGATATAGACAAAATGGTGCAATGGCATTTCTGCAAATAGATCAAATCATTTTCGAAATAAAATAATTCGGAATTCAGATTAAACCGCGCTGGTCAGGGACTGCGGGTTGATTAGATGGAAACCAAGGGACTCTTTTGCACATTTGCCTGCGAAAGGGTATCGACCGTTCTTGGTCGTCCGATCAAATCTGGACGATCTGGATTAAATCAAAGGAGGGTGGGGGCGGCGCCGCCGGCTTGCACAGTGCCGGTGCGGCGGCTTGGCCCTTCCGCGGCGGCGGAGGCTTGCCGGAGTTGGCCGGCTCGGCGATTCTGTGCATCAAACGCGACGGAAACAAGACCAGGAGAGCGAGAGCAAGATGGCGAATTCACCTAGGCACAAAACGAAGGTCGGGACGAGTCGAGGGGGGGCGCACGACGAGTTTTGGCGGCTGGGAGAACTGCAAAAGACGGTGAGGTCGATTAGGCGACTGGAGATGACCAGAGAGAAATTAGAACTCGCCGCGGCATCCTTACGGCTTGGCGAAGCTCGGGATAAGATTGAATCCGACGGCCACACGTCGAATCACAGAGAGGAGCTCGGCGGCGGCGGCGGCTAGGGTTTCATCGGCGCGGAGCTCGGTGCGGTGGCGTTGGTAGCTTGAAGATGGGAAAGGGAAAGGCGGCTTTGGGCGCGGGGCTCTTATAGGGCCCGAGCACGCCCTGGATAAGCTCCAAGCGCCGTAGAAATCGGACGCGGAGCGGCGGCGGCTTGCAGCGGAGTCTCCGGGCGGAGGTTGGGGATGACACCGACAGGTGGGCCCCACCTATCAGCGACTGCGCGACGCGGGACCCGTCTGTCAGCGAGACGGCGCGCGCGGCGGGGCGCTGCGGCGCTGCGCGCGCGGTTGGGCCGGTGCGCTGGCTTGGGCCGCGCGGAAGGAGAGCGCGGAGGCGGCAGCGCTACGGCTGGCGAGCTGGGCCGAGGCGCGCGCGCGAGACGGCCCAAGGAGGAGGGAGCAGCCTGCAGAGAAGGAAAGTAGCAGGCCGAGATGGAGAAAGGAAATGGCATTCGGGCCGGAATTGGGAGAAGGGAGGGAAGGAAATATGTTTTGCCCTTTTCTTTTATTTGCAAAGCAGATTTCAAAACATTTTCTAAAACTGAGTTTGAATTCCAGTTTTCAAATTTGAACTTCACTCAAACAAAAGAATGCAGCAGCATGTATGCATCAACTTGTTGCTAAACTAGAATAAATTTTATTTCACAAACATTTATTTATTTTGCCTATGTGATAATGCCACAATAAATTTAAATAAATCACATTAATCTATTTTGAACTAAAGAAAAAAAATTTAGGGTGTTACAAACCTACCCCCTTAACATGAATCTCGTCCTCGAGATTCGGCTGATGCTTACTCGAACAACTGCGGGTAAGCCTTTCTGAGTTCATCCTCTCTTTCCCAAGTAGCCTCTTCTGCGGTATACCGATTCCACTGTACTTTGCACATCTTAATAGCACGGCTCCTGGTAATCCTTTCAGCTGTCTCCAAAATTTTCACTGGGTACTCCTTATATGTCAGATCTTCCTTCACAGTCAATTCCTCTAGTGGTATCTGTTCCTCTGGAACCCGTAAACACTTTTTCAACTGGGAGACATGGAACACATCGTGTACTCCTGACAAACTCGCTGGTAACTCCAACTGGTATGCCACTTCCCCACGCCTTTCTAAAATCTGGAATGGTCCCACATATCTGGGTGCTAACTTGCCCTTCATGTTAAACCTCTTTACACTGCGCATAGGAGTTACTTTTAGGTACACAAAGTCCCCTACCTTAAAGGTTAAGTCCCTTCTACGAGTGTCAGCATAGCTCTTCTGTCGGGACTGGGCTATCCTCAAATTATCCCTGATCTTCCTTACATGTTCCTTAGCATTCCTGAGCACATCTGGTCCGAACACTTGGCTCTCCCCTGTTTGATTCCAGAACAACGGGGTCCTACATTTCCGTCCATACAAGGCTTCAAAGGGTGCCATTTTAAGACTCTTTTGGTAACTATTGTTGTAAGAGAACTCTGCATATGACAAACTCTTGTCCCAGCTAGTCCCATACTGCAGAGCACAGGCTCTCAACATGTCCTCTAGAATCTGATTAGTACGTTTCGTCTGTCCATCTGTCTGGGGGTGATAAGCAGTACTGAAAGTCAACTGTGTCCCTAACGATTCGTGGACTTTTCCCGAGAAATGTGATGTGAACTGAGTGCCTCTGTCAGACACAATCTTTTTGGGAACTCCATGCAAACACACTATTCTTTCCATATATAGCTCTGCCAATCTTGCCTCTGTATAAGTAGTCTTAACTGGTAGAAAATGAGCAACCTTAGTGAGTCGATCCACGATCACCCAGATTGAGTCATATCCTCGTTGGGTGCGTGGTAAACCAACTATGAAATCCATGCCCACTTCTTCCCATTTCCATTCTGGTACTTTCATAGGTTGTAGCAATCCGGCAGGTCGCTGGTGTTCAGCCTTGACTCTCTGACAGGTATCACATATTGCCACATATTCTGCTACATCTCTTTTCAGACCATACCACCAATACTTTTCTTTCAGATCCAAATACATCTTAGTGCTACCCGGGTGAATGGAGTAGGTTGACTCATGTGCCTCTTTCAAGATAGCCTCCTTAATGGTCTTCACATCAGGTACACAGATTCTCTTACCAAACCACAAGGTACCATCTTCATCTAGCCTGAAACCGGGTGCCTTCCCAAGTACTATATTCTCAGATATCTCCTTTAACTTCTCATCCTGCAGTTGAGCCTGACGTATCTCTTTCTCAAGTGTTGGCATTACTTCCATTTCCACTGCATTAGTGACAAAACTCAGATTCAGATATGCCATCTCTTCACATAACTTCTCAGACCACTCTGTGACTAGAAGCTCATTCACATGACTCTTCCTACTCAGGGCGTCTGCTACAACATTCGCCTTCCCTGGATGATAATGCACCTCCAGGTCATAGTTCTTAATTAACTCCAACCATCGGCGTTGCCTCAGGTTCAGATCTGGCTGAGTAAAAATGTATTTCAGACTTTTGTGATCTGTGTAGATATCACTCGGGTGTCCTATAAGATAGTGTCTCCAGATCTTCAATGCATGGACCACTGCGGCTAACTCCAGATCGTGAGTAGGGTAATTCAACTCATGCTTCCTCAACTGCCTTGATGCATAAGCAACAACTCTACCTTCCTGCATCAGAACACAACCCAAACCCATACGAGAAGCGTCACAGTAGATAGAGAACTTCTTACTCAGATCAGGTAAAACTAGAACAGGAGCTGTAGTCAACCTTTTCTTCAACTCCTCAAAACTGGCTTGGCACTTATCAGTCCATAGGAATTTGGCATTCTTCTCTAGTAGGGCGGTCATAGGTTTAGCTATTTTAGAAAACCCCTCAATGAACCGTCGATAGTATCCTGCCATCCCTAGGAAACTACGAACTTCACTTACATCCACAGGTGGATCCCAATCCAACACATCCTTAACCTTGCTTGGGTCCACAACTATTCCTCCATTGGAGATAACATGACCCAGAAAAGCAACTTCTTTCAACCAGAACTCACACTTACTCCGTTTTGCATACAACTTATGCTCACGGAGTTTCTGCAAAACCAATCTTAGGTGTTCTGCATGTTCCTCCTCATTCTTAGAATATATTAAAATGTCATCGATGAACACTACCACAGACAGATCTAGGTACTCCATGAAAACCTTATTCATCATGTACATAAAGTGGGCGGGGGCATTAGTCAATCCAAAAGACATAACAGTATACTCATATAGCCCGTATCTAGTAACAAAGGCTGTCTTAGGGATATCAGTAGCTCGAATCTTGATCTGGTGGTACCCCGATCAAAGATCGATTTTAGAGAATACACAAGCACCTTTTAACTGGTCAAACAGGTCATCAATTCTAGGCAAAGGGTACTTGTTCTTAATTGTGACTCTATTCAAGGTCCGATAATCAACACACATACGCTGGCCCCCATCCTTCTTATCAACAAAGATAACTGGTGACCTCCAAGGTGAGGAACTAGGACGAATAAAACCCTTTTCTTGTAACTCTTTTTATCGGACGCGGAGCGGCGGCGGCTTGCAGCGGAGTCTCCGGGCGGAGGTTGGGGATGACTCCGACAGGTGGGCCCCACCTGTCAGCGACTGCGCGACGCGGGACCCGTCTGTCAGCGAGACGGCGCGCGCGGCGGGGCGCTGCGGCGCTGCGCGCGCGGTTGGGCCGGTGCGCTGGCTTGGGCCGCGCGGAAGGAGAGCGCGGAGGCGGCAGCGCTACGGCTGGCGAGCTGGGCCGAGGCGCGCGCGCGAGACGGCCCAAGGAGGAGGGAGCGGCCTGCAGAGAAGGAAAGTAGCAGGCCGAGATGGAGAAAGGAAATGGCCTTCGGGCCGGAATTGGGAGAAGGGAGGGAAGGAAATATGTTTTGCCCTTTTCTTTTATTTGCAAAGCAGATTTCAAAACATTTTCTAAAACTGAGTTTGAATTCCAGTTTTCAAATTTGAACTTCACTCAAACAAAAGAATGCAGCAGCATGTATGCATCAACTTGTTGCTAAACTAGAATAAATTTTATTTCCCAAACATTTATTTATTTTGCCTATGTTATAATGCCACAATAAATTTAAATAAATCACATTAATCTATTTTGAACTAAAGAAAAAAATTTAGGGTGTTACATTCATTCAAGTTTTATTTTCTCTCATATGACATGACAGTCTTGGAAACACCAAAATGAAACTCACCATTGAGATTGGCCTAATACCACATAGCTATCTATCTACGTCCAAGGGATTACGTCAGCTTGCAACCTCATGATCACAAAACGGTGATTTGTGCTGCAAAGGCGGGCGAGGTAAGCTTTTGCACTTGCACGGAAGTATCAGCATGTATCCATCGATCTAGGTTTCAACACAAAGAAATTAACTGTTGACACTCAAAAGTGTCATAGGTAAAGATGAATTTAGAAGAGACATTCGACTTAAAATATTAGAGTCAAATTTGTCTTCTTTTACTTAATGTTTAACGGATCAGATGGGCCTAGTCGTTTTGGGTTTCCGATCACTTATGATATGTCCGACCAGATGGCCCTGGTCGGAAGCCTTATGAAAATTGAGTCCGGTGTTAATATACGAATTCTTCTCTTGTAAGGACGATTTGGGGTTGATAAAGCCTATTAAGTCAATCTGTTCGATGTGAAGATTGACAAGATCAGGGTTACTTTATTGTGACCGGATCGGATTCTATATTTTGATAGAGTCCGGATAGGAAACTTGGAGATTGAATCTAGAGTTGTTTCCTATTGGGATAAGACCAACTCCCTCTATATATATGAGAGGATCATGGCCGATTGTGACATCCAACACCAATCGATCAAAACCAATCTATTATCCCTTTTACCCTTTTTCCCTCTACCTTGCTGTTCGGCGCATCTCCCGGCGAGATTCGACGGCGTTCTAGGCGGCCATGCTGGTCCTAGAACAACCTCTACGTGCTTCTCCCCGACGGGTCTTCCCGGGAGGAGTTCTAGAGTTATCAACATAGGAACCCAAAACCCTAGATCGATCAAAACCGGTCTTTAGATTGGTTTTCATCGGTTTAGCCAGGGTCCCTGCTGTCTCAGGTTGAACCGCAACCTCTCCGGGCGTTCTAGCCCTGCTGGTGTGTGATTCGGATAACTTCTGACGTCAACACACTTTTTGGCGACTCCGCTAGGGAAGATTAAAATCTCATCTACTACCAACATGGGCGGCAAAGACGGTGCTACCGATAAGGACAACATCGTCCGTCCCACGAGCATCGATGAGCTCCCAAACGAGTTGAAGCAACAGGCGCAGGCCAAGCTCGACGCCGTATTGAAGGCTTTCGTAGAAAGCTGCTCGAAGGATCGGCGCGGCAGGATCACTCAGGACAAGGAGCCGGACTTCAGCGAGATCGTCCCAACCACGACAAATACAAACGCTGAAGACGCTTCTAACAAGGTAAAAGATAAGGTACCTGAAGATCCTTACCCTACCCATGCTGATTATTCCGCAATGCTGGTTGATTCTTCAAAAACTCTTACCAATACTATCCAACATTCATTTAAATTGCTTAGCGACCGCATGGATAAGATAGAAGTCAAAACTGTCGTACCCGAAGTCCCAACTGGGCAACCCCAGTTCGGCATGCCTTTTAATTCTTTTAGAGGACAGACTTCACACGTTAATTTCGGACAATTAGGGTTTACTGAGACCAGGGGTGGTGAAGCCGGTACCTCGAGAACTACCAACCACGTTCATCATGGCACTGGTCGGACTATGCAGACCGACCAGGGTACCTCGACAAACAGGACTTCGGGAGGACAGGGAACAGTGTTACCTAATCCCCCAAAGTCACCAAGCCACAATCCCGTGCATGGTGGCACCAGCGACCTCGCCAACACCGATTTTGGACAAGCCATAAATTGGTTTAAGGAAGAAATAACTAGGTCGCTTGAGACTAGTTTAGGAGTCCAATTCAAGCCTACCAGGACCACTTATTCTAAACCATACCCTTCATATTTCGATTTTATGAAAGCACCCGACGGTTGGAGGGTACCGGATTTTTATAAGTTTAGTGGTGACGGTAGTAAAATGACTATGGAACACGTCAGCATGTTCCTTGCTCAAATGGGCGAAGCTAGTACTTTAGATTTTATGAACATACGACATTTTCCTTTGTCTCTTACTGGTACAGCTTTCGCCTGGTTTACGTCACTGCCAGAGTGCACTGTAGTTCTTGGGCCGAATTAGAAGAAAAGTTTCATAATCACTTTTATGATGGAGTCCAAGAAACTAGGTTATCACATCTTACATCGGTTTGACAAGGACGTAGTAAGTCTGTAGTCGATTTCTTTAAACGTTTTAAAGAAATTAAAAACCGATGTTTCCATTTGAGGATCTCCGATAGAGATCTAACAGATCTATGTCTAGCTGGCCTACGTCGAGAGATCAAAGACAAACTTGAGCATCATGATTTCTTTAACGTAAATTAATTGTTGCAAAAGGCTGTTTCGATAGAATCGCGCTTCAAAGAACCCTATGATCCTCATAAGACTCATCAGTCAGGCATGCATATTGCCGAGATAAATTCTGATAGTTCCGACGATTAGTCTAAAGATTGCTACGCTGCCGAAGTTTTATGGCCAGCGCAAAATAAACTGGTCACTTGTCCTTCCCTTAAACCGATTCAGAAAAATCGGGGTGAGGAGGTGAAATTTACGTTTGATTTCTCTAAATGTGACCGAATATTTGATGAGTTACTTAAATTTGGTTATCTTAAAATTAATTATACATTGCCGTCACCCGACGAATTAAAAAGGAGAGCTTACTGCAAATTCCATAATTCTTTTTCTCATGCCACTAATGATTGCAATGTTTTCCGTCGGCAGGTCCAATCGGCCCTCAATGAAGGACGATTGAGTCTAACTGAGATGCAGATCAGTACTACTTCTTTCCTAGTACACATGGTGGAAGCAGGGGATCCTGCTATAATGATTCATCCAGAGCAAGCCGATACGACCAAGGGAAAGAATGTGGTCATCGGCGAGCCACGAGGAACACCGAATACCGAGAGCGATTCGAGGCGCAAGGTGGTGCTCGAAAAGGGTGACGATGGCAAAAGTAAAATCACAATCACTGCAGGGTCAACACGACACCTGCATAGACAAAGGTATTTTGAGACCAGGGCAGCACAACAAAGGCCGACCAGGTCGGGTCCTCGAGCCGACCAGTCCGGTTCATCTTCAAAGCAGCCGGAACAGAAGGCCGACCAGGTAAGGTAGGTCTCTGCCAATTCCAGTAGGGTCAATAAACCGACTGATACAGTCGGTGTAACCGTATCTAAAGACTCTACCCCTTCCGAAGTACGCGTCATCCGCACTTTTGTCCTGCAGAAACCTGAGGTTGGCACTTGGAAGACTAATGTGGACAAAAATAAGGGAAAGGTCGCTAGAGAACCATGTGCTTTTGACAAGCTCATGGCCAAATACAAGCAGCAGAAGGCCGATTCTCAAAATCGACCCTTCGAAAAGAGAGATTCTACTCCTCCGAAGCGTGAGGACGAGAAATCCAAACAGATGGTGGTGTCTCAGGCGACGTATCCGGCACCAAAGGCTGGCCCGTGTTACCATCAATGGGCCCCGCCTATTTCGCCACCACCACAATGGGGTCCTTAAGGGGTGTGGGTGCCCTACCCTATGCTGACACATATGTATTATCAGCCAGGATGGGGAATGGCCACTAATCAGCCTGCAAGAGTCTCAGTATTTGATCGCTTGTGTGATCAGCCGAGTTCTAGCCAGAATCGACCAGTCGCTCCAAAAACTTTAATATCTCAGGAGACCAAGAAGACGCAGGCGCGACGGGTCTATGTACCTAAGAAGGTGCAAAGTGTTCCTATTGCCTCTCCGACCAGACCCGACCCAGTCCCTACTATTACAATCGGGTCTATGGAAGTCCCTCTTGCCAATGAACCTGAGCCTATGGTGGTTGAGGAACCAGCAACAAAAGAGGTCCCAGAGGCTCAAGATACTTCGGCTGAGGCAGAAAAGCCTGTCGAGCGTGACCCCAAGTACATGCAGCCCAGATGGTGTTTTCCCAGTTTGACTAAAACTCAGCGAAGAAAGTTGCAGAGGGACCGCTGCAATAAACAGAGAAAAGAACGGCTCGACAAAATGAGGGAAGATATATTTAATTCAACACATCCTATTTTCCCTCAGGGCAAACGAGGAGGAGAAGAGCCGGCTTGCAATCAAAAGCCGACCTTGACAATAGTAGAGATAAACAGGTTGGATCCTGAACTGACCAATCTAAGTGCCGAATTTACTAAAGAGGTTTCAGAACCAACCAAGTCGGACACCAACCCGACCACTACAGGACAGGTGCCGACCAGTTTATCGGTCGAGCAGGGTGAGCCGATTACTGCTAGATCAGAAATTAAGCCGGCCCGACCAGGGTCTGTGGCCGAATCGGTTCCTAATATGCTGATGGGATTAGGCTCGCTTCTTGATAATCCTGATTCCTTCACTGATGTTGCTGCAACCAGTGGAGAATTATCTGGGGAACAAGATGAGGAGATGGTGGATTAAATGTAGTTTACTTATCGGCCGACTACTACATGGTCGGAGATGATTCAACGGCGGCGGAATTTAACTTCGCTACACAGACTGCTGTATTCCGGAAGCCAGAGGAATTCGTTAATCATCTTAAACCATTGCATATAAAGGGTCACATCAATGGTACGCCAGTTCACAAGATGCTGGTCGACAGCGGGGCAATCGTAAACTTGATGCCCTACTCGCTTTACCAGAAGCTTGGCGGTACTGATGAAGAACTAACAAGACCAACATGACTATCACTGGAGTCGGAGGGGGAGATCCAATTCCGGCCAAAGGGGTTGCATCCATGGAGCTGACCGTTGGGAGCAAGACTCTGGCTACTGCCTTCTTCGTCGCCGACATACAAGGTAACTATAACCTTATACTTGGACGTGACTGGATTCATGCTAATCGGTCCATACCTTCTAGTTTACATCAATTTCTCATTCAATGGGTGGGAGACGATGTTGAGGTGGTGCACTCAGATTCATCGGCCTATGTAGCTACGGACGATGCTCCTTTGCTCGGGGGGCATGATACTATTGCTTGTCTGTCTGGTCGGGACCTTTCTAATTTTCAGTTTGTTAGTGTTACTAGGGAAGGTTTCGTACCAATATCTTTAAAGCTGACTGATAATCGGTTCAACATTATCATGTAATTTAATGGATGCTAATGTTGATTGGTTAAAACATCATGTTGAGCAATATCGGACCTGTAAGACCAATACTTGTGAGGCTATTGATGATTTTGATGAGCTCAATAAGTTGGGTCAAGGTTTCACGTCGGCCGACCCTTTAGAACAAATAGATATTGGGGATGGTTCTATACCTAGGCCGACCTTTGTAAATCAAAATCTTGAAGCCGATTATAAATTAAAGTTAATCGTGCTCTTGAAAGAGTATGTTGATTGCTTTGCATGGAGTTATACAAAGATACCCGGGTTAAGCCGAGAACTTGTTGAACATCGACTTCCTATTAAGTCGGGGTTCCGACCATTCAAGCAACATCCTCGTCATTTTAATTCTACAATATATGACTGGATTAAAGAAGAGATTAATCGGTTATTGCAAGCGGGGTTTATCCAACCATGCAGATATGCGGAGTGGGTCTCTAACATCGTGCCTGTAGAAAAGAAAGATACCGGGAAAATCAGGGTTTGCATTGATTTTAGAGATCTGAATAGAGCCACTCCCAAAGATGAGTATCCTATGCCTATAGCCGATATGTTAATCAATGATGCTTCGGGACATCAGGTTGTCAGTTTTCTTGATGGCAACGCTGGTTATAATCAGATATTCATGGCCAAAGAAGACATGTCCAAAACGGCCTTTATTTGTCCTGGGTTCGTTGGTCTTTTTGAGTGGGTCGTGATGACATTCGGTTTGAAGAATGCAGGTGCTACTTATCAGCGCATTATGAATCTGATCTTCCATGATTTGATTGGGATAATCATGGAAGTGTACATTGATGATATTGTGATTAAATCGGCTGCCCATATGTCTCATCTAGCCGATTTACGTCTAGCGTTTGAAAGGATGCGCCGTTATGGCTTGAAGATGAACCCATTGAAATGTGCTTTTGGTGTATCAGCTGGGAAGTTTTTAGGGTTTATCATTCATGACAAAGGCATAGAGATTGATCCTAAAAGGATAGAAAAGATCAAGAAAGTTCAGGCGCCTACATGCAAAAAGGACTTGCAGAAGTTCTTAGAGAAAGTGAACTACTTGAAGAGATTTATTGCAAATTTGTCCGGGAAAATTATTCCTTTCACCCCTATATTAAAATTAAAGGATGAAGCTGAGTTCGCTTGGGGGGCAGAGCAGCAAGAAGCATTTGAAAAGATAAAGGAATATTTGTCATCTCCACCAGTTCTTCGGGCGCCTAAGAGAGGTATCCCTTTTAGATTATATATCGCCGCCGATGAAAAGGTTATTGGAGCTGTCTTGACACAAGAAGATGGAGGTAAAGAATATGTAATTGCATATATTGGTCGCCGTCTTCTTGATCCCGAGACAAGGTACGCCCATATTGAGAAATTATGTTTATCCTTGTACTATGCTTGTGCTAAAATGAGACACTATTTACTATCTAGTACATGTATTGTTACATGTCAGGCCGATGTGATTAGGCACATGTTATATCAGCCAATCCTTAGAGGAAGGATTGGCAAATGGGCGTATGCATTGATTGAGTTTGACTTGACCTATGAACCATTGAAAACTTTGAAAGGTCAAGTTCTGGCCGATTTCATTGTTGAGCATGGTATAAGTTTAGAAGATGAAATCGGTTATTTTACTTTTACTCCATGTAAACTTCATTTTGATGGATCAGCTTGTAAGGAGGGCCAAGGTGTTGGTGTGGTCATTATTTCTCCTAATGGTGCTGAGTTTGAAATGTTGAGCCGGTTAGATTACTTGTGCACTAATAATCAAGCCGAATATGAAGCTCTTTTATTCGGTTTAGAAATTTTATGTTCCATGGAGGTTAAGCATGTTGAAGCTTATGGTGATTCCTTACTAGTAGTACAACAAGTTGCTGGTAATTTCCAATGTTTAGAGGGATCGTTAAATGTTTATCTTAACATGTGCCTTGATATCGTTGCTCATTTTACCGAATTCCAGATTCGGCATATACCAAGGCATGAAAATTATAAAGCCAACATGTTAGCCCAGCAAGCATCTGGCTATAATGTTAGTAAACACAATTTTTACATAAAGCCGGTGCAGCAGCACACAGAAGTATTGTCGGCTTCTATGACCGACCAGTTTGTTTTAAGACCAGTTCGGCCACCTTGCCATGGAGACCAGGTATATGTTGAGCATACTTGGGTAAGTACTATGGCCGACCAGGTTGTTTATGAATCAAGTCAGTTAATCCGTCCGATTGACCTGGTCGATCTTGGAACGATTAATTTGTCTAAAGAAATTCTAAATCGGTCCGAAACAAATGGAACTGATTTGGAAGATTGGAGGACTCCCCTACTTAAATATCTTAATGATCCAAGTACTAAGGCTGATCAAAGTGTTCGGCGGAGTGCATTTAAATATGTACTACATAATGATGAGCTTTACCGAAGAACTGCCGAAGACTTGTTGCTTAAGTGTTTGGGATCTGATCAAGCAAAGGTGGCTATGGGGGAAGTTCATGAAGGTATTTGTGGTACACATCAATCGGCGCCTAAGATGAAATGGCTATTGCGCAGAGCTGGGTTTTATTGGCCCACAATGATGGCCGATTGTTTTCGTTACTACAAAGGATGCGAAGAATGTCAACGGTTTG
Source organism: Coix lacryma-jobi var. lacryma-jobi (assembly GCA_009763385.1). NCBI lineage: Eukaryota > Viridiplantae > Streptophyta > Magnoliopsida > Poales > Poaceae > Coix > Coix lacryma-jobi. Next base: position 114,837,391 of record CM019823.1, read on the forward strand.
GAAATATACAGCTTGCACCTGCTGCTATGCTTCATCCTATTATCAAACCGTGGCCTTTTCATGGTTGGGGGCTAGACTTCATTGGCCAAATTCATCCCCCATCTTCAAAGGGACATCGTTTTGTTCTGGTCGCTACAGATTACTTCACTAAATGGACTGAAGCGGTGCCTTTGAAGAATATGACACATAAGGAGGTAATTGAGTTTATTACTGAACATATTATACATAGATTCGGCATACCTCAGACGTTAACCACAGATCAAGAGACGTCTTTTATTTCTAAGGAAGTACGAGATTTTGCCGAATTATACAAAATAAAGATACTCAATTCGTCTCCATACTATGCTCAAGCTAACGGCCAAGCTGAGTCTAGTAACAAGACTTTGATTAAGCTTATCAAAAAGAAGATTGAGGACAACCCAAGAAGGTGGCATGAGGTTTTGTCTGAGGCTTTATGGGCTCATCGTGTGTCAAGGCATGGTGCTACAAAAGTCACTCCTTTCGAGCTGGTATATGGGCAAGAAGCAGTGTTGCCCGTCGAGGTAAATCTGGATGCATATAGACTAGCTAGACAGAATGATTTATCTGCTGTAATGTACCATGATGCCATGATGGACAACATAGATGAAATAACCGATAAAAGATTAAAAGCTTTTAAGGAGATGGAAAAAGACAAAGCCCGGGTTGCCAGAGCATACAACAAGAAGGTGAGAAGCAAATTGTTCCAAGTGGGAGAATTAGTATGGAAAACTATACTACCACTCGGGTCGAGAAGTAACAAGTTTGGCAAGTGGTCGCCGAGTTAGGAAGGTCCTTATAAAGTAACCAAGGTAATATTCGGGAATGCATATGTGTTGGAGACGTTGCAAGGTGAAAGTCTCCCAAGAGCAATAAACGGAAGGTATTTGAAAAAGTACTTTCCAAGTGTTTGGCAAGAAGCCTGAGCGCCTTCCAAACAATGGCCGATACATGTATCGCCCTTAGAACAAAAATAGTCAGAATATTCATCCTTCATTCTCGAATAGCAGATGAGTTGGACATCGTTGTTATTCGGTTTGTTTTCAGGTTCTATTAAAGATCACCTAAAAATAGGGGGCATATGTTGACACTCAAAAGTGTCATAGGTAAAGATGAATTTAGAAGAGACATTCGACCTGAAATATTAGAGTCGAATTTGTTTTCTTTTACTTAATGTTTAACGGATCGGATGGTCCTAGTCGTTTTGGGTTTCCGATCACTTATGATATGTCCGACCAGATGGCCCTGGTCGGAAGCCTTATGAAAATTGAGTCCGGTGTTAATATGCGAATCCTTCTCTTGTAAGGACGATTTGGGGCTAATAAAGCCCATTAAGTTGATCTGTTCGATCTGAAGATTGACAAGATCAGGGTTACTTTATTGTGACCGGATCGGATTCTATATTTTGATAGAGTCCGGATAACTTGGAGATTGAATCTAGAGATGTTTCCTATTGGGATAAGACCAACCCCCTCTATATATATGAGAGGATCATGGCTGACTGTGACATCCAACACCAATCGATCAAAACCAATCTACTATCCCCTTTACCATTTTTTCCCTCTACCTTGCTGTTCGGCGCATCTCCCGGCGAGATTCGACAGCGTTCTAGGCGGCCTTGCTGGTCCTAGAACAACCTCTATGTGCTTCTCCCCGACGGGTCTTCTCGGGAGGAGTTCTAGAGTTATCAACACAGGAACCCAAAACCCTAGATCGATCAAAACCAGTCTTTAGATCGGTTTTCGTCGATTTAGCCAGGGTCCCTGTTGTCTCAGGTTGAACCGCAGCCTCTCCGGGCGTTCTAGCCCTGCTGGTGTATGATTCGGATAACTTCCGACGTCAACATTAACCAACACATAAACGGCCAGGCCGGGCAGTGTACAAGCAACCACAGCGACACACACACAAGTTGACGGTCGAGTTAGGCGACACACCATGCATGTCATGCTCATGCATGTGGGAAAGAGAGACAGAGGTGCTTTCGGCACGCTAACAAAGGAAACAAAGCAAAGGAGAGAGTGCCAGGACCACATATATATACATACTAGGTTCGTGCCCGTGCGTTGCTACGGGATAGCTAAACTTTTGTATTAAAAATATATAGATCGCACAACGAAATAATAATACTATGAAATTAAATCTCAACATTAAAATAATATTTAATCCAAAAAAACAAAGTTCATAAAATGGTAGTCACAAAGAACACGACATCACAAGCTTATAGATTCTAATGTATAGATCTTATGATGCGACTAAGATAATGTTTTATATTTGCAAGAACAAATCTTCAAGATCCATCTCTTGCGTATACCAATAAATCCACAAACAAATTTCACCATATCTCCATACCATCTTATACATAAGTTCGAGTATATGTAAATATTAATGGAAAAATGATATCAAAATGGTAAGACAAGAAAATATATTTATATTGGAAGATAGAGCTCAATCAAATATTTCTGACGGGATAACTAAAGTTTTATTTTATATTAAAACACACGGATCGCACAATAAGATAATAATGTTGTACAATTAAATATCAATATTAAAGTGATTAATATATCCTATATGCCTTTCTCACGGGAAGCATTAAATTGATATTAACGGGACAATCATGCTCAGATGGGTTACTTTTTAGAAGCAAAATTGTAGTACATATACATGATGATTTTCAGATATAAAGTAGTACCATGTTAAACACACACGATTAACAGCAGTCATGCTCAAATGGGTTACTTTGAGAAGCAAAACTGCTTTATGTATCATAACGATCTTAACATATAAGGTACTAAATGTCAAACACAAAACAGTTTCCCTCTTCGCAACATTAACAACATGCCATTTGAGATCATCAATTTATCAGTGATCTGTTCCAAGTGGGGAAACCTTCATTATTGGAAGGATTCTCTTGGTGAAACCTCACATTTTTAAAAGCCAATAAATAATAAAATATTTGGTGCACTCTGGATCGCTGCTGAAAGAATTATAGTTCCTTTGATCCCCTTCTGGTTCCTGCAAGCAAGAATGGTAGCAATTATGTGGATGCATCGACACCATGGCTGTTGAGACTGTCCAAGAAATAAGAAGTATGCAATGATCAATAAAATTGTATCATGTCATCCCAAAATAATATAGACAAGATAGGTGCAAAAAACAGATCAAACATATTTATTACCTATAATGCCTATAATTATCAGGAACTTTTCACCGGCTACTTGAAATATAAATTAGGGCCCGTTTGGATCCCTTCATTTTGATGGAATTGGAATTCACTAAAAACATAAGCATCCAAACCTGTAACATTAAAACATATATCATTTTCATGCATCGAACCTGGATGCATCAATAGTAATTGGAATGTCCTAAAAATATAAGGCATTTTGGCTTTTCTAGATATATATTATTTTAATTATATATATAGACATAGTGTAGATCTAAGCATGTGTCTTATAATTTGGAATTAAGGGTCACATTGAATTAGTTAGAAACACTTTCACAAGGAGAAATTATTTGCTTAAAAACCATAAATCAGATTTCCCTCTTATAAAAATAAAGGTTTTAAAATTTGCTTCACGAATACAAGCATCAACTCTTCAGTGAGGTGAGATGGCTGTCAGTTTTACGACCTCCCAAGCACCATTAGTTCCAGCCGACTTCTAAATGTCTAAAGTTTTCAACACTATCTAATCATCATTCCATGCTCAATTTCAACAAGCTCTGCCCCCTAATCCATCCTCTTCAAACTATACAACCTCCCCGTTGCATGATCGCAGGACCTTGCTGCTCTGTGCCTATGTGCAAGTTGTTTGGGCGCAAAGAAACCACTTGCTCATCATACAGCCATGGGAGTAGCATGTAATTCTGAAATCATGACACATCAGATTCTTGGGACATGTCCACACAACACTTGCAAAGCACAGTTTTAACTCATTGCAAAGTGCAAGCTACCAGAAAACAGAGTTAAATCCTAATATTCCTCATTGCACTTGCAATTGATTGACCTATAGTTTTAACATCAGAAGAGAAATAAGACCACATATTTTCAGCATTTCAACAAGCATAACACCTAAAATACTTTGAGAGGCACTGCATGACATGATGGCATTTAACGAAGAATATCCAGGACATGCCTTATGCATATCATACACTGCCTAATCCTCATTAATGTCACTGCCAAAACACTGACATCCAGAAAAGTAGGAAGATCAATGTTGTTGAATCCCACACCGGACTATAGGACACACGTGCACATAGAACATAATCACATATATTCCTGGACTTAATTTGTAGAAAAAAAATATTTAATGTATTTCTGAAAATCAACGTTGCCACTAGGGACAAATGAATCTGCAAATTGCAAGAGAAAACTTAGCGGTTTATGTGGTGAAGAAATGCTTATGAACAAAACGAATAATTGACTTGTGCATTTAATTAACAAAATTATTGGAACAATATGAGGAAAGGTATAATCTACATGTAGAAAGGAAAAGGAAGAATGGATCACAGTGAACATTCAAAGCAAAGTGACAAAAAACAAAGTGCTCACATAGTTATTGTTATAGCAAACTGTAGGTGAGCAACTGACCTAGGTGACCTTATCTTCATTAATAAGCCAATAAACAATGAAGAAGATAGAGGGGGAGAAAAAATAAATCAACCAGTCCAACCTTCTCACAGCTAGTTGTGATGTCACCAATTTCGCCATCTAGTCTAGTAAGCCCTTTGCATTGTAGAAAGCTGAGCTAGATCAATTGTGTATCCAGACCACCTAGGTTCAAATTCTCGTCTATGCAAATTTCGGTGCCTGTTTTCTTCTTAATAAAATACCATCTAGTTCTTCCTAGGTTGGCACATGTAGATTTTGCAGATGAACCAGATAACCAAGGATGAAAACATAGTTTAGATGTCATACTCATACAACGTAAAAAAAAAAATTCATGTTGTTTGAATCTGATAGTCTAATGCTGTTAGCATGCATAATTTCCACACTGGATTGAACATTCCTTTATTGAAGAAACTATGTTATGAGTTGACCTTTGATCGAAAGAGAAGCACGACGAGTTAGCATCTAGACTACGTCCATTTCCCACAAGCCAAAAGCACTAATTGAAAGCATGGCCTTCTAAAGCAAAAATAACATGTACTGAAAAGCACAGTAGTTAATTAATCACACATTCCGTTTCGAAAGAGATATGGATAAGTGCTTGTATGCATATAGAGAAGAGGTAATTTTCTTACCTGGACCTGCATTACACAAGATCATTAATGCGCCATGCACCATCAGCACACAACAAGAACTACTCTGCACTCTTCTGTTCCGAGCTTCCTGCATCCTAGCAGCGGCCACTAACGTGCCCCAATCATGTACTGTGCAAGTAAGGGCAGCAGTTGCTAATGCTTGTCCACACTACCAAGCAAGGCTCCCTAGCCCTGGTGTGCTTGTCCACACTGCGTAAAAAGGAAATAAGAAGAAATAAAAAAATTGAATCCTGAGGCTTGACATTCATATTCATTAATTCCAGTGAGGCATTTTCTCAAGCACTTGGTGTACAACTAATATTTGTAGATCTATTTGTTTCAGGGAAAGGAATCAGAGGACAATATTCAACAGAGGAACAATTGCAACAAAAAAGGAGTAGAGGTTAAAAAATGAGGATTAGCCAATTCAATGTTGATTGCAGCTACCAGAAAGGCAAGCCACATGCTATTTATATGCATCAAAATTTAGACAACTATTTCATCACTACAGTAGGAAAGTAAAGTTGACAAAACAGTGTGTGGATGGTTCAGCTAACCTGGGAGTGACAATGCAGTCGACGATGACAGATTAGGACCGTTGCCCTGCCTTAAACCTCTTGCTGCTGCACCACCACTGCTGCCTCGTTGTAGTCGGCGTTACGTGGCAGGGGCCGACTATGTATTGCATTAACAGCCAGCAGCTCAAAGAGTTTAACTTCCATCTAGTGCAAGCAAGAATCCACTGAGGGATGCAAATATAGCACTGCAATATAAGCTGTGAAGTTTTGAAAGTTTTTTCAGTCTTTAGAGGAATATATATATACTACTTAGACACAACAATAGACTACTCTCCAGAGGGATGTATACTACTTTTTCATATGCGCATCAGTTGAAATGTTGTACATTTGAGATTCGCTACAGGGCATAACCAGATCATCACAATTTTATAGGCACTAATTTATATAGCCAAAGTCAGCAATTCTGTTCATACCATATTTATATGCAAATATTATGTCTGATGGTTGATTTCCTACCTTGCAGCAAGGTTGCTACATGTCTATTTTAGCAAGATCTGTGACTCAACGGCTTGGTAAAAGCCTGCTAACCTTAAATCTAAAAAGAATAATAAGAATAAGAATACAACGCAGTAACTAAAGATTTAACATAATAAGAATACATTTTTTATAATTGCTAAAACAACATATTATTGCCTTTATTCATACTAATGATAGTTTTTAGGTCCCAAGAATGAAAGTTAGTAGGCATAATGGATCAGATCCGAATAAAAATAGGCAGCAAAGCCGTCCAAAGCACGCAGACCTGAGGGCATGGATCCAATAAAAAGACATTTGGTGTGTGCATGTACTACTGATAATCTTTGGAAGGCATCAGGGTTAGTAGGTACGATACATGTATACACTTGTAATTGGAGATGAGATCCGAATAAAAATAGTAGGCAGAAAAGCTAAACAAAGCACACAGACCTGCATGCTATCGTTTCAAGTTCCACCAAGTTTCTTGCAAGCAATCCTATACATGTTTTTTATTTAATAATTAACACCATAATCTAGTATCTATCTACAATAGAAGTGCATGTTTGGGACGGAGGCATGGATCCTTCAAAGGATACTAACGCTTGTCGTCCTGTGCAAAGGCAAATCATTGCATAGGTCACACATAGTGATAATTATGTATTTATATATCTTCAGGGTGGACTACAATTACAAGTCAGGATAAAAGATATTAAACTGATAGGAATTATAGTACTGATAGTTCAGCTCAAATGTGCAGTTAGTTTATTTCCTTAAGTTTTTTAAAGTTCAATTAGTCGGAGCAGTTGAGCAACTTAAAGGTCATGTTTGGCAAAGTGGCTGCATACTTGACAGGTTTGATTGAGTGGAATGTCGAATTATGGAAGTAGGCTAGTATATAGATAATGTCTACATATTTAGTTCATATATAAGACTCGGAACTTGCAACAATACTAAGACGGAACTTGCAACAATACTAAGACTCGGAACTCATGTTTCTGGGAACTCTGTAGGTCACGGAGAGGCCTTCAGTTATCAAAAAGAGGCAATAAAAATTCATTATCAAGCAGCTGTCAGTTTGTCACCTAGCTATCTTGGATGGGATAAGATGAGATGCCCCCCATGTGATTGTACAACAGATCTACAACATCATAGAGTTAGGATAGGAAAGATCTGAGTGATTGAGAGGGCCAAACCATAGGCTCCATTGGTGGCTGTTGCGTGCCCAAAATTGAGGGGATTGGTGCCCAAAGCCGTCGAGATTTCATTCAAAAGTAGGCATCACGTGTCAAGTCACATGGACCTAGAAGATTGAGGTAGCTCATGGGGATCGATTTGCAGTAGAGAATGAGAAGTTGCGGGCGACGAGGGGGAACACCGTCGTACCTAGCGGCTGAGGCTTAGGACTGAATGGGCGACGACGGGCATAGTCAGACGGAGCCACGACGCTACATGATGGCTGGGGCAGTGGTCGTCGGCCACAGCCCGACGAAGGCGCAGAGCTTCAGATCGGCAATGCCGCACGATGGCTGGGGCTGGGGCGGGCGGCGGCCGCGCGACAATGTGGCTGCGGCTGGGGCGGGCGGCGGCCGCGCGACGATGTGGTTGGGGCCGGGGCAAGCGGTGCCAGCGATGTCTCGCACCTCGTCTTGTTGGGGCCAAGCCAGGCGGAGCCAGGCTAGCCCGTTGTTGTCTTCCTCATCCACCTCCGCATCCGCCACGAGCTCTCAGCCTGTCCTCCCCACCAACGTTAGGGGCGCACCTCCATGCGCGGCAGTTCCTCGGTGGCAAAATTAAATCGGCAGCTGGAACAGGGCGGGGACGGGTGGAGCCAGGGTGGCAGGGCCGGCAGCGAGCGCGGACGGAGTACGCGGCCTTGGGAAGCGGGGTGTGGCGGGGCGCTGGGCCAGGAGGTGGGGGCGGTGCCGAGCATGGAGGTGATGGCGGCGGCGTGGGCGGCCTAGGCGGCGCGGGCGTTCGGGTCCGGCCGGGCAAGGCGAGGTGATGGGGGCACTGGGCGAGGAGGTGGTGGGGGCGGCGTCTGGGCGAGCGGCGTGGAGATCCGGATCCCGACCGGGCGAGGCGAGGAGGTGGGGGCAGCGTCTGGCCAGGCGGCAGGCGTCCGGCTCCCGGCGGGGCGGGGCGAGGCGAGCATGTGGGGGCGCCGGAGGGTGGGGAGGCGGCGATGCCGGGCGGGGAGGTGGTGGTAGGCGCCGGGCGAGGAGGCGATGGGGGCGCGACAGGCGTCCGGGCGACGGTTTTTCGCGAGTGAACTTTAGCGCCGGGCGGGGAGCATCCGGGTCGGCCGAGGCAGCGCTGAGATGGCGATGGAGGCGGGGAGGTGAGCGACGGTGGAGGAGGACGGCGATGGAGGCGGGAGAGCGAGTCGGATGGGGAGGGGTTTTTTCGTCGGTCGGGTGAGGAGGGGGGGGATTTTTTCGCACGGAGCGAGAGGACGGTGAAGCGATATTTTTTCCGCACCAAACTTCTATTTCATGTTTAGTCTTTTTAGTTGTGAGAGACTTGCATGCAGCACACGATCGCTCATCATCAGTGTAGTACACGATGGGCGATTCCGGCCTGTTAAATCACTCGATCTCTTCTAGCTGACTCTGCCTCTCTTTTTCCCTTACTTGTATACACATATATACGCTCCAGCAGTACTTAGGAATAATAATAATAATGGTTAATTTCCGGCAGTAGCAAGATAAGTCCTAGGTTTTGTTGACACGACACAACCGGGACTTTTTTCTGTGTGGATATGGCCGGATGATGTGTACATATATAAATAAACATAGGTTCAAAGATAGCCACGAGTCGGCGCACGCTACTGGCTACTCACTCCAACAAATAACCGTGTCCACGAATGGGTTTCCAAAATAAGCAAGACAAACAGAGCAGCAACATGTTTCAAGTGTTATATACTCCCTTGTTTCCAAGTATCTTTTCTCTCTCTTTATATATTTATATTTAGATACTTCCTCCGTCCATAAAAAAAATAAAATTCTCACGTCCCCAAGAGTGTGAGACATCTTAAACTTTGACTAAAATTATATAAAAAAATAATAACATTTATGAGACAAAATAAGCACCATTAAATTAGTTGTAAAATATATTTCCATAATAAATTTATTTTAAGACATAAATTTTAATACTATTATTTACTATAAACTTGGTTAAAGTTGAAATACTTTGACCGACACGCTTCCTATAATTTTATTCTTTTATGAACAGAGGAAGTATAATATATATCTAGGTACATAATAAAAGATAAGGCTGTTTGGTGTCTAGAGAGGCTCGGCCATGTTCAGTTCGCGAAAATTTTTGGGTTTGGTTCCTGTAGCACTTTCGTTGTTATTTGGTAAACTTTATCCAAACATGGACTAACTAGACTTAAAAGATTCGTCTCGACATTTATAAAATAAAAGTACAATTAGTTATTTTTTATCTATATTTAATGCTTCATGCATACGTCTAAAAAATTGATGTGTTTGAAAAAAAATTGGGATCTAGCATTGAAAATGAACCGCTTCAGTGATCTGCCTGGTTCAAGCAAGTCTCCCGCGGGTTCCCTATCCAAACATGCTCTATATATGCATCTACAAAAACCAAAACAATTTATAATTTAGAACGAAGAAAGAACCATACAAATACAATCCAACAGGAAATGCAAAATAATATTCACCGACAGAGCCACTTAGATCGTCTTCGTAATAACCTAGTATATACAAACATTGTATAGGACATCTCTACATGGAACTTTCAGCAGGCAGTGGCAATGGTGCAAACACACATGGTCTTAATTATCGCTCCATCAAACTTAAACCTCATGCAATTACCACCGCGTGCATTCTTTTCTATTATAATACACACACGTCAAATTTCTTGCTGATTTCATTCTAAAAAAAGGGCAATTTTGCCGTTGTCACACCCGGTTTTAAAGAACAAAACCAGGTTCACCATATGTGTACCCAGGAAGTCCACACATGCAGCAACAGAATAAAGAATATCAGAAACAATGCTATTATATAACGTAAACATAACTATATTAACACTTACATCTATCGGAGTATAGCAGAACGATTACTAATCTTCTGTTCCTGCTCCATTCTTCACAGGGACGGCTGACTGGGGTACATACGCCTAGCACTCTATAGCAACTTAGACCATAGTCCATCTTCTGAGCAACTTCTACCAAAGACTGAAGGGGTTGGGAAATAGCAAGAGTGAACACATATCGTACTCAGCAAATATAACTTGGGATTCATGAGGCTCAAAAAGGCTGACACTGGTTTAACTGCATTCAGATTTTAGTTGGCAGAATTTTAGCATTAAGTAAACGTATGTTATGCTTAAACCCAGATAAACCATATGATCACATTAATTCCATCATCATCATGATAACATTCTCATATCCAGTATTAAACATTAGTTAACCATTTAACCAGCTTTTCTGTGAGTTTTCCGGGCCGCTCGTAACCGTGAGCACGGCTGATATATCAGTTTTACACTCTACAGAGGTTGTACACTTTATCCGATGAGTAGTGATCCCCGTTTGCCAGGGATAGCTAGTCCCATATCACACTGCCAAGGTGCATGGCTGGGTTCACCGCGAAGCCTTTCAAAGGTTCGTCTAACATGTTAGGGCCGCTAGGTCTTAAGGCAAGGGGATGTAGAGCTCTCCTTCCAGGTGGCACAATAACACGCAGCCTATACACACGTGGACAGAAGCCACACTATACCCGTCTCGGCAAGCGCCTTATGCGCCCTTTCGGGTAACCACTAACAAGCTAGAAAAGGTCCTCATACTGAGCTAAGGTCAGAGCCATATAACCCTCATGGTTGCACTGTAAGTCCCAGCTTTTGCTGACAGATAGGCAAGTTTTAATCTTCTTTGTATAAGTCATAAATCTTTAACCATGAATCATTAATTTGTGATCGGATCATGTTGGTTTAACTTTGAGCGCTAGCAATATACTACCCAAATGCATGATATCCCGCAGGTGACAAGGTAATGGATAACAAGAACTAGGTAAACCTTAATGGTAATCAAATTAGACACATGCAATATGAATTAAGTGATTACAGTGAATAGGTAACAAGGATGGTCCCATGCTATACTTGTCTGTAACACTTGCTTAAACTTCACAACATTAGCTTTCGGTCATCCTCTTCTGATCTTCAGCATACACAAACGGTTTCCGTCTACTCGTAGCAAACACCACACATAGACAAACATACAAGCACACGAAAAGAGAGAACTAAGAACAATACACCATACAAGAGAGAACATTGCACTGAAGAAAAGCTAGATACTACGGTCGCTAGACGCCGGTAACGGAACTATCGTTAAAAAGACATGACTACGAAGAGTTTTATATTATAAAAGTGATAACCGCAAACTTATTTTATTTTAGTTAAATAAAAAGGTATTAACTCAAATCAGACAAAAACATATTTTAATTTTTAGATCAGATTAGACTAGTCATATTTTACAAGTGATCACATATAAGCCAAGCTAATTAAATATTTAACTTGAAAGATCAAGGTCTTGCGACTTAATCTAGTAAAAACATTTATGTTTCAAAATTAAACTAAGCATAGAATTAGTGTTGATACTAATATTTTATTTGATAACATATGTCATATTTATTTAACCAAGTTAATCTTTATTGCACAAAAGAAATATACGTAAAATAGAGCATCTAAACAAGGTATATATGGTGCGTATTTAAACCAAGCAAATTTATAATTAAAAACATATTAATATCAACGATTATCTATATTAATGATATTATATGAACAAGCAGAGTAGAAACCCTAGATTACTTTTAATTAAGAGCTACTAAATAAACATTAACTAAATTAATTATTCAGATTAAAATTTAAGTACGATGCAAAGCCTATAATTAGAACAGTACACTAATCACAAGATACATGATAAAGAGTTTTGAAAATCAATCTACGTCTCAGTGTGAACACATAAACACAAAAACCACGCTAAACAGAACTATAACATGAAAGTTATGTTTTAATCAAGATTAAAAGATACTAATTACTAGATTAAATCTAACTGAAATTTTAATTATAAAAAAACAGTATGAACAATAGTATAATTAGATAGATCTTAACGAAACGAATCTAACATAACTTGAACTACTCAAAACGGATCTAAAAACGAACAAACGACCGAGGATTAAAGATTAGCAGAAAAATCGTAATTACCGTCATCTTATTTTTTTCTGGAATACTGATCGCGTTCTTCATGGCCTGCACGGTCGTGATCTTCAGCCTGAGGGAGGGGCTAGTGAGCTGCTTCCCGATCAAGCGTCGAGGCAACAGCGGCAGCTGGCTCGGAGCGGCCGGCTCTGGCCACCAGCCTTCGGCCGGGGCAGGGCTGTAGGTGGTGCGCGGCAGCGGCCAAACAGCAGCAGCAGGCAGCAGCGAGGAGCAAGGCAGCAGCAGGCAACGCAGCAAGCAGCGTGCGGCGGTGGCGCACGACCGCTCAGCAGCAGGGCACGGGCCCAGGGCGGCGGCGTGGGACCGCGGTGCTGCGGTGCCCTGGACGCGAGGTATTCTCGAAGCAGGGGTACGGTGGATTGAAGTGCTTTGGCAAGAGATCGGTGTGGATATATAGGGACAAAAACTCTTCACCTCCATATCAACTAGTAATATGGTGCTAATTAATGTTGCAACTTGCAACTCTCACATTTACTAATGGGTCTAGATAAATATAAAAGCCCATTAGTAAAATAAAGACATGGATATTTGGAATTTATCAGGATTAATGCACATGGACTTTGTGGAAGGTAGGAAAAGGACAGGTTTTATTATTTTCGTAATTATTTAATTTCTGGATTAAAATAATTCTAGAAAAGTCTAGAATTGATATTTAAGCCAGGAAAAATACTCTGATGGTTCCGAAAATTCAGGAAAAATTTTCAGAGACATTTGGAGACATGAGGAACCCAAATAAAATATTTGAAGCTCATGAAAAGATATTTTGGGAAATCTAAAAATTAGATTATACTCCCAGAAAAATATAAAAAGTGCCCGAAAAAGCTAGAAAAACTTCTCGGGGGGGGGGGGGGGATTTTGGAGATGCGATGATGAATGATGAGCACCAAGGAATAATTTAGAGCAAGAGAAAAAGATTTTTGGGAGACTCCAACAGATGAGTTAAGCTAGGAAACAAGGAATTTTATTATAGGAAAAGATATGGACAGGCCGGAAAAAGATAAACGACTTACTAAACGCGTTTTGGAAAACTTTACTCACCCGCAACACAAGGCGAAACAACAAACAACCATCACATCTAGGATAACCCATCAAATTGCTTTAGCAAAAATTTTGAAATTCATATTTTTCTATGACTATATTTGCGCTAGATCAACTAAACTTAGTAAATTTTATCCAAATATTGAAATCATTAATTTTATTTAATGTTTTCTACTCACAACCCAAAATCTGAAATTTTGGGATGTGACAGCCGTGACAAAATATTGTGTAACCAAAGTCTGAGACGCTACATGGAAAACTTTGTAATATCGATAATACACCCAAAATTGTCAAGATCATGCACGAGTCCAAGTTTCGTCGAACATGACAATGACCTTTTGCAAGGAACAAAACCATGCATGTCCGAAGATAGCCACCAAAATGTTGCCAAGCAAGGCAATTCGACAAAAACATTAGGAACAAAAATAACCTAGATGGAGCTTTGTGTATGGCTAAAGATGAATTTCAAGGAAAGCAACAAGTTGTTATATAGAAAAATCATATAGATTATATCACAAAAAATCATATAGATTATAACATGTTTCCTACCACTAGAACAACAATACCGTTAAATTCAGCAATAAATCTATAAAAATATGAGCATCCACGCCAAAGTCAAAAACTTAAACCCTGGTGCCTCCATCCCCAATATAGCTGGTTCTAATTCATTCATAGTCAAACTATTCTTCCTTTGGGCAAGTTTATAGAAAACAACAATACCATTTATAATATTAAATAAATATTAGTAGATCCATTATGTATTGTTCTATGATTTACTTTTATGATATTGTAGGTTGTAATATTCTCTTATCTACAAATTTGATTATTAACTTAGGATTTTAGTTGGTCAAGCATTCAGATGGCATCCCCATGACCAGAGTTCGAATTCTTGGTCGGGCAAATTTACGGTCGGTGGTGTAGAAAAAACCCCTCGCCTGTCCCATGTTCCCAAAGTACAGGTAAACGGATGTAACTGAACGCATCTTGGCCCCTAGTGGGTTTCGGTGATTAGATGAAACACAAGATTACTGTGACTAACGTGTGTTTTGTAGAAACAGGATTGAGTTAGGTCACGGTAATGGCGACGATACGGGCATATGGAGTTCATGTCCCCTACCGATGGATATCGTTTTGGTTTTCAAAGGACGGACGACGAAGACGGTGGTATACTAGGCTAAGTGTCATATGGTGTTGGAGGACACTTAGGTAGTCTTAGGTCTTTGTTTTTCCTTTGGACGTACTATAAAGGGGAGCGTGAATCCGTAGCTTGACCTAGATGAGTCTATTGAGGTAGGTGTGGTGCACACTTGTTATTTCATAGCCCTAGGTAGCTCAGAGAGATGCCTTATGTCGAGAGGATTAAAAGTCGTTAAGGCCGCGTCGTGATCCGAGTTGAGTTTGCCCTTGTAATGGGCATCGGACGCTGGCCTGGTGGACATCGGACGCGTCTGATGTCCACCCCGACTAGGGTTTAGTCTGATGCGTGGCATCGGACGCACCGATGTGTTCACATCGGACGCGTCTATGCTACTGTTCGCGTGCGCGTGAACTGAGCGCTGCATCGGACGCTGGCATCGGACGCTGAGGGCGAGCGTCCGATGTCCATGCAGGGAGGTTCCAGAGAGGGTAAATCCACATCGGACGCGTCCGCTGTGGTGGCATCGGACGCTGCCCAGCGTCCGATGTCCCGTTAACAGGTCTGACAAGAGGGTACAGTCGACCGTTGGTCGAGGTCATCGGCCCGTCCAATGCCAGGCATCGGAGCGTCTGATGCCCCCGCAGTGAGCCCTGTTTGGTGCTCTTTTGGATGACCGGTTGGGGGAGTATTTATACTCCTTATCCTCATCCATTAGAGTGTTCTTGCCACTTCCATCTGCTGAGAGACACATTGTGAGTGTGAGGTAGTGCAAGAGCCCTAGTGAGGTTGAGTGAATTGCTAATTGAGAGAATTAGTGACCTCCTAGTAAGAATTGAGTAGCAAGTGTGCATCCATCCATCTCTTTGGCCCTGTGTTGGTCAAGTGAGAGTTCTAGCTTGTTACTCTTGGTGATCGGCGTCACCTAGACGGCTTGGTGGCGATCGGAGAGCTTGGTGATGATCCGGAAGCATTGTGGATGACCCAAGCCAAGTTGTGACCGGTAGCGAGCGATTCACCGGGCCGGAGTGGCGAAGAATCAGCTCGTAGTGAGCACTTGATCCTTGCGCGGATCAAGGGGGAGCGATACCCTTGGGCGGGTGCTCCAACGAGGACTAGGGGGTGTGCCGACACCTCGATACCTCGGGAAAAAGATCGTCGTGTCATCTCTACTCTCCTTACTTACGCATTTACATTTGAGCAATTCAATTCCACAATTTACTTGTTGTTCATCCTTACTTGAATTGCCATGCTAGAGAAGAAATGGTTTAGCAATAGTCTTTTGTGCGGTTGTTGTTAGTGAAACACACTTCTAGGCACTAGGTGGTTAATTGGGGTTTGATAGGTTCTAATTCTTGCAAGAAGTTTTTAAAAAAGCCCAATTCACCTCCCCCTCTTGGGCATCTTGATCCTTTCAATTGGTATCGGAGCCTCGTGCTCTCGATTTAGGCTTAACCGCCTAGAGTTAAGATGTCCGGAGGTGATGGACCACCTCCCATGTTCGAGGGAGACGACTTCCCATATTGGAAAATCCGTATGGAGTCGTACCTAGAAGCGGTTGATGTTAAATGCCGCGATGTCGCGATCACCGGCTTTGCCAAGCCCAAAGAAGGCACAAGCCTTACTCCTAATGAGGAGGAAAATGAGAAATGGAATGCAAAAGCCAAAAACATCCTTTTTAGAGGCATTTGCAAGGATGTGTTCAACCGTGTCCGGAACCACAAAAATGTCCATGATCTATGGGAAAACATTTGTGCGCTCCATGAGGGAACCAAGAGTGAGCATGAGGAACGCTATCATTTAGTTATGCAAAAGCTTCATTCTTTTGGTATGCATGCTAATGAAAGTGCAAATGAAATGTACTCACGCTTGAATGTTCTTGTAGAAGAGCTCAATGGACTTGGCCTCACACAAATGCAACCATCTGATGTTGCGAGGAAGATCCTTTGTGTCCTCCCAATTGAGAAATATGGACACATTGTGACGGTGCTACATCAAGGCGATCTTTCCACCGCTACACCAACTCAAATCTTGGGAAAGATCAATGCGCATGAGATGTACATGCACATCACACCAAGTGGTGGCTCTTCCACCGACAAGAAGAAGGACTTGGCCTTCAAAGCAAGCCATGACAAGAAGGGCAAGTCCAAGGCTATTGAGGTGCATCATGAAAGCTCAAGTGATGAAGACGATGATTCCAACATCGCTCTCATGGTGAGAAGAACCACCAAGATGTTGAAGAAGCTTCACAAGAACGGAGTTAACTTTGACTCAAGAAAGAAGAAGTTCTTCACAAGTAGCAAGAGGAGACCAATCTCCGAAATGGATTGCTACAATTGCGGTGAGCTTGGCCATCTTGCTCATCAATGCACCAAGCCCAAGAAGGACAACTACAAGAACAAGAACAAGGGCAAGAAGTATGACTCATCTCTAGCGAAGATGAGAAGAAGAATGATAAGCCCTACAAGAAGAAGGATGGCAAGAAGAAGCAATATCACAAGAAAGGTGGTAAAGTTTACATTGTTGGTGATTGGCTCACCGACATTGACTCCTTCGGTGGCTCATCCGATGAAGATAGTGATGATGAGAAGGAGAAGGTGGCCGCTCTAGTCATTGGGACTTCTACTCCACCACCACCACCGTCGCCATCATCATCTACACACCTATGCCTTATGGCTAAGGGTGACTGGAAGGTATAAAGCGATGATGACTCTAGTGATAGTGATAGTGATGGTGAATTTGAGGCACCCTCTTATGATGAGCTTGTCAAATTGCTAAACAACTACTCTAAAATCGTAAGAAAGACTAGAGCTAAAAATGATAGGCTTGTTAATGACAATGAAGCTCTTGTTGAAAAGTATAACAATGCTACACATGCTAGTGATGAGCTAAAAGATGAACTTGCTACTATGTCATCATCTATCAAGGAGCTCAAGTCCTCCAACAAGGAGCTCAAAGCTAAAAATGAAAAATTTGATAAGATGCATAGTGACCTTACCACTAGTTATGGTTTGCTCAAAGAACAATACACTCAAGTGAAAGTTGATTATGATACTCTCACCGTTGCTTATGATATACTTTCACATGAGACACATGATGCCCCTAACCTTGTTGTTAAGTGTGACATAGCAACATCTTGTGAGGACTTGGTTAGTGAGCATGATGAGCAAAAGGCTAGTGGCAAGGGCAAGAAAGTGGTTGAGGCCGATCACTTTGATGACTATGTCAAGATCAAGAATGAGAATGCAAAGCTCAAGGTTGATCTAGAGAAGCTTACAACCACCAAGCAAGTTATCATAGAAACTCACGATGATGATTATAGCATGACACTTGAGCTAGACATGCTAAAAGAAGATAACAAGAGATTGAAGATGGAGAGGGATTACAAAATGACACCATCTCAATTAGAGCTCCAACAAGAGAATGACAAGCTCAAGAAAGAGAAGGAGCATCTCACCACCGGATTGAGGAACTTCACCAAGGGTCAATGTCTTCAAAGTGAGCTCCTCATGAACATTGTAATGAAGACCAATAGAAATGGCATTGGCTTTCTTGAAGAGAAGATGAAGCAACGCAAGAGCATCGCAAAGCCAAAGAAGAAGAAGATTGGGAGATGCTATGAGTGTGGAAAGGAAGGACACTTTGCTCATGATTGTGAAGAGCCAAAACCAACACCCTTGCCCAAGCATGCTTGGCCCTTTGCTTTCAATGCTCACTACATGCTTAGACAAGACTCTAGTGGCAAGATGAAAGTCATGTCCATGGGGCCTCCTAACAAGAATGGCCATAGCAAATTTGGGTTGCAAAGTCACTAGTTGAGAAGGTTAAGGGACCTCAAAAAGTTTGGGTCCCAAAAGCTCAAGCTTGATTTCTTGTGTGTGTAGGTGAACTACAAGACCGGTGGATCTCATTGGGTGATTGATAGTGGTTGCACTCAACATATGACCGGTGATCCCCGGATGTTCACCTCACTAGAAGAGAATGTCGATGACCAAGAAAAGATTACATTTGGTGACAACTCAAAGGGCAATGTCAAGGGATTGGGCAAAGTGGCTATATCAAATGATCATACCATCTCCAATGTGCTTCTTGTTGCATCTTTGAGCTTCAACTTGCTATCCGTTGGGCAACTTTGTGATCTTGGCTTTCAATGTTTGTTCACCGACAAAGAAGTGGTTGTGACCAAGAAAGATGATGCACAAGTGATCTTCCAAGGCTTTAGATACAACAATCTCTATTTAGTGGATTTCTCCTCCGAAGATGCCAACTTGAAGACATGCTTGTTCACTAAGCAATCACTTGGTTGGCTATGGCATAGAAGATTAGCTCATGTGGGAATGCACACTCTCAACAAGCTATTGAAGAAGGATTGGGTTAGAGGCTTGAAGGATGTCAAATTTGAGAAGGACAAATTGTGTAGTGCATGTCAAGCCGGCAAGCAAGTTGCAAATACTCATCCAACCAAAGCCTTTGTATCAACATCAAGAGAGTTGGAGCTACTTCACATGGATCTATTTGGGCCAACAACATATGCTAGCTTGGGTGGAAATCTATATTGCCTAGTGATTGTTGATGACTATTCTAGATACACCTGGGTATTCTTTCTTCATGACAAATCCGAAGCAACCCCTTCATTCAAGAAGTTTGCCAAGAGAGCCTAAAATGAGTTTGACTTGAAAATCAAGAAAATAAGAAGTGACAATGGAAGAGAGTTGGACAACACCCATATTGAGGAATATTGTGATGAAGTTGGGATCAAGCATGAAGTCTCCGCAACATATACACCACAACAAAATGGGGTAGTTGAGAGGAAGAACCGGACTCTAATCACCCTAGCAAGGACAATGTTAGATGAGTACACTGCACCGGAAAGATTTTGGGCGGAAGCAATCAACACCGCTTGCTATGCATCATACCGATTGTTCCCCCATCGTCTCCTTGAACAAAATGGCGCAAGAGTCATTAGAACAAAATGGGTGTTTAGAAACAAGCAAGATGATCAAGGCAAGGTTGTTAGAAACAAGGCAAGGCTAGTGGCAAAGGGGTTCTCTCAAGTTGAAGGTTTGGATTTTGGAGCTTTGCATCAGTTGCAAGACTAGAAGCCATTCGTATCCTCCTTGCATAAGCATTACATCATGACATTAAACTATATCAAATGGATGTGAAAAGTGCATTTTTAAATGGCTTCATAAATGAACTAGTCTATGTTGAGCAACCTAGGCTTCCAAGTCAAGCAATTGAAGGAGGGGACTTTCATATCTCAAGAGAAGTATACAAAAGACCTCCTCAAGCGCTTCAACATGGATGATTGCAAGACTATCAAGACTCCAATGCCAACAAACGGACATCTCGACCTAGATGTGGGAGGTAACCCAATTGATCAAACTCTCTACCAATCTATGATTGGTAGCTTGTTATATTTGACCGCATCTAGGCCCGACATCATGTTTAGTGTGTGCATGTGTGCTCGCTTTCAAGCCGATCCTAGGGAATCACATCTCATAGTGGTGAAGAGAATCCTTAGGTACCTAAAGCACACCCCAAGCATTGGCCTTTGGTATCCCAAAGGAGCTAACTTCCAACTCGTTGGGTATTCCGATTCGGATTACGCGGGTTGCAAAGTAGATAGAAAAAGCACATCCAGAGGGTGCCATTTGCTTGGGAGATCACTAGTTTCATGGAGTTCGAAAAAGCAAAATAGTGTGGCCTTGTCTACCGCCAAGGCAGAATACATAGCCGCGGGTGCTTGTTGTGCACAAATCCTTTATATGAAACAAACCCTTTTAGACTATGGTGTAGTTCTAGAAAGGGTACCTTTGTTGTGTGACAATGAGAGCGCGGTTAAGCTTGCTAACAACCCGGTTCAACACTCTCGCACAAAGCACATAGATATTCACCATCACTTTCTTAGAGACCATGTTTCAAAGAAAGGCATATCCTTAGAGGGAGTTAGAACCGAAGATCAATTGGCGCATATCTTCACAAAACCCCTAGATGAAAACACTCTTTGTAGATTGTGAAGTGAGCTTAATGTGCTTGATCTAAGTAACTTTGTCAAAAGGTGAAAGGGGGTTGTCTTTGCATTGCATTATATCATATGCCATGTTTAAAATAACGCTATGCACATAGGCTTGTCAGACGTGGTTAAGATAACCGCCCTAAAAAGCGTGTGAAGAAGTTTACCCATGAGCAAACTTGACAAGCAACCTAGATTCAAATACTGTATTGCATTGCATATGCATGGTTGTTGTTTTGTCGTTTCTTTTTGGTTAAGTTTTGAGCAACCGCTGTGTTTGTCCACTGCTAGGGGGAGCATTTGAGGCTCCTATTGGTTGAGTCCCCTAGTTTTGGTGGCCACATGTTGTCTCCTCGGGATTTATTGCCTATTTTTCCCTAAAAATGATATGTAGCCTATGGCAAACTATTTATAAAATTGAGGGTTTATGCGAGGATACTCATACTAGGTTCCAACTGGTGTTTATTTTCCCCTTATTTGAGTTGGAACTTAGTTGGGAGAGGGAGCCGCAACGGAGATCTTTGAAACAGTCCAATTTACAGCATCGGACACTGCATCGGACGCTGGCCCCAGCGTCCGATGCCCCCACTGTACATAGCTCCGGCTGGAACAGTGTTGGCGTAGCGTCCGTTGTGTTTTCAACGGAGCGTTTGTTGCCCCCATCGGACGCTGCTCAGCGTCCGATGCTGCGGCAAAGGACGTGTCCGATGTGATTTTGGCCGTTTTGATTCTCTCTGGACAGGCATCAGAGCGTCCGTTGTGATCACAACGGCGCGTCTGATGCTCCTTTAAGCGGCGCATTGAGTTCTTCTCATTGACATACCGGACCCACGTGTCATACCTCCCTTCTTCCTCATCGCGCCCGCCCTGCCCCGACAAGTTCTCAGCGCTGCCGAGACCAACCCTAACCCTAAACCCTGCCACGCGCCCTCGCCCGAGCTCCCCAACCGCTCTCGCCGCCGGTGGTCGTGCTCCGCCGCGCCCGCAGCCGCGCCCCCCCCCCACCGTAGATCGACTGCGCGCGCTCACCACCGTCGCGACTCACCGGAGCCGGTCCACCTCGCCGGCGCTGATCACCTCCGCCGGTGGTCGTCATCGTGAGTTCGCCGGCGCTTCTACCTCGCGTCCCCGAGCTCCTTGGCACCTTCTACGCGGCCGGCCACCTGCCACAGTGAGCAACACAGTCCTCCTCCCTATGTCATGCCCTCCAGGTGCTCGATGAAATGTCCCAAAGACCGTTCACCTCGATTTTAACCCCGTTTTTCACCCCAATCCTTTGCAGACCTCCTAGGTGTGATACGTGGGTGCCAGAATGTCAGTACTTATCTCCTGCTTGAGTCGTTTCGTTGTTCCATCAGGTAGCAAAGCCCCTTTCCCTTTCTTATCCCCATTGCTTTGCTTCCATAGGTCTCGCTCATCTCTAGCGTATATGTCTCTTATATATATCCCGTCTATTCTTGCAGCGAGTCCGTGGTTGTGTCAGTTGTCAGTTGTCAGTGACAGATAACCCGGGGCCAAGCCCGCGGGTACAGATCGAGGCCAAGCCTCGCGAGTGACAGCGGCAGTTGATCAGTGACACGGTGAGTCTTTGGTCAGTCGGTTGTTCAGCGGCAGTTCAGAGCTTCTTTCAGCGTCTGAGCTTCACGTTCTTGTCAGCTATGCGCTGCAAGAACGTCGGTGGTGCCCCAGGGGACTCTCCTCCCCGTCCCCCCCTTCCGGTCAGAGGCCTGGGAAGGGGAAGTTGATCACGCGCAGGAAGCGCACTCGGGAGCAGAGGGAGGCAGACCAGGCCAGAGAGGTTGCAACCGCCGCAGAGCATGCAGAGCAGGGTGGTTGTGCTGGCGGACTCAGGATTGAGGACGAGTTGCCCCCAGACCAGTGCAGAGCTATCGAGGAGGTCGAGCGTCGCCACGGCTCGTCGACTGGAACGCTTATTGCTGCCGGTCCTCGGACGACGTTCACCTCACAAGGAGTCGAGCCCCAGAGCTCGCAGTAGGGCCAAGTAGAGGCCGATGTAGCTGAGGCTGAGGCAGTAGAGGCAGAGGCACCAGAGGCAGAGGCCGAGGAGGACGTACATGAGGAGGTTCCCCGGCGTCAGTCCACGCATCGCAGGACAGCGATGCCACCCCGGCCCGACGTCCCTCTGCGGGGAGCACGTGCTCCGTCGAGGCGTGCGCCCCCGCCGATCCCGTGACTGGACCTCCGGGCGGCCACCTGTTCCCAGATACAGATGCTTCGACTTGTTCCAGTGGAGCAGTGGTTCCCCAGGGAGAGGCAGGAGCAGGCAGGGGCAGACTTCTTCACAGTGCTGCAGGAGGACTTCTACCGTGGCTACAGGAACGCTGGGATCAGTATCCGTTCCCAGCAAGTTTGCACCCTGGAAGCCCTAGTGATAGCTTCAGAGCAGCTCCGCCCCAGCCTCACCTACTTACCAGATCTCTCAGACTTGTTGGGGCGGTCTGGCTCCTACATAGAGGACTGGGTGTTCCAGTTTTACGCTTCACTTTGGGTACACCCGAACAGGGCGACTATTGAGTTTGCTTTTGAGGGCGAGCACTACAGGCTATTCACTTCAGAGATCCGAGAGTGGTTTGGACTTCGTCACTCCCAGACTCGGATTCACGACTTGTGCTACGGTCAGACTGAGCCCCCCAGGCGCCCTCACGGCAGAGAGCAGCCCCCCACAGACCTTGTGCGTCCTTGCTTTCGTGAGCCCTTCGGGGAGGGTTCGAGCCGTGCGCCGAAGGATCTCACTCCTGCGGCCCGGATCCTCCACGAGGTGCTCCAGCGCACCCTGCTGCCCCGTGTTGGGTTCAGAGATGCGATCTCCAGACTTCAGTTATGGTTACTCAGTTACCTGATCCAGCAGAGGGATTTCGATATTCTGGATGTGATCATCTGCGAGATGGAGGCCATAGTGGCAGAGGGCATTAAGGCCCACAGGCAGCTCCCATATGCCCATTGGATCTCCTACATTCTGTGGAAGGTGGCTGCTACCACCGGCTCTCACCCCAGTCAGTCACTTACAGGCTCCGCAACCATGTTCCCCGCCTACAACATGAGTCAGCTTCTGGGACACGGTCGAGACCGCCGGCAGCAGCAGCAGGGGGCACCGTCCAGTTCACGCCAGCAGCCAGAGGTCCCTGAGTCAGCACAGGAGTAGGACGAGACAATTGTTGACTCTCACTAATGCTCAAAATTAACCATCAACTATTGCATAAAATGACACTAAATGAATCACAAAGCATAGTTGTAGGGTTTGAAACTAACAAGTTCCACGAGTTTTGGTGCTCTCACTTGTTTTGTAGGACATCCATGTTTTTACCATATAAAAGCATCTCAAGTGATGAATTGGAGTGCATCATTGTGAAGAGCTCGTCGAAACGATCCAAACGGACATATCATTTGCTATATTCGGAGTCCTGGATGAAAAGATATTAATTTCGCAACGAAATCTGCAAAAGAAGGATCTAGAAGACACCACGAGGCGGGCCACCACGTGGGCCCACTAGGCCAGACCGACCGGTCCCACCCCGGGACCGACCGGTCGGACACAGAGGTCGTTTCGCCTCCACCTTCTGGAACCTTCTTCCACCGTCCTTGAAATCGGTTTGATCCAAGGGCTCACGTTCCACGCTCCGGGCTATAAAACCAGACCCAGAGCCCCCTCTTCAGGCATCTCCATCTTCATTATTCATCTCCACATCAGAAACTAGGGTTTCAATTAGAAGTAGAGGTCCCTCTAGATGAATCTCTTCTAGTTCATCTATAATTAGATCTAGTTCTAGTTCTTCTAATTCTAGTTCTTGTTCTAGTTGTCTAGGTCATCTAGTTGTAATTAGAGATCGGATTAGAGAGAGGAAAAGGAGAGAGCTGAGGAGGAGCCGGATCTGTTGGATCTTCCTCGACATTGTATTGGTGCAGCATCTGGTTCGTCTTCAAGTAATCTCCAGGTTCTTCATTTACTATTTCTAAGTGTTATATTTAATTTCAGTTCTTGCTTTATTTCATTTACTGGATCTCCGCTCGTATCGAGTGCTCTAATTATTCTAGATAATTAGAGTAGTAGACGTTAGTGTAGACGTGGCGTCTAGACTCGGGTTTACCTGAGTTTGCACCCAGCCCCACGGATAGTTGTGGTAGCCCCAGGTGGTGACAGCCCTGACGGCCGACGTAGTCCACCACGTTCGGGTTGGTGTTTGTAGGACCGTAGTCGGAGCTTCCTAGCCCCTTTCTCATCCCTTT
Organism: Coix lacryma-jobi var. lacryma-jobi; assembly: GCA_009763385.1. Classification (NCBI taxonomy): domain Eukaryota; kingdom Viridiplantae; phylum Streptophyta; class Magnoliopsida; order Poales; family Poaceae; genus Coix; species Coix lacryma-jobi. Next base: position 114,862,352 of record CM019823.1, read on the forward strand.
CTGTGGCTAGTGTTCTGATGTCCCGAAGTAAGTAAAGTTTTGTAAGCCTTTAATTAGATAGACCTGCATAGAAAACCCTAAATCTCTCTCTACCCATTTTATCATTCTTTTCTAGGACGATCTTGCCCCTTGATTAGTACACTTCACGTTCCCCGTGGAAATCGATACCCTGGAATACTCTCGGGTGAAAGCTACATTGGTATCCGTGCGCTTGCGGATTCTTCTGTGTGCGTTTAAAATACCCAACAAGCTTTCTGGCGCCGTTGCCGGGGAATGGTAGCTGTGCTAGTTTCGAACCAAGTCGTCCGTTTTTCTTTTCTTTTACCACCTTTTTCTCTTACCACCACCTTTACCTCACCACCACACTTCTTACCACATGAATTCCACTCCTATCTATAAATACTCCGCTCCAAAGGGTGAATTGTTGGAGCCACCACCATCATCACATCCTATTCTTACTGATGGCTACCAATTTCGTCCCGGCTTTATAGCCATGGTTCGGGAGCAACCCTTCTCTAGGCTAGAAGACGAGAATCCTTACACCCACCTTCGTGAATTTGAGCAATTGTGTTCTTGCTTGTTTATTGCTGGCATGACACAAGAGACCATTAGATGGAAATTGTTTCCGTTCTCCCTTTTTGGAAGAGCGAAACAGTGGTATGCTCATAATGTAAGAGGAGTAGATGGAAACTGGGATGCACTTCGAGACAAATTTTGTCTTGCTTTCTTCCCTCTGTCTCGAACCACTGCCCTTCGAATAGAAATTCTTACCTTTAAACAAAAAGACAAGGAGACACTAGGAGCAGTCTGGGCTAAATTTATGAGCCTTGTCAACACTGGCCCAGATCTTTCTTTGACTGAGGACGTTATTTTACAACATTTTCATTATGGTCTTAGCAAAGAAGCTGCCCTTTTTCTTGATACCTCTTCGGGAGGATCATTCACTCATAAAACTGTTAGTGAAGGGAAAGCCATCCTTGAGAAAATCCTTGAAAACACCACATACACTAGCATTTTTGATGAATTCCCCGAAGAAGAAGTCAAGCCTAACCCCGACCAACACGAGGAGGAACACACAACCAAATTTGAAATTCCTTCAAATCCTTCTAATAATTTGGTTGTCATAGAACCTTCTCTAGAGAAAACACCCCACATTTTAGAAAATGATAAACCCCATCCTTTGGTGTTCTTCTCTGAAATCGAGGAAGATGATATCAAAGAGCATGGAAGCTACTTCATAAACACCTCTTTAAATCCATGCTCATATGAGACATCTCCTGATTCAATTGGCCTGTCTAACATTGTCACACTCGATATTTTCAACCCCCTCACACTTTCTATTTACAAAAACTTCAAAAGAGTGGTTGTAGATGCATATGTTTATCACAAATGTTGTAGATCTCGTTGTGCTCTTAAAGTCGGTGTTGGAGGGGAAACCATTTCACCAAATCACATCTTGAAGGTTTCCCAAAGACAAGCTTAGTATCCTAAAACAAGCATTCTTTTCATATCTGTGTTCACCTTTTTGTTGGCCTTGTGTAATGAGCATAGGGATATAATTGTTAAAATATTCCTTCGGGTATTCTTGTCACTAACCTTTGCAGGTCTGGAGCAAAAATGTTCGAAGGAACGACAAACACAAGGTATGTCCAACTAATCATCATGCAACATTAAATTACATTCATCCAATCTTGATTTTTGCTAAATCTAAGCTTGGGGGATACACTTTGTAAGAACATCTCTTACCATGTTGCTATGTTGGTTGCCCCTACCTTTAAGACATGCTCATGTGCTATACACTAATCATGCTCTCTCATCACCATTTGGAGTAAATCTCTTTAATGCTTTAATGCTACCTTCATTTGCTATAGTATATGTTTAGGTTTGAAGTACTTTCACACATCTCTTAAATTGAGCATGGTGCCTAGTTTAGGAGTGGTGATCTTGCTTTCAAAGGTTTTTAAATTAAGCATGGTGCTTCGGTTTAAATGCCTTCCTAAATCAAATTAGACATGGTGTCTAGGTTGGTTTTTGAGCCAATAGTATGCTATAGTGGATATTGGATATTTTGTTGGACTAACCCCTGCAGGAAAACTTTCAATATCAATTTGGAAAAGTCCTGAGATGAACTCACACTGGAGATGAAGGGACACATGAACTTCCACAACTTGCACAAGGGAGACACAACTCACTGATCATGGAGAAAAGAGATCCACAGGACAAGACAGAAGATGAGTGCCACAAAATAATACCTACAATCAAAGCACTCACTCCATGGAAGTAGGTAAACAAGTCTGAGCTGGGCCACTAGAAGACAGAGACCATCAAGCTAGCTTGGGAGATAAGATGGTACGACTACAACAATAGCAAGATCTACAAATCCAACACATGAACATATTGTTGAAGAAATTTGGGCATCCATCTACCTCACAAGCCAGCTTGGGGAGACATAATTCCGTTGTCTAGATTTGCTTCACAATCAAAGGGGAGGATGGAGAAATCCAGCTTCAACACTTTGATCAGTACAGGCCACTGGACGCTATCCCAATCAAGAAGAAAAATATGATCCACCACTCATTCTTGGAAGATCGTTCTTGAAAACCTTCAATGTTGTCATCTATGTTGAAACTAGAGAAATCCACTTTTGGATCTTTGACCAAAAGGTTCACTGCCTCTTCAACAATTACATCACTTATGAGCAGCCAAAGAAAACCAAGAGAAGATGTAGACTCAACCGACAAAGGAAGAACCAACTGCTAGGAATTGAGGGGATATCATAACGGATGAAGCTACTGCACCGCAAGAATTAGAAGATGTAGAGATAGTACCCGAGCCTACAAATCAAGAAAATAGTTGACAAAGTCTCCATCTTCTGGACCTGTTGAGAACAAGACTCAGTTGGCCCACTATGAGATAAGCAAGAGAAGACAAGCTATTCATGAAGAACAACCATCTAGACAAGAGAAGCTTCCACAAGGTGGTTCGACACATCACTCTTCAATGATAAAGGTAACATCTCAAGGTATGTGACCATCACTTTAAAAGCTTCTCTTTAATTCTGGTATGTGCATAAATAAAAACCAAACATGTTTAAGTTGCATCTCAAATGATCCAACCTAATCAACTTAACATGTTCAATTCTTTACTCTGTATTCCTAGCTTCACTCTCTTGATCTCACTATGTTAACCAAATGAGCTAAAATGTTGTGCATCCAACCTTTGGAAGATGATATATCACAATCATGAAAATATCGAAACTTTATGCATAGATTATCCTTCCTTGGGTTAAGTAATCTCATCTGTTAAATATTTTAAGATGCTACTTTCATGCTCATCTTTTGATCCTATCACTCATGTTAAGATTGAATAGAATACATAAACAACAAGTTTATCTTGCTCGATGTGCCTAAGGTTAGAGAGGAATGAACAAAACTTTTTGGTTATGTTGGTGTTTTTCCACCAACAGAGCCCATGCACTTGATCTCTATCTTGTCTTTATGAGCAGGACACACTCTTGAGCAAAACATGAAGGAGTTTGTCAACTCCCAAATTCTACGGAGTGGAGGTCCTGGATCTACAAGAACATGCACAGTAAGCAAGGTGCTGCCAGCTTTCACAACTAATGCTTCACTTTAAATTGCCGGGTGAACGAAGAACATGAGTGACACCATATCAATAGGTGTAGTTATCAAGGTCTACATATTGAGATCAAATGATGCACCTCAGGAATGAACATGGTGAGAAGTCTTGTTCAGAGGACTTAAAACATTGAACCCTCGCCGAAAGGTAAAATCGGTAGTTATCCATATTTATCTTTTATGCATTAATTTCTCTTTTTGCATATTTACTTTCTATTATTTGCATAATCATTTCTCCATAGCATATTTACTTTTCTGCATTATCATTGCATAAAAAAGAAAATAAAAATATTACACTGCATCATAAAACCTAAAAACCCCATGTGAATAATTCTATGGTGTGTAAAAACCCGTAGGGATATTCACTGTGGTGGCATAAAAATAAAAATGCATTCATTTTGTTAGACTGTCATTGCATCAAAGAAAATATTAAAATACAAAAATATTGAGAAAGAGATCTTACTGAAATTCTGGACAACTAAGGCTTGAGTGGCCAACCACTAATGCTTAATCTGTTCCACAAGTTTTGTTGTCTATTTGTGTTCCACAAGTTTTGTTGTCTATTTGAGTTTCACAGGATCTGAAAGACCAAGAAAAGGTGACAAGCAAGTGGATGTCCCATTCACTGTTGGAGCACTATTTCAACAACCATCAACGTCAATCAATGCTCCGATAGAGGAAGAACATTTTCACTGCCGATTCGTTACATGGCAAGATTGAACGACTACGTCAACATTCAGCTTGGGGGAAAGCACCCCTGTGTATCCAGGTAAGTATCCTTATCCTCTCAAGTTTTCTTTCTATACATAAGTAAAATAAAATGAAAAAAATATGAGCACAAGAAAGCTCAATGCTATTAAGGGAACCAGCTTGTGGGAGACGCACCCCCATTATCTTCGTGATCCATGTATTCCTTATTCATAATAAATAGTGTGTTAGGTTAAATAAATAGTATGTTAAGTTTGCTTAGTTTGTTTTAAGAAGTTAATAATAAAAGAAGAACTCTCTCTCTAATCTTTTACATGGAAATGATGAATAGTTGCTCTATCTAATTTCTTTCAAGTACCTAGTTTGCAAAGCATGAGTTCTCTTAATTAATAATGATGCTTAAAAATGAAATTAAATGCATGGGTAGCAAATGCTTGACCTAGAGTCTAGATAGTTGATAGATATGATATGTGATGATCTGAGCTGCTATTATCTTGTTCTAAACAACACTAGAGTTCCGAAGAGTTTCCAATATTAATATGACTAATAATTGCATTGAGTTAAATTAAGCTTTGTTGACCCTATGAGAAGTTATCATGCTATTGAATTGAGATCACTTACACATTCCATCCATTTTCCGCATAAATGCTCATGATTATTTGTTCCAATCCTCTCAAAAGTTTGTTGGAAGCATGTGGCTATTAAAAAAAAAGAAAAAAAAGAGAAAAAAATCCGAGAAAATAAAAAGGGACAAGTGTCCAAAACCTCAAAAAGATAGATCTCGAGGAAATAAAAAGGGACAAGTGTCCGGAACCTCGAAAAAAAGAGAAAAAAATGAATATCAAGAAAAAAATGGGCATCTGCTCACTAGTAGAATTAGCCTCATAGCCATGTGTCTCTGATAAACAAAAGAGAGTGATATATTTAAAAGAGCATCCGACTTCATTTTCCCTACACATGCACTTCTCGATTCAATGGTGTGGTTGACTTTCTCTTTGGATCCTTTGTTTATTTTGGCAACATATGTTCTTAAACTTTTGAAAATTCATAAAAACTCTAGAATAATGGTGAAGTGAAAGAGCTAGAGACATGGTGCTTGATTTGATCGTTCTATCTTTCAGTTACTCAAGATTCAAGGTAAAGTACTAAGCCCCGAGATAAATAATATGATATCTTTATGAGAACTTTTGTTTGAATACATGTGTACTTGTTGGAAGTGAAGATATTGCAGCAACTCCTGATCCATTGTTGAGATTGGCTTTGCTCGGGACTAGCAAAGGTTAAGCTTGGGGGAACTTGTTGACGCTCAGTAATGCTCAAAATTAACCATCAACTATTGCATAAAATGACACTAAATGAATCACAAAGCATAGTTGTAGGGTTTGAAACTAACAAGTTCCACGAGTTTTGGAGCTCTCACTTGTTTTGTAGGACATCCTTGTTTTTACCATATAAAAGCATCTCAAGTGATGAATTGGAGTGCATCATTGCGAAGAGCTCGTCGAGACGATCGAAACGAACATATCATTTGCTATATTCGGAGTCCCGGATGAAAAGATATTAATTTCGCAACGAAATCTGCAAAAGAAGGATCTAGAAGACACCAGAAGACACCACGAGGCGGGCCACCACGTGGGCCCACTGGGCCAGACCGACCGGTCCCACCCTGGGGCCGACCGGTCAGCCACAGAGGCCGTTTCGCCTCCGCCTTCTGGAACCTTCTTCCACCGCCTCCTAGGATGCATCTCCACCGTCCCTAAAGTCGGTTTGATCCAAGGGCTCACGTTCCACGCTCCGGGCTATAAAACCAGACCCAAACCCCCCTCTTCAGGCATCTCCATCTTCATTATTCATCTCCACATCAGAAACTAGGGTTTCAATTAGAAGTAGAGGTCCCTCTAGATGAATCTCTTCTAGTTCATCTAGAATTAGATCTAGTTCTAGTTCTTGTTCTAGTTGTCTAGTTCATCTAGTTGTAATTAGAGATCAGATTAGAGAGAGGAAAAGGAGAGAGCTGAGGAGGAGCCGGATCTGTCGGATATTCCTTGACATTGTATTGGTGCAGCATCTGGTTCGTCTTCAAGTAATCTCCAGGTTCTTCATTTACTATTTCTAAGTATTATATTTAATTTCAGTTCTTGCTTTATTTCATTTACTGGATCTCCGCTCGTATCGAGTGCTCTAATTATTCTAGATAATTAGAGTAGTAGACGTTAGTGTAGACATGACGTCTAGACTAGGGTTTACCTGAGTTTGCACCCAGCCCCACGGATAGTTGTGGTAGCCCCAGGTGGTGACAGCCCTGATGGCCGACGTAGTACACCACGTTCGAGTTGGTATTTGTAGGACCGTAGTCGGAGCTTCCAAGCCCCTTTCTCATCCTTTTTGTGGCTAGTGTTCTGATGTCCCGAAGTAAGTAAAGTTTTGTAAGCCTTTAATTAGATAGACCTGCATAGAAAACCCTAAATCTCTCTCTACCCATTTTATCATTCTTTTCTAGGACGATCTTGCCCCTTGATTAGTACACTTCACGTTCCCCGTGGAAATTGATACCCTGGAATACTCTCGGGTGAAAGCTACATCGGTATCCGTGCGCTTGCGGATTCTTCTGTGTGCGTTTAAAATACCCAATAACAGTCCAGGCCCTCACCGAGCAGGAGCTCGCAGAGTTAGAGGGTGAGGCCACGTTTGTCGTCGACGACCCCATAGACAGCTCCGACGAGGACTGCCAGCTCCCGCCCCACTTTCAGCCTAGAGCTCACGACTCACAGGCCGGGACGTTTGGTACTGCTTCCTCCGACCCCGCGCTCCTCGCAATAGTGTCACGGATGGAGGAGCAGCAGCGGACGGTCACTCAGGACGTCCAAAGGCTCACACAGGAGCAGCAACGTCTGGCTCAGCAGCAGGCGCAGGAGCGGTCAGACACCCCGCAGCGGCAGATGCTGGAGTTGCAGCAGCAGACTCTCAGCTTCATGGAGCGTATCGTGATTGGTCCGCCTCAGTGGCAGTGGCAGCAGCCCCCTCCCCAACACCAGCAGCTTCAGTGGCAGCCGCCGGTATCACCTCAGCCGTAGCCCTGCATTTTGGACAGCCACCACAGTTTTAGCAGCCGCTCACGGGCCCCAGCTCTTCTTAGTTTACGAGCTACACTACTCCTCCCGGCGGGGCCCCGCTCTTCAGTCCTCTGCGTACCGGCTTCACTTCGCGCCCGATAGAGTCCCTCTATGCGACGACTACCTCGGTGACTAGGGATCTGTCAGCTACCTTCAGTGAGCTTACTGGATTTCCTACTCTAGATCTTCCGGATCCAGTGCGGACGTCGACGGCTCCTGTGACCTCCACCACAGAGACCTTACCGAGTTCCGTCGCGTCTTTAGAGCAGACCGAGCTTGTCTAGTCAGAAACAACCACGACAGTTCAGCCTGAGTTGTTAGTTATCCCCGAGCTTCCGCACTCCGATCCTCAGGCTGACACCACTACTAAGACTGAGACGGCTTCAGAGCAGGCAGAGCCGACAGAGCAGGCCCAGCAGCCAGAGCCGACCCGGACCGCTTTGCCACAGCTTCCAGCTCATGAGGGTCAGTCTGCCGGGGCCTCTTCTATAGACTCCGATGAGCTTCTCCACCAGTTCGAGTTCACTCAGCGTACTCCGGAGACTGCTCCTGGCTCGTCTGCACCACCTCCGCCCTCCGACGCTTAGTTTGGCGCTTGATGCCAAAGGGGGAGAGTGGATGAGTATAGCGATAGGGGGAGCGGTGTGAGAGGATTTTGCTTCTTATGATGTGTTATGTTTCACATACGCTCTTTACTTATCGCATCTTTTGGAACTATGTTATGTTATATATGTATGCTATGGATCTCATGACATGTGTTGTGCTCTTTATGATATATTCTATATGACATGTCATGTTGTTTCACTCGTATACTTGCGCTAAATTCTCACTTGTTATGTATATGAGCTCTTTTCTCTTGCACTTGTTATTCACTCTAACTTGTTGAGTGCAGGATGATGGCATGATATGCATGAGCTTGCCCCTAATCATTTTCTCTTATTTATTGCAAGTTCATACATGTCATGATTTAAAAACCTCTTCTCTCTATACTCGATCTCGTGTTGTCATCAATCACCAAAAAGGGGGAGATTGAACGCATCTTGGCCCCTAGTGGGTTTTGGTGATTGGATGAAACACAAGATTACTGTGACTAACGTGTGTTTTGCAGAAACAGGATTGAGTTAGGTCACGGTAATGGCGACGATACGGGCATATGGAGTTCATGTCCACTGGCGATGGATATCGTTTCGGTTTTCAAAGGACGGACGACGAAGATGGTTGTAGACTAGGCTAAGTGTCATATGGTGTTGGAGGACACTTAGGTAGTCTTAGGTATTTGTTTTTCCTTTGGCCGTACTATAAAGGGGAGCATGAATCAGTAGCTTGACCTAGATGAGTCTATTCAGGTAGGTGTGGTGCACACTTGTTATTTCATAGCCCTAGGTAGCTCAGAGAGATGCCTTATGTCGAGAGGATCAAAAGTCGCTAAGGTCGCGTCACGATCCGAGTTGAGTTTGCCCTTGTAATGGGCATTGGACGCTGGCCTGGTGGACATCGGATGCGTCTGACGTCCACCCCGACTAGGGTTTAGTCTGATGCGTGGCATCAGACGCACCGATGTGTTCACATCAGACGCGCCGGTGCCACTGTTCGCGTGCGCGTGAACTGAGCGCTGCATCGGATGCTGGCATCAGACGCTGAGGGCGAGCGTCCGATGTCCATGCAGGGAGGTTCCAGAGAGGGTAAATTCGCGTCCGATGTGGTGGCATCGGACGCTGCCCAGCGTTCGATTTCCCGTTAACAGGTCTGACAAGAGAGTACAGTCGACCGTTGATCGAGGTCATCGGCGCGTGCGATGCCAGGCATCGGAGCGTCCGATGCCCCCAAAGTGAGCCCTGTTTGGTGCTCTTTTGGATGACCGGTTAGGGGAGTATTTATACTCCTTCTCCTCATCCATTAGAGTGTCCTTGCCACTTCCATCTGCTGAGAGACACATTGTGAGTGTGAGGTAGTGCAAGAGCCCTAGTGAGGTTGAGTGAATTGCTAATTGAGAGAATTAGTGACCTCTTAGTAAGAATTGAGTAGCAAGTGTGCATCCATCCATCTCTTTGGCCCTGTGTTGGTCAAGTGAGAGTCCTAGCTTGTTACTCTTGGTGATCGGCATCACCTAGACGGCTTGGTGGCGATCGGAGAGCTTGGTGATCATCCGGAAGCATTGTGGATGACCCAAGCCAAGTTGTGACCGGTAGCGAGCGATTCACCGGGCCGGAGTGGCGAAGAATCAGCTCGTAGTGAGCACTTGATCCTTGCGCGGATCAAGGGGGAGTGATACCCTTGCGCGGGTGCTCCAACGAGGACTAGGGGGTGTGCCGACACCTCGATACCTCGGGAAAAAGATCGTCGTGTCATCTCTACTCTCCTTACTTACGCATTTACATTTGAGCAATTCAATTCCGCAATTTACTTGTTGTTCATCCTTACTTGAATTGTCATGCTAGAGTAGCAATGGTTTAGCGATAGTCTTTTGTGCGGTTGTTGTTAGTGAAACACACTTCTAGGCACTAGGGGGTTAATTGGGGCTTGGTAGGTTCTAATTCTTGCAAGAAGTTTTTAGAAAAGCCCAATTCACCCCCCCCCCCTCTTGGGCATCTTTATCCTTTCAGTAACGACCCTAATGAAAATGGTGGGGAGTGATCTGGGAGAGTTCATCTCAAAGACCTAATTGCACGTGGAAAGACTAGGGCCTATCGACGAAGTTACCCGATCAGGAGTTTGGTTCTTGCGAGGGGCTCCAACGAGGTGCTTCTCGATAACTCGGTAAAAATACAAGCATCATTGAACAAAAGTTTGCATTTCTATCTTTTTACCTTCCACACTTACTTTATGAACTTAGGTTGTGTGTTTAATATTTCTAGCTTAGTTTGATAGGTTGGTGATATGATTGGAACCTAGGTTGCATAACTCTTTTTGCGGTAGAGATAACAACACACCTAGCAAAACCTTAGTTGCATATTTATATAGATTACTTTGTTGCATAGGTTTTGACTAGCTTAAAATTAGAGGTCTTAGTTTTAAAAGTAGTTTTTAAGTTTCCTAATTTCTCCCTTGTAAGTGTTATGGTCCCTTTCAACAAGAAACAAAGAAAGATGTGCCCACGGCTTATTGTTCTTTTCCAGCATCGAGCTACGCTTATTCTTTAGGTTCCACCACCTCCCACACTCGGCTCCTTGGTATCCTCTATGATCGCCTGCACATGTATGCTCCAGTTGGTGTATTTCATCACCATCAATGATGGGTAGACCTGCTACACACCACCACTGTGACACCCTAAAATTTGCCCAATGTAAAAATAGGTGAAAATGTTTATTTATTGAATTTTGGTGTGCATTTAATCTAGGGTTTAAATACTTTTCACAAAATTAAAATAAATCTAGAGACATGTTGTTGCATTCATGCCCTTGCATTTTAATTTTTTAGATGCGTGGCTTTTGTCAAATTTTGATTGGAATTCAAATTCCTTTTGAAATTGGTTTGAAAAGTGTGGAAAATAAAAAGAAAAGGTGTTTTATTCCCTTCTTCTTCTTTCCTTCTTTTCAGTCCGAGCGGCCTGGTGGCCCAGCCCACCGGTCCCTTCTCCCCTCTCTTCTCTCCCACGCTGGGCCGAGCCCTCCCCCTCTTCTTGTTCCCTTGCGTGGCCCAGCGGGCCGGCCCAGTCGGCGCCGTCTGCAAACTGCCGCCGCCTCCCTCCCCTTCTCTCCCTCTGACGATGCGGTCCCTCGTGTCAGCTCCTCCCTTCCCCAACCTCCCGCTCCTGCCCCTCATGCCCGAATCGCCGAGCGCGCAACCGCATCCCTCTCTCCCCCGTCGCGCCCGCTCCCATGTTCCTCTCCTCCTTGGCCTTTAAAGCCTCGCTTGCACCTGCTCCTGCTCCCCTTTCTTCCGTTCGCAACCCTGCGCACTCAGCAGAGCGCCACAACACCATAGCCGAAGCTCCACCGTGCCATAGCCGCCGCTGCCGTGCTCGCCCCTTCAACTCGATGCTCCACCAGCCGATTCGTCGCTGCTGAAGCTCCGCGCCGTTGAGGTGGTGGCCCTGAACCCATTCTCTCCATCTCATGGTCTCGAAATCGCCCTAATCGCCGCCGTTCTTCTTTTTTCAAAGCAGAGTATCGTCAGCAGCCGTCCGCCGCGATTCGTCGTTGTCACTCCTCTCTGGTCACTTCCGTCGTCGTGGTGAGGTTCGCCACTTCTCTCTCTCCCTTCCCGACCCTGTTCTTGTGCCGTTTAGGGCAGTTTGGAGCCTCGTCAGTGAAGCTTTCGCCGCGGTTCATGACCGCCGCCACGCGTGCCGTCTCCTCGTCGCCGCGTGCCCTGTTCTGCTGGCCAGGGCGTGCCGCATGGACCCCGTGTACATCCCGCTACCCGTCCCCTAGCCTTGGTCTTTGGTGAACTCAGTGCCCGGGCCCGCGAGCTCCCGTGCTCCGGCCATGGCGGTCGCGCGCACGACGTCGCACGTGGCGCCGCGACGTCGTGGCCAGAGCGCGCGCCCGGAGCCGCCTGGCTCTCCTCTCCCTCTCCTTTTAATCTTGAGCATCCAATCCAGATCCGACGGCCTGTAGCGCTCAATACCCCTTCGGCCGACATCTTTCACAAAGACCCTTATAATTACTCTATCCTCAACCCGCAGTCCTTGGCCGGGTGAATTTTGATTTAAAATTTGATTTAAAATCTGGTTTAAATTCAAACAAGTTTCAGCATATTTACAAGTTTGCCACTGAGTTAAAATGCTTATAAAACCCACGTTTTAGCTCCGATTTGATCCGTTCAACTTGCGTTAGATTCGTTTCGAAAAGTTCTTTCAAACTAAATAACTTTCAGTACTGTTTTCTGTAATTAAAATTTGAGTTAAATCTAATCTAGTAATTAGTGTCTTTAATCTTGTTTAGTTCATATCTTTTCTGTTTTAACTCCAATTAGCGTGATCTTCGTGTCTGTGTGATCGTAGCGAGACATAGATCAGTTTTTAAAACTCTTTATCTTCTTTTATTATGATTGATGTACTGTTCTAATCATAGGCTATGTTTGCTTTGCATGATTGGTGTTGGATGTTTGTGTGGTGTTCTGTGTTCGTATGTCCAGTCGGTGAGTTGTACGTTGGTGATCGATCAAGAAGAAGAAGTTTGTGATCCGGAGATCGTGATCAAGAGTCAACAAGTCAACAGAAGAAGGATCTTGAGTTAAGGCAAGTATAGCAATCAGGTTTTCTTTTCGCAATCATGATCATGTTACTTCATTAATGTATGCATCGAATGATAAAAATGACTTATTAGCAACTTAAGAAATTATCTGTACGAGCACCTTCAGGATTTATAGTACAACTGATGGGGGTTATATGGCTCTGGCTTTAGCTCAGTATGAGGACCTTTTCTAGCTTGTTAGAGGTTACCCTTGTGGCGCAAATGGGGGTTAGCAGACTGGGGATCCCTGCGGTTGGTTGAATCACCCAGACTGACTAATGAAACCTAGCGGCCCTAACTTGTTAGACGAACCTTTGAAAAGCTTCATCGTGAACCCTGCCGACTTTCCTTGGAAGTGAGTTAAGAGGCTGATCACCTCGGGCGAAAGGGCAATTCACGTCTCACAGGGAAAGTGTACACCTTTGCGCAAAGTTTATTAAACTGATATATCAGCCTTGCTCAAGGACACGAGCGGCCTTGAAGACTTTTACATTAAGATTATGACTTTTGTTGGTTAACATGTTCATTATTTACCATTTTATGCTATTCATTATTTATGTTACATTGATCATGAAACTTGGGAAATATATCACTTGTTGCTATACTTGTGGAGTTCAACATGGACTCACTCTTGCTTTTCCCCCACACCCCAGTCTCCATCAGAGTCACGCAGCGGAAGCGTGGTGATGACACAATGAGTTTCCTAGAAGGTCGATGGAAGTGCTAGGCATATCTTAGGCTTGTGGTCAACCAGTCAGTTGTTCCCTGTGAAGTTGGTGTCTCCATCTGAAGATCAGAGTGTCTTTCCGATGTCTGCTCCTTAAGGTTATGTTCTTTGTGTTTATACGTTATATATGAGCATTGTCTTTTGATATTACCCTTTATTTGTGGCTATATGTGAGATTTGACTTCCTGGGCTCACATATGGTGTATACCTAGTTTTACTCTTAAAACCAGGTGTGACAAAGTGGTATCAAAGCAATGTTGACTGTAGGATGCAAGCCTAGTTAGAAGCTGGTCGTTTTAAGCTTTTGAAAATTGCTATAGAACCCTGGTTCTATCCATCTTGGTATTTTCTTCTTTATTGTATCTTCTACCCTTGTTATTTATCTCCTCCTTGTTGCTTAAATTTTAAAATTTGCTCTCACCTTCACTCCTTGCCTTGAATTGCTTTTGAAAACTTCCCTCTGTCTAAGTAGATGGATCGTTGACCAAGCTATGTCGTCTCTGACCGCAGTTGGCAAACAGAAGCTGATCGCTATGCAAAGTCAAGACCTGGGAAGAATGACTCAACAGGAAGACTCAACACAAGGACCAACCAACATGGAAGGAAGCCATAAGGAACAGTTACAAGGTGATAAAGTGGAGCAAGATTACATCCATGGAAGATTGAAGCATGTGGATATGACCACCATTCATGGAGCAAAGAAAGTTGTGTATGGCATGATCCCAGTCAATTCAGTACCTGCTATGGTTCTTTTTGACCCTAGTGCCTCGCACTCGTTCATCTCTGCCAAGTTTGTAGCTCGCCTAAAGATAAGGGAATGGACAACAAAGAAGCTCATAGTAGTTCGTACACTAACTGGAGAAATTGAGACAAACCATGAATGCCGAGATGTTAGAGTCCAGATAAAAGAGAGTGAATTCATAGTGAAACTGAATGTTTTGGAACTCTCAGGAATCGATGTTATCCTTGGACATGGATGGTTAAGGGGTCATAAAAGTGAGGTCAATTATTCCCGACATTCAGTGTTTTTAAGAACACCATCAGGCGAAAGGATTGAATATCGAGGTATGCCATTATCACCCAATGAATGTGAAGCAAGTCTATTGGAAGATAGCACTAGTAAGGTGCAAGAGGTTCAGGATCAATGTCTTTGTTGCAAGCATTATGGGAATTCTTGTCTTCAAGAGAAGTCAACCAAGGATGAGGTCAATGCGAATCCAAGTGGTGAGGAAGATAAGAAGAGGAAAGCAAATTCATTCGAGCCACCGTTGATACGTCACCAACAGTTGAGTTCTACTCCAGTACCACATCCAGTTTCAACCCTTGTTCAGACAAGCCTAGATCAGCAGCATTTAGAAGCTCCTCCAGTTAAGAACTTTCCACATGAGGTTTACATAGATGGATGGACAATCACCTACAAAGAATTCCAACCACCGAAGAGAGTTAAGAAGCAGAATAAACTGGTAAAAGTCAATCCTCCGAGTCAGCAAGATGGCAGCACATCAAACAACACTTCTATCGCAATAGATCCAACCAAAGGAAGATGTTATCATTGTCAACAGGAAGGACATTATATCAGATCCTGCCCCAAAAAGATCAGCAGTCGACTCATGGAAGTAGTCAGAGCCCAGTCACTACAGAGTAGCCATCAACATGTGATGTCAGTGCCTGATACAAAGGAAGTCCCTGATAACAGATGACAAATGAAGAGTGTACAAGAAAAGTTGTCCTTGATGTTCTTGCAGATGTATCGTGTTCTAGTAGTTCTTGAGCCCTTATGTAATAAAGCGTTAGTAGCGAAGTAAAGTCAAGTCTTTGGCCCATGTGTGGCCTGTGAATCTGTAATGTTTGTTGTTTGTCCTTATGATAATGTTTGTTTCGGATCTTTGTAATGAGTGCAATGATTTTGTGGGGTTCCTCACAATCTCATTTAAGTTTAGTTGATAGGCTTAAGGTTCATGCATAGAAGGTTGAGTTTCTGTTTCTTCTGTTACCTCTATCCTATCCTTCCGGAGCAGTCTATCTTTATCAGCTTATATCTCTGTTTATGGATGTTCAAAAATCATGGAACAATTCTGGACACAAGTAGACTTCATGATATTTCTCTGAGCGCAAGAATCACCCTGATAGCTGTTATGGTTTTGGAGTTATGAAATTCACAAGTTGATGCATCTGTGCTGTCTGGAATCTGAAATAGTTTGTGTTGTCTGCTGTTTTTGACGACTTTAACTACAGAATCTGGAAAAGTGTTCTACACGAAAGTTGTAGAGGATTTCATAAGCTTTCCAGAAAGGTAAACTTCAACTTCATTGGATAAACAGAGCTCGAGTTATGGCTGTTTTACTGCACTGCTGTTTTGCTACTCGCGAGAAATTTCAGAATTCTTGTTCTTACCTTTACATATGAGTTTCTCTGAGATATCAGAAGTTGGTTATCGCTGTCAACATGCTGGAAATAATATGTAAGCTACTCTTTTGTGTTCCCTGGTTGGCCCTTTCTTAAGGGGGTAGTGCTTTGATCAACAGATGTGAAGTTGTGCGTTGTCTCTTATGGTACTTTATGAGTATGATCATCTATCCTTGCTCATGTTGCTTTTGTTGGTCACCTGATGACAGGAAATGTGGCACACCATGAATCAGGATCCCTATATGCCACCTCTCACTGATGATCACGAGTACAATGAAGTCGAACACTATCAAAACAACAATGTTGAAGTTCAAGTTGGGAATGATCCGAGTCAGAATCCACAACAACGAAAGCGAAAAAAGAAAAGCCAAAAAGAAGCTTACTGAAGCAAGTAGAGCACAACGCAATTATACCAATGGAAGGTTGAGCAATATGGATATGGATAACATTCAAGGTGCTACAAAAATGGTTGGTGGTTACGTTCAAGTGAGCTCAACACAAGTTTTTGCTTTGTTTGATCCCAGTGCTTCACACTCTTTCATCTCCGTTGAGTTGTTAGAGATGAACAAGATGGCGAAGTGTCCAACAAAGAGGCCCTTGATAGTTCATACCCTAGTTGGAGAAATACAGGCAGATCAGATGTGCCCGAAAGTCAGTCTTGTCATAAACAAGGAAAACTTTACCGTAACCTTCATTGTTTTGGAGTCACTCTATATTCCTATGGTTCTTGGTAATGGATGGTTGTGTGCGCACAAAGGAGTAATTCATGGTACTCAATGCATAATGCTTCTAACTGCACCGTTAGGGAAAAGAATTGAGTATCACGGTTGTCAACTTCAATCTGAGAAAGCTGATGACTTGTTCAATGGAGTGCAGACTAAGGATGCTATCATGGATAATGATGAGCATATAGCTAAGAACACAGATGGGCAAACATCTTCAGTGGAAGTCGATGCAACAGACCATTTGGCAAATGCAGGATATCCGGTCAAGATTCTAGAAACAACATGGAGAACTTTTAATGGGAGAATGTTTAAAGTGTGTAAGGTTCAGTGGAGTAACCTAAGTGAAGAAGAAGCAATGTGGGAAACCAAGGAACAACTGCAGACCAAGTTTCCACATCTCTTTGAGTTGTAAGCCGATCAAGTTAGCGATCAAGATAAGTTTGGGATAATCAAGTGTAATAATCTTTTCATGGAATCTTTGTTCACAAGTTATGATCATGAAACATCAGTGGTTTGATAAGCTTGGTATACAAATGTGAAGTGAAAGTGTTATCAAGATCTTTTCTCATTTCTCTCCTGTGCTCTGAGTCTCTCCCGAATCTCGGGACGAGATTCTCTTAAGGGGGTTAGTTTTGTGACACCCTAAAATTTGCCCAATTTAAAAATAGGTGAAAATGTTTCTTTATTGAATTTTGGTGTGCATTTAATTTAGGGTTTAAATACTTTTCACAAAATTAAAATAAATCTAGAGACATGTTGTTGCATTCATGCCCTTGCATTTTAATTTTTGAGATGAGTGGCTTTTGTCAAATTTTGATTGGAATTCAAATTCCTTTTGAAATTGGTTTGAAAAGTGTGGAAAATAAAAAGAAAAGGTGTTTTATTCCCTTCTTCTTCTTTCCTTCTTTTCAGCCCGAGCTGCCTGGTGGTCCAACCCACCGGTCCCTTCTCCCCTCTCTTCTCTCCCGCGCTGGGCCGAGCCCTCCCCCTCTTCTTGTTCCCCCGCGTGGCCCAGCGGACCGGCCCAGTCGGCGCCATCTGCAAACTGCCGCCGCCTCCCTCCCCTTCTCTCCCTCTGACGATGCGGTCCCTCGTGTCAGCTCCTCCCTTCCCCAACCTCCCGCTCCTGCCCCTCATGCCCGAATCGCCGAGCGCGCAACCGCATCCCCCGCTCCCCCGTCGCGCCCGCTCCCACATTCCTCTCCTCCTTGGCCTTTAAAGCCTCGCTTGCACCCGCTCCCGCTCCCCTTTCTTCTGTTCGCAACCCTGCGCACTCAGCAGAGCGCCACAGCACCATAGCCGAAGCTCCACCGTGCCATAGCCGCCGCCGCCGTGCTCGCCCCTTCAACTCGATGCTCCACCAGCCGATTCGTCGCTGCTGAAGCTCCGCGCCGTTGAGGTGGTGGCCCTGAACCCATTCTCTCCATCTCATGGTCTCGAAATCGCCCTAATCGCCGCCGTTCTTCTTTTTTCAAAGCAGAGTATCGTCAGCAGCCGTCCGCCGCGATTCGTCGTTGTCACTCCTCCCTGGTCACTTCCGTCGTCGTGGTGAGGTTCGCCACTTCTCTCTCTCCCTTCCCGACCCTGTTCTTGTGCCATTTAGGGCAGTTTGGAGCCTCGTCAGTGAAGCTTTCGCCGCGGTTCATGACCGCCGCCGCGCGCCGTCTCCTCGTCTTTGCGTGCCCTGTTCTGCCGGCCAGGGCGTGCCGCATGGACCCCCTATACATCCCCCTACCCATCTGTCCCCTAGCCTTGGTCTTCGGTGAACTCAGTGCCCGAGACCGCGAGCTCCCGTGCTTCGGCCATGGCGGCCGCGCGCACGACGTCGCACGTGGCGCCGTGACATCGCGGCCAGAGCGCGCGCCTCAAGCCGCCCGACTCTCCTCTCCCTCTCCTTTTAATCTTGAGCATCCAATCCAGATCTGACGGCCCGTAGCGCTCAATACCCCTTCGGCCGACATCTTTCAAAAAGACCCTTATAATTACTCTATCCTCAACCCGCAGTCCTTGGCCGGGTGAATTTTGATTTAAAATTTGATTTAAAATCTGGTTTAAATTCAAACGAGTTTCAGCATATTTACAAGTTTGCCACTGAGTTAAAATGCTTATAAAACCCACGTTTTAGCTCCGATTTGATCCGTTCAACTTGCGTTAGATTCGTTTCGAAAAGTTCTTTCAAATTAAATAACTTTCAGTACTGTTTTCTGTAATTAAAATTTGAGTTAAATCTAATCTAGTAATTAGTGTCTTTAATCTTGTTTAGTTCATATCTTTTCCGTTTTAACTCCGATTAGCGTGATCTTCGTGCCTGTGTGATCGTAGCGAGACATAGATCAGTTTTTAAAACTCTTTATCTTCTTTTATTATGATTGATGTACTGTTCTAATCATAGGCTATGTTTGCTTTGCATGATTGGTGTTGGATGTTTGCGTGGTGTTATGTGTTCGTATGTCCAGTCGGTGAGTTGTACGTTGGTGATCGATCAAGAAGAAGAAGTTTGTGATCCGGAGATCGTGATCAAGAGTCAACAAGTCAACAGAAGAAGGATCTTGAGTTAAGGCAAGTATAGCAATCAGGTTTTCTTTTCGCAATCATGATCATGTTACTTCATTAATGTATGCATCGAATGATAAAAATGACTTATTAGCAACTTAAGAAATTATCTGTACGAGCACCTTCAGGATTTATAGTACAACTGATGGGGGTTATATGGCTCTGGCTTTAGCTCAGTATGAGGACCTTTTCTAGCTTGTTAGAGGTTACCCTTGTGGCGCAAATGGGGGTTAGCAGACTGGGGATCCCTGCGGTTGGTTGAATCACCCAGACTGACTAATGAAACCTAGCGGCCCTAACTTGTTAGACGAACCTTTAAAAAGCTTCATCGTGAACCCTGCCGACTTTCCTTGGAAGTGAGTTAAGAGGCTGATCACCTCGGGCGAAAGGGCAATTCACGTCTCACACGGAAAGTGTACACCTTTGCGCAAAGGTTACTAAACTGATATATCAACCTTGCTCAAGGACACGAGCAGCCTTGAAGACTTTTCCATTAAGATTATGACTTTTGTTGGTTAACATGTTCATTATTTACCATTTTATGCTATTCATTATTTATGTTACATTGATCATGAAACTTGGGATCTATATCACTTGTTGCTATACTTGTGGAGTTCAACATGGACTCACTCTTGCTTTTCCCCCACACCCCAGTCTCCATCAGAGTCGCGCAGCGGAGGCGTGGTGATGACACAGATGAGTTTCCTAGAAGGCCGATGGAAGTGCTAGGCATATCTTAGGCTTGTGGTCAACCAGTCAGTTGTTCCCTGTGAAGTTGGTGTCTCCATCTGAAGATCAGAGTGTCTTTCTGATGTATGCTCCTTAAGGTTATATTCTTTGTGTTTATACGTTATATATGAGCATTGTCTTTCGATATTACCCTTTATTTGTGGCTATATGTGAGATTTGACTTCCTGGGCTCACATATGGTGTATACCTGGTTTTGTTCTTAAAACCGGGTGTGACAACCACCAACACCCCGAGCATCTTCATCGTCGGTCACGTCCGACATTGGATGAAACGAGGATACCTTGGCATTAATTGAGGGTGTGATACTAAATGTTGGTCTCTAAATCAAATTAAGTGGATACTCTAGAACACAGAGGGATCGCACAAGAACAAACGAGTTCATGAATCACAATTACCGGTTGACAGTGTTGTTTTCACTGTTAAGAGGTTTTTAGTTCATGCATGATTACATAGTTTATGTAGCACTAACACAAACTATTAAGTCCCAACTATATGTAACCGAAGCCTACACACCTAATAGCACGTAAAACAACCGATAGAACATAATGGGAATTTGGTGCTTCTACCCCTATTATAATGTCTCATGGTGATTTTACTCCTACTTTTTTAACTTTGTGATTTTGCCATCATGATTTTGGATTGAAGCAGTCGTTTACCCCTGGTTTGCAATGGTATTTAGTTTAGGTGGATTAAATGGAAAAATAAAATAGAAAAACAAAAGATGTCCATGCAAAAAGACAAAACTACCCTCACCTTATCTGATTCCCTATGACCGCACCTCTCCTGCCCATTCGCTTTCCCCAAATCATCAGCCAGCTCCAAACCTAGACACACCCGGGTGGTGGGCATCCGGCGGCGCGGTGGTAGTCGGAGTCGGCAGGGCGGGGGCGACCAACAGCGCGGACCGGGGCGTGCGTGGCCTGCTGTGCGGGCGTGCTGCGCGGGCATCCATCGTGCAGCATGGTGGTAGTTGGAGTCTGCAAGGCGGGGGTGACCAACAACGCGGACCGGGGCGTGGGAGGCCTGTTGTGCGGGCGTGGTAGACGGGCATCCATCGGTGCGACGCGGTCGGAGGATAACTGGGCGGAATTTTTTTTTATTAATAACCCAATTAAATAAGATATTTTAAAAACAACACTGTCTATTTTTTTTGAAAACTAACCCTTTTGCCGCGCCGTCCCGCATGGCGCGGCAAAAGCGTTAGCCGCGCCATGTATGATGGCGCGGCAAAAGCGCCACCGTGGCACCGCCCGGCCACGCAAGCCCGGGCGGGCCCCGCTTGTCAGTTTGCCGCGCCAGGCGGCCTGGCGCGGTCATCGACTTTGCCGCGTCAGGCGGGTTGGCGCGGCAAAGCCGATCTAGATCTGGCTGCCGCGCCCGCCTTCCTCCTCCTCCTCTGTCTCCTCGCCCGCACAGCTGCACCGCCGCTGCACCGCCGCTGCTCGCCGCTGCTCCGCCGCGCCGCCAGCCCTGTCCCCGCCCCGCCCCGCACCGCCCCTGCCCTGTCCTCGCCCCGGCCTTGTCGCCGCCCCAGACGAGCCAGGGCCGACCGGCCCGCCCGCGAAGGAGGTCGGCTAGGCCAGGCGGTGGTCGGCCGCCCGCCACCGGACCGGCGCCACCCTTCACCATCCTCTCCACCACCCTCCACGACCGCCTCCACGACCGGAAGGTAAATTTTTATCCTTTTTCGTTTTCTTTTGTAGTTTAAGTTTATTAGTTAGTTAATTCGGTTAGTATTTTAGTTAGTTATTTATTTATTTGCTTAGTTAGTTATCTGGTTTTTTAGTTATTTATATAATTAGTTATCTAGTTAGTTAGTTAGTAAGTTAGTTAGGTTACTTAGTTTAGTTTAGGTTAGGTTAGTTAGTCAGTAAGTTAGTTAGTTAGTTAGTTAGGTTAGTTAGGTTAGTTTAGGTTAGGTTAGTTAGTTAGTTAGTTAGGTTAGGTTAGGTTAGGTTAGTTAGTTTGTTAGTTCGTTAGTTAGGATATTTAGTTAGTTACTTAGTTAGGTTAGGTTAGGTTAGGTTATTGTGTTAGTTAGGTTAGTGAAGGCAACTTAGTAAGTAGTTACGTCATTCTTTACTTTTGAGAAGACCATTACTTGACCTTAGTCCCACTATTCACTTTGTAGATAGACAATGTATTCAGATTGTTTTATGGAGGCACAGTTAGTACACGAGATGGGTTGTTTGATGATAACATGGAACAAGAACTCGAAGTATTTGATGAGCGTCCTCCTTTTACGGAGCTTATGTTGCGTCTGAAGGAGAAGTTTGATGGTGATTTCTCGTTGAAAGGGAGATTTGACAATGGCAAGATTAGGGCGAACTATGTGTTGATGCCCTTGCACAACCAGGCTGACTGGGCAAAATACCAGATGATCGTTATGGCATCCAATTCGACCATGGCCGAGATCGTGGTAGAGGACGGTTGGAGGAAGCAGGCAGAGGCGTCCATTGATGGCAACGAAGGTGAAGCACGGGAGGTAGGGGATGATGACGATGCAGCTCCGATGAGTATGGACGTTGATGGTCACCCCACGCAGGAGACGGTGTATCCATCTGAAAATGCCCACGCTGACGTCGGTCAAATAAACAATGATTTTGATGTGGCCGACCTAGAGCGACTCGAGCAGGAGGAGCAGGAGGCACAAATGTTTGATGAAAACTATGATTCTGATGATAATTCAGATTATGACGAAGAAGATGATAGTTAGATTTCTGCTATGCCAGAGCCGGTTCGTGCTATTCCACAACCGGTTCGTGCTATGCCAGAACCGGTTCCTCAGAATATGCATCCTCTAGAGAGACTAGTCACTGATATACCAGAGGATCATACACATTTTGATGTGTGGGGGCGTTTGAGCGAAGCACGATATTATGTTCTGCCTGATCCTTTGACTGAGATAGAGCTACATCAATTGAGGTCGGTTAACATGCACTTTAGAGGCGTTCCAAGTTATAGGGATGTCAGTATGGTGGACCAGGTATTTTGTGATATCGGATTGAATCTGTGCAAGCAAACACTGCATAACCATACAGATTGGATTCTTCAGAAGGGTATGATTTTCAACACTATGACTGAGCTGAAGCTTTTCCTTCAGAACTATGTTGTGCATCATCATCGATCATACACGATCAGCCATTCTGATATTAATTTGAGGTACCACGTCAAGTGTATGAGTCTTAGTTGTCCGTGGAGGCTGAATGCTCGCAAGAGAACTGATGGCAAGTGGAGGATCAGTAAAGTAGTACAACCGCATACCTATTTTACAAATCAGGGACAAGAAGAACATCCTCAATTGATGGCATGATACCTTGCACGGTGCATTTTGGCATTTGTTGATGATGACGCCGACGTATCTGTTTCAAAATTGATTATCTCCATATTTGGATTCACAGGCTATAAGGTGACTTATGGAAAGGCGTGGCGTGCGAAGCAGATCGCTCTTGCAATTCGTTGGGGTGGTTGGGATGAAGCGTACAACAGGATTCCATGGATTTTGTGTGCAATGGCATACTATAACCCTGGCCTAAAATGGTTTACACACACCAACGGGCATTATATAGACCGCAACATCGGCAAGGTTACACAAATGCTTCAGCGTGTATTTTGGTCTTTTGCCCAAACAGAGTATGCGTACTAGTACTGTCGTCCAGTCATACTTGTGGACGGTACTTTCTTGACCGGAGCGTACAAGGGTGTGTTGATGATGGCGGCGGCTGTTGATCCCGAGGACCAGATAGTTCCAATTGCTTTCGCCTTGGTTGAGGGGGAGAACATTGAGTCTTGGTCTTGGTTCATGGCCCTTCTACGGATACAAGTGTTAGGGCCTTCTCGGATAATATGTTTGATTTTGGATCGTCATGTCGGGTTGCTTCGTGCCGCAGAGGAGGAGATAGAGGGTTGTCCTCCTCTAGTGCACAGATGGTGCATGTGTCACTTTGCCGCCAATTTCTGGCGTCAGCAGAGAAAAAAGGAGGTTTGTGTCAAGGTGAAAGAGCTATGTTGTGTTAAAACTGAGCACAAATTCAAGAAAACAATGGAAGAGTTGGACAAAATATTAAACAGTGCTGCCAAGGCCTGGATCGAGAGACAGATGGAACACAAGGAGAAGTGGGTGCTTGCTTACGATGAGGGCGGTTTCCGGTTTGGCATAATGACCACCAACTCATCGGAGTCTTTCAACAAGGTATTCACCGGTGTTAGAGCCTTGCCCATTTCTGGAATTGTAGAGTACTCATTTCACAAGACCAACGAGTACTCCGTGAAAAAGTGGTCCATTGCTCAAGACAACCTACAAATGGATGGTGAATTTGTAAAGGAGGGAAAGGAGCACATTCAGGAAAATGAGATCTGGGCAACACAACAAACTTGTGAGGCTTATGGACCAACCAGACAAATCTATAATGTTCGAGCAAAGGGTGAAACTACCTTGGGCGGGGAACGTTATGGTGGTCGCAACTACCGGGTCGATCTTAAAAGAGTGGAATGCAGTTGTAACGTGCCGCAGATAATGCATGCCCCTTGCTCTCACATGATTGCGTCCTGTAGAGCGCGCGGATATAACTACAAGGCCCTACCATATATGTCCGAGTACTATCGTCGGAGCAACACCGTCGCAATATGGCAGAGCAGCTTCGAGCCTTACCTTGATCCCACTCAATGGCCTCCATACTTGGGTAGAGACTACATGCTTGATCCTAAGCTGTTGAAGGTAGGTAATGGTAGGAGGAGGAGGAAGAGACTAAAGGGTGACATGGACAATATGGATAGGTATGGCGGGGGGGACTTCGACCAGACACCGAGCACGAACATATGCTCTGTTTGCCACATGCCAGGACATAATGCAGCCTTCCATCGTAGACAAAGACAACAGGTGTACAACGACACCACTTGATTTGTATCTTTAGTTATATTAATATTTGAATGTTTTTGTTATTTTTATGCATATGTCTTTCATTTGTTTTAATGCTTTATTATTTTAGACGTTGTACTAACTTGTTACCTTGTTTTGTTTAAACAGGATGGCGAACCCTCCGGCGTACCCTCTCCTTGAGCCGTACAACGACGGCGAGCACCGGGCGCACAGACTGACGGACTACGACCCTCCGGAGCGGTTGACGTTGCTTAGGCCGCGCACCCACCTCTGGCACCGTTGGTACGAGCGCTACGCACCCTTCCTACGGCGCGCGGGCTTCTTGGTGCTGGCCCGCGTTGCCAACGACGCGTTGTGCCAGCTCGACCCGGCGCTCCTGACCGTGCTGCAGGACAGGTGGCGTCCCGAGACGCACACCTTCCACCTCGCCTGCGGGGAGATGACCGTGACGTTACAGGACGTGGCCAAGATTTTTGGTCTACGCCTGGGCGAGCTCCCCGTGACGGGGATTCTTGACTCAGACACGTGGATGCACACCGTCCACGAGTTCTATGGCCATAGGCCGCCCGACGACGCAGATGCCAAGAGGAACAAGTAAGCTAAAATTTGTTTTCTAATTTAGTTGCATACGATTGATACTATCATGTCCTAACTTCAACTTTTTTTGAAACAAACAGGAAGACTTCTGGGGTGCCTTCATCGTGGATCACCGAGCACTTTGCGTTTTGCCCCCCCTCCCCCCAACGCCGACTCACAGGTACTGGAGAGGTATGCTAGAGTGTGGTTGTGGCACTTTATTGGGGCCTTCCTGTTTCCCGACTCCTCGGGCAACACGATCAGCTGGATGTTCGTCCCCATCCTCGCACAGTCGTGGGAGAACATCGTTGGCTACAGTTGGGGGAGCGTTGTTCTAGCCTGGTTGTACAGACAGTTGTGCGAGGGGTGCCGGCGGAGGCAGCCTTCCTCTAGCTTGGGAGGTTGCCTTCCCCTGCTCCAGGTTTGGGCCTGGGAGCGGCTGCCTGTGGGTCGTCCCCGTATTCAAGAAGCTGCGGTAAGTACATACCTCTTGTGTGCGTGTGCTTTTATAAATTTACAGTCATTTAACTGATTCAAATTCGAATGCAGGCGTGGAGGCACGAGGACACCCACCCCACTGCTCTGTTTGTCTGGTCGACAGCAGAGCTAGTTAGAGGCAACCCCCAGCGCCGCTACAACCGGTACACGGACTTGCTGGATGTCTTGACACAACACCAGGTAATTCCGGAATGAGTTCATTTTTTATACTGAAATAGAAACATGACTAACTATGTTTGTTCATTAAAAACAGGTCAGTTGGGAGCCCTGGGACCGGTACGACAACGTGTTCGACCCGGCCACGGAGCTGGACCATGTAGACTGGCATTGCACCGTCACTCTTATCTGCTTCTACGTGGTCGAGATGCACTTGCCCATCAGGGTGATGCGTCAGTTCGGCCTACGACAGGAGTTTCCTCCACCTCTGATTAGCACGGATCAGAGGTTGCACAAGTAAGTATCGTCCACAATCATGTTCAATTACTCTAGTAAATTCTATCTTATGCTCTAACAGATGTGTTTCCTTTGCATTGCAGGGTGAAGCACCAAAGCAGACGGAAGAATCCTGTTGATTGGCGCGCGGAGCACGCCGATCATGTCCTGAGTTGGACAAACAGATTCCAGCAGGACGTTGAGGACGGCGAGCCATACGACCAGGGTGTCTTCGACCAGTACCTACAGTGGCTGCACCGGAGCACCAGGTTGCACATTAAGCCACCGTACTGCGAGGTCACCGCTGAGGACGAGTTGGACGACGACGAGGACCCGTACCATGCTGTCACTAGGGCAGCGCTTCAGCCTGACAGAGCCCCTCTACAAAGCTACGTGGTAATATATAATGCCCTTCAACTATTGTTTGTGTTTCTGTACTTGGTGGACTTACCCCCTCGACTTGTCTCGGCAGGCGTCGCAGCTGTCTCGGTACTCCGACGAGGCAGCACAGCTTATAAACCACACCAGCTCTACGGGGGACCACGGTCTGGTATAGGCTTTTCTGCAGGTATCATAACATATTCGAACCACACTTGTAAATCTTAAGAAGTCATAAACTGTAGTAATATATATTATTTCCTGATTTGCAGAAAATCAGGAAGGGCTGCAGGAAGCTTGCTCAGAAGCTAGGGTGCATGGACACAACGTGGGCCCCACCGCACCTTCCTCAGCCTTCGAGCCCTTTGGTGTCCGAGACTGTCCCAGCAGCAGCAGCAGCGTCCGACGCCCGGACGGGAGGCACTTCTGCGGATCCACGCCGAAAGGGCACCACTACAGAGGAGCAGCCCGAGGAGGAGGGGGAAGAGGAGGAGGACGAGGAGTAGTACGTCAAGCGCACCACACCACCCTACACAGCTAGTGCAGGCTACATGGCCCTCGGCCATAGCTCGCACTATGCTGGAGGGTCCTCCTCCAGAGGTGGCCCGCACCACTCCCCGGATGACACGGCGTGGCAGGTACCTGGTGCATACCAGTACCCTAGTGGCTACTACACTGGCCCTGGTTGGCAGCCTTGGCCACAGCAGGGCGTAGCACAGGAGCCGGGGTACTCACAGCTAGGTGGAGCTCCACTACCTACTCAGAAGGACGTGCAGGTACATAAGTTGACCTCTATACATTTAAGTTTGTCAGATACATTAAAGTTGTTTGCTAACATTTATTTCGAATATTGCAGGGACCTAGTCAGACGCAAGGGTCACCACGCCGGCAGTCGCACGGACATCACGTTCACGCCCAACATGGACCTGTCGCAGCCAAAGCATCGGAGGCGGCCTCATCAGTCGTACACACCTAGCTAGACTTAGTGTTAGACTATATGGATAGGTGATGTATTTATTAGATAACTTGTTTGAGAACCCTATTATGTACTTCATGGAGTGTTAGCCACCTGTTACTATATGACCCCTATTACATTTTCGTTTATTCAAATTGTGTCAATGTTTGGTTCCTTGGTATTGCATGGCAGAGAACTAGGTGTTGTGACAAATTGGTGATGCTACGCGGACAGGATGCTTTGTGTTCCCAACACATCCATTTTTTAAGCCTAGGAGTCTTTGCCGCGCTATAAATAACAAGAATTCGTTTTTCAATTGGAAGTGGCTCATATTGTGGTTGCTTGGGCACTTCTGGAGGCTTTGTCGCGCCAAACCTGGGGGCGCGGCTGACGCATTTGACGCGCCAGGCGGGGTGGCGCGGCAAATGCGTCAGCCGCGCCCCCAGGTTTGGCGCGACAAAAGCTGGCATCTCATTGCATAGCCTTTTCAGTGTCGTGTCCTGTCATCATAAGTGCTCTGCAGTTTTGATTCCGATAGACTTTTCAGTGTATAGGCTTTTCAGTACATAGTCTTTTCAGTGATTAGATTTTTCAGCGAATAGCCTTTTCAGTTGCAATAACTACACACTCACAATGCAGCAGAGATAATTCACAAGTTCAAAACTAGGGCTCCGCCTATATAAACTCATCAGTGCCTTCCATATTGAACAACTTCAGCAGAGCTTGCGAGGTTCGTAGTAGAGATGTCTGAAGGTTCGTCCAAAAGCGGGAGAGGAAAGGGTGGGAGGAAGGGACCTCCCATTGTGTGGGAGGGCTCTCTCGGTCCTGATTCCTTCTTAGAGGCACTATATGAGTTTCCCGTTGAGAGCAAAAAGGATTTCAGCTGGGACCGTCCTCTTAGGGGATACGATAACCGCTTAGAGGACTGGCCAAAAAGCCGCCATGGTGAGGACTGTTTGGTGCAGATGCTCCACGACGACTTGGAGGCAGGCCGACGTTTCTTCAAATGCCCGCGAGCATGGGTAACTTTATTTAATTGTTGTTGCTATGCCTCTCATGTTTGCTAATACTTAGTCATTTTGTGAATGTCAGTCTTCTATTTCCGAAGAAAACTGCGGCTTCACCAGATGGGTGGATCCTCCT
Source organism: Coix lacryma-jobi var. lacryma-jobi (assembly GCA_009763385.1). NCBI lineage: Eukaryota > Viridiplantae > Streptophyta > Magnoliopsida > Poales > Poaceae > Coix > Coix lacryma-jobi. Next base: position 114,891,010 of record CM019823.1, read on the forward strand.
CCAATATGGCCGCATCAGCAATACATCTATTATCTGCAGGGTCGTATCGATGATCTTGAAAGAGAAGTTAAAAGAATACTCAAGGACTATGATGATGATGGCAGCGATGCAGGCGGTTCAGATGAAGCAGTATGCCTTGATCCATATTGCAACTGCCCGCATCACAAGAACAAGGGGCCTCCACCGCCACCGCCACCGCCACCACCACCCGCAATGGGAGGCTATTACGGAGAAGGGTCTACTTAGTTTGCTATGTGGGACCACTTCTAGAACTACTTAGACCACTATGTGTGTGTTGTGTTGTGCCAATCAATTACCTAAGACATGTTAGGATTAGTCTAGGACCTTTTAACCAAGTTACGGTAAAAGGTCATCACATGTCATGTACTAGTTTGTTGTTCGTGTACTGGTTTGCTCTATTCTATTTCTCGTACTTTATCCCAGAAAAAATCGATGACACATGAACTACCGCAAATAATACAACAACATATAAAAAAGTCGAACAAAGTGCACTTCAAGACTACATTATCGAGGATCCGAAATAAACGGTACAGGGAAGTACAAGCCAACAGTACAATACACTAACAAGTCCACCAAATGACAACAATGTTCATTACTCAATAATGACTACTGAACCTACCACACTACTGAGTACAACGAGGCCACTTTCTCTTTCTCACAGCATCCGGATCCTGCTCCATGGCAGCCTTGGCACGACGCACACGCTCAAGCCTCTTCTCCCTCTCCCCCCTACGCATAGCTGCATCCCTCAGTTTTGCCTCTTCGAAGTGCTGCTTTTGTGCTGCCTCTTCTTTGCGTGTCTTCTCCAAACGCTTCTTGTCCTCCGCAACCCACTTTTTCATCCTCTCTACGTGCTCCTTGTCCTCCGGCTTTATCTCAGTGTCGATCCACTACTCGAAGTCACATAGTGGTGGAGGCTCCTGTAAAATACGACTAAGTCAATTAGGTAATAAAATATAAATGATTTGACATTCATGTATAGAACAACCCATCAGCTTCTCACCATCAGTCCAATACGGATCTGTTTAGGTGTAGGGTCAAAGGCATAATTCTCACACATCCAATACCTCTGACCGTATGTGTGCTCCTCATCAGATATTGCGAACTTACAATCATCGCCGCAGTAGCACATGGGCACCGGAACACCACTAGGCAATGGCAAACGGACAAAGGCATTGCCCGTGAGAGGTTGCCTACAATCATCAACGCAATAGCAAATGAACATAACACAAAATTACTTCATTTTAACAGATAAATAAATAAACAATGTACCAATCTTACCTTGCCTTAGCTTTGCCACGCCGCGGCATCCTAACAATAAAAAATATATCAATATTACACATATATTAATGATTAATTATAAATGTACATAATGGTCTAACAAATATTTCACAAATAAATATATACAAATTGAACAAAATATTAAACAAAACAGATATAAAAAGTCTAATACATGAACAAATCCATCATTAATTAACAACTAATGTCACGACAATTTCAAAATTAATATTGTCTACACAAACCCTAACTTGAAAAAATATGGATTGAATTGGATTGGGAGGAGAAGAGAGGAATGAAGAGGAGGCTGCTGCTCGACGCTGGCGGCCAGATCTAGATGGCTTTGCCGCGCCAACCCGCCTGACGCGGCAAACGCACTAGCCGCGCCAGGCGGCCTGGCGCGGCAAACTGACAAGTGAGGCCCGCTCGGGCCTGCGTGGCCGGATGGTGCCACGGTGGCGATTTTGCCGCGCCGTCATGCATGACGCGGCTAACGCTTTTGTCGTATCATGCAGGACGGCGCGGCAAAATGGTTAGTTTTGAAAAAAAATGAACAGTATTGTTTTTAAAATATCTTATTTAATTAGGTTATTAATAAAAAAAATTCACTGGGCGCGGGCATGGGAGGCCGCCGCCATGGTCGCGAGTGGCCGCAGTCTGCTGCACAGGCGCAGACGAGACGAGACACGGGAGGCCTGCTGCGCGGACGTGGGCTGCTTGGGCATCCTGCAGCTCGACGGTGTGGTGGCGGCTAGCCTGCTGCATGGGCGTAGGTGGTCTACGACTGATCTGCGACGCGGGCATGGCCGGCCTGCTGTAAAAGGCATAGGATGGAGGGGTGCATGTGCTACATAAGACTTTGTGGTCTTGCACAAATCTATATGATTTCAAGATTGCTATCAATAAGATCCAACATTCGTGTGATTTCTAATGGGTAAACTGAAACAGAGGATTTATATATCCTCAGGGTAGTTCTAAATATTGATTCCCGTTGTCTAGTTGTTACAGGAAAATAGAGGATTCGATTTTCATCTTGCCTTTTTTTAAAAAAAAGAAAAAAAATCATCTTGCGTGTTTTGGCATATATATTGTCTAAATTTTCAAAATTTGATAAATTTTGTTCAAATTTATAATACTAAAACAAATTCATAAATTTGTGTTTAATTTTGTTGCTAACACCCTGCAAAAATCTGTAAAAAATTTAATCTCAAAACTAAATCACAACGCTGTCTAAAAAATAGGGATAAAATCACATGGGCAATATTGTCAATTCATCCAAAAGTTGACACCGTTAAAGGGACTTTACAGAGTAGGGGCAAACTCTTGCTTCAATTAAAAAACACAGGGATAAAATCACAAAGTTAAAAAAATAAGGATAAAATCACAATTTTGCTATGAAACAGGGGTAGAAATGTTTAAGCCCCAAACATAATATGGTCATCGCTAGCACCAACGGTTCCCTCTCAGCTGACTCATGTTCAAACTTATTTCTCCCGCGTGCTAAGCTAGGTCAATCAACACCATGGCGACACTTCTACAAATGAGGATTACAGCAACAATTTAAGTATTCCAATTTATTCTTGTGCAGATAGAGCTTTAAGAGCGCGTTTGACTCCCACCATAGCTACGACGCGCTGTGATTGTGGCGGATGAATCGTCCGCTAGATAGTTGGTGAGCTACAACAACTAAAATAAACTAGTAGTTACGACAGCCACCAAACCTTTAGCGAAGTGCAGCTTGGGTGTTTGACATTTACGGTATGACGACGTACGGGTGATATTGGACGTGATCCCAACACTGCTACAGAGCAGAGTCTTTGGCGGATTCTCAAAATTGTCATTTGTCTCGACGTTTTTACTGTCCGCGATTAAAGGACCATTTAGTCCCGGTCGGTAATACGGCCCGGGACTAAAGGGTCTACCCCATCGGCTACTGCGCAGAGCAGTCGGGGCAGAGACCCTTTAGTCCCGATGCCTGTTACCAACCGGGACTAAAGGGCATTCTTTAGTCCCGGTTGATGCCACAGACCGGGACTAAAGATTTAGCCACGGTTTGTGGCTTGCCCCGGGATAAATGATTATCTTTTAGCCCCAATGTTTAATATAAACCGGGACTAAAGCTCCCCGGTTTATAACCTGCCAACTTCTTCCTCCCCGAGCCAGAGACATTCAAATTTCAGTGAACTTCCTTGCTTATTCTTGCTGTTGCTATTGCTTGTTCTTCCTTGTTCTTCATTTGTTCTTCATTGTTCTTCGTCTCCGGCGTCAATTGGTGATCTTCTTCGATTTCGTCATCGTCTCTTTGCGTTTAGAGGTAACTATTTTTATCTCCTATCATGTCTTTTGAATATGAGAGGAATTTAATTTAAATATAAAGTTTGCAAAAACAAGCATAGAGAGTTGGAGTTGAGTAGTTTAAATTGGTTCATCACAATCATTTGATAGTTTTCTATTGCTAGGTAGTATCCATCGTATATTTCATACTTACGTAAGACAAGTAATAATGAATTTTAGTGTCTTTTTAGTTAATTTTCTTTAGAAAAATGTAGAATTTATAATAGTTTGCAACAATGAAATAGATTAGACAAAACTTAAATTGGTATTTGTAACACCTCTGGTGTTTAATCTGTAATTAACCTAACATGTCATCATGTTTAGTCATAATCATCCTTGTCATGCATTATGTTTGCCTTAATGCTTGTTGCATTTGTTCCCTTTTGAGTGTAGCAATCCCCTTTTCAAAAACCCTAAAAGCCCTAACCTTCCTATAAGGGCAAAATGGTAATTTCACCTCTGTGCCTAGCTTTGTGTAATTCTTGTTCATTTCGATGTCTTGAAGTTTTGTTGTGTTAATCAAAATCAAAATCAGATTTCAAATTCCTTTTGAAAAACCCTGAATTCCAAACCCTGGATTTTATCTCTCTTTTGTAATTCAAAAATTATTCAGAATTTGGAGCTGGTCCAAAAAGCAAAGTTGTAGATCTGGTCAAGAGAAACAACTTTGGTATTTACAAATTTTCAAGTTTCTGTACAAAGTTTGAAGTAATTCCAAATTAATTCAGACTCCAGTTTTTGTCCCCTTTTTAGTTTTCAAAATTATTTCAAAAACTAATGAGTTTCAGAAAAAGTGTATAATAGCAAAGTTATAGGTTTTGACAAAAGAAACAACTTGCATGTTTACAGATTTTCAACTTTCAATATAAAATCAAAAGTAATTTTTAATTTATTAAAATCCCAAAAGTGTCCCCTTTTCAAATTTCAAATGTGATTCAAAAACTATTTGGATTTTGAAAATGTTTTTATTGACAAAGTTGTAGATCTCTTTTTTCTGCACAACTTTGGTGTTTCGAGCTTTTGTTGCTCAGTTAAAATTTTGGGAGTAATTTGCAAAATACAGAAATCAATTCTAAAGTCAAACCCTAGACCTAGCCCTGTTCATCTTCAACCTAGAGCTAGGGGGGCCCCGGCCGTGGCCGAGCCGCCGGCGCTGCGCGTACCGCGCGTCTGGCCGCTCCTCGCCTGCCACCAGTCTGCCGCCACTGACCCCGTGCTCATTCCGCACCCGCACGCGAGCGCTGACCCTCTCTCCCGTCCCCCACAGTGCCCAGCAAGCCGCCGCCGCGTGTTCAACGCCGGCGAGCTTACGCCCGGTCCCCTGCGCGCACGCCCGTCTTTCCGCCAGCGTGCAATCGATTGCGCACGCTTCGGCCAATCTTATCCGCCTGCACGCGACGCTTATCCGCCCCGCGCTCGGCTATAAAAGGAACCGCAGGCTGGCCAGAGTTCCTCATCCCCTCCGCCACCGTCGCCAGGCCAGTCCAGAGCCTCCGCCGCTCAACCACCTAGCTCAGAAGCTCCACCGTGTCCTCGGGAAGCTTTTCCCCTAGTCAATTTCACCCCTCCGCCCCTCCTCTCGCCGGCGCAGGTGCTCCGTCCCCAACTCCGGCGTACGACCCCGCCTCGGTCAAGAGAGAAATTAGTCGCCGTGGGTTTCCTTCTCATCCATCCGACCCCCGCCCTCTCTTCCTCATCTTGGTGCGCTCCTAACCGCTCCTCGGCGATCTCTTTTGGTGGACAGAGCCGCCGGCACGCCGCTCGCCGCCGAGAGAGCTCCGCCGAAGCACCGCCAACGTGGAGCTCCCTCCTTCGACCCGTGTTCCGCCCCGCCCCGCCCAGCCTCCGACCCGTGGTAAGCACTCGAAGCCCCCCCGGTCTCTGCTTTCACGACGCAAAGCTCGAGCCAGGCCTCGAGCACACGTTTCCCGTTTCGCTCGAGCCAGGCCTCGAGCAGACACGCACCCTCGCCACTTCGCCGAGCCTAGCCTCGAGCGGACTCATGCACCCTCCGCTTCGCCCGAGCCTCCCAGCCAGGCCTCGGACGAAGCAATCGTTTTCCGTCTCGCCCGAGCCTCCCAGCCAGGTCTCGGACGGACGATTGTTTCCGTCTCGCCCGATCCTCCCAGCCAGGCCTCGGACGGACGACTGTTTCCGCCTCGCCGCGATTCGCCTGAGCCCCACGCGATTCGCCCGAGCCCTTCGAGGAAGGAGCACAGTGCTCTTTTTCCTTTTTGGAAAAATATGAATAGTATTCTGTTTTCTCTTTTTTGTGAGAAATAATCTGTTGTTCCACAAATCTTGAGAAAAATATGGTAGGCTCCTCGCACTGTGTAGTGTTTTAGAAAAATATGAAACTTGACTTTTCTGCAAGAATTTAAAAATGTAAAATCCCTCTTTTAATTAATAAATGGATGGTTTTGGATTTTTAGAAAATCTTTTATAACTCCAAAAATCATGAGGTAAATTTTTGTGAGCTTCCTATGCCATGTTTAGTCTCTGGTAAAAATTTTGAAGTCTTTTGGAACAAGTTGATTTTTGGGCATTTATTTTAATTGTTAAATAGTGCCTTTTGTTAATTAATGGCTAGATTTATTTGAGCACCTTAATGATCTCCAAAAATTATGAAATTTGTTTTGTCATCTATGTATACCATAATAAACTTATGAGATTAATTTGGTAATTTTTGGAGCAACTGCATAAAATGACCCTTTTAAAATAATTAAGAAAAATAGAAAAAGTGATTAGGATTCATGTTGTATGCCCTATGATGTGACTTTTGGGATTGTTTGCTGTTCATAGACCCCCACCCATCTGGTCTATGATGTTTGTGATGCCCTGAGATGTTTATGCTTAGGTTGAATAGAAGTTGCTTACTAGGTTTGACTGACATTGCTTAAAAGTGATAAGTGATTTTATGTCCACTTTAACAACCACCTATACTTTGAAAAGCTATACTCCAGGATTGCCCTATGCATTTTGTTCATGCCAGCATCCTCATAAGCATACATCTTTGCATCCGTATAGTGACCGAAGGAGAAGGTGTTAAAGTCGAGGCCGTCGCCGACGAACCTACTCCCGAAGCAACCCCGAGCTCCGACGCCTGCACCGCCGACTCCGAACCTGTCCTTTTTGCTCTTCAAGGCAAGCCCCGGTGCATTTAGCCTTTCCTTGATTTTATAAAAGTTTTACTTAAATGCTTTTGAGTTAAATTACTGCATTAGGTGATAGGAGTTGTGTGATGACCTATTACCTGCACTTTACCTCCACCAAAGATCCCCTACCCTGTTTAAAAACTATTTGCAAAATGCTTAGCATTGCTATACAATAGATTTGCGATAAAAATGCCAATTTCAAAGGTGTGATCACTTAAAGAATTTTTATGGGAATTTGGCTTTACTCCCCGACTGTTGGCTAAGTATCTGATCCGTACCTAGTCAACAGCGAGGAGAGGTTGTCCGAGCGTACGGTGCCGTCATGTTGAAGTCCGGGACTCAACAGTTGACACCGACCAGGACAGGGTTGAAAAACTGATGGGACTATTACGCTTGGGTGAGATATAACCAAGGTATAGTTCTGGCTGAAAAATTAGGGACCATCCGTATGGGGGCCTGCTGGTCAAGACTTGTAACTATTCACATACTTCGGAAAGCTCTGGCTCCGAGAAATCCTTGATTGGGACCGACAACCACGCACTGGGAGTGGAGAGATGGCGGAAGTAGCATGTACCCACGTGGTCGTCGTACCTGGAAAGGAGTGGTGTACTGTACTTCCGGGTAGCGTAGGACCGGTCCAATCTTGGAGGAATCGTGGTAGACGGGTTGGCCTATGCAAGCTTGGGTGCTACATATGTCGTGTTAATAGGGATCCTCAGCTGAGTATTATTTATCCGGATTAACGTTGCTCCTCGGTTAAGGAGACTTGGTCACTGACTGTCAACGGAGAGTGGTTCTCAACTAGGTATGTTTTTGAAAGGTAAAATGAATCATGAACAATGAAGAATTGAGAGATACTGGAATCTTTCAAAAATAAAACAAGGATTTCAAAATGTTTTTCTGCAAAATACTTGATCTTGCTTAAGCCTTACCTTGACTACCTAAGCCTCTCATTCCTGAGTCTTCTCCCCTTTTTCTTTAGTCGGGTATGTCTTGTTGAGTACCCCAGTACTCAGGGTTTGTTACCCCCTGTTGCAGGTATGCCTGAGTATCCGATGTGTCTTGCACCCTGCTGCATGACCTTCGTTCAGGAGGAGGCCACTGAGGCCGAAGAATAGTTGTGCACCCTCGGGCTGGGTGAAGTATCTTTTTATTGCTGTATTCCGCTATGTTGTCTACTTTGAACTGTCAGAACATGGTCTGTAATAACCGCACTTCTTTAAGTTTATTTGGAACCCCAGTTTGTAAAACTATTGTTATTTAAATCTTCCGCTGTTATTTGTGAAAGTATCAAATGCTGTAACCGAAAGGTGAGTGATCCTGTGGACATCGGGCGCTAAGCCCGGTGACGAACAGTCTTAATCACGTGGAACATAAGTTCGGCTGTCAGAGGTTGACAGGGACGTGTGGGCCATGGGATTAGGACCGTTCCGTCACAGATTGGTATCAGAGCATCTCGCTTTAACGTTGCAGTGTTTGTTTTGCGAAAACTTCAAAAGATTTTTGAGTCCAAACAAATTAAACTTGACTATTTTGAGTCCAAGCTGCTTTTCTCATCTTGTCTTCCATTGGCAACACTAGTAGCGAGACAACATGTTTAAGCCCTATATTTGTTATGTATCTTACATTGCCTTGTTCCGTAGGAACGATTCATGCATCATGACATATTCACCTAAGCTAGATAATAGCTTCCTCTATAAATTCGTTGGGGTAGTATGCCTTTACCTGTTCTTGCTAGCCTTTCTCATCCATCTTCTCTTATCCAGACATGGCTCGCATCAAGCTGACCGCCCGCAAGTCGACTGGACCGCATGGTGTGCCACGCCACCAGCTGGCACCACGCACTGGGGAGGAGACTGGAGAATCTTCCAACAGTCGTCGCTTTCCCCGCCGCACCCGCAGGCACCTGAAAGAGGAGATCCGGAACCTGAAGGCTGAGTTGGAGAACTTGGAGCATGACTTCTACCACTCACGTCTGGAGTTCTATGAGGCCCGAGCCTCCCTGGAGCAGGCCAACCGGAACACGATCTGCGCCATCGAGCAGCGCAATGCTACTTGGGTTCGTGAAGACGTCACCAGAGCCGAGCTCCACGGACTGCGGATGTACACCACTCAGATCGAGCAGTTCAACGACATGCTTCATGAGGAGGTACACCAGTTGTACAACCAACTCCACCCCATGGTACCCCCGGATGTCGAGGATCCTGAGGACGGAGTAGTGGAAGAACCGGACATGGAGCAGGAGCCAAGCATGAACGAGGAGATTGAACCTGCCGAAGACATCCACGCCGAAGACGAGGACGAGGAGGTTGAGCCTGAGCTCATCCTCGAGGAAGACGACGACGACGACATGATCATCATCAATGAAGACTAGTCTCATCGCGTCTGTACCACCCGCTTACCTAAAACCTTAGTCTAGGTTTGGGGGCGCTAGTCTGTAGTTTGTTAAGTTGAGTCTGTATCTTTCTTTCGTACCTTTTCCCCTTATCAGTCAGTTGCCACCTGTCAGTCATCTGTACCCATCATCTACCTTTGAATCAATGAAGTTTCTCAGTCAGTTGTTTCAGAACTTAATCTTTGGATGCTAAGTTCCAAGTTGTTTAAACAGATGCCTGTGAACACTCGCACTGGAGCTGGAGGTTCTGAGGGTGCCGCCCTTTCAAATCCTCCACCTGTACCTGCTACGCTAGCAGATGCCATCGCAGCCCTGGCAGCCGCTGCTAACCTCATGGCTAGAAACCAGGGCCAACAGCAGAATAATGGTCACCGTGGTCGTCAGCATAACAACAATGAGGCAACCTATGTGGAGTTCACGGAAACCCGTCCACCTGTCTTCACCAAGGCCGATGAACCCCTCGAAGCTGATGATTGGCTCCGCACCATGGAGCAGAAGTTTAATCTTATCCATTGCACCGACATCCAGAAACCCCGGTTTGCTTCGCAGCAGCTTCGTGGTCCCGCAAGTGCTTGGTATGCTAATCTGATGGCTGCCTAGCCAGAAGGTCATCAGTTGACCTGGGAGGAGTTCCGCACTGCTTTCCGTGCTCATCACATCCCTTCCGGACTGATGAAAATGAAGCTTGATCAGTTTTTGGCTCTTCAACAGAAAGACTCCACAGTCATGCAGTATGTGGGTCAGTTCAATCATCTCAGCCAGTATGCCTCAGAGTACGTCAACACAGATGAGAAGAAGAGGGATTGTTTCCTCAGAGGACTGCACCTCAAGATCCACAGGAGCCTGTCTAATAACCTGACTGGGTCTTATCATGATGTTGTTGACCGGGTTGTTGCTTTTGAGGAAAGCAATCGCCAGTACCAAGACGAAAAGAAAAATAAGAAAGCAGGGTCAAGCAGCTTCTCTGGCGGTCACAAACGCCAGAGAGTCATTTATCACCCCAGCCACCACCACAATCGTCCACCTTACCCTCACCAGCAAGTGGTCGTCCGTACTGCGGCTACCACCCACAACGCCAATCAGCAGAGTGCCACGCAGCCGAACGCCCCAGGTGTTCGTATCACCACCCCGCAAACAGCCTACAATCATCCCTGCTACAACTGCGGCCAACTTGGCCACTGGTCTCGTGAGTGCCCAAAGCCCAAGAGGTATGCTCAGAATACTCAGAAGGGTCCTGGAGGATCTCAGCAGCAGCAGCAGTACCGTGCCCCGCAGCAGCACGTTCAGAAGGGCAAGTTTGTCAAGAAACACGGGCAAGTCTACTACACCACCGTCAGTGACATCCCAGAAGGAGAACCCGTCATGATCGGTAGGTTTCCCGTTGCCAATCATCCTGCAGTTGTGTTGTTTGATTCTGGTGCATCGCATTCCTTCATCAGTCATACATTTGTCACTAAGCATGAGATATCAATCGGGGAATTACAAGAAAGTTTCTGTATATTTTCGCCTGGAGGGCGTATATGTACTAAGGAAGTGGTTCGCAATATACCAGTGATGTTGGGGGAACATGTATTTCCTACCACCATGATAGTGCTACGTGATCAGGGGATAGATGTCATTCTAGGCATGAATTGGATGTGCCAGTATAAGGCTATGATTGACATCCTGAATAGGGTTGTGAGAGTGGACATTCCTAACAGTACCTTCAAACTCCTTCTCCAACTCCCAATGCCTCAAAAACCAGCAGCCACACAGTTGAATACCACCTATATTCTGGAGACCAGAGACATCCCCGTGGTCTATGAATTCCCTGATGTTTTCCAGAAGACTTACCTGGTCTGCCTCCTGATCGTGATGTTGAGTTTGCCATAGAGCTAAAGCCCGGGACTGCTCCTATATCCCGCAGAGCTTATCGAATGCCTCCTAGAGAGTTGGTAGAGCTGAAAACTCAGTTACAAGATTTGTTGGACAAGGGCTTCATTCGCCCAAGCTCGTCTCCTTGGGGCTGTCCTGCAATCTTTGTAAAGAAGAAAGACAAGAGTCTCAGGCTATGTGTTGATTATCGCCCACTCAATGAAGTCACCATCAAAAACAAATATCCTTTGCCTCGCATTGATCTTCTTTTTGATCAACTAGCTGGAGCCAGAGTGTTCTCCAAGATTGACCTCAGATCTAGCTACCATCAAATTAAAATACGTCCCGAAGACATTCCTAAAACCGCTTTCACCACTAGATACAGCCTATATGAGTACTTGGTCATGTCCTTCGGTTTGACCAATGCCCCTGCCCACTTCATGTACCTCATGAACTCTGTTTTCATGCCAGAGCTTGATAAATTTGTGGTCGTGTTCATTGACGACATTCTTGTCTACTCAAAGACCTCCGAAGAGCATGCCAATCATCTTCGTGTCGTTCTAACCCGCCTCAGAGATCACCAGCTATATGCCAAGTTCAGTAAATGTGAGTTCTGGTTAGATCAGATACAGTTCCTTGGTCATGTCCTATCCACTAAAGGTGTGTCAGTCGATCCCGGACAGGTGGCAGACATTCTGGATTGGAAGCCACCTACCACTGTTCACAAAGTCCGCAGCTTCATGGGAATGGCTGGATATTATCGCCGTTTCATCCCGGATTTCTCCAGTATCGCCAAGCCTATCACCGAGTTGTTAAAGAATTCTGTGAAGTTTGTCTGGTCGCCAGCTTGTGAGCAAGCCTTTCAAGCTTTGAAGAAACTGTTAACCACGTCACCAGTGCTAGCCCAGCCGAACGTCGAAAAGCCCTTTGATGTCTACTGTGATGCATCTGGTACTGGTTTGGGCTGTGTTTTGATGCAAGAGGGTCGAGTGATCGCTTATGCCTCACGACAGCTTAAGCGACATGAGGAAAATTATCCAACTCATGATCTTGAGTTAGCAGCAGTGGTGCATGCCTTAAAAATCTGGCGTCATTATTTGTTGGGTAGTACCTGCAATGTGTACACAGATCACAAAAGCCTGAAGTATATCTTCACTCAAGAAGAGCTAAATATGAGACAGAGAAGATGGCTTGAGTTGATTAAGGACTATGATATCGAAGTGCATTACCATCCAGGTAAGGCGAATGTGGTCGCTGATGCACTCAGTCGCAAGTCGTATTGCAACTGTCTGGTAAAGCAATCCTATGAGTCATCCCTATGCTATGAACTAGAAAAGCTGGGTATTGAAATAGTTCCGCAAGGAATTCTGAGTAATATCAGGGTTGAAACCCCTATCAAAGAACATGTCATTGCTGCACAGAAAGATAACCCTGGAATCAAGCACATCGTCGAAAGGGTTCGATCCGGAAAAGCTGATTGTTTCAGGATTGATGAAGAAGGAGTGGTTTGGTTCAAGAATCGTCTCGTAGTTCCCAAAGTGCCGGAGTTGAGACAGTTAATCCTTGATGAAGCACACTTGTCTAGATTCTCCATCCACCCCGGCAGCAACAAGATGTACCAGGATCTGAGGCAGAGATTCTGGTGGACAAAGATGAAGATTGAGATCGCCCGATATGTCGCTCGCTGTGATACTTGCCAGAAAGTCAAAGCCGTGCACATGAAGTCCGGAGGAGAGTTGCAACCTTTATCTGTACCTACCTGGAAGTGGGACGATATCAGTATGGATTTCATAAATGGGCTACCCAAGACACAAAAAGGTTATGATTCCATCTGGGTGATCGTGGATCGCCTCACTAAGCAAGCTCTTTTCCTGCCAGTCAAGACCAGCTACACCGCCCCCACATATGCCACTTTGTACAAGAACCACATAGTGAAACTCCATGGCATACCCAAGAGCATTATCTCTGATCGTGGTACTCAGTTTGTCGCAAAGTTTTGGAAAGCGTTCCATACCTCACTTGGAACCAGGCTGCTGCATAGCACAGCATATCATCCACAAACGGATGGACAAACTGAGCGAGTCAACCAAGTGTTAGAGGATATGTTGAGAGCCTGCGTGCTCACCTTTGCAGATACGTGGGATAACTGTTTGCCTTTGGCAGAATTCTCGTATAATAATAGTTATCAAGAAAGCATCAAAATGGCACCCTTTGAAGCACTGTACGGCCGCCGTTGTCGTACACCTCTCAGTTGGTCTGAACCCAGAGAAAGGGAATTCTTTGGGGTTGACCTAGTAAAAGATATGGAAGAGAAAGTCAAGCAAATACAAGAGAACATGAAGATTGCACAGTCTTGACAGAAAAGTTATGCTGACAAGAGACGTCAACCTCTGCGGTTCGAGATCGGGGATTATGTGTACCTGAAGGTCTCACCCACCAAAGGAGTCACTCGTTTTGGAGTCAAAGGAAAGTTAGCACCCCGCTACATTGGTCCGTTTGAGATTCTGGATCGTTGTGGCAAGGTAGCTTACAAACTGAGTTTGCCCGATCATCTTTCAGCAGTTCATAACGTGTTTCACGTCTCACAACTCAAGAAATGTCTCCGAGTGCCCGAACATGTGGTGGAAATTGAAGGTGTTGAGTTAGAACCTGATCTGTCGTACTCTGAGTATCCCGTTCGCGTGTTGGACCACAAGGACCGTGTCACCCGAAGAACTACCACAAGATGGTACAAGATCCAGTGGAACCAACACTCTGAAGAAGAAGCCACCTGGGAATCCGAAGACTTCTTGGCAAAGAACTATCCCGACTTTCTCAATACTCTGTAGATGTAAGGTTTTCCCCTTGTTCTTTTTAAGACGCAGAATCTCGGGGCGAGATTCGTTTTAGGGGGGAGGGTTGTAACACCTCTGGTGTTTAATCTGTAATTAACCTGACATGTCATCATCTTTAGTCATAATCATCCTTGTCATGCATTATGTTTGCCTTAATGCTTGTTGCATTTGTTCCCTTTTGAGTGTAGCAATCCCCTTTTCAAAAACCCTAAAAGCCCTAACCTTCCTATAAGGGCAAAATGGTAATTTCACCTCTGTGCCTAGCTTTGTGTAATTCTTGTTCATTTCGATGTCTTGAAGTTTTGTTGTGTTAATCAAAATCAAAATCAGATTTCAAATTCCTTTTGAAAAACCCTGAATTCCAAACCCTGGATTTTATCTCTCTTTTGTAATTCAAAAATTATTCAAAATTTGGAGCTGGTCCAAAAAGCAAAGTTGTAGATCTGGTCAAGAGAAACAACTTTGGTATTTACAAATTTTCAAGTTTTTGTACAAAGTTTGAAGTAATTCCAAATTCATTCAGACTCCAGTTTTTGTCCCCTTTTTAGTTTTCAAAATTATTTCAAAAACTATTGAGTTTCAGAAAAAGTGTATAATAGCAAAGTTATAGGTTTTGACAAAAGAAACAACTTGCATGTTTACAGATTTTCAACTTTCAATATAAAATCAAAAGTAATTTTTAATTTATTAAAATCCCAAAAGTGTCCCCTTTTCAAATTTCAAATGTGATTCAAAAACTATTTGGATTTTGAAAATGTTCTTATTGACAAAGTTGTAGATCTCCTTTTTCTGCACAACTTTGGTGTTTTGAGCTTTTGTTGCTCAGTTAAAATTTTGGGAGTAATTTGCAAAATACAGAAATCAATTCTAAAGTCAAACCCTAGACCTAGCCCTGTTCATCTTCAACCTAGAGCTAGGGGGGCCCCGGCCGTGGCCGAGCCGCCGGCGCTGCGCGTACCGCGCGTCTGGCCGCTCCTCGCCTGCCACCAGTCTGCCGCCACTGACCCCGTGCTCATTCCGCACCCGCACGCGAGCGCTGACCCTCTCTCCCGTCCCCCACAGTGCCTAGCAAGTCGCCGCCGCGTGTTCAACGCCGGCGAGCTTACGTCCGGTCCCCTGCGCGCACGCCCGTCTTTCCGCCAGCGTGCAATCGATTGCGCACGCTTCGGCCAAGCTTATCCGCCTGCACGCGACGCTTATCCGCCCCGCGCTCGGCTATAAAAGGAACCGCCGGCTGGCCAGAGTTCCTCATCCCCTCCGCCACCGTCGCCAGGCCAGTCCAGAGCCTCCGCCGCTCAACCACCTAGCTCAGAAGCTCCGCCGTGTCCTCGCGAAGCTTTTCCCCTCCTCAATTTCACCCCTCCGCCCCTCCTCTCGCCGGTGCAGGTGCTCCGTCCCCAACTCCGGCATACGACCCCGCCTCGGTCAAGAGAGAAATTAGTCACCGTGGGTTTCCTTCTCATCCATCCGACCCCCGCCCTCTCTTCCTCATCTTGGTGCGCTCCTAACCGCTCCTCGGCGATCTCTTTTGGTGGACAGAGCCGCCGGCACGCCGCTCGCCGCCGAGAGAGCTCCGCCGAAGCACCGCCAATGTGGAGCTCCCTCCTTTGACCCTTGTTCCGCCCCGCCGAGCCCTGCCTCCGACCCGTGGTAAGCACTCGAAGCCCCCCCGGTCTCTGCTTTCACGGCGCAAAGCTCGAGCCAGGCCTCGAGCACACGTTTCCCGTTTCGCTCGAGCCAGGCCTCGAGCAGACACGCACCCTCGCCACTTCGCCGAGCCTAGCCTCGAGCGAACTCATGCACCCTCCGCTTCACCCGAGCCTCCCAGCCAGGCCTCGGACGAAGCAATCGTTTTCCGTCTCGCCCGAGCCTCCCAGCCAGGTCTCGGACGGACGATTGTTTCCATCTCGCCCGAGCCTCCCAGCCAGACCTCGGACGGACGACTGTTTCCGCCTCGCCGCGATTCGCCTGAGCCCCGCGCGATTCGCCCGAGCCCTTCGAGGAAGGAGCACAGTGCTCTTTTTCCTTTTTGGAAAAATATGAATAGTATTCTGTTTTCTCTTTTTTGTGAGAAATAATCTGTTGTTCCACAAATCTTGAGAAAAATATGGTAGGCTCCTCGCACTGTGTAGTGTTTTAGAAAAATATGAAACTTGACTTTTCTGCAAGAATTTAAAAATGTAAAATCCCTCTTTTAATTAATAAATGGATGGTTTTGGATTTTTAGAAAATCTTTTATAACTCCAAAAATCATGAGGTAAATTTTTGTGAGCTTCCTATGCCATGTTTAGTCTCTGGTAAAAATTTTGAAGTCTTTTGGAACAAGTTGATTTTTGGGCATTTATTTTAATTGTTAAATAGTGCCTTTTGTTAATTAATGGCTAGATTTATTTGAGCACCTTAATGATCTCCAAAAATTATGAAATTTGTTTTGTCATCTATGTATACCATAATAAACTTATGAGATTAATTTGGTAATTTTTGGAGCAACTGCATAAAATGACCCTTTTAAAATAATTAAGAAAAATAGAAAAAGTGATTAGGATTCATGTTGTATGCCCTATGATGTGACTTTTGGGATTGTTTGCTGTTCATAGACCCCCACCCATCTGGTCTATGATGTTTGTGATGCCCTGAGATGTTTATGCTTAGGTTGAATAGAAGTTGCTTACTAGGTTTGACTGACATTGCTTAAAAGTGATAAGTGATTTTATGTCCACTTTAACAACCACCTATACTTTGAAAAGCTATACTCCAGGATTGCCCTATGCATTTTGTTCATGCCAGCATCCTCATAAGCATACATCTTTGCATCCGTATAGTGACCGAAGGAGAAGGTGTTAAAGTCGAGGCCGTCGCCGACGAACCTACTCCCGAAGCAACCCCGAGCTCCGACGCCTGCACCGCCGACTCCGAACCTGTCCTTTTTGCTCTTCAAGGCAAGCCCCGGTGCATTTAGCCTTTCCTTGATTTTATAAAAGTTTTACTTAAATGCTTTTGAGTTAAATTACTGCATTAGGTGATAGGAGTTGTGTGATGACCTATTACCTGCACTTTACCTCCACCAAAGATCCCCTACCCTGTTTAAAAACTATTTGCAAAATGCTTAGCATTGCTATACAATAGATTTGCGATAAAAATGCCAATTTCAAAGGTGTGATCACTTAAAGAATTTTTATGGGAATTTGGCTTTACTCCCCGACTGTTGGCTAAGTATCTGATCCGTACCTAGTCAACAGCGAGGAGAGGTTGTCCGAGCGTACGGTGCCGTCATGTTGAAGTCCGGGACTCAACAGTTGACACCGACCAGGACAGGGTTGAAAAACTGATGGGACTATTACGCTTGGGTGAGATATAACCAAGGTATAGTTCTGGCTGAAAAATTAGGGACCATCCGTATGGGGGCCTGCTGGTCAAGACTTGTAACTATTCACATACTTCGGAAAGCTCTGGCTCCGAGAAATCCTTGATTGGGACCGACAACCACGCACTGGGAGTGGAGAGATGGCGGAAGTAGCATGTACCCACGTGGTCGTCGTACCTGGAAAGGAGTGGTGTACTGTACTTCCGGGTAGCGTAGGACCGGTCCAATCTTGGAGGAATCGTGGTAGACGGGTTGGCCTATGCAAGCTTGGGTGCTACATATGTCGTGTTAATAGGGATCCTCAGCTGAGTATTATTTATCCGGATTAACGTTGCTCCTCGGTTAAGGAGACTTGGTCACTGACTGTCAACGGAGAGTGGTTCTCAACTAGGTATGTTTTTGAAAGGTAAAATGAATCATGAACAATGAAGAATTGAGAGATACTGGAATCTTTCAAAAATAAAACAAGGATTTCAAAATGTTTTTCTGCAAAATACTTGATCTTGCTTAAGCCTTACCTTGACTACCTAAGCCTCTCATTCCTGAGTCTTCTCCCCTTTTTCTTTAGTCGGGTATGTCTTGTTGAGTACCCCAGTACTCAGGGTTTGTTACCCCCTGTTGCAGGTATGCCTGAGTATCCGATGTGTCTTGCACCCTGCTGCATGACCTTCGTTCAGGAGGAGGCCACTGAGGCCGAAGAATAGTTGTGCACCCTCGGGCTGGGTGAAGTATCTTTTTATTGCTGTATTCCGCTATGTTGTCTACTTTGAACTGTCAGAACATGGTCTGTAATAACCGCACTTCTTTAAGTTTATTTGGAACCCCAGTTTGTAAAACTATTGTTATTTAAATCTTCCGCTCTTTATTCCGCTGTTATTTGTGAAAGTATCAAATGTTGTAACCGAAAGGTGAGTGATCCTGTGGACATGTGGACATCGGGCGCTAATGTAGCCCGGTGACGAACAGTCTTAATCACGTGGAACATAAGTTCGGCTGTCAGAGGTTGACAGGGACGTGTGGGCCATGGGATTAGGACCGTTCCGTCACAGTATTGCTATATCACATTTTTCGATTATCTAAACAAATAGATAAATTTAGAGCCTTTTTATTTTCAATTGTTTAGAAAATTAGGAATTTTTATGTAACAGTTTAAAAATAAGTATGGATATAGTAGATGACAACTGTGACCGGGTCCTCAACCTCTCATCATCGGGATCCAAAGCGTTTGCGGCCGGATCTTCTTCTCATTGCTTGCGGCGAGTGTAAGCAGAAGATTGTGAAGGAGTACCGAGTGAAAAAAGAGGGAATGAATAAGGGTCGTATATTCTACAAGTGTCCGGACCATGAGGTAGGTTATTATTTCCCCGTATTTGATTAATATGGTTAATTTGTACCGGTTTTGCTTGATGATGTTGTTTAAATTCCTTATTCTTTGTTCTAATTGCAGTGGGAGGGCACCGACGGATGTAAAGGTTGGTACTGAAGAGTACGTTCAGCACGTACAAAATTCTGTTGCACATGAGGTTGCTGCTGAAGGTGATGAGATAGTGAGTCACCGGCAGCAGCCCATCCATGCTGATGAAGCGAATGATCTGTCTATTTTAGTTGGGATCGGACACGAACTAATTATGTTGTTTAAGTGCATTTTAGTTTTAGTTTTTTTAGTGCTAGCTGCGATTGTCTTCGTTGTAGTCAAGCTTAGCTTGAATTAATTAATCATGTGATGTCATGCATGTTGTCAAATAACATGAGAAACTACTAAGTGCATGGTTGTAATATTTAATGCAGATGTTGTCACGCAATTGGATGTATAATGTCGATTGCCGCTCCAAAGAGTTCATTGCTGGCGTGCACTATTTCTTAGGTGTGGCTGAGGCAAACAAGCAGGATCGTTTCATGTGTTGCCCATGCTCCATCTGTAAGAATTTGAAGGAATATCCATGCTCAAGGACTCTTCATACGTATTTGTTAAAGTCGGGTTTCGTAACAAACTATATTTGTTGGACGAAGCATGGAGAAAGGGGTTGTAATGGATGATGGTGAAGAAGATGAAGAAGAATTGGCCCACGCCGATATTATTGCTCAGTACGGTGCCTTTGATGATGATGTTGTGGGGGGAGATGATGAAGAAGATGCGGCAGCGGCAGAAGATGAGGCATTTGATGTTGATGCTCTTGGTGATGTCATTGGTGATGCACAAAGAGAATGTGAAAGTGACAAGGATAAGGTCAAGTTCGAGCACATGGTAGAGAATCACAGGAAATTGATATATGCCACTGCTGAAGATGGCCAAAAAAAAAGCTGGGTACTACACTGGAACTGCTGTAATGGAAGGCAAAGAATGGTACATCCGACAAGGTATTTGGGCAGATATTGCAGATAATGAAAAAGATTCTTTCGAAAGCGAATGAATTGTCCACCACTACGTATAAAGCAAAACAGGTCATCTGCCCTTTGGGATTAGAAATCCAGCAGATACACGCATGTCCTAATGACTACATCCTATACCATGGGGAGGAATACGAGAATTTGGATGCATGCCTGGCATGTGAAGCATCGCGGTATAAGATGAGGCGAGATGATCCTAGCGACATTGAGAGTGAAGAACGTCCCAACACGAAGGAAATCCCTGTTAAGGTTTTGTGGTATGCTCCTATAATACCACGCTTGAAACGTTTATTCAGAAATAAAGACAATGCAAAGTTGTTGCGTTGGCACAAAGAAGACCGTAAGGTAGACAATATGCTGAGGCACCCAGATGATGGATCCCAGTGGAGAGTGATAGCCAGAGAATTACCAGAGTTTGCAGATGAGGCTAGAAACTTTAGGTTCGCTTTAAGTACAGATGGTTTTAATCCTTTTAGGGGAGCAAAGCAGCAGTCATAGCACTTGGCCAGTTACTCTATGTATCTACAACCTTCCTCTGTGGTTATGCATGAAGCGAAAGTTCATTATGATGTCGTTGCTCATCTAAGGGCCGAAGCAACCTGGCAACGACATCGATGTCTACCTGAGACCATTAGTTGAGGAACTTCTACTTCTATGGAGCAAACCAGGTGTACACGTGTGGGATGAGTACAAACAGGAACACTTTGACCCCGCGAGCATGATTGTTCGTAACAATCAATGATTGGCCGGCTCTAAGTAATCTTTCAGACCAGACAAACAAGGGATATTATATAATAATTAATTAATTAAGACTTTTTAACGATGGATTTATATATATATATTTAGTAGTGATCATTGAATTATGTGCTCCTCTAGATGTGAATCATCAAAATACATAAAAGAAGAAAATTTATATATAAAATTCTAAAGATTAGTAACATTTATATTTAATGTTTACAAAAAAACAAATTAAAAAGATACTAAATTTAACACTTTCTTGTGTAAACTAAAGCAAAAAGAAACACATACTAATTTTTAAAAGAAATTATGTCAATATTTATTTTTTTGTTCAATAAGAAAGATTTAAGATATATTTAAAAAGAAAACTATATTTAAAAACCTAAAACTACTGCATCTGGCGGGTAGAATGAAATTGGACAATGATTTTTTAGGTTATAAACAAAAGATTAACGTCCAAATGATGTGAAAATAAATTTTCTTTTGAAAGCCAATATTTTTTTAATTTAAATTTAACATCATATTTTTGCATTAACAAAATAGGAATGGTTATTTACATTTATATTCATTATTATAAGAAAAGAAAAGAATTTATGCTACAAAGTTTTCTACTATACAATAAGGTAAAAGGAAATACAATTATTATTTTTAAGTAATTTTATGCCTACTATTCAATTTACTATGCAATTAACAAGAATTACAACATATTTATATAGTGAAAACTTAATACAAAACCTAAAATACTGAAAATACAAAACTGTGGCGGGAAAGAACCTTTAGTCCCGGGCAGTGGCACCACCCGGGACTAAAGGACCCTTTAGTCCCGGTGCTCAAACCTTTAGTCCCGGACCGTCTTACGCACCGGGACTAAAGAGCCTTTAGTCCGAGTGCGTAAGACGACCCGGGACTAAAGGCCCTTCGGGTATATTGGGCACAACGCCCTCCAATCTTCCCAGATCGACGTCCGTTGGGCCGCCTCCTCCGTTCGCGCCACCCTCGGCCTCCATCGCCATCGTCCTCGCCGCTCCCTTGCGCCCACCCTGTCCTTGCCGTCGAGCTCCGCGCCTCCCTCGGCCTTCCTCGCCGTCGTCCTCGTCCTTCGCACCTGTCTCGTCCTCGTCCTCCCTTGCCGTCGAGCCTCTGTACGTCCTCGCCGTCGAGCTCCCTACGCGCCGTCGAGCCTCGGCCTCCCTCGCTGTCGTCGAGGCTCGGCCTCGGCCTCGGCCTCCCTCGCCACCTGCTCCAGTGAGGATGGAGCACCGCCGTCGCCGCGTCCTCGTGGCGCTCCGGGCCGGGAGCGCCACCCCGCGCTGTGCCGGTGGCCTGTGTGCATGTTGTGTGTGTGTTGTGCGTGTGCGTGTGTGTTGTGCATGTGTGTATTTAGAAAATTAATATAAATAGAAAATTATATATATAGAAAATAAATATAAATAGATATATATATTTAGAAAAAGAAAAATGATATATTATATATAAAATGAATATAAATAGATATATATATTTAGAAAAATAAAATGATATATATATATAATGAATATAAATAGATATATATTTATAGAAAAGGAAATCGTATATATTTATAGATAATGAATATGAATAGATATATTTATAGATAATGAATATGAATAGATATATATTTATAGAAAAAGGAAAATCATATATATATATATATTTTAACCTAACAAATATATATTTACACATGCAAATAAAAAGTGACAGGCCGCGTCGACCTGTAGTCCTGGTGACCGCTTCACCGATCTCGCCGTCGTCCACCGTCATCATCCTCGCCGCCGTCTGCCATCGTTCTCGTCCACGGTGTGTAAATCACGTGACAAGAAAAATTACATGGCAAGGAAACTAGATAAATATATTTACACATGTAGAAAATATGTGTTCATAGAAAATCACATGTCAGGTTGAAAATCACTTAGATATTTTAAACATGTATTTTTAATGTTGGCGAATATATGTTGAATTGCCTCTTTACGAATATATGCTATTTTTATGTTGGCGAATACATGTTACCTTTACGATTTTTACCAGATTCCATATGACATAACAAATCACTCTTGCAATCCTTTTAGAGTTTTAAACATCATATGTACATTTTTGAAAATGTGTTTTCTTGCTACACTAAATTTATACCAATATTATTTTTGATGTTGGTGAAACGTAAACCCTAAACTCTAAACCTAAACTCTAAACCATAAACCCAAAACTCGAGGTATATTAGCACAATACCAGAGGTGGATATATTTTTTTACGAATATGGTCTTTATGAATATATGTTATTTTTAATGTTGGCAAAACGTAAACCCTAAACCCTAAACCTAAACCTAAACCTTAAACGAGTCTAAACTCTAAACCCTAAAACCCTAAAACCCAAAACCCAAAACCCAAACCCTAAAACCCGAATATCTGTTATTTTAGGGTTTTGGTTATGATTTCACATACATACATACATACATATATAAAGCTCCTCTAAGTGTTCGATCACACACACATATACATTT
The DNA here is from genome assembly GCA_009763385.1 of Coix lacryma-jobi var. lacryma-jobi. Classification (NCBI taxonomy): domain Eukaryota; kingdom Viridiplantae; phylum Streptophyta; class Magnoliopsida; order Poales; family Poaceae; genus Coix; species Coix lacryma-jobi. The sequence continues at coordinate 114,913,884 of CM019823.1, forward strand.
TAATATTCACAGAAATGGCCGACCCAAATGAGAACATGGAGGAGGAAATCATGAATATCATCGCCGACGGCGATGACGGGAGTCAGTACTTATTGAATTACGAAGACATGACCATGCATGATGAAAATCCCCCTGAACAACAAGTTGAGATGCAAGAAGACAATACTGAAGGACCGAGAAGCTACCCGAAAGCGACCAGAGGGGGGGTGAATGGGAGCTTCAAAATTTCCTTTCGGAAACTAGATGCCACTGTCCCAAACTCAACCCCAAAAGCGAAACCTAGAGCTTGCTAATGTCCACGACCCGAGATGTAGGGTGGATGCTTCCACGAAGCACAGCGGGACACTGGACAACCCTAGAAAGCCAACGCAAAAGACGGAACTCGAATCCGATCAAGAACGAACGAACCGCGAACGAAACGGCGCGAAACAGCAGCGACCGGACTCTGGCCTGCGTCCGGTCAGCAGGGACCGGACGCGTCCGATCGTCAGAAAACGTCTCTGGGAGCTCTCTGGAACTGACCGGACTCTGTGAGATAGAGCGTCCGGTCGGTTCACCTGCGTCCGGTCAGAGGCACGTTCGAGTAGTGAACAGGACTATGGGCGAGTCCGGTCACCACTAAACTCCAGCGTCCGGTCAGAGCAAAAACCAGAACACGCTCAAACCTTCAACGACCGGACGCGTCCGGTCAAGTCGTGACCAGCGTCCGGTCACCCCGAAACTGCACTGAAACTCCGGCGATTCAACCCGATCTCCTCCGAATCAAGTGCTCTAGGCTTGGGATTCGATCTGAGGAGTCACAAGGAGGTTAGTGAGCTATCTCTAAGAGATCATGGCTCGAACCTAACTCCAAATCGGTGAATCGAAGGAATTCGGGGGAAGGAAGAAAAAGAGACCCGAGACTAAAACTTGATCGATCTCCTAGACCGTGAGGTTAGAGATGATTTCTTTTGGTGGAAAGAAGTGCCTCACGATCTAGAACAACTCAGTTCAAACGGAATCGCAAAAGATGAACCGAGCACAAAGACCAAGCGACGGGAAAACTCAAGGCACAAAGCAATCCGCGAAGAACATGATGAACATGAAATCAAAACGCGAATTGACACCAAGAGATGGGATCCAAGGTGAGGATACGGCCTCACTTCCTCGAATCAACAGTACACAGAGTGGAGTCTCTCTGCGGATCTCAACTAGCTAAAGCAGGGGATGGGAGAGTGGAAACCCTAGGTGCTAGGAAACAAATGACTGCGCTAACTGAGATAGCTAAAAATTGAGATAGGAAGGAGGGTGTCTCCCCTGGACTACTTATACTAACCTAGCCTAAGTCTATTTCCTACTCTACCCCTCTCTACTCTAATTACAGAGCGGGCCAGGAAAACCCTAAGGCTAATCTGGTCCACCCGCTGGTGGTAGGTAGATCCGACGGCCACGCCCGCACGGTCTTCCGCGTCGCCTCCACGCAACCTTCAGATCGCCGCCACGTGCCGCCACCACTCTGCACCCCCGGTTTTGTGGCCCAAACCGGGAAACCAGCCTTTTCCATCAGCCCCCGGTTTTGAGGCCCAAACCGGGAAACCAGCCTCCAGCCCGAGTTTTGTGGCCCAAACTCGGAAACCCGCAGCGCCCGAGTTTTGAGGCCCAAACTCGGAAACCGGCCCACGCCCAGGTTTTGAGGCTCAACCTGGAAACCGTCACGCCCAGGTTTTGTGGCTCAACCTGGAAACCCAGCACCCAGGTTTTGAGGCCCAAACCTGGAAACCGTCCACCGTTGGTTTTTCCCGGGCTCTACCAACAAACCGGCGTCGTAGAGGGGATGCACCGCCTGTGCACCCCTTCCACCGACATGATCGCACTTCTCCGCTTGTCGCTGTCGCAGGCTGCCAGCCACCACAGCTGATCCTCCGGCCTCCAGTCCATCAGTCCAAGTCCACGTCCGCCCTTCACCGTCCGATACATCGGCATGGCACGTCCGCCGCACGGCACGCCCATCCTTCATCGCGCCCGGTCCGTCGGCACGGCACGTCGCAACTTGACCTTCACCCGCCATCGACCACTGTCTCCATGCTCGACACCTGCACAACACAAGCCAAAGAACATGCGCATCATCTCCGTTGACAATCACTCATCACACAGAGACTCGGCATACACCCATGTATCCGCAAATACTGGCGAGGTATATATACAATATGTCGTGTTAGGGTTTACATTTACTTTATTACATGATTAGGTTTTTATTTCAACTTGTATTAGAGTTTCATCTTTGTGTCTTTACCTATATGTAGCTCTCTGGATCGACGTCTGCGACGGAGCAGAGCAGACTAAATGAAGGACCGAATTGGCGACCAGAGGGAGGGGGTGAATGGGAGCCTTAAATTTCAACTTGTGAAATGATGACCCTTGTCCCAGAAAATCACCCCAAAACGAAGACTCAAACAACCGGTAAGTTCACGACCTACGAATAGGTGGATACCCTAGGAGATGTCCTAGTGGTACAGCGGAACTACCGGAGAACACCGAAGACCAAGCGCCAAAGCCCCGGAAGAAATCTGCACCTTCAGCAGGTTCCCGGACAGTCTGCCGTCAGGCTCCCGGACTATCCGGTCAAGGTCGGACTGTCCGCACCTAGGAGGCCGGACTGTCCATCGGTCAATGTCCCAAAAACGGACTGTTCTGCAACAGCCCTGGACAGGTCCTGGACTGTCCGCGACCTGGTCCCGGATTGTCCGCCGGTCACCTGACCAAGCACAGTCCTCGTTGTGCAGTTCTATTCTGGCCGAGTCCCGATGGCCGGACAGTCCACCACTGGGGGGCCGCGCCAATGACCAGAATGCCCAAAAATAGCTCGGGACAAACCCAAAATCGACTGGATCTTCACCAATCAAACGGTGCTACAATCCAACTTCTCCCAAGTGTTCTTCTATGTGTTGGGAAGCTAATCCTAGGATATCATCGCTCTAAACCAACTAATCAATGAGAAATCGGAAGAACACTAGAAAAAGGGAGAAGAATGAAGAACAAATGCAATTTCGACCCGATCTATGTGCTCGTGAGGTTAGAGAAGAAATCCTTCGGTAGAAAGAAGGAGCTCACGGCAAAGAACAATCTGATTCAAACAGAATCGCAAATCGTCACTCGGAGAGGGAGAACGAAACAAATCTCCGGGAAGGGAAAAACTAAAACGCGAATTCAATCCAAAATTGACACAGCCAAGAGGAGTACGAAATTGATCCTTGGATTGCTACAAGATGATGAATTGTGTAGCACACGATGTCGGGTTACAAGCCACTCCTCGCAACAACAAAGCGTGGATGGCGAAAAGCTCAAGAACAACAACCACTCCTCTCTTCCTAAACCTAGACTCCTCTCACATGAACAAAATGAGAGTGACACCTCCAAGGATAGCTACCCTAACCAGCCCCTTCACATATATATAGGCGCACGTCCAAAAGACACAAACGCCCTAACATGAAGCACTGACCCAAATACCCCCTAGGGGTAAAACCATCCAACCTCGTCAGGTTTCATTCGATGGCCACGCGCTCCAGGATGCTGCCACGACGTCGTCCCGTCGACCACCGCGCCTTCCTCACGGATAGCTTCGCCGCAACGCAAGCCTCTCGGTGCCGCCACGCGTCAACCGTTCCGCATAGGAACCTCCGCCCGGATTTGAGGCCCAAACTGGTAAACCCGCCAGCCCAGGTTTTGAGGCCCAAACCTGGAAACCGTCCACCTTGAGTTTTGAGGCCCAAACTCGGAAACCCGCCACCCCGAGTTTTGAGGCCCAAACTCGGAAACCGTCGATGGTAGCTTTCTGAGGCCCAACTACCGAACCCGCGCCGTAGACGGGATGTGGTTTGCACACCTTGACCACCGGCACCGATGCCGATGCATGTCCAGCCTCCACGCCGGGCACAACGCCTTCGCCTTCCTTCTTGACTCGGACGACGACACTTGCGCCATGTGCTCTTGCTCGCCGATCCCACGTGTCAGCTACCACAGTTGGTCCTTCGGCCTCTTGATCCGTCGGTCCAAGCCTCACGTCCGCCCTTCACCGCTCCGGGTCCATCGGCATGGCACGTCCGCCGCACGGCACACCCATCCTTCACCGCTCCCATTCTGTCGGCACGACACGTCTCTACTTGACCTTCACCTCGCCATCGACCAATGTCTCCGAGCTCCACACCTGCACATCAACACAGCCAAGAGACACATGTTGCACACGCACACCAACCCGGTAACACACCACAACTCAACGCCACCGGTCATCTATTTACCTGGCTAATTGTCGTGAGTAATAGCAACTGTTATTATTATAGCATTATGGCTTGGAAAGATTCAAACCAGAGTCATCTTTATTTGGTTGGCTTTTTTTAATGTCCAAACTTCAAAAAATCTATATTGTTTACATGAAGATTAACACACCTTAACCTTGGTTTGAATAATTTTAGAATGAAGATATATTTGGTTGACTATGTTTATTAGGGAACTTAACCTTGGTGGAAAGAAATTCTATATTGCTGTAGGACATAAAGAACAAGTAACAACTTAATCACATAGTGATTTTTCCATTAGCGCCACATCAACTATAATCTTCTTCTCTTTTTTTGTTTATATGCCTATGCGTTTGTGATATTTTCTAAATAGGTTAGACACCTCTTTGATAATTTTAGAATCCCACATATATCTAGTTTGGCTCTTTAAATTTTAATGTATCATTTTTTTGATTAGTAGCATCCCATAGTCTAGATTGCAAGTTTTGTGAACTTTGGTTTTGAAGTTATATAGAACCGAGCTTCTTTTTATAGTGCTCCCTTTTTATCAATTAGCAACAGGATATACTTCTATGCATTCTGAATGCTCATGGTTTCTTCTGCATGTAAAGAGAATATAACAGATATTGAAAGAGAAAGGGCTCAAATGATAATGAGGAACAATCAAGTACTGCAGAGCCTTGGTATTACCACATTGGCTTCAATTGTCAACAATTCAATTACAAAGAGCAAGGGCAGGGTTCGAGAACGAGAAGAATCTGATCCTCTCTATGAACCTGAAGATATGGAGGAAATTGGAGATGTTATACTTGATGAGGTACCTGCAATCAAATTACTTAGGATTCATAAATTATTAGTAGCCATACAAACTAGATATTGTTTCTATCATCGGGACTTCAATTCATATGAAAACTGAACCTGCTGGAGTTCTGTAAGTTTGCAAAAGTTCATTTAAACAAGAGGCTCATTTAATAATGTAGTGCTGAACCTACTAGAGTTGTCTAGCCTAGCATTTTCCTGCTTGTAGTGCTGCAAGCTTGCAAAAGTTCGTAACAAAATTGTACGTGTGCCAAAATGTTGTATGTCCTGCAAGGATGAAAATTTGAAACAAGATTGTTCCATGTGTGCCAAAACTGTTACGCATCTATGCTCTCTAATACTGTTTACACCAGATTTTGGACCAGGAAGTTTGATATTTTGTAAACATAAACGGCCGATTTATTAAGGAAAAGGATCGGCCTAAAAAAATAAAAAGCTCGTATGAGTCGAAGGTGACCTGGAAGCTTCATGTGGACCAGCACGACAGACTTCGAAGACGTGTCGGACTCGACCAAAGAGTTCAAGTTCGGGTCGTCTTTTATTTTTTTTTCCTTTTTTGTAATCTACTCGTGTTAAGGCAGGAGTCAACCGGGTTATAAATAGCTAGAAACCCGGATTTTATAAGGATCCCCAATCAATCAAACACAATCGGCCCTCGGCCAAAACCCTAGGAGTAGGAGTAAAGTAGATCTCGGCGAGACCTTCAATCAGGCAGGGCTGCATCGGCATCGACCGACCTCCAGTTTGCTTGTAAGTTTCACCAATGGCTTGTGTCATCGTGTAATAAGGCTGCATTGGCATCAACTAAACTCTTGTTAAGCTATGACATGGCTAGTTATCGTTCTAAGTTCGTCTTTTGTAAGACTGTCTTGACTCTGATCAATCTCTTACTTTAATCGATCTTGACTAGTTATCGGCTCTATTGGTTTGGCAAGCTAATAGATTCATTAAGTTATCGATGTTGCTTTCTATTTAAATTTGTTTATTTATGTTTTAAACAACATCTTGCCCAATCAAGATTGACAAAAATAGCCTGCGCCTAAAGGACGCTTAGTATCGGCTGTTCTGAGATTTACACGCTCATCACAGAGGAAATAGCCGATACAAACCGCTCATCGGCGATTTTCGCCAATCTTGATTGTTACATGTTGTGCGTTCGAGATACCCGACAAAATCGTAATTTGAGTTAAGAGCAATTAGATTTGATCTAGCATATCTATTACGGCTGTATTTCCGAACCCCACTGATATATATGATAGATTGAGTCTGTTTATCTTAGATTAAATCATGCTTTTGCCGGGTAGATCTTGTTCGTGACTCATGGACCCTGCATCGGTTAAAATAGCCGATCCAGTTATGCTTTCTTCATAATATGTTCTTTTAAGTGGTTTGGAATCAACGGATCTACTTTATGCACGAGACGTGATCTAGCTTGACCATCATCAAGGCTGCATGGAGACACCCCACTGTTGATATTTAAGTTATTTTATCGATCTATTTGTTATTACAGCTGTATGGAGACACTCCACTGTTAACAAATAGAATTGCTTGCGTATTTAGTTGATACGTTGGTTTTATGCTGTTTAAATGCACATATAGATCTTTTTATTTGTTAATATCTTTTAAGCTCATCGGCTGTCTATTTATGATAAGCTTTCATCTTATATATGTCATAGCCGTTATGCTTCATATCTTTTTCATCACCTTACATGCAATCTCATGGGAGTTGACTTTGTAGTCAATGTCCTAAAGACAAATGGCTATATCAGAGTCGCATAATTTAGAACTGTTTGGCATCAAACCGGCAGGTTCCATAATTTGGCGATCTTTTTCTTCTCCTTGTAAATTATAGGTCAAATTGACTGGCACGCCCAAAGTCGATTTCACTGAGAACCGGCACCACCGCTTGCGGAAGGTCCAGGAGGTCAGGACTTGCTCCGTACCCCTCTGAGGACCGTACGCCCGAGTGTGTTGGCGCACCCCGACCGAGATTTTTGCGTCAACACATTCTTTTGGCACGCCCGGTGGGACACAATCATCTGAATCATGACGTTTGACAATGATGAAGTGCTGCACGTGAAGATGGAGGACCTCCCAGAGGAAACTCAGCGCTTAATAGGAGAAGCTATTGATCAATACTGACACTTATGCTTACTGAGTTTCAGCAAGACTAGGGATAAGAAGGTCGTTCAGAAAACCCATCTGTCGAGAGTGGTCTTTAATGGTCATGCTCATCTAATGGTCCAAGTCCAGCATAATGTTATGCAAGAAGTGATCAGCAAGGCAATGGCGTCCACTTTGATGAACTACAATGAGGTTTTTCTCAACAGTCTCACAAATGTCATGAAGGAGGTTTTCAACATAAGTGGTGATAGAAGAGGTCCAGCATATAATATTGGAAACAATCAAGGAGCTGGAACTTCTACTGAACCTCAGACCAATGGCCCAAATGGCAATGGAAACCAGATGATGATCAACCCTGGGGGCATGACACCGCAGCTAGTGCAATAGCCGATTATGAGTAATAACATATACTCATCGGCTACAAAAAATAGCTCCTCAGGCAAGGCGAATCACAAGAGATTTTAATACACTGCCAAGGGAACGCGACATCTGGTGATATCCCTCAGGGGTATCATTATGTCTCTGACTTCTATACTTTGGTTGCTCAAGAAAACCCAAGGTATAATGGCAACACCTTCGGGGGGGCAGAACATCGGCTATCAGAAGCCGGTGAATCAGATGGACCAGTTGATGAATCGGGTAACTGACCTGGTTCAGAAGCAATTCGGCTTGACGCCAAAATCTACAGTAACTGGTTACAAAAAGCCGTATCCAGAATGGTTTGATCAGGTTGTTCTTCCTCCAAGATATAGAATTCCTGATTTTACCAAGTTTACAGGAACTGGTTCAGTGTCAACCATGGAGCATATAATCCAGTTCTTAGTCCAGATTGGAGAGATCGGTGATGAACAAGCACTCAAAGTTAGAATGTTCCCTCTCTCTCTCTATCTGGCTCGGCTTTCTCGTGGTTTTCATCTCTGCCACCCAATTCCATTCAGAGCTGGGATGACTTGGAAGATAAGTTCCATAAATATTTCGGCTTTGGGGTATTGGAAAAAGGCTTAGTGGATTAATCGATACAAGGCAAACTAATAATGAGTCTGGATGCCAATACCTCCAAAGATTCAGAGAGATGAAGAATCAATGCTATTCCTTGACATTGCCAGATTCAGAGGTGGTTAGTATTGCAATTCGAGGACTGATACCTACTATCAAAGAGAGAATCGGCTTTGGTTGTAATAATATGGCCGATTTAGCTAAAAAGGTAGCGAATATTGATGCCCAAAATCAGTACAACCAAGTCTTCAAACCTAAGAAAGCCTATAATGCAGAGAGTCATGTTTTCCTGCAGAATGAAAATGATGATTCCGAGAATGAAAGCGATGAAGAAGTGGCTGCTGTGGACTGGGTTTGGAAGAATAATGAGTTCATGCCTTGGGCAAAGGTTAAAAGTACCGAGAGGGATGTAAAGTACAGCTTTGATATCACTAAGGCCGACAAGATATTTGACTACTTGCTAGAAAAGGGTCAGATCAAGTTGACTGGGGATCATACTATCCCGTCGGTAGAGGAGCTTAAAAATAAAAGGTACTGCAAATTTCATAATTCTGGTACCCATACTACTAATGATTGCCGAGTTTTCAGAGATATGATACAGAGGGCAATCGTTAAAGGAAGGATTGGCTTAGAAAAGGCCAAAGGCATGGGCATCAACGGCCATCCTTTCCCACAAAACATGGTAACTCCAGCACCTCGGAGTGAGATCAGGGTGTTGACCTCTGATAGAGCCAGGACAGACGGGACAGTTGATCTAAAGAAGCAATTAACAGCTAAAGAGTATCAGGAGATGAAAGGGAAGAAAAGCAATGATCAACCTGAGACTTCAAAAGCTGGAGAAGCAAGAAGGCGTCCAACTGTCAGGATCTTACTGACCAAGTGGCAACATCAGAGGGAGAGGAGCCAAGTGCAAAGGGAAATAGATGAACAAGAATATCAAGAGTGGCTCAAAGAAGAAGAGTACAGGAAATCCCGGGAAGAAGGAAGACGCATCAGAGATGAAGAGAAGAATTATTGGGACTATCCCTTCTTCAGACATTGTTGGAATGAGGGTTTAAAACTTCCTACTCTTCGCAATTGCCCAGAGTGCAGTGATCAATACCAAGAGTATAGGCAGTCGAGAGACAACTGCCGATCTGTACATGAAAGATTGAAGTTTGGAAATACAGATCGGCGCATAAAAAATGAAAATGTTCATAATCGGCTTGGAGCAAGATTAGCCGATCATGATCATCCATGGCAGGAAGGACAATGGTGTCCTGGTGGCTTAACCAGAAGCCAGAAACGACGGGTTCAGAGATTGAGAAACGACGAAATCCAGAAAAAGAGATCCAAAGTCTGGCAAGTCAAGCAAATAGCCGATAAGGGTGAGTCATCGGCTAACATCGCTGCTCTGTTCATGCTACCTGCTGAATTTAGATCCTCTGATCATGAAGAAGAATCTGATAATGAGGAAGCCATTGCTCAGTGGATCTATCAAGCGGAAGATGCTACATTTCAAAAACCCGAGAAGCATTCTCATTTAAAGGCTTTGTACTTGAAAGGGTTTGTCGATGGAAGACCTTTGAACAGGATGCTAGTTGATGGAGGAGCAGCAGTTAACTTGATGTCGTATGCCACTTTTAGAAAGCTTGGTAAGACTGCAGAAGACTTGACTAAGACCGATATGAGGTTGACCGACTTTGTTGGCAATGTATCGGTTACTAAAGGTGCTATATGTGTTGAGTTGACAATTGGCAGCAAGAGTATGCCGACTACTTTCTTTGTAGTTGATGCAAAAGGATTGGATCCACGCCAATTGTTGCATTCCATCTACCATGCATCAGAATGTGATTCAGTGGATCGGTGACACCGTGGAAGTAGTGTCAGCCGATTCGATTGTTAGTATTGCTTATTCAGACCCTGATGTTTGGAACTTTGATAACATGGAGTGCTTTTCCAGAAGGATTCTCGAAGAAGACTTTCTCAAGACAACCAACGAGAGTCAACAGCCGATCTAAGCAATCGGCTTCAAAAAATATTCTAGAGGATTAATTTACTAGCAATGATTCGCATCAATGCTAATGAACTAAGGCCGGTGTTGTATCAGACAAAATTAATACCTTTAGAATTAGAGCAAGGAATCAATTAGTTGGATTTTATAGCCGATACTAATGTATCGCCTTTAGAATAAAAATAGTTGATATGTATGTATCGTATTTTGATTTTAATTGATAGCCGATACTAAGGAAGTATCGCCTTTAGAAGATTCATCAAAAGGAAAAGCTTTGAAAAGCTCAAGCAATGCAATGCAAAGAAATATCAGGCAAACTGTATTTAACAGAATTATTAAGCCTGACGATGCAGGGGCAGACTTGTTGTTCAGTTTGTTCGGCCACCGGGCCGGATACACAAAAGGGACATTAAAAACAAACTAATCTAGATGGAGCCGGTTCAGGAGGACCTCCAGGTGTGACACCTCCGTCACGGCGAGCCCCAGGGGCTGGAACTCCTCCACCAGCTCCCGGAAGTCCTCCCTCATCCTGGCACCGACGAAAGAGGGAGAGACTTCTCCAGAGATCTCAGCACCACTGAGTTCGGCTTCGGCGAGGGCGAAGGTGGCGTCATGGTAGATGGCGTGGAGGGCCAGCTCCCTGACACGCGTCCCGATGTCATCCAGGCGCGCCCGTAGATTGTCTCCCCGTGCGTTCACAAAGTCGGCAATTGTTGTGGCTCGCCTAGGGAGCTAATCGAGTTGTTGTTGGAGTTTGCAATTAAATGGAAGAGACTAAATAGCCGATTCAATTGAATCAAGGAACAAATCGGCTAAACATTTAAACAAAATAGTTGCCAACTGATTCACTAGTATAGTTATGCAAAAGGTGATTGAAGTGATGAGTTGAAAATTTTTGGAAAAGTACCAGCAACTCTGGCGTCGGACGCCTCTAGGTGCTCGAGAGCACTATTGACGCGAGCGCGGAGGGTCTCTCGTTCCTCCACCAGGCGGGCGGTTCGGCGGCGCTCCTCCTCCAAGAGGCGTCGGGTGTCGGCGACATTCCGGATGAAGGCCCACGCACCATCATCCAGTGCCAACTCATACTCCAACGGGGGTTGACTGGGGCCTTGGCCGTCTGCCGGAGGAGGAGGACTACGAAGAATAAAAATTAGGGTTTTTTCGGGTAAATGAAAAATTTTGGAGCATAAATAAGCACTAAAAAGGAGAATCATTACCTGAGCACACGACGACGGGTCGCCGGAGGGCCGTCCACGAACTCCGATGCCTCCGCGGGGCGTTTGCCGCGGTTGTCTGCAATTGTTTCAATCGCCGAGTGGAGAAGAAAAGCAATTGGTGAATGAGAAAAGCAAAGGCCGAAGAGTAAAGCAATGAATGCGTGGTGTGTTCGAGAAGTCGGCGTCTGGCATTTATACATAAGACTCAAGAAGGTGAAAAGGCGTCGGCTCGAGGGCACCCTTGGATCTAGATCCTAAGGTGAATCAACTAAATAAGCCATTTTTATATCAATCGGCTAAAAGATAGGCCATTTTGGTATTGATCGGCTAAAAGATAAGTTGTCTGGATAACATCGGCTGAATAGCTGATGAAGTTACAGAGTATTAAATAAAAATAAAGTATCATGACGCCAGTCAACCAATGAAGAATGTTTACAGAGAAGGAACCGAAGGTCAGAGATTACAGATAAACAGAATTACATGTTTAGCAAAGACTTCAATGCACTCAGAGCATTCAAGCGGATAGCATCTATTTCATCGATCTCTTTGTGATCTTCTTCAATGGAACCCGGGATCGGTTTCTTCTTGGCTTTGATGTCCTGAAGCTCACCATGAAGAGTTGTTATTTTTTTTCTTATGATCGTGAAGAGCAATGGGGATATTCTTCAAGCTATCCTTCTTCAACTTGATCTATTCATCAATAGCTTGAAGCCTCCTCAGCAGTTCATTCCTCTCAATTTCCAGAGATGACAGATTACTGATAAGAACAGTAGAGTCTGAATTTAGTTGATCTATGGTATTCTTTTCGGCAACCATATCAGAAATGCAATGCTGTTCGCGTGCTGGCAGATGTGCTTAAGCCTCTCGTGCCCTGAATTTGGCTTTAATCTTGGAAAACCTTGGCTCGAGGAATCCTATGTGGGCAACAGAAGATAAAATCTTTTTCAGATCTCCTGATATGTTGTCTTTAATCAGATCAAAGATGTCCCTGACTCCCTTTGCGTCCTGCATCAAGTCGGCTGTGTTGACCTCCAGAAGGGGGATTAATGTTTGAAGCCGAGTCTTGATTTCTTCAGGTAGGTCTCCTGAGGATCTAGTTGCAGAAACTTCCTCTTCATCCATGTAATCTTTTAAGTTGAAGGGGGTGGTAGGGGAAGAAGGTTCTCCTTGTTCCTACACAGACAGGTGTATGAGTAGTCATAGATAAGGAGATATTGAAAGGAGAAATAATGTTTGATTAGAACACCTGGCCAGATGGGCTGATTTGAGGATCTAGGATGGTTGAAGAAGGCTCGGGAGGTACATCTGAAAGAGGGTTTTCATCAGTTTTCAAGGACATTCACTAAACAAGATGGAGCTATCGGCTAAAAGATATACCTGGTTGGGGAAGTTCTTGATCAATGTCAGGAAGAGGGGGTGCTTCATGTTCTACATTTTGAGCATCCGCCTGCTCCTGAGGCAACTCAATATTATGAGTGTCAGCCTGTTCTCAGAAATTGGGAGATAAAAGATTATAAACTTGTTGATGGGAATAGGGAGGAGCATATTTTTTTACCTCTGTGTCAACATTCTTGATCAAGGATTGGCTGCTACTAGAAGTATCTTTCTTCTTCTTTTTAGATACAACCTTGGTAGTTGGCTTGGCAATCTTTTGCTTCTTAGAAGAGCCAGCTTCCTTTATAAAGGTACTGAGGGTTTGATCATCTGAAGCATCAGGAGCTTTCCTCTTCATCAAAGTCTTTGATGGTAGGGGCGTCACAGCCAATCCTTGGATTTGGGCACCATATGTTATAATTTATTTCTAGGGGGTTCAAAGTGACCAAATCCTGCAGAAATTTGGCATATGTCAGGAGTGAGTAGGTGGTAAAGATATGGAATTTGAAGACGAGTTGAGTCATATCTCATCGGTTGCCTGAAAGTCTAAATCTAATTTCAGACAGTAAGTGGCCACAGCCTCACTGAAGAGGTGAGTGCTCCATTGCTGCCACCAGTTCTGGAAGGATATTGAAGAGAAAGGTCTGCAGTCCCATTCTTTGACCATATTCAGGGAAATAGATTTTTCCAGTTGGAGTATTCTGTCATACTCTAAGGCAGAATCTACTGCTTCCTGTGGCCTGAGTTTATCAGCAAAATACAGGGATGGAGGCACTTGGCCGAAACCAATTTGTCTGGCTGCCATAACAGGATGGTAAAACTCATAGGACATGGGAGGTCTTTCTCTACCATGCCTAATCTCAGTTGGCAGGAGACAAGGTTTCATAATTTGACACAAGATCTTCAGACTTTCATCATCACATTCTTTTTGAAACCTGAAGGTGTATGGATTCTTGAAATCTGTAATGTCTAGGTATTGGAACCATTTGAAGATAGCAGCAGGGAATCTTTTGTAAAAGATCTTGAAAAAGAAGCTAGCTGGTTCATCGATAGATATCATAGCAGCAACTTCTCCAAATGAAGTACACCTTCCCACTTTGGCGTCTTTGGCCAGTAGCTTTTCTTGGCTGTCTGGGTATAGTTTTGGAAAGGACAAGGTCCTCAAATCTATGGTTATCAACCTGTGAAGGTGAAGGTTAAGCCAGAGCTGAAGCAGCCACCAGGGACCTGTTATTGATGGAATACCCTCATTTTCCATCAGACTTTGGGCTACCTTATTCAGCATACTATATAGGGCGCCCAAAAGATATTTGCCTAAGGGTATGTCTGAAGTTGCAGGCAGTTTTTCTGCTAGAGCTAAGAAATTTGAAGTTGGGCCGCAGCTCTGCCCACAGAATAAATACTTCTCCAGCCACATGTTCAGGAAGATAATGTGCTCTCGTTCTGAAACACTGGACTGTGGGGGTGTTGAAGGAGGTGATATAGCTGGACCACCCACCTTTTAAGTTTCCAAGCTTAATGGAGGGCTTTATCTGGAGATTGTATGGGTTAGTGAATCCAGTGATGTTTAAGTCGGTCAGCATATGCACATCGGCTAAATTGGGGGTCATAGGTCCTTGTTTGAACATGAAAGAATTGAAGGTACCAGACCAAAAGTAGCAGGCTGCCTTCAGCATTTGTTCATTCCTCTTCATGTCAGCCAAAGACAAGGTGATGCATTGGTATAAATTGTGAAGAACCCAATTTGACTTCTTCTTGGCTTCCACCTTGATCAGCCAATCCCTCCAACCTGGAATAATCGATGGTCAGTTCCTGAAGGGAGTTTTGCCCCAATGCTTTGAAGCGAAATCTGAATTTTTGAAGGGGACTCTCTGAGTTTCGGCAATTATAACTTCGGTAGGATCAAGATTGCCTACTGGACCCAGAAAGAAGTTATCCGGGTTATCCTGAACCGGGATGAGGATCTGGTCGTGAAGCGCCTGAAAATTCAAAATTTGAGGAAGAACGCAAAGATGAAAGTTCACCAGAAGAGAAAGATGATGGGGGGCCTTAGATTTTACCTCAGGGATGGAATCTTGAGTCGCCATTTGACTTGCGGAGACACTAGAGTTGAGCTCTTGAAAGGATTTGCTCAAAATCAAGTGGCGGAGGACTTCTTTGAAGGTTAGGGTTTGAGAACTGAAAGAAAGCTATAACGGTTGGGAAAAGGACTCGGCTGATCAGCTAAGAAATAAAGATAGTCGATCGGAACCTAAAAGAAGAAAAGTGACATTTTTGGAATAAAACAAATTTCATCCCAAAATTGGGGGGCATGTGTTTACACCAGATTTTGGACCAGGAAGTTTGATATTTTGTAAACATAAATGGCCGATTTATTAAGGAAAAGGATCGGCCTGGAAAAATAAAAAGCTCGTATGAGTCGAAGGTGACCTGGAAGCTTCATGTGGACCAGCACGACAGACTTCGAAGACGTGTCGGACTCGACCAAAGAGTTCAAGTTCGGGTCGTCTTTTATTTTTTCCTTTTTTGTAATCTACTCGTGTTAAGGCAGGAGTCAACCGGGTTATAAATAGCTACAAACCCGGATTTTGTAAGGATCCCCAATCAATCAAACACAACCGGCCCTCGACCAAAACCCTAGGAGTAGGAGTAAAGTAGATCTCGGTGAGACCTTCAATCAGGCAGGGCTGCATCGGCATCGACCGACCTCCGGTTTGCTTGTAAGTTTCACCAATGGCTTGTGTCGTCGTGTAATAAGGCTGCATTGGCATCGACCAAACTCTTGTTAAGTTATGACATGGCTAGTTATCGGTCTAAGTTCATCTTTTGTAAGGCTGTCTTGACTCTGATCAATCTCTTACTTTAGTCGATCTTGACTAGTTATCGGCTCTATTGGTTTGGCAAGCTAATAGATTCATTAAGTTATCGATGTTGCTTTATGTTTAAATTTGTTTATTTATGTTTTAAACAACATCTTGCCCAATCAAGATTGACAAAAATAGCCTGCGCCTAAAGGACGCTTAGTATCGGCTGTTCTGAGATTTACACGCTCATCACAGAGGAAATAGCCGATACAAACCGCTCATCGGCTATTTTCGCCAATCTTGATTGTTACATGTTGTGCGTTCGAGATACCCGACAAAATCGTAATTTGATTTAAGAGCAATCAGATTTGATCTAGCATATCTATTACGGCTGTATTTCCGAACCCCACTGATATATATGATAGATTGAGTCTGTTTATCTTAGATTAAATCATGCTTTTGCCGGGTAGATCTTGTTCGTGCCTCATGAACCCTGCATCGGTTAAAATAGCCGATCCAGTTATGCTTTCTTCATAATATGTTCTTTTAAGTGGTTTGCAATCAACGGATCTACTTTATGCACGAGACGTGATCTAGCTTGACCATCATCAAGGCTGCATGGAGACACCCCACTATTGATGTTTAAGTTATTTTATCGATCTATTTGTTATTACGGTTGCATGGAGACATCCCACTGTTAACAAATAGAACTGCTTGTGTATTTAGTCGATACGTTGGTTTTATGCTGTTTAAACGCACATATAGATCTTTTTATTTGTTAATATCTTTTAAGCTCATCGGCTGTCTGTTTATGATAAACTTTCATCTTATATACGTCATAGCCGTTATGCTTCATATCTTTTTCATCACCTTATATGCAATCTCATGGGAGTTGACTTTGTAGTCAATGTCCTAAAGACAAATGACTATATCAGAGCCGCATAATTTGGAACTGTCTGGCATCAAACCGGCAGGTTCCACAATTTGACGATCTTTTTCTTCTCCTTGTCAATTACAGGTCAAATTGACTGGTACACCCAAAGTCGATTTCGCTGAGAATCGGCACCACTGCTTGCTGAAGGTCCAGGAGGTCAGGACTCGCTCCGTACCCCTCTGAGGACCGTACGCCCGAGTGTGTTGGCGCACCCCGACCGAGATTTTTGCGTCAACAAATACAATAAGACTACTTTGAATATTTTTCTTGTATTATGCAGGACATGCCGAGGAGCATTTTGGCAAAGAACACTATTAGGAATACTGCAGGAACAAGAGGCTCAAAGAGAGTCTCGATGCCATGTATTGGACAAGGCCAAATTGCTAGAATGACTAGGCAGAGGACAAAGGAACTACCAGCTGAGAAAGGTATCCATGGTACAACTACTAATGCACAAGAAGATGCATTGCTTGCTATTGACTGTCCTGCACAAGATGATGAGCATATTCAAACAAGCTTTGAAGGCAAGCAAATATTGCTCCTCTCCAAGAAATATGAGAAGCCTTTTTTCATGAAAACATATAATGTGTGCTAATTGTGAACAACTTATTTTCAGGTGAACCAAGTGATGACTTGATTAATCAATGCAGCAGGGGCAAAAGTATGGGCAAAGATTTGGACAGGATATGCCGAGGTTTATACAGTAAGATGCCATTGGTTATTGCTAAAGGGAAAAGAAGACCAGAGGCACCCATGCAAGCTGCAAAGCTTGCATTAGAGGGAGGTATTATTTTGAGGCAACATATACCAATATATATACACTGGAAAGAGTACAAGAAGGAGTACGAGAATAACAAGGATGAAAATCCTTTTAGAGACTACATGGCAAAGATGGGCGTAAGTAGAAGAAAGCCTTTTCCAACAGTGCAATTAATTATCTTCTCTTTTTTGTTATGGTTTTGAATGTCTCTTTTCTAATCTATGTCCTCTTGACATGCTCTTCACTAGATAAAATTTTCTATAGACTCTAATGACAAGGAAGTTGAAGCTGCATGCTTTGATTTGCTCAAGACTGGTCAACGTCAATTAAGGCACAAACTGAAGAGGGCTTATTTTGATGGAGTACCTGCAAATGAAGTTAGAACAACATCACCGGTGAGGAGTATGACTGATGAACAATGGATTGCATTGGTGGAGCTGTGGTCAAGCCCTAAGCATAAGGTATGGAGTTAAATGGACAATTTAATTTGATTGGCCACGGTTTGTCTGAATGAAGCTTAACTTGTTTACATATTAAAATTATCATTGACAAAATAATCTAATTATAAGCTAGACATTGTATCTACATTCATTCGCAAAAATAATGAACAAAATCTAAATGGCATTGATGAGTTTTCTAAAAACTACCTCTATAATCTGACCCTTTTATACTACGATATGTCTTATAGGAAAGGTGTATCAAAAACATCGGAAACCGTGAGAAAGTTTGGTTCGCTCAAAGGACAGGCTCTAGATGCTTCATTGCACACACCCATGTCCTGGTAATACAAAATTGTATGCATGTGTGTTTATTTTGCATTGAACTATTTTCTAGATACTAAGCTAACATTTACAATTTTTTGCATGTTATTTCAGAAGCGAAACAAATATAAAGATGTGTCACCCACTGTAATCGATCTTTTCAAGGAATTACACTGCAGCAGCAAGACTGGTTTTGATGAACCCATGAAGGAAGCAATTGTATGTATATTTTCTAAATGGACTGTTTTAGACCTAAAGCTATTTTTGTTGTTTTATTTCTTACTCTAGTTGTGTAGTTAATCTTAGACTTATTAATACCTTCTATATGGTTGATTATAGTCTGTAGTATCTTCTTAGACTGCTTAATACCTTATATATGGCTGATTACAGTGTGTAGTATCTCCTTAGACTCATTAAAGTACCTATAGTTTTTGCAAAGTTTTTCTGAATATGATGTTGCTTGTGGGAACTAAAAGTTTGACTGATTATGATATATGTTGCTTGTGGGAATTAGTAGAGAACAAATTAATGCTATTTTATTTTTGCACTTCAACTGAATCACATAATTTTAATATGACATGATGTTGCCATAGTGTAAAGTGGACATGCTACTTTTCTACTTTAACAATTTAATTATGCATACAGAACATGCTAAAGGTTCCCTATCAAAAGTTTAATTATGCATATGGAGCATTTGTTTCATGCTACATTTTGCAGCAGCAACATATATTAAAGTATCTACACCTGTATACTAATGCAAAATATTTTTCTTATCATGTTAGGGTCAAATGGATGCCATAATGGCTCAACCTACACCAGAAGGGGTACAACCAAAGACTCCTGCTCAAGTTTTTTCTCATGTTTTGCCATCAAGTAAATTTCTTCGAAATGTTGGTCTTGGGATAGCAGTCCCCAAGAGAAACGCTACTGCTGCTGCACGTGTACAAGAGCTGGAGGTTGAAATTGCATCCGAGAAGTAAGGTGTTGCAACACTTAGAGATCAACTTCATGGCCAGCAGGATGAGCTGGAAGCATTGAGGAAAAAGGTTGAGGAATCAGAGGAAGCAAGGGAGAAGCAAACAGAAGAGATTGGAAATTTGAAGAAACAAGCACAAGAAAGAAATTCTCTTCTTCATCGGTTGTTAACGTTGAACAAGGACTAGGTCACTCCTTATCTTTTCCTTTTTATCCTACGGATCATGATGGTTGTTTATTTATTTTAGTACAATGGCTTGGATCTAGTAATGTTTTGCATTTGGTTGTCTATTTGCCAATGCCTTGGATATGTGGATGTTAATTTTGTCACTCAGGTGGATCTGGTAGTAACTTGGACATGAGTTTAATGTATTTTGGGTTGAGTTTGACATGTGAAATTATTTGAACATGTAACTCTAAATGGATCTATGATGTAATGAATCTGAGCACTTGATGGTTGTCAAGTGATTTCAATCTGTGATGCTTCGATGGGCTGTGTATTGTTCAATGGTGTTCTCGTGAGCTGCAATACACCAATATTGTACGATGTTTTTTTATCCTACGTGACACATCTATAGTATTCTATGGTCACCATTTTTGCGATGTTTTCTCTACGTGATAACGACAATAATTCAACGTCATAAATTAACGACGCTGGTATGGACGTCGCAAAATTACGACGATAATATTAGTTTTGTCGCAGAACACCTTTAGCTACGGGGAATAAGTGACGAATGCATTTTCGTCGTGCATTCGTCGCAAGTTGTGAAATATGACATAGTTGTCACTTTCTGCGACATAAATGGAACGGCGTAGAAGGTCACATCTCTTGTAGTGTAGTCATAAACATTAAGCGCATAGCAAAATATGAACTCAACCGGGAAAAGGCTCAAACCTTCCTCATAAATATCAATCATTCATCATATATGTTCTCACTAAAACGAAGGGCCAAAGAAGCCGTGGATTCTACGTTTCCGAGTACATGATGATAGAATCAAATAGAATTCTTGAAGAAATCATCAAAGTACGTAACATGTCTGTTTTCATTTTCTATAGACTTAATATTGATAATCTAGATATAGCTAATATTTTTTTAATTCAAATTGAAGACTGACTGGTTGAAGCAAAAATTCATGCTACAAGGCCAATTAAAAGCAATACAAGAGACAATATCAGGATTTCTTCGGGAACAAGTCATAAATCCAAACGATGAGTTCTACTATAATACCAACGAGAAGTTGATTCCAAACAATGATGATCATTTGTATGTCCTGTAGATCTTTGGATGGAGTACAACTTGTAATAGGTTTAGAGTACTAACTTTGAAGTACAACTTGTGTAGATAGATTTGGAGAACAACTTCTATATATATAGCTTGTAATTTTATGTGCATATATTTATATATATATATATATAGTTCTATAATTCAATTATATATGCATGCAATAAGTTTATTGTCATATGCTGTTAGCAGCAAAGAATACATATTAGAAAATCTATTAAATAAATAAACAAAACTAAAAACAGAACTGGAAAGAAAATAAAAAGAAAAAAAACCAGGGGACTCTTTAGTACCGGTTGGTAATACCAGCCGGGACTAAAGGGTGCTGCTCCGCTGGCAGCACCCTTTAGTCTCAGATGACATTACCAACCAGGACTAAAGGGGGGCTTTAGCCCCGGTGCCCGGAGCCGGGACTAAAGGGGGTGCCCGGAGCCTTTAGTCCCGGAAGCATAGTCCCGGCTCGGGATCCGGGGCTAAAGGCCCTTGCCGACCAATGCTAAAGTCCAATTTTATTGTACTGTTTCTCTCGTCTTTGGTGGGGGTTTAAGGGTTGTTTTAGAGGGATTTCACTTGTGGTCACCCTCTAGACAGATCATATATTCTTTTAATTTATTATCAAGAAAAAATAAAATAAAATAAAAGTGAAATCAGCGTACTAATAAGCCGGAGTCGCTACATTCCAAAAAAAAAAACAGAAAGAAAGCAGCGTTCCTAGAAAAAGGGCAAAGGATGAAGCGATCGATCGGGGCAGCGTGGGAGGGAGGTACAGGCACAGCCAAGGGGAGGGCGCCAGCTGCCCGACGACGGCGACGCGCGGGGCGAAAAGGCGAAGGGCGAGCGAGGAGGCGAATCAAATAACGCATCCCGGAGGCCACAAACTGAGCTTGTGGCTGTGCACCCCTCGCCGTGGCCCCCACGGCCCCACCCACTCTTCTTGCTCTCTTATACCCGCACGCCCTCCCCTGCCCATGGCCAGCAGCAGCCGCACACAAGACAAGACCAGATTTCATTCGTCGGTTTCCTGGCCGGCCTCGTCGCCTCTTCCGGTTTCGGTCGCAAGTGAACCTACCTGCGGGACCTCCACCTCGTCCGTCTGGCGTCTGTCGCCTAGCTAGCTGCAAGACAAGAGAAGAGAAGAGAAGAGAGCAGCAAAGCCGGGAGCTTGTGTGTTTGTTTGGATCGGAGTGAGAGAAGATGATGGCGGAGTGCCATAGAGGAGGAGGAGACTTCCTCATCAAGCTCTTCGGGAAGACCATCCCCGTGCCGGAGACCGGCGACGCCAAGGTTGGAATCATCCTTGCTTTATTGCTGTGTGTCTTGAGCTCATTTCCAGCAGAGTCTGTTTCTTGGTTACCGGGGCCGGGGTTGGCTTGCTAGCTCTGGCTAGGACATGGGACATGGGGCATGAGCCGGCGCTGAGTTGTTGATCTGTTCAACTGGGAGGCCGGGGATGATTGATTCATTAATTCCTCGATCGGCTGATTCATTGGATTTTAGTCCCTTTTTTTTTTTTTTTTTGCTTGCGAAAAGATGGTCCAACAAATGAAGGAAATTCGTGTTTTGCTAGCACCGCAGCAGTGAATTCTTTGGCTCTTGGAAATCAATTCAATTATATTGTATATTGTTCTGTGTATAAACGTGGAGGTCTAATAAATAAATAAGCTGTGTTTGTAGTACTCTCCACAGCTTACCTTCGCTCGCTCATGTCCAAAATACGGTGGGGGATACAAAATCAAGCACTGCTATATGTTACTACAAGTAGTAATTTATTAATTCGGTAGTGTAGTGCGTGCTCTAAATTTCCACGTCATGGAAATCAGATGTCTCTAGTAGAGCAGATGTCACATTTTTCTTCTTTTGTTTCATATAAAATAAAATAGATACTAGTACTAATAATTAAGTATTACTCTATACAAAAACCAGCCTCTGTAACTAATAAGGCATATGAAATTCCAAATTTTACAACTGTTTTCCATCAACTACGTACAGGAGCTGATCAATCGAAATTTTATCATTCTATTCTACACTAGGATCTTCAGCAGAGCAGCAGCAGCAGCACCTCGACCGAACAGGATCTCCATGGCCTGTTGGTCGTGGACGCCGAGGACCCCAGGAGCTCACCGGAGACGCACCACAAGCCCGGCGACGGCGGCGATGCCGGTAGCCAGATGGAGAAGCTGAAGAAGCCCGACAAGGTGCTGCCGTGCCCGCGCTGCAGCAGCATGGACACCAAGTTCTGCTACTTCAACAACTACAACGTGAACCAGCCGCGCCACTTCTGCAAGAAGTGCCAGCGGTACTGGACCGCCGGCGGCGCCATGCGCAACGTGCCCGTGGGGGCCGGCCGCCGCAAGAACAAGAACGCCGTCGCAGCCGCCTCGCACTTCCTCCAGAGGGTCCGGGCAGCGCTGCCCGCCTGCGGCGGCGGCGACACGCTCAGGACGACCAACGGCACGGTGCTCAGCTTCGGCCATGGCGGCGGCGCGCCTCCTGGTCCTGCCTGCTTGGACCTCGTGCAGCAGCTCAGCCACCTGGCCCCGGCCAGGAACGCCGCCGGCGACCGGGGTCCTTGTTGCAGCGAAGGATCCACGTCCACCAACAGGGACGACGACGACAAGCAGCAGGCCATCCAGGACAGGCCATCTCCATCTGTAGGCGAAGCTGCTGCAGGAGCAAACAGTGGAGACGGATCATCGGTGCAGCAGCACCCAGCAAGCATGAACAACGGGGCAGCAGCCGTGTGGCCGCCGTACAGCTGCGCACCATCTCCGGCGGCGGCGTATTTCTCCTCGGGCATCGCGATTCCGATATACCCGGCCGCGGCCGCACCGGGTTACTGGGGCTGCATGGTTCCCGGACCTTGGAGCCTGCCATGGCCGGTGCAAGTGCAACAGGCCCTCTCGTCGTCGTCGCCCACCACCACCTGTGCTCCTTCGGTCTCATCATCCGGGGCAGCTGACTCATCCCACACGCTGGGGCTGGGGCTGGGGCTGGGGCTGGAGCTGGGGCTGGGCAAGCACCCCCGGGACCGGGACCGGGAGCTGGGTGACGACGACGGAAGGAACGGCAACGCCCATGGCAAGGTGTGGGCTCCCAAGACCATCCGGATAGACGACGTGGACGAGGTGGCCAGGAGCTCAATCTGGTCCCTCATCGGGATCAAAGGCGGCGACAAGACGAGGCAGCAGGACGCAGATGACGCTGGTGGGCACAAGCAGCGTCGTGGGATGATGGTGTTCGAGCCCAAGCGCGAGGCCACCAAGAAGCCGCCGGCCATGACGATGACAAGCTCCTCGCCGCTCCTGCACGCCAACCCCGTCGCGCTCACGCGCTCGGTGGCCTTCCAGGAGGGCTCTTGATTCTTCGAGTTGATAAAGCACATCCATCATCCATGATCCATCCATCTCAGCATCAGCAGGAATTTTCATCTCATATATCTCTCATCATGAGCTTAGCCTGACAGTACTGATATTTTTTTATTTGGGTAAATCATCAGCGTTAGAGGATTGTATTGTAATGCATATATATATATATATATATATATATATATATATATATATATATATATATAGTATATATCTATAGGTATATACGGTGTTGGGTGGCCGGAAACAGATGAGCTAGTCAATGTGTAACTAGCTACTTGTACGTGCACTTGTAATATATAGAATTAGCTATTTGGGTTGGAGATGAAACACCAGGAGATCAATAAGAGGTCCCTCTGGGTGTAGATAAATAACATTGAGAATGAAGGACTATATTGCTTCAGGTATTTCATCACTCTTCAGCATCAAATTAAAGTACATATATATATTCTCCTTTTGGTTCGATCATGTGCATATACCAGCCCACTAGATTCAGAATATATTCTGCTAGTATACCTTATATTTGTCTACTTTATTCTTGTTCTTGCATCAGGATAGGCAGCGAATGCGGCTAACTGTATCTGATTTCTTTGTTGCGTTCTCTGTATCAGTCCTTTTTTTCCATCTTTCCTCGTTCCTTTTTTGCCCTTTTGGTTGGGATAATCGGACCATGAAAGTGGTGCAAAAAGTGGAGCCTGGCTTTGCCAAAACCCAAAAAGGAGGGAAAGTGACATGCAACTGCTTGTGCTATTGCCCCCACTGATGACCTTAAAAGCCAAAGCTGAATATTTTAGCTCTCCTTTTGCAATTTGCATACTACTGCCAGCTCACTCCTACAAAAGAACTCCAATCAATAAGGAAAATGACAGGCAAAAGATATAGAGAAATACAGATCTAGCACATAGATTTATGAGAGGGACGGGAGGGGCAAAAGAGAGATGCGAGATATGGACATACGAAAATAGAAATATTTCTAATTGACCCAGTATTAGAGCATCTTCAAGAGTTTTCAAAACTTACTCCTAATTTTTATTTTTGGTAAAATTAAAAAAAAAAATCGCTCTCTAACAACTACCTATCTCAACTCTCAATCTTTTCACACTTGACATCCCTCGGAAATATACGCACACATATGCCAATATAGAAGTGGGAGGACGTGGAGAATAATAAGGAGTAAATACAAGGTTCCCAATGCAAATATACAAGAGGAAAATAGTATGGTATTCTTAATGCAAAATTATTTCTATCTCTTAGGAGTGAGATTTTAGAAGAGGGGCTCAAGCCTCAAGGAACCCAACAAATGTGCTCCTAATTTTTTAAGCCACATGAAAACTCAATGATTTACCAAATTTTTGGAACTATGGAGATTCTCTTAGGGCACGATAAACATATATTGTACATACTGAAAATATGATTGAATGCTACCGTAGAAATAGACAATCGAGAGAGCAGAATTTCATTGGCTCTCTATTTGGTAGGACTTATTATGGTTGTGGCTAATTTGTTGTGAGAGGAAAACATTGTTTTATACTTAAAAAGTAGGGCCGATTTTAGCTGAATAGCTCAAGTGAAGAGAGCCTTTGTTTCTTCTCACTCTCTTCCATTGTGGTCCATCTCTCTTCTTTCGTTCTGTCGTCCATCATTTCTCACTCTCACCCATCTTACTTTGAATTTAGCAAACTATGATTAGATGCTACCATAGGAATTATCAAGAGAGCGAAAATTTCTTTCTTGGGTCTCACTTTCGCCCCCATGTGTCTGTCTCTCCTCTTTCGTTCCGTTATCTGTCATCTTACTATTCTCCCTTTAAGTTCAAACCCATAAAAACCTTCGTTGATGCTACACTAAACCTTAGTTGGTGCCATACCATACAAAATGGTATGCCAAGGGTACTTGACATTAAAATAATCTAGATATAGATTATGCATGCATATAAAATGGTCGTTCAACTTTGTTCCTATCTGATACAGTAACTAGGAAACCATCTTAGGTCCATTTTAATTGGACTTTTCAACCTGCTTTTACTTTTGCAAAAGCCAAAAGCTAACCAAAGTGGGTGAAAAGCCATAGTGGCTTTAGTCCAAAAGCTGTTTTTCCTCTAGTATAAACTTGAAAGCACCTTCCCCTTGCTTTCAGCCGCTTTTGGCGTAAAAAAAATTACCCACCTCCACTAATTATGAAACATATTGTTTCGTTTCCTTTCTTCTATTCCCCATGTCACGCCCATCACCGGTGGCGTGGCCCCTGCTGCCCGGCCACCGGCGTGCCCCTGCTGCGTCCCCAGCGCGCCGCCCCGTCCTTGCCTCCGGCGGGCGCGGCCCTCACCGTCTCTCATGGCCTCCTCCCTCTCCGGCGCGGCCCCGTCCTTGCCTTCCGTGGGCGTGGGCGCGACCTCACTCTCTGTCGCGGTCTCGTCGCCGCGAACTCCACCGCCCCTCCCTCTCTGTTGCGGCCTCCTCGCGGGCGCGAGCAAGAGCGGCTCCGCCATGGCCTCACGGGGTCGGCGCGAGTGCCTCGTCGCCACGACCTCACGGGCGAGGGCGGGCGGAGCCGTGGCCTCACGGACCGGCGCGAGCACCTCGCCGCCACGGCCTCGCGGGCAAGGGCGGCTCCGCCGTGGCCTCACAGGCCAGCGTGAGTGCCCTGTGTGGCGAGCCCTCTGCACGGCGGCCCGTGAGCCCTCTCCCACGTCCCCGTTCGCGGCAGGCCCTTGCGCGGTGGCCGGCGAGGCTCGTCCCCTGCACGCACGGGAAAAGAGGGAAGAAGGCTGATAAGCAGGGTCCATTTGTCAGTGAGAACGGTGTTTGAGAAGCCACAACTGTAGAACCAAAGTGACTTTTGACTTTCTCACACCTCACAACTGTTTTTGCAAAAGCCACAGAGGAACCAAACAGGACCAACAGTGCTTCAAACACACAAACAATCATTACCACCATTCACACTGCCTTTTTGGCGGTTGACATTTCGGTGGTGCCATCTCCACTTGCACAGTTGTCAACCAATTTAACAGGGCATTATATTATATTTTACCTAATCTCTCCTTCCACCAAAGTTCACACCTATGTCCAATTGTCAACTTACTGGTCAACCAAGGTTCTGAAAAGTAAAGTGATTAATGGTAGCATTGCGCTGAAGTGCGGAACACTACTGCTGAAGTGCGGACCCAATACCTAAGTATTACGGAAGTACAGTAAGCATTGTGCTTATAGAAAAGTTGGGCAGAATGTTTTCGTGCTTACAACTCAGTACCACTCAGATAGCCTTTTGGGATATTCAGTGGTGCGAGTGCATTCATATAATCATATTGCACCCACGAACCAGACAAATTTATGCACATAAGGTACACTTCGAATTGCGCCCATAACTCACAAATGTATGATTTAGATTAAATTAACTTTCAAAATATACTCTGAAAGCATTATGAACTAACATACGTTTAAACTTTAACATGTATAAAAAAATCTTTTCAAAAAGATTATTCGAAAAATATTGTTCAACCTATGTTTGCTGAGGCGCAAAGCCAAATCTTAATTAAATACTGAAACTTAGAGAAACCGCCAAGTTTAATTGCTCATATAACGTCTATCATGAGTAACTTACGGCTAGATATATACTCCCTCCGTATCGGAAATAGAAGTCGTTTTGGACGAGGTTTGAGTTAAACATTGAAAATATAAATCATAAATAACTTTTAAATTATTGAGTTTAGAGATGTAAAAATCATAAAAATAAATTTATCTTGAAAAGTATTTTTATAAAAATATATATATACCACTTTATGACAAATATTTTTAAAGAAATAAGTGATCAAAGTTATACTTTGGAGACCGTGTCACTGTCTGAACGACTTCTATTTTCGATAAGGAGTGAGTATATCAGTTCTGACACCTGGACATCAAATCCTATAAGAATTCGGCATCTGTGCAGCCTACTGCATGCCACCTTTTCAAAGTGATGCACCGAAGAAGACTTTTTTTAAAAAAAAAAGAACTTTGAACAAGTGCACTTTCCAATCAAAGGCAAGTAAAGTAAAAAAGAGTAGCTACACAGTGGCTACAGATGACTCACGAGTAACTACTAGCTACTTATTAGCTATGAGAGTTCTAACTTCCTAGTCCACATCGAGTTTTAAACAATCTTATCGTGATTATTTTGAACGGTGCTAGTATTTGTTTTACGTGTGGTCAAGTTTTAATAAGAAAAGAGCATAACAAAAGAGACGAGATAGTGATGCTCAACCAACCCACCACAGACACGCGCAGATTTTTTTGGCATGTCGCTCTCGAAAAGGGGGAAAAAAAAAGATGAGAAACCAAAGGTGAACATGCCCACAGTAATTGACGCAATTGATGTGAACCAGCAAGTTGTTTGCAATCACACAGGCCGATTACAGGTACTACTAGTAATTGCCAAGTGGTGAAATTGGTCGTCAAGGACTCTATTAATTAGTCGGTACATGCATGAAAAACTTTATACTCTCGGTCCCAAAATAATTGTTACTATCACTCTCTCAAAAATCAGATTTTTTTAACTTTGACTAATAACTATATAAAAAATCATTAATATTTGTGGTGCATAATAAGTACGGAGTATTATTAAATTAACCGTTGAATATATTTTCAATAAACTTAGAGATACAAATAATGCTAATATTTTTTATAAACTTAGTCAAACGTAAGAATATTTGACCAATATTAATCTCATAGTGATATTTATTTGGAGATAAAGGGGATATATATGCTTTTGTTTCAAATGGTTTCTTGTGAAAATGACAACAGTAAAAGTCAGCGGTTCCATCGCGTACACATGAACACGGGTTCTATCATCAGCCCGTGTTCCTCTAGGCACTGGCGGAGCCTTATTAGGGCCATACGGGGCCGTGGCCCCCCCTTAGCTTGTCATAGAAGAATGATCAAATAACAGTCATGTACGTATTTCCATATTAGTCTCTACTAGCTAGTTTGCTTGTTTCTTTGTGTAGGCATACATCATACATACACACTACCACACATGCATATCTACATACATATATAGTGTTGAGAACTCATCTTGCAGTCTTATGTAGTCTTGTTATAGAGAAGATTTAGGCTTTGTTTAGTTGGAGCGTGAAAATTTTTTCTGTGTCACATCAGATGTTTCGGTACTCATGTAGTTTATTAAAAATAAATTACATATTCTGCTTAAAAACCGTGAGACGAATTTATTAAAACTAATTAATCTATCATTAGTTGTAGCACAATATCGTCAAAACATAAACTTATTAGGCTTAAAAAATCGTCTCGCAAATTACACGTAATCTGTGTAATTAGTTATTTTTTAGTCTATGTTTAGTACTTTATGCATGTATCTAAATATTCGATGTGGTGGGTAAAAAATTTTTACAGTAGGAACTAATAAGACTTTATATGTGTACACAGGTACTTGGTCAGTACCGTAGAATCCCCCCCCCTAAGTTCTGATCAGGCTCCGCCACTGCCTCTAGGGGCTAAAATCTTATAGTATAGAGGCCTTAGAAGATCTTTCATACATACAAGGCTATAATTAATATAAATCATATTACTTGTCTTTGAGTTTTAATTTATCTTTCTTTAATTATTTTGTAGCACAAATATATGTATATATACTTTGTAACCTCTATTCGGTTTTGAAAACTTACTAGTTACTATGTATGTTCTTTTCCATTCATATCCATGTTTTTTTCTCACCATGTATGACACTTGGAGTGTCTTAAGATGTAAGTATGAATTAAACTGAAACTATTGTACTTATTGTATTGTATCTTCTATTTAGAGTATATCTCAATCTGTATACTATCAAATTATAGTTTTGGGTCCCTAATCTATATGAAGGATCCAAAATGACGACCAGAGGAGGGTCAAGGGGGGCCTCAAATTTCTTCTCAGAAATAAATAATATATATTCCAAAATCAAATCCCAAAAGCAAGACACAACGCGTGTGATGTCCATGACCCAGATGATTGGTTGGATATTCCCTTGGAACATAGCGGAACACCACAAAACTCTCATGCCCTAGATGAACTTTAGGCTACCTCAACTGTCGATGTTTGTTAACCGGCAACTCGTCTTGAGTAATCTCAGACGATTTGTTCGGTGGGGATCGGCGTTCGTAGGACTCGGCGAGTACACAGGGACAACGATTTATACTGGTTCAGGCCGCTAAATAGCGTAATACCTTACGTCCAGTGCGGCGTGTGCCTTGTGTATTGTTACGATTCAATCTCCCCTCCTCTGGGACCTGCGCCCGGCTCCCCTTATATATCCGGGTGAGCCTTAGCACAGACCGAGTCCTAACCGGTTACATCAAAGGAGTCCTATTCTAATTACAAGACTTCCTTTTACAACTCGGCTAAGTTAGAAATGAGAGTCCTAAACCGAGTACACTTCGTAACAAGTCTTCGGATCTCTCATGCCATCCGGGATTAGTCGGAGCAATCATCGACTGATGATATCTCTGACATCCTAGTCCGTCAAGCCCCCGAGCTCTTCATCATTTCTTCACGACGTTATCTTCCAGTTTCTTCTTGAGAATCTCCGAGTAATGTCTTGAGAAATCCTGAAGTGCTCTGAAGTCTAAAGAATTTTCCATGGCGTGCACTTTTCTTCAAAAAAGTGCACCCTATGGGTGTAGCCCCCGAGCCTCTTGTTATTTACAATAACTTTGAGGATCTTTTTAGAGCCTTGTCCAAGTAATCCTTGAATAAGAAAAAACATTTCCTTTATAGATTATACCCTACAGCCCCCGAGCCTGAGTTCCGAGTATCATAGTAGTCGGTTCTCGGGATCTTCTAAATGAAGCCATCAGGTAATCCATGAAGGTCTTGAGAAATCGGAATATGACACCAATCTGTTGCTTAAACCGTCCGAGTAATAATAGTTCAGCTTCAGGTGGGTAATGTTTTCAACAAACATCCCATATCACCCCCCACTGAATAAAAATTACCATAAATCAGCAATAATTGACTGGTGACTGTTCCAACTGTGCGCAATAATGATGTTTGTCGTTTTCTACAACTTCAAACTTTGTCGTCTTCGTCTTGAAGTGCTTGTGAGAATCAGCTCTGTTACCCATGCTGAGCTTCACATGCAGCACAGTACATTGGTTGAATTATTGGTCCAGCGGTCACTCTTGTTGATGAACCATGTCCATAGACCAAGGAGAAACCGCCTATAAATACCCTGTCTGGGAATCAAAGAGCTCATATCCTTCGGGAGTGTAGAACTTCTTATTAGTTCCATGGGTATTGTAATAGCAGTAGCTGAGATAAGCGAGCCCCCGGGTGTCTTCCTTCTGTAGAATAGATGAAGTGCCCAGAAGAACTCTTGTGAAAGGACCATCCGTTAGGGTGGTTTCCAAGTGGTCGCAAGCAGAGGGACACAGAAGTGCGCCTAGAAGAACTCTTGTGACTACCACTCGTAGATAACCTCGGAGTCACAGGTTGTCAAAAGGGGCGGCGAGGGTGATGGTCTTGCCCGAGTTCCTTGAGTACTGGGGTAGTACCAAAGACCCACCTTGGGATGCACTGAAAAGATAGTGTCTACCCAAGGTTCTGTGTCTGCTTTACTGCGTCTCACTGAACCCGGTCCTTGGTGTAATAGGCATCAAGGCTATGTACCTTGAATTCACTAGAGTAGCGTTTTACACCTTGATTGTACTTCCGATGAAAGTTGTTGTATCTCAAGATGTTTCCATGCATCTCTGTTGTAATTCCAAGTAAAAATAATAAAGATCCGGGTACTTGGAAAATTTTTCGAGTCCTCTGTCTTGTTGTCCGAGTACTAAATGTATCTTGCGGAAGGAAAACTTGTCTGTTTACTGTTCCTGTTCTCTATCTCTGACGCCGTCTGACACGTGTTCCCAGCCGTTAGGGTTACAGACGTTGCCATGATGCCGTTTAGGAAAGCCGAACGGTTATCAAAACAGATCTATAATAAGTCGCCACCGAGCTTGAGTTTTCCTCACGCTTTCATCAAGCCATTGCCTTCAGAGCTAGAAATCCCTTAGCCAATTCCACAGTTTATGCGTAGAAAATCTCTCGTCATCAACATGGGTCCCAAGAGGCAGTCTGCAGCGGATAAGAGAAAGGCTAGGATCACCATCACCGGAAAGCCTAAGCATCCGAACCCGCCAACTGACGTCTTGGCGTGGAAGAAGCCGGATACCACTCTGGCGGAACTGGCATTCTTGGCGCAGCAAGGATTGCTCTGGGCGCAACCGCTTGACGGATGGAGGGTACCCACTGATCATCGCGCTCCTGCCCCCAACACCACAGAGATCGTGATGTTCAAGTCCTTCGTGCAGTGGGGATTGGGGCTTCCTGCTTCTGACTTCTTCCGTGGTTTGCTGCATTACTATGGTTTGACTCTGAATCATATCAGTCCCAATGCAGTTCTTCATATTGCAATCTTTGCCCATCTTTGTGAGGCTTTCCTGGGAATTTGTCCCTCTTTTACTCTTTTCCGCTACTTTTTCTGGTTTAAGTGTCAACCTAGTGACGCTAATACCGAAGTAGTCGGAGGGGCTAGTCTCCAGGTTATATTAGAAGTAGCCAATCAATATATAGCTATTGAGTTGTCGGAGTCGGTAACAGACTGGGCTGTTGGGTGGTTCTATATGGGTAACCCACCCCCAGCTCTTCGTCGTCACGATGGATGGCCACCGCAGAAGTGCCGTGAATGGAAGGAGAAGCTCTCAATTGAAGAAGTAGGGGCTATCCAACCCCTCCTCATGATGATAGATGCTTTGATAATCGATGGACTGACCGGGTACACTGTCGTTCAAGACTTTGTTGCCCGGCGCATCCACCCGCTTCAGCAGCGAGCCAACTTTGGGTTCGAATATCTTGGTAAGAACGACCCGGGTCGCCACGCTGTTGAACAATTAGCAGACTTCGAAGTCCTCTGGAGAGTGAACCGGCTGCTTAAGAGCCGTGAACGTCTTGCTCCAGTGATGACGTCCTTCTCCGCCATTAATCCTCCTCCTTCGGTAAGTACTTAGCTTGTCATGTCGTCGAGGTTCTGAATATATATTCATGTGACCTGACTAGATATCCTTCTGTTTTATAGGGTCAGGGGAGAGATAACAATGATTGTCCACCCCTGCCTCCGGTGACTGAAGAAGGCGGAGGCATAGCTTTGGAGGGTCCTGTGCGAAGTGAGGACCTTCCAAACCAGCCAAACTCTCCTGCCAATTTGGATTGGCTTGACACAGACTCGACTGATTCTGATGTCGTACTCGTAGACCCAGAATCAGGGAGTAGCCGGAAGAGGTCGCTGACTCCTCAACTAGAAGCCGGGGGACCCGTCCTTAAGAAGGCTCGCACTGGTAATCGCCGTGCTTGCCGAAAAGTTCTTTTATCTCAAGAATTGTCTGATAAGCACTATAAGCCGGGTGCTCCTGGTAAGGCAAAACCCGAGTACTTTATAATCCTTTTGAGTGTTGATAATCTCTTGTCTTATATATGTCGTTATATCAGATGCTGGAACGGCGCAAGGGACTTCAAGCAGCGTGGTGTCCGAGAAGCTTCTGACTTCAGACCCGCTTCTAATACAGCCGCTCTTGAAGCTACCAAAACCTTTGAAGCTCGTGAAGTAAGTTTTCAACTTCGTAGAGTGTACACAGAGTTCTGATACTGACATGTATACTTATCTGCTTGCAGAAAGGCGAAACCAGGTGCAACAGCCTCAAGCACCGTTCCTAATCCTCAGGTGGTAGAGGAGTCGGAACCGCTAGTCAAGGATGGCTCCAGCATGCCGCCAACCTTTAGTCAGGTAGATCCGCTGCCTGACTCCTCTGCGTCCAAGTCTTAGGTCGAAGCCGCTCCTGACGCGGATGCTCTTCCATTGCCTTAGGTTGGTTGGCCGTACTCCATCTTTCGTTCTCCCACTCAATTGGAGTTTGACCGAGTGTGGAATGACTGGTTTTTTCGTACACGACAGCCGGACGAACCTACCCTGGACATGGTCTTGACAGAGATACATGCAGAGGACTCAGCTTGTCAACAGGGAGGATCTGTAGATGCACCTGAGTCCTCGCGCCAAGGGGCTACTCTTGACGTATCCGGGTATGACCAGGATCTTACTCGGCTGAAAGAGCTGAAGGATCAGGTGAGGGCTCCCTTTGAAGCTCTTCACCAATTTGTTGAGGTAAGAGTCTCAATCTCTTCTTGTTATACTGTAAACTCATCCGAGTACTCACGGTATTGTTGCATTGTAGTCCTTTGACTTCAAGGTTAGAGATCAAGTCACCCGGATCCGCCAGGAGCTGTCTCGTGAAAACCAAGAGCTCTAGGACTATATTGCCCAGGACCAGATTACCCAGAAGGTAGCCACTCAAGTTCTACATAGTCGTATCAATGAACTCCAAGGCAGCCTCAAGGAAGTGGTAGCGGAGCGTGATGCTGCTAACAACCGAGAGGGTGGGCTGATAGCCAAGTCAACTGCCATGGAACAGAAGCTGAAGGAGCTCAAGAAGAGTTCCAAAAAACAGCTTGAAGGTATACTTGGAGTTTCTGTGTCTCTTTACTCCATAATAGTAGTCGGATGTCATGATAACTGACTGTTGTGTATGCAGATGCGAATAAGCTGGCTTCCGGGTGGCAGAACGCCTTTAATCGGAAACAGGCGGAGCTTGAATATGTATTTGCTAACGCGCAGAGTACTCTTCAAGAAGCCAAATTGATGCGTGAGGGTGCTGACCGGGACCTTCTGCAGGCTTTGAAGTCTACGAAGGAGTCACGGGATTCCTTGATGGCTTTGGAGCATGCTGTCGAGCCCTTGCTCAATATGATTCTGGTGCCAGCAGGAGTCGAGGAGTCTTTGATTGAACGGGCCAAGGCTGCTCCTGGGCAGCTGGCGCAATACATCAAAGACATGTCGATCTCCGTGGTGCAGGGTCTGATGGCGACGCTGCGGCTACATCTGCCGTCCTTTGACCTGTCCGCTCTGATGACCCTTCCTGAGGACAAAGGTGACGAGGACCTTGCGGCAATGCAAGAGGAGGTGAAGGCCGCCGCGGAGGAGTACTCACAAATATTAGATCTTGTAGAGTAGTCTAGACTCCTCAGTCTCTGCAGCTTGTATCTCCTGAAATCGACTATTATAAGATATCAAAAATATTGGTTACTTTTGAATCTTGTGAATTGTATATATGTCCAACTCCATATTGCTGCAAATTTCTTTGCCAATGGGTTGAGTTTATTTGTTGTGGATGTATGACCAGGCGTCAGATTAGACGAGTCTATCCGAGTGCTCGCTAGCACTTTAGTTTGGGTCGTGTGACTTCGTTTCTCTAACCATTGAGTAGAGAACTTAGTCTTGCCCGAGTACTACTTTTAGTACCCTTGTTCAAGAGATAACAATGATCAAGCACCTCTTGAAGGACCGTAGCATTGGTTCCTTCTGGGTGAATCATATCCTCTTGATGATCACAGCTTGAGTGCGAAGGTAGGTGGACCTCTGTCCAGGGTGTATGTAACAAGGTGAGTACTGTCTCGCCTTGTTACGCCTTATAGGAACTAGTCTCCACTATGGTGGATTCCATATTCGCTATAGGCTGATAGCCGGGTGTTAAGCCGTACTACCTTGTGAGTTGTATTGAGCTCGAAGCTCATAACTCAGGTTTGGTTTCCACTGAACCAATCTATCCGAGTAATATGATATATTAGTCGGAGGTAATCCCTGCTATTGCAGAGAC
The DNA here is from genome assembly GCA_009763385.1 of Coix lacryma-jobi var. lacryma-jobi. Lineage (NCBI taxonomy): Eukaryota > Viridiplantae > Streptophyta > Magnoliopsida > Poales > Poaceae > Coix > Coix lacryma-jobi. Next base: position 114,949,272 of record CM019823.1, read on the forward strand.
TGTTATGCGACTGAATAGTCGTGATGAGCTGTAGAAAATAGCCTAGATAAAAAAAAGTTCTTATGTCTTATGAACTTCAAACTTTATTAATATCCGATTAATAAATACAATTGCCCTGAGTCAGTATTGTAGCGTAATCCTTAAGTATGGAATTTCTTCAAGTGCTCAATATTCCATGAATTTGGCAGTGGAGATCCATCTTCAGTGACTAGCTCAAATGACCCGGGTCTTGTTACTTTGGATACAATGTAAGGACCTTCCCATGGACTCATGAGCTTGTGACGTCCGGCGGTGTTCTGAATTTTCTTCAACACCATGTCGCCCACTTGGAAGTTGCGGTGATGGACGTTTTTATCATAATAGCGCCTCATCCCTTGAAGGTATCTTGCTGATTGAAAAAGTGCGGTTAGTCGGGCTTCTTCAAGGCTGTCGACTTCTAACCGTCTGGTATCATCGGCTTCGCCCTCGTTGTACTGCTCCGTTCGTGGGGAGTTCCAGATTAAGTCAGCCGGTAAGATTGCCTTAGTACCATATACCAGGAAAAAAGGTGTTTGGCCTGTTGCCTGACTTCGTTGTGTTCGTAGCCCCCAGACTACCTTAGGCAATTCTTCAATCCACTTTCCGCCGTGATCTTTTAGCAGGTCAAACAGCCTTGGTTTTAACCCGGCAAGAATCAGGGCGTTTGCTCTTTCGACTTGGCCATTAGACTGTGGGTGAGCTACTGATGCGTAGTCTATTTTGACTCCACAGTTGCTAGCCCATGTCTTGAATTCAATAGCCGTGAAAGGGGATCCAAGGTCGGTGATGATTCTGTGCGGCATCCCGAAGCGGTGAAAGATGCTCTGCATGAACTGTACTAATTTAGAGGCGTTGAACTTAACCAGGGGCATGTACTCGATCCACTTTGTGAACTTGTCAATTGCAACATAGATGTACTCGAATCCGCCTGGGGCACGCTTGAGAGGACCCACCATATCGAGTCCCCAGCATGAGAAGGGCCATGATGGAGGGATGCATATAAGTTCATGTGCGGGTACATGCTGCTGTTGGGCAAAGAACTGGCATGATTGACAGCGACGGACTAAGTCTTCTGCGTCTTTCAAGGCTGAGGGCCAATAGTACCCTGATCTGAAGATCTTTTCGACTAGTGTCCTTGAAGCTGCGTGATTACCACAGCACCCAGAGTGGACTTCATTCAGGATTTCCTTGCCTTCTTCTGGTGTAATACACTTGAGGAGGACCCCTGATGAAGCTCCGCGTCGATACAGCTTGTCTCCGACTAGAACATAGTTTTTGCTATGCCTGGTGACTTGCTCTGCCGCAGTTTTGTCGCTTGGTAGCTTATGCTCTTTGAAATAATCAATGAAAACTCGTGTCCAGTCGGGTGCTAGAGATAGGACCTGGGTTGCGGGTTCTGGCTTGAGCTCCTCTTTCTCCTGGATTGAAGGCTTGGATAACTCATGTACGAAGGTACCACTGGGAACTTGTGCTCTGTCGAAACCCAATTTTGCGAGTATATCTGCTGCCATGTTGAGATCCCGGGTAACATAAATGAGTTCCAGTCCCGCAAAGTGCTTTTCCAACTTGCGTACTTCAGCACAATAGGCATTCATTGTTTCCTTGGTACAGTCCCAGTCTTTATTAACTTGGTGAATAACCACAGAAGAATCGCCATAGACTAATAGCCGCTTGATACCTAGGGTGACTGCTAGTTTAAGTCCGTGGAGCAGTGCCTCATACTCCGCTTCATTGTTGGTGGCTGGCCACAGTATTTGCAGGACGTATTTGAGCTGTTCGCCAATGGGTGATACAAGAAGGACTCCGGCTCCTGCTCCTCTAAGTTTTAAGGACCCGTCGAAGTACTGTGACGGAACCTCCTGGATTATTAGGGCCCACGTGTACCTGTCCTTGTCCTACAGACCTCGAACAGACATACACTGCGCCCAATAGCCCAAAAGACCCACCATGTGTCATCGGGTAACCCGACTCATCCACGTTTTCTTACACTCCCAGGATCATTGCAAGAGTCATTGTAGTATTTCAACATTTCACAAATAATATACATCAGAGATAAAAGTGCGGAAGTATTACACCATAAGTTTTACAAACCAGTTGTTCAAACTCACGTCGTTATTACAAACCATAGTTTCAAACTTTATCCTAGGTAGTGGAAGTAGCATTAATAGAACTGTATTTCACACAAACAACCCCGCCTAAGGGTTGCATTACTCCTCCCCGGACACGTCCTCCTCAATGACGGTCACGCAACAAGCCTCGAAACAAGGCTGCTCGTGAACGTCACCTGCAACAGTGGATTAACAAACCCTGAGTACAAAGGTACTCAACAAGACTGACCCGACAAGAGAAGAGAAGAACAGGTATGCTGGCTTGGGTAGGCTCAACAGAATTTTTCATTTGCATAAAAGCTTACTAAAGTAGTTCTAGATTCAAATTTTACTTAAATGAAGTACTTGGTAAGAACTGAAAGTGAATCATTAGTGAGAGATCATCATCATTCTTTCTTAAACCAGTTCCATTTTCATTCTACGGTGCGGGTCGAAAGATTGAGTCTCCTTAACCGAGGAGCACGACGATTCGAACCGATTCAACCAGATCTGGGAGTTTTCCACGATCATACGATATATGTAGACACGTGATCACACATATACCAACCCCAACCTCGGATCCTCCAAACAAGACCGGGTACGCGCCACCCGAGAGTACTTGTACACCTTCAATCCGGGACTTTAACCCACGAGGGTAGCTAGTACTCCCGCCATCTCTCCACTCCCAGTGCGCGATTAGCCGTTCTTATTTAAGAACCACCAAGGCAGAGCTTACCGTAGCATATGATCGGTACTTCACAATTTCTCAATCTAGCAGGCCAACAACGGTTAACCCTATCTCGACACATCCGGGTTACCCTACACCAACACAAGGTTTGATGTATGTGCCCGTATGGTCTTAACCATCATACTTTCTCTTAATCATTTCAAAACGATAAGTATCAAAACCTTTATCGGGAGCGTGAGAAAGCAAGGCTGAGCATTTCTATCATTTGCATAAAGCAGGTGTCAAGGAATAATATCTCGATAACAAGGTTGAGTATGCATCAACAGGTTTAAAACATTTATTTGCTAAACATTTAATGCATCAGGTTATCGAAAGTAAGTGTAATTGTAAATCCACGAAAATGGTTAAATGAACCGGGGCTTGCCTTCGTTGACCGAAAGAGTCTGGAACTCCTGATAATCCGGATCAACTGGATACTCTGAAGCTTCCGGACCAACCTCGTTCGAACACTCGATCACTTCGGAAGCTACACGATAAAAGAGTGCATGCTTAATTGAATGCTCATGACATGATCATGGTAAAGATGGAAATTTACTAGGTTATTAACACTTGACTTGCAACAACTTGCCTCCACGGTAAAGTTGCAAACCAACAAAACTAACTTATATAAACAGATATGGTTTCAAGGAGTGACTCTTGCCTGCATCAAGCAGCAGATCAAGATAATTCATTTATCTCAACCATTAAAACTACTCTAAAGAACTTGGGTTTTATGTTTTATAACATTATTGAACCATAAAGAAAGCAATTTTAATTAGCCGAAAATAAGTTGTGCAGCAAACTATGTTCAACTTAGTTCAAACTTAGTACACAGATTGGTTATGATTCAAACAATGCACAAAATAAATTTCAGCATTTTTGGAGTTAAACTTGATTTTATAAAAAATCATTGAATCCTTATTCAAGAATTAAGAGGCATAATTTTTACTGCAAAACAAAATACAGAAACATGCCCATTTTATATTTTTCATAAAAACTACACATTTCATAGAACATGTACAAAATTTTTCATGATTTTTGGATCAACAGATTAATTCATACAAAAATAACAAAACCAGCAACAGTATGCACACATCAGAAATAGACTAAAATGTTTAAAATAAACAAAACCCCCAATGGGCCGAATCTGGCCCGATCGGCCCATCCCGCACGCAAGCTGGCCCAACGCGGGCCTGCCCGCGCTTGCACTGCCAGTTTTGCAGAAAAGCCCTCTGGCTTTAACAAAACTTCAACCAAGACCTTGACACTATTTGGCACTATTCAACTGAGTCTAGGACTTTGCACTTAGGCCCTCGGGTTTTGCCGAATTCTCGTCGACACGTCCCCGACTCCATGGCTGACAACGGCGAGCTTCGGCTCGCGCACGCCGGAGCAACTGGACCTTCTCCGGCCAAACCAACCAGCTCAGCACCTTCCCCTTCACCTCACGACTCTGATGAGCCCACAAACTCCCTTCCTCGACCTCTCTCTCTACTCTGACTACGACAGCGGCGGCACGGCGGTGGCACGCTGACCAACTGGGAGCTCTAACGAGCCCACGAACAAGCGCATCAGCACCAGAGGCTCACCACGACCCTAGCGGGCTAGGTCTCCGAGGCTGACGCGGCTCCGAACGGTGATAACGACGACAACGGTGGGTTCCAACGGTGCGGCTCGACGGCGACGACCTGTTCCGGCTGAGACAGGGGGAGATAAGGTCAAAGACCTGGCGTTAGAGCATCAGGAAGAGATAAGCAAGAGAGAACGAGGTTCAGGTGAGGATGATAGAGCCCCGAGCTTGCTGACCACGGCGGCGGCGTCGATGGTGGTGCCTGGAACCGGAGATGAAGAAGACGACCACGCCGGGCGGCTGCGGGGGCGAGCGAGGCTACGACCTAGCTCTACGGCTCCGCAACGATGAGGCGAACATGGTGACGCGGTTGAACGGGACGAACGAGCGCTCACGTGGCCGGCGTAGCTGAGCAGAGGGACGGCGGCGATGGCGAGCGAGCAGAGGAGAAAAGCGAAGCACGGTGCTTCTGTGGGACGATAGGGGTGAAGGAGAGGGCGGCGGCGTGAAGAACTCGCACACGCAGCTACCAAGCAGCTCGCTGGCGCAACGCATGCGCCCCAACGCGAGCACGGCCCGGGCGGAGCAGCTCGCTGGCGAGCTCTAGGAGCTTCCCCCTTCATGCACTGTTCCTTGCTCTCTCCCCCCTTTCTGAAATTTTTAAATTACTTTAGAAATTTGAACTGCACTTCAAGTTTTGCCAAAATATGAACTGCAGAGTTTGAAAAGTTGTACAACTTTGCTTTAACATCCCATGGCTGATTTCAACTGGAAATAAGTCAATTTGATCAAAACAGTTCAAATCCATTTCAAATTGGAAATTTGAAAAGGGGACAGAACTAGGGTTTTGTAGTAGAAGCAAAATTACTTTGGATTTTGCAATGACACTTGGAAAATGGTCAATGTATGAAATGTTCCTTTTGAAATTCTCTACAACTTTGATGTAAACCTCAAACTCAGATTTCAAATAGTTTTTGAAATGCAAGTTTAGAATCAAAAGGGGACCATTTCCAGGGTTTGAATAGATTCAAAATTATATAGAATTTTGATGACTTTCCCATTTCTGGGCTACACAAATTTTTATACCCTTTTGAATTGTTGAACTTGGATTCATGTCCTTACCTGACTTTAGTCAACTGGGAATGAACACAAGTTATTTCATAATGACATTCCAAATTAGGGTTTTGAGCTACCTCACAAGCAATAACAAAATGCTCACACATTAGGAATTAAACTCATTTTAGTGAATGCATCTCAAGGTGAGCTAGCACATGATGCTATGGAATGCTTATGATGGCATGACAATATTTTATTCATGTAAACACCTGAGGTGTTACATCCTTTCCCCCTAAAAGAAATCTCGACCCGAGATTTCACCACAAACTAAACCAACTACTAAAGTTGTGGGGTACGGGGATAAAGATTACAAACTTTTTACAAAACTAGGAACACGTTCTATTGTCAACCTCTTTCACTGCCCTGACTGTATGGTTGCATAGAACTCAGGAAACTGCTCTATTAGGAATTCTTCGGTTTCCCAAGTTGCTTCCTCCTCAGAATGCTGACTCCATTGAACTTTATAGAACCTGTGAGTGTGTCGTCGAGTCACTCTATCTCGTTGATCGAGAATTTTGATGGGATACTCTGAGTATGTCATATTAGGCTCAAGTTGTACCCCTTCAACATCAACCACTTGGTCAGGAACTCGTAGACACTTCTTCAGCTGAGAGATGTGAAACACATTATGAATCTCTGATAGATGAGCTGGTAATTGAATACGGTATGCCACTTTGCCACACTTGGCCAGAATTTGAAATGGCCCAATGTATCGGGGAGCAAGTTTTCCTTTGACCCCGAAACGATAAACACCCTTGGTGGGTGACACCTTTAGATACACAAAATCTCCTTTGGCAAACGTCAAAGGTCTACGTCTTTTGTCTGCATAGCTTTTCTGTCGAGATTGTGCTATTTTCATATTTCTTTGTATGAGTTTGACCTTCTGTTCAGTCTCTTGAACTAGATTGACACCAAAGAACCATCTTTCACCAGGTTCGGACCAATGTAAAGGAGTCTGACACCTTCTGCCATATAAAGCTTTAAATGGTGCCATACGGATACTCTCTTGATAACTATTATTGTATGAGAACTCTGCTAATGGTAAGCACTCATCCCACTTAAATGGAAAGTTAAGGGCACACGCTCTGAGCATATCTTCTAATATCTGATTTACTCTTTCAGTCTGACCATCTGTTTGTGGGTGGTAAGCTGTACTGTGTAAGAGTTTAGTGCCCAGAGACTCATGTAGACTTTCCCAGAATTTTGAAACAAACTGAGTACCCCTATCTGAGACAATAGTCTTAGGAACTCCATGCAAACTCATAATCCTCTGAAAGTATATCTTGGCATATGTGGACGCTGAGTAGATGGTCTTGACTGGTATAAAATGCGAAACCTTGGTTAGACGATCTACTATAACCCAAATAGAGTCGTAGCCCTTGGATGTTCTTGGTAAACCAACAATAAAGTCCATACTGATGTCCTCCCATTTCCAAGCAGGAATTGGCAATGGCTGCAGTTCACCAGCTGACTTAAGATGAATGGCTTTGACTTTCTGACAAGTATCACATCTGGCTACATACTTTGCAATCTCGATTTTCATCTTAGTCCACCAGAATCTTTGTCTAAGATCCTGGTACATTTTTGTACTCCCCGGATGAATCGCAAACGGGGTAAGATGAGCTTCATCCAGAATCTGCTTCCTCAACACAGGATTCTTGGGAACAACCAGTCTATCCTTGAACCAGACCACTCCTGCTTCATCAACTCGGAAGCAAGAAGCTTTGTCTGCTTTGGCTTTCTCTTTGAGGTGAACAATACCCTTATTTTCTTTCTGAGCAGCTACAATCTGATCTTTGATAGATGACTGAACTGATATATTAAACAAACTGCCCTGAGTGATCATCTGAATACCCAGTTTTTCTAACTCGGAACAGAGAGTAAGATCTACTGGTCTGACAGTGATACAGTTGCAACGAACCTTCCTACTAAGAGCATCGGCTACAACATTTGCCTTTCCGGGATGGTAATGCACTTCAAGATCATAATCCTTGATTAGCTCTAACCACCTCTGTTGTCTCACATTTAACTCTGACTGAGTGAATATATATTTCAGACTCTTGTGGTCGGTGTATATGTGACATGTGTTGCCCAAGAGGTAATGACGCCAAATCTTTAAGGCGTGAACAACTGCTGCTAACTCTAAGTCATGAGTTGGATAGTGTTCTTCATGACGTTTCAACTGTCTGGATGCATAAGCTATCACTCTGCCCTCTTGCATCAAAACACAACCAATCCTGATACCAGAAGCATCACAATACACATCAAACGGCTTCTCAATATTGGGTTGGGCTAAGACTGGAGCTGTAGTTAAGAATTCTCTTAGCTTCTGAAAAGCTTTTTCACATTTATCCGACCAAACAAACTTGACTTCATTCTTTAACAATTGGGTTATAGGTTTGACAACTTTGGAGAAGTCCGGAATAAACCTGCGGTAATAACCTGCCATACCCAGAAAATTGCGAACTTGATGGACAGTTCTGGGGGACTCCCACTCAAGGATTTCTTGCACCTTGCCTGGATCCACAGCTACACCTTCAGCCGATAGCACATGACCCAAAAATGGAACTTTGTCTAACCAGAACTCACATTTACTGAACTTTGCATAAAGCTGATGATCTCTCAGACGACCCAACACTACTCGGAGATGTTCAGCATGCTCTTGTGGATTCTTGGAATATATCAAAATATCATCAATGAACACCACTACAAACTTGTCTAGCTCAGGCATGAATACTGAGTTCATCAGGTACATGAAGTGAGCTGGAGCATTGGTCAACCCAAAGGACATGACCAAGTACTCATATAGGCCATATCTGGTGGTTAAAGCAGTTTTAGCAATATCTTCAGGCCTTATCTTAATCTGGTGATATCCAGATCTCAGATCTATCTTGGAAAATACCTTGGCGCCCGCGAGTTGATCAAACAGAAGATCAATCCGCGGCAAAGGGTACTTATTCTTCACCGTCACTTCATTAAGCGGACGATAGTCCACACATAGCCTCAATGTTTGGTCTTTCTTTTTGACAAACAAAGCAGGACAGCCCCATGGTGATGAACTAGGTCTGACATAACCTTTATCAAGCAGTTCTTGCAACTGAACTTTCAATTCTGCCAGTTCTTTAGGTGGCATTCTATAGGCTCATCGAGATATTGGTGCCGTTCCTGGTTTTAGCTCTATGCTGAACTCGACATCACGGTCTGGTGGTAACCCCGGCAAGTCCTCAGGAAACACATCCGGAAACTCGCAGACTACTGGAATATCCTTATCTCTTTAACTGGTGTTGCACAGACGTTGCCGCACATCTGGTCAACGGTTTTCTTGGGAATTGGAAGTTGGATAAAGAGTTCAGAAGTACTATTAGGTATGATCAACCTGATTGTTCTATGCAAGGCATCTAATACTGCCTTCTGCTGGTACATCTAGTTCATTCCTAGGATCACATCTATATCCTGATCCTTGATTACTATCATATTAGTGGGATAAGTATGCCCGGCAAATTCTACGGGCACCTGATGCACCACTTCCTTTGTATACAAACGACATCCCGGTGTGTGTATAAGGAAATTTTCTTGTGCTTCCCCAGTAGGTATATGATGCTTTTCAACAAAACTCTTACTGATAAAGGTATGCGATGCACCAGAATCAAATAGTACTATTGCAGGATGATGAGCAACTGAAAACATACCCATCATGACGGGTTCCCCTTCAGGAATATCTGCCACTTGTGCGTAATACACCCGGCCAGTCTTCTGGACGGTCTTATTCTTTTGATTGTTATTGTGGCCTTGATGCTGCTGTGGTTGTTGCTGTGGCCGCTGCTGGGAATTCTGACCATTTTGCCCCTGGGGAGTATTTGGAGTAATCTTCTTGGGATATGGGCAATTACGGAAGAAATGACCCGGCTTCCCACAGTTGTAGCAGGGGTAATTGTGGTTCTGGGGAGTTTGGGTTCGAATGCCAGGGACATTCGGCTGTCGTGGATAATTAGAGTTCACAACAGTTTTAGCGGATGACTGCTGTGAGCTGGCTTGTTGTTCCTAGGGTGGACGGTACTGTGGACGGTTGTGCTGGACTGGGTGGTATATGATACGCTGGCGCTTCTTATTGCCACCAAACGATCCAGTCGAACTCCCACCCTTCCTCTTTTTAGCTTCGAGATGCTTGAAATGCTTCTCTTCTGCAGATATAGCTTTATTCACCGCATCATTGAAGGAGATATTATCGTCACACATTGCCAGCATCTTCTGCATCTTCGTATTCAACCCCCTCATGAAGCAATTGCGCTTCTTGTCATCGGTGTTCACATGATCCAAAGCATACTGAGATAGGTGATTAAACTTGCCAATATACTGCTGTACTGGCTGATCCCCTTGCCTGAGGGCTAAGAACTCTTCGGCCTTCATCCGCATCACACCCGCTGGAATGTAGTGAGCTTTGAAAGCTCTCGAGAACTCATCCCAGGTAATGCGGTGTTCTGGAGCTTGTGCAGCCTCAAAATTTGCCCACCAAGTTCCTGCAGCTCCCCTCAACTGCTGGGCTGCGAAGGCTGGCTTCTGAGTTTCAGTGCAGTGGATTAGCTCAAACTTCTGATTCATAGTACGGAGCCAATCTGCAGCTTCTAGAGGCTCCTCAGCCTTAGTGAATACCGGCGGCCTGGTCTCTGTGAAATCTTGATAAGTACTTTCCTGGACCTGATGATGATGTCGGCCGCGCTGCCCATATGGTGCATTCTGAACTAGGCCCTGTAGCAGACGTGCATTGTCTGTGGTGGCACGCATGAGTGCTGCAATGGCTTCTGCCAGAGTTGGTGGAACTGGGGGTGCGTTGGGAACACCCTCCCCATCATGAGACAAACCAGTCCCATCAGCAGCACGGGTATAAGGCATCTGCTCATAAACAAACCAATCTTTATTGATCTCTGGGTTATGATACAAAAACAGTAACTGCTTACACACTCATGTTACATTATTCATGCATAACAGAACAGATACATGATTCCACTAGCTTAGGATCATGTTCAGCTAAACTATTACACAGCCCTTACCCTCTAGGGTTTAAGATCCACGCCTGACACTCTAGTGGGAGACGACTCACTCGTCACCCTCACTCTCACTGTCGCTGTCATCAGCAAACTCAACCACATTAGGATCTTCCTCACTCTGCCCAACTACCTCTCCATCATCGATGATTGTACCCATCTCATCTTCAGTTGCATCTTGAGGTGGAGGTGGATGGAGTTGATCATACAGCACATGGACTTCCTCATGCAACTAGTCATTGAACGCTTCTATATCCGTTACATACGCCTCCAACTCATGCAGACGAGCTAAAGCGGCATCTTCACGCTGCCAAGCGGTGTTCCGTTCTCCAAGCATTTTAGTCATGAGTTTTTCTGCATTGACCATGCTTCTGTTGGCCCCCTCCAGCTTGAGTTTCATGCCTCCAGCTTTGGCAAGTGCTAAACTCTTCTCTCGAGAGGTGGTGTCCAACTGAGATTTCAGCTCACGAACCTCTGCTCGTAAGTCCTCATTGATCTCCTGACTCCTGCTGGACTCTTCCTCCTTGCGGGATGCGAGTTGGTGCATGGGTACACCATGAGGACCTGTACTCTTGCGAGGTGTTTCCTTACCGCGTGGCATCCTAGTGAGATAAGATTTTGAATTCGGCAGATAAAGGAAAAATACTTTTTGGATAGCAAGAAAGGATTGGATTCTAACCCTTACCCCACTATACCATAAACCACAAGTTGATTAAGCATGATGCATGAAGCGTACTTACGCATAAGGCATATAAAATTTAAATTATACTCTCTTATATAGGAGTAGAAATTTAACAACAATTTCAAGTTAAGGCTTAACTTAACATGCTGCTCCACTTAACAATCTACGATCTACTATTTTTAAGACAGAACATAGATCGAATAGCATGAACAAGGTAAGTCAAAAGCATTTTTGGATCAAACTAGATTTCAAATAGTTTTGACTCAAATCATTTTGAACTTTTGCAACAATACTACAAGACTGCTGCAATGATCGCTCTGATACCAGCTGTGACGGAACCTCCTGGATTATTAGGGCCCACGTGTACCTTTCCTTGTCCTACAGACCTCGAACAGACATACACTGCGCCCAATAGCCCAAAAGACCCACCACGTGTCATCGGGTAACCCGACTCATCCACGTTTCCTTACACTCCCAGGATCATTGCAAGAGTCATTGTAGTATTTCAACATTTCACAAATAATATACATCAGAGATAAAAGTGCGGAAGTATTACACCATAAGTTTTACAAACCAGTTGTTCAAACTCACGTCGTTATTACAAACCATAGTTTCAAACTTTATCCTAGGTAGTGGAAGTAGCATTAATAGAACTGTATTTCACACAAACAACCCCGCCTAAGGGTTGCATTACTCCTCCCCGGACACGTCCTCCTCAATGACGGTCACGCAACAAGCCTCGAAACAAGGCTGCTCGTGAACGTCACCTGCAACAGTGGATTAACAAACCCTGAGTACAAAGGTACTCAACAAGACTGACCCGACAAGAGAAGAGAAGAACAGGTATGCTGGCTTGGGTAGGCTCAACAGAATTTTTCATTTGCATAAAAGCTTACTAAAGTAGTTCTAGATTCAAATTTTACTTAAATGAAGTACTTGGTAAGAACTGAAAGTGAATCATTAGTGAGAGATCAACATCATTCTTTCTTAAACCAGTTCCATTTTCATTCTACGGTGCGGGTCGAAAGATTGAGTCTCCTTAACCGAGGAGCACGACGATTCGAACCGATTCAACCAGATCTGGGAGTTTTCCACGATCATACGATATATGTAGACACGTGATCACACATATACCAACCCCAACCTCGGATCCTCCAAACAAGACCGGGTCCGCGCCACCCGAGAGTACTTGTACACCTCCAATCCGGGACTTTAACCCACGAGGGTAGCTAGTACTCCCGCCATCTCTCCACTCCCAGTGCGCGATTAGCCGTTCTTATTTAAGAACCACCAAGGCAGAGCTTACCGTAGCATATGATCGGTACTTCACAATTTCTCAATCTAGCAGGCCAACAACGGTTAACCCTATCTCGACACATCCGGGTTACCCTACACCAACACAAGGTTTGATGTATGTGCCCGTATGGTCTTAACCATCATACTTTCTCTTAATCATTTCAAAACGATAAGTATCAAAACCTTTATCGGGAGCGTGAGAAAGCAAGGCTGAGCATTTCTATCATTTGCATAAAGCAGGTGTCAAGGAATAATATCTCGATAACAAGGTTGAGTATGCATCAACAGGTTTAAAACATTTATTTGCTAAACATTTAATGCATCAGGTTATCGAAAGTAAGTGTAATTATAAATCCACGGAAATGGTTAAATGAACCGGGGCTTGCCTTCGTTGACCGGAAGAGTCTGGAACTCCTGATAATCCGGATCAACTGGATACTCTGAAGCTTCCGGACCAACCTCGTTCGAACACTCGATCACTTCGGAAGCTACACGATAAAAGAGTGCATGCTTAATTGAATGCTCATGACATGATCATGGTAAAGATGGAAATTTACTAGGTTATTAACACTTGACTTGCAACAACTTGCCTCCACGGTAAAGTTGCAAACCAACAAAACTAACTTATATAAACAGATATGGTTTCAAGGAGTGACTCTTACCTGCATCAAGCAGCAGATCAAGATAATTCATTTATCTCAACCATTAAAACTACTCTAAAGAACTTGGGTTTTATGTTTTATAACATTATTGAACCATAAAGAAAGCAATTTTAATTAGCCAAAAATAAGTTGTGCAGCAAACTATGTTCAAATTAGTTCAAACTTGGTACACAGATTGGTTATAATTCAAACAGTGCACAAAATAAATTTCAGCATTTTTGGAGTTAAACTTGATTTTATAAAAATCATTGAATCCTTATTCAAGAATTAAGAGGCATAATTTTTAATGCAAAACAAAATGCAGAAACATGCCCATTTTATATTTTTCATAAAAACTACACATTTCATAGAACATGTACAAAATTTTAAATGATTTTTGGATCAACAGATTAATTCATACAAAAATAACAAAACCAGCAACAGTATGCACACATCAGAAATAGACTAAAATGTTTAAAATAAACAAAACCCCCAATGGGCCGAATCTGGCCCGATCGGCCCATCCCGCGCGCAAGCTGGCCCAACGCGGGCCTGCCCGCGCTTGCACTGCCAGTTTTGCAGAAAAGCCCTCTGGCTTTAACAAAACTTCAACCAAGACCTTGACACTATTTGGCACTATTCAACTGAGTCTAGGACTTTGCACTTAGGCCCTCGGGTTTTGTCGAATTCTCATCGACACGTCCCCGACTCCATGGCTGACAGCGGCGAGCTTCGGCTCGCGCACGCCGGAGCAACTGGACCTTCTCCGGCCAAACCAACTAGCTCAGCACCTTCCCCTTCACCTCACGACTCTGATGAGCCCACAAACTCCCTTCCTCGACCTCTCTCTCTACTCTGACTACGACAGCGGCGGACGCGGCGGCACGGCGGCGGCACGCCGGCCAACTGGGAGCTCTAACGAGCCCACGAACAAGCGCATCAGCACCAGAGGCTCACCACGACCCTAGCGGGCTAGGTCTCCGAGGCTGACGCGGCTCCGAACGGTGATGACGACGACGACGGCGGGTTCCAACGGTGCGGCTCGACGGCGACGACCTGTTCCGGCTGAGACAGGGGGAGATAAGGTCAAAGACCTGGCGTTAGAGCATCAGGAAGAGATAAGCAAGAGAGAACGAGGTTCAGGTGAGGATGATAGAGCCCCGAGCTTGCTGACCACGGCGGCGGCGTCGATGGTGGTGCCTGGAACCGGAGATGAAGAAGACGACCACGCCGGGCGGCTGCGGGGGCGAGCGAGGCTACGACCTAGCTCTACGGCTTCGCAATGATGAGGCGAACACGGTGACGCGGTTGAACGGGATGAACGAGCGCTCACGTGGCCGGCGTAGCTGAGCAGAGGGACGGCGGCGACAGCGAGCGAGCAGAGGAGAAAAGCGAAGCACGGTGCTTCTGTGGGACGATAGGGGTGAAGGAGAGGGCGGCGGCGTGAAGAACTCGCACACGCAGCTACCAAGCAGCTCGCTGGCGCGACGCATGCGCCCCAACGCGAGCACGGCCCGGGCGGAGCAGCTCGCTGGCGAGCTCTAGGAGCTTCCCCCTTCATGCACTGTTCCTTGCTCTCTCCCCCCTTTATGAAATTTTTAAATTACTTTAGAAATTTGAACTGCACTTCAAGTTTTGCCAAAATATGAACTGCAGAGTTTGAAAAGTTGTACAACTTTGCTTTAACACCCCATGGCTGATTTCAACTGGAAATAAGTCAATTTGATCAAAACAGTTCAAATCCATTTCAAATTGGAAATTTGAAAAGGGGATAGAACTAGGGTTTTGTAGTAGAAGCAAAATTACTTTGGATTTTGCAATGACACTTGGAAAATGGTCAATGTATGAAATGTTCCTTTTGAAATTCTCTACAACTTTGATGTAAACCTCAAACTCAGATTTCAAATAGTTTTTGAAATGCAAGTTTAGAATCAAAAGGGGACCATTTCCAGGGTTTGAATAGATTCAAAATTACTTAGAATTTTGTACAGAAACTTTAAAAATTTTGAATACCAAAGTTGTACCTCTTCTCAAGATCTACTAAAAAGCTTTTAGGGTCAACCCCTAACTAAGCATAGATTTTGAGTTAACTAAAAAGGGCTAATTAACTATATAGAATTTTGATGACTTTCCCATTTCTGGGCTACACAAATTTTTATACCCTTTTGAATTGTTGAACTTGGATTCATGTCCTTACCTGACTTTAGTCAACTGGGAATGAACACAAGTTATTTCATAATGACATTCCAAATTAGGGTTTTGAGCTACCTCACAAGCAATAACAAAATGCTCACACATTAGGAATTAAACTCATTTTAGTGAATGCATCTCAAGGTGAGCTAGCACATGATGCTATGGAATGCTTATGATGGCATGACAATATTTTATTCATGTAAACACCTGAGGTGTTACAAGTACATCTTCCAATGGTCGGGAATAGCGTTGTCTTTAGTCTGCTGTATTTCAGTCCATTCGGCGACAAAATCAGCTAGAGCCTGAGACTTGATAGCTTTCCTTGGAGTGAACTTGATGTTGAGTGCCCCTAATTCAACTGCCCACTTAGAAATCCTTCCAGTAGCGTCACGGTTGTGGAGGATTTCTCCTAAAGGAAAATCCGTGACTACCGTGATTTCATGAGCCTCGAAGTAGTGCCGCAGCTTTCTTGAGGATATAAGTAACGCATAGAGCAGTTTTTGTACTTGCGGGTACCTGACCTTCGAGACAGAGAGTACCTCACTGATGTAGTAAACTGGTCGCTGGGTATTGTAGATGTGCTTGTCGTCTTTGCACTCCACTATGATTGCGGTACTCACAACGTGTGTGGTGGTTGCAATATACAGCACCATCGGTTCCCTGGGCTCTGGTGGCGTCAGTATGGGTGAATTGGTAAGGTAGCCTTTGAGTTGTTCAAAGGCCCTGTCCGCTTCTTCCGTCCACTGAAATTTATCACCGGCTTTGAGTAATTTGAAGAAAGGTAATCCCTTTTCTCCGAGTCGCGAGATAAATCGATTTAACGCAGCCATGCACCTGGTGAGCTTCTGAACGTCACGGACAGAGGTAGGCGGCTTCATGCTAATGATAGTTGTGATCTGCTTTTGACTCGCCTCGATGCCTCGATGACTAACGAGAAATTCGAGTAACTGTCCTGAGGGTACCCCGAAGACGCATTTGGTTGGATTGAGCCTCCATTGATACGCGCATAATCGGTTGAAGGTTTCCTCTAGGTCTAAAATCAGGGTAATCGGATCCTTAGTTTTTATGACCACGTCGTCAACATAAGCTTCTGCATTGCGGCCGATCTGATCGCCCAGACAATCTTGGATGGCACGTTGATAAGTAGCCCCCGCGTTCTTCAGTCCGAAGGACATGGTTTTGTATCAGTATGCCCCGAAAGGAGTAATGAACGATGTCTTGGGTTGGTCCTCTTCTTTGAGAGCAATCTAATGGTACCCGGAGTAACAATCTAGAAAAGATAACAAAGCGGAACCTGCGGTGGCATCAACTATTTGATCTATCCCTGGTAGTCTGAAAGGATCCTTTGGACAATGCCTGTTAAGGTCTGTGTAGTCGACACACATGCGCCACTCAGCAGAGTTCTTCTTCTTGACTAGTACTGGGTTAGCTAACCACTCGGGGTGAAGGATTTCTCTGATGAATCGGGTCGCGAGTAGCTTGGCTGTTTCCTTCTTGATTGCCTCTTTCTTTTATGGTGAGAATCGTCGTAATCTTTGCTTGATGGGTCTAGAGCCTTCCTTTAACTCCAATTTGTGCTCAGCCAAGTTCCTTGGGACCCCAGGCATGTCTACTGGCTTCCAAGCAAATATATCTTTATTTGCTCTAAGGAACTTGGTGAGCGCGAGTTCCTATTCTTCAGATAGGCGAGCGCTGATGACCGTTGTCTTGGAGGGATCACAGGTTTCCAGATCAATGCTTTTTGTGAGGACTGCTGCTGATGGTTGGATAGTACCCGCCTTCTTGGTTGGGATTTCTGAATCTCCAGGCTTGGTATTATGCACCATCTGTGCGAGTTCTTGTAACTCCCGGGTGAGTTGAGCTTTTTCAGCGATTTGGACAGCCTCTGTGTCACAATCAAATGATCGCTTAAGTCACCTCTGAAAGATAGGATTCCTTTAGGACCCGGCATCTTCAGGAGGAGGTACGGGTAGTGAGGTACTGCCATGAACTTGGCGATAGCTGGTCGTCCAAATATGGTGTGGTATGAAGATTCGAAGTCGGCTACCTCAAAACTGATGTACTTAGTCTGATAATTGATCTGAGTTCCAAAAGTGATGGGTAGTATGATTCTCCCAAGTGGTACGACCGCCTTTCCGGGTACTATGCCGTAGAAGGGGGCACTTGATGGTGTGAGCTGTGTTGCGAGATCCAGATTCATCTTGCGTAGGGTGCTTGCAAAAATGACGTTGAGTCCTGCCCCACCGTCGATGAGTACTCTACTCAGCGTAAACCCGGCAACCGTGGGATCCAGGACTAGCGGGTAGTGCCCTGCGTTGGAGACGCTGGTCCATTGGTCTGCTCGGGAGAAGCTGATCGGGTGCTCAGACCAGTCGAGGTACTTGGGAGTCGCCGGTTCCGTAGACATGATCTCCCGCAATGAAAGCTTCTGGAGCCTCTTGCTGTCGCTGGTAGTAACTCCCCCGAAAATGACGTTGATTGTCCCTTTGGGGTGTTGGAAACCACCGTTGTCCTGCGGAGGGTCCTCAGCTGTCTTCTTGCCTTTGTCCTTCTTGTTTTTGTTGAAGTCAGAATTCAAGCCTCGCTCCTTGAGCTGTCGGCAGTGCCTTGCTTGATGTCCACTCTTCGGATGGAAAGGGCATGGTCCGTCGAGCAAGTCATCAAAGGTGTATGGCTTGTTTCCCTTCTTCTGAGGCTCCATGGCAGCAACAGTATTGTCTCCTGCCCTTTTCCGGGTGTTTTGCTGTGGTGCCTCGTTGCCTCTCTAGTTGTTCCCTCGATCACCCTGCGTGATTCTATCAGGGAAACGCTCCTGTGTGCGTTCTTCTGTCGCCATCATGGAGTTTACGGCCCGATGGAACTCGTCAGCGGTGGTCGGGTCCTGTTTGATGAAATCTTTGTAATTGTACCTTTCGCAAATGCCATTGCCAAATAGGTCAATTACTTCTCTGTCTGTGATGTCGGATACTGTAGAGCGGATTTCTGAGAATCGCCTATAGTACTCCCGCATTGACTCGTTTTTCTGTTGCTTGCAGGTTCTGAGCTTAGTCCTCGGGTCTGATCTCTCTGGGACACCAGCAAAGTTTTCAACAAAGATACGATGTAGTTGTTCCCAGGAGTCGACGGACTCGGGTTTTAGCCTATCAAACCAAGCAAGCGGCATTGTCTCTAGAGCCATTGGGAGGTAGAGTGCTTTGACGTCGTTGCTTCCACCAGCTAGCTCGACTGCCTGAGCGTACAGCCTGAGCCACCATTTAGGTTCTGTCTTCCCGTCGTATTTTGAGTAATTTCCGGGTTTGAATTTGCGCGGGAACGGGACTGTCCGGAGCCTTTGGGAAAAGCAGGGGAAGCGATCAACTGCGTCGGATGTTGCAACTGCGACTCCTCTATATGAAGATTCAGCTCCTCCCTCGGCTTGGTCAGGTACTCGGTGGCCCAGACGACTCTTTGCTGGGACTCGACCGAGTCGCTCTTGAACAGGCCGCCTTTGGCTCGGGTGGGATGAAGCTTGCTCATCGGCTAGAGACTCAAGACTCCGTCCCCGAAGTTGTAGCGCAGTAGTCTGAAGCAAGACCAATCGTCGCTCTTCCTCAGGGGTGCGATTGTCTTTGGCTCCCATCTCTGTGGCCAGAGCCATGATGTTCTGGTAGGGTGTCTGGAAAACCTTGTGACCAGCGACCCTCATAAACTCGGGCTCGAGGTTACGGGAGCAATCGGCTCGTCGACGATTGTGCTCGTTCTGTGACTGATGCTCCTGGTCACGTTGAGCGCAGGCTCGATCTTCCGCGTCTTCCTCTAGACGTCTCCGAGTGTTATATTCTGCGAGTCGTGCATTATAGCGGTCGACTGCCTCCTTGCGGTGATTTGCGCGCCTTCTGCGAGCTTCTTTTGCTTGATTCTTTCTAATTCTCTCGGCTTTTAAGGACTCTGTTTCGGCGGGTCCTTCAGGATCATTGTCAGATATCATACTTGGAGTTTTGTCATCCTGGAAGATATCTGGAGGGGTCGGTGGTCATAGAGATGACTGATGCCCCGCCATGAAGACTTCACGAGTGTAGTTCTGGTTTGGCGATCCTGGCGTAACCGATTCCAAACTAGAGGTGCCGGAGATTAGTTCTGTTGAGGTGTCGAGTTCCTCAAGGGGGAGCTGATGTCCATACTGATATGGAAGTTGCTAATCGATTGTGCCAACCAACCTAGCCGGAGCTAGCTGTATTGGCCAATGAACGATATTACCCTCCTCGGTAGAGCTGAAGACGAGTCCTTGCTGAGCTCCTGTCAAAGGTATCTCTTGATGCTCTTTGAACTTTGAGTCAACTAGGTCTTGGAAGTCTTGTGCTGAGTTCTGTAGTCCAAAGATGATGCCATGTTTGATCTCCGGGTCCTTTTCGTTTTCTGAATTTGAGTTCGAGTAGGAGTCGGATGCTTCAAGTTGGCTATCGGAATCTTGCGGATCTTGAACTGCGAGGTTTGCTAGGCTCTGAGCGAGATCATCCATCTTTGGCGTAGCTTGCACTTCTGGATCAATGTGAAGTTATCGATGCAGCTTTCCTTGATCATCCGCGATGCAAGTCCATGAGCCAAAAACGAAAATTGATCCCGCCGAGAACATGTTGTCGTGGTCCGCCGGGCTCTTGGTCGTCGAATCGCCGAAAGCCCCTACCTGGCGCGTCAGCTGTCGGTGTTTGTTAACCGGCAACTCGTCTTGAGTAATCTCAGACGATTTGTTCGGTGGGGATCGGCGTTCGTAGGACTCGGCGAGTACACAGGGACAGCGATTTATACTGGTTCAGGCCGCTAAATAGCGTAATACCTTACGTCCAGTGCGGTGTGTGCCTTGTGTATTGTTATGATTCAATCTCCCCTCCTCTAGGACCTGCGCCCGGCTCCCCTTATATATCTGGGTGAGTCTTAGCACAGACCGAGTCCTAACCGGTTACATCAAAGGAGTCCTATTCTAATTACAAGACTTCCTTTTACAACTCGGCTAAGTTAGAAACGAGAGTCCTAAACCGAGTACACTTCATAACAAGTCTTCGGATCTCTCATGCCGTCCGGGATTAGTCGGAGCAATCATCGACTGATGATATCTCTGACATCCTGGTCCGTCATCAACCTCCCCCGAGCAATGTGAGGGGGATTCAAGCAATAATCCAAAGCAGGAAACCCAATTTTTGTAAGGTACTGTTGACACTGGTTATCTATCATAATTAAGGGATAAATAGATATAAAAAGGGCAAGAATTTGATCACCAACAAAGGTTTAGGGTTTCAACTGACAATATTCCACGAGTTTTGGTGAACTATGATTCTGTAGGGACTAAACCAGGAAATCAACACCGGTAGCTTCCCATAGAAGGAAACCGACGGGAGATAACGCCACCACCACGTCAGGATTATTCTATAAGACTCCAGAGGACGCAAGAAGACACCAGCAGGTCGACCGCCTCGAGAGGCTGACTGGTGGGACCGACCGGTCCCACCAGGAGACCGACCGGCCCCCCCCTTGGGGCCTACGGACTCCTCCTTCTGGAACCTTCCTCCACCGACCTCTAGGATGCATCTCGGTCGTATCTTAAGTCGGTTTGATCCAAGGGCCACGGTTCATCGCCCAGGGCTATATAAACAGCCCCTGACCCCCCTCTCCAGGGCATCGATCAGGGTTTGATTATCATCAATCAGAGCATCAGACATTCATCAGAGAAGGAGATCAATCGGAGGCTCTAGAACTACATCCACCTAGAATAGTAGATATAATAGGATTAGAGGAGGCAAGCTTCGCTTGGATTCCTGATCTAGTCGTGAGAAGGCTCGGTAAACCCAAGATCTTCTCTCTTGTATTAATATTGTGGATCTATTTCATAATTGCTCTTCTAGTTCATCATTGTTCTTCATTGTTTATGTTCTAGTTCATCGTCTAGTTCATCTTCTAGTTCATAATCTTGTTCTAGTTCATGATCTAGTTCGTACTTTAGTTCTTCTCGATGATCTAATTCACCTTATTGTTCATCTTTGTGTTCTAGATAGCAATACAATTGATATGACTAAGACATCAACTACTATATTCTTAATTATATTGCTTATAATCTGCTTTGATTATATATTTGGCATAGATAGTTCATCTTTATGTTTATACTCATGTTTGTATAGCGCTCATCTTAAAGTACAACGGGTGAGTGATAGATGCTGTGTAGGCGTGGTGCCTATACACTATTTATCTGCGAATGCATCCTATGCTCCGGATAGAGTGGTAGATCGCAGGTGTGATATTCCTATTGAATCCTTTTTATTCCACCTCCCGAATATAGTGTTCAGTATGGCTCAGTTAACTCATGGTTTAGGGGTTACTCTGTTTGACACCTTTACTATGGAGTTGCTTCTTGATTATAAATATGATGTGACCTAGCCAATGAATGCCAAATATGTTTGCACTAATCAATGTATGCTATGACTTGTAATTAGAATAACTTAGGAATGTTTCTTATTAATGCCTGTTCTAATCATCACTTGCTAGGCAGTACTGTTCTAGGATTATCCTTGATTGATCTGATCTCTGTTATCATTTATCATTTATCATTTATCATTATCATTTACTCTGTAACCTGATCCCTGTTTGAAGTAATTAGTGTGTTATCAGTCTTTATTATAAGTGTGTGCCATAATGAATGTTGTTAAGTCCTCATTAATATAATACCATCATACTTTGAATTGATTAGTCTCTAGGCTAAATATAAATAACGATACCTGAGACTAGCTTGGGTGAAATGTTTCTACAACGGGTATATTTATCTGTGCGCTTGCGGGTAAATATCTATCTTTAAATCCAGTGCCCTGATATAATTACATTGCTAGCTTCATGTTGGGGATGACAACTTGACGTTAAGTGAAGTTAGTAGTGTCCCGTACACTCTTTAGTGCCTTCACTAGATTATTTTATGTGGTTCATTCTCAAGAGTGATTCCATTAAGGAGTGTCAACAAGCATTTCTAGCGCCGTTGCCGGGGAGCACATCAATTCAGTTAGGGATGGTACCTAGAGTTTTTCATTAGAATCTTTATGAACACTAATAGGACATTGCATTAGCAGCATTTAAAATGATAGCTAGAACATATCATTTTACTTACACACATGTGATAATACACTGATTATTTATTTTTACTCAAACAGGCTTACCCTGGCTTTGTTTATCTTTTTATCTTATGCAGGGTGTGATGTATTGGTTTCCAACTTCCGAAAAACTACATTGAGGATCCCGAAGCTTTACTAAAGAGAAAAAGACGCAAATTTAAGAGACCCTCACCACCACTTCCAGAAGTTAGCCAGATAAGAAGAAGCTTAACACCAGTGTTGGACACCATGGCCGACAAGACACTCCGCGAGTTCTCTGCACCAACCACTGCCAACATCAGGACTGGACCAACAGTCAATGTAGGAGACAACGGATTTGAGCTCAAGCCAGCTTTGATCAACATGGTACAAGCTAATCAGTTTTGCGGAAAGGCACATGAAGACGCAAGCGCTCATCTCCAACACTTTCTGGAGATTTGTAGCACTTTCACCATCAAGGGAGTCGAAAGGGACGCCATTCTACTTCGCTTGTTCCCATTCTCACTCTTGGGAAAAGCAAAACAATGGTTCTACGCCAACAAAGACAAAAACACCTCATGGGCGATCTGTTCAACCACCTTCGTAGCAAAGTTCTTTCTAGTGGGCAAGACGAATGCCCTCCGTGCCAAGATTTCAACTTTCCAACAACAATACGACGAATCAATCCCAGAGGCTTGGGAACGCTTTCAAGACTACATATCAGAATGCCCTCACCATGGGATGGAGAATTGGCTACTCATGCAGACCTTCTACCACGGGCTCACTTCGAGTACCCGTGAGAATGTGGATGCCGCTGCTGGAGGATCATTCTTATCACTCACTATCAACAATGCTACTACACTCATTGAGAAGATGGCCTCTAACCGAGGATGGGACGAGGAGCGCTCTCAACCACGCAAGAGGGGAGGAATACACCAACTAAAGGAAGTAGACATGCTGTCTGCCAAACTTGACCTACTCATGAAGAAGTTCGATGAACACACTCCCAAGAAAGAAGACGTCAAGCAAATCTACGAATCTCGCATGACATGTGAAGAGTGTGGAGGCACTAGTCATTCAGGGAGCAACTGCCCTGAGATTCAAGAGGATGCAAAGTACATCAACAACAACACCAACTATCGTCCTCAACAAGCTCAAGGATGGAACCAACAATCAAGGCCTAATTACTCAGGTAACTACTCAGGTAATTACCAAGGTAATACATTTAACCAACCACCTTTGAGAGAGATGATATCTAGTCAAAACAAGATTATTGATAATATGTCTAAGAAGACAGCTTCCAACGATAAACTGCTTGAAAATATTAATACTAGAATGGATAGCTTTACTTCTGCCATAAAGAATCAACATAGCTTTAATAAAATGATAGAATCTCAGTTATCTCAGTTAGCAGCTTCAGTCCCTATGGCTGAAAAAGGTAAGATTCCCGGAAGTCCGAAAGAGCTAGAGACTGCAAATCTTGTAGACATTTTTGATGCAGGACATCTCATACCTAGACCATCGAGGGAATGGATGGATGACTCCATTGCCCCGAAGAAAGGAGATCCAGGAAGACCTGTGATTTCAATCCATATTGGACCTCACAGTTTTGAAGAAGCAGTCTGCGACCTTGGAGCAAGCATCAACATTATGCCAAAGGTAATATACGAACAAATACATGGTGCACCTCTATTATATACAAGTATGTGTTTGCAGCTTGCAGATCAGACACTGTGCTACCCATTGGGAATCCTAGAAGATGTCTGTATACGAGTAGGACACTCGTATGTGTGTGTAGACTTTATGATCGTTGAAACAGGTGGAGACAATAGAGCACCCATTATTCTTGGACGCCCATTCCTAAGCTCAACCAAAGCCATCATCTACGCGGACAGCGCCAAGATCTGTTTCACAATCACAGGCAATAAAGAAAGATTGAGCTTCAAGAGCCGTACACTCACTACCCGAGTCCACCCTCAGATGCCCTACGAAGATGCAAGCACCATATCATCAAAGAAGAAGAATAGGAACAGAAGGAGGAAGAACAAGGCTACACAACCACATCAAGACACAGTATGGATGGTCAACTCTGTCCGAACAGAATACGACCACCTTCTTCCATCACCATACCTCACTAAGAGAGATGACCCAAGCGTACCCACCATCGATTGCAAGATTGAGGGAAGTACATTCCACAAGACGTTCTGCGACATCAGTTCAAGTGTCAACATAATGTCTAAGGTAACATATGAACACTTATATAAAAATAGACCTATGTATCAGACATATGTGCAGCTGCAGCTGGCGGACCAAACTTATTGATTTCCGGAGGGAATAGTGAAGGACGTGATGATCCAAATTAAAGACCACTATGTTCCCACCGACTTCATAGTACTAGACATGGGAAGAGAAGATGATATTCATATCATCCTAGGAAGACCCTTCCTCAACACCACTGGCGCCATCATCTACATGAGATCTGGAGAGATCCATTTCCAGTTTCCAATAGAGAAGGTACGTTGTTACTTCAATAGTTATGCCACTAATGTACAGGGAAAGAAGAACCACTCAAGGAGGAGGCGCCGCACATCCCAACGCAACAAGAACCGACCAATCAAGGATGGATGGGCTGACTATGAAGGAGAAGTCACCAGGAGTGAAGACATCCCATTAAAGGAAACGAAGGACGAAGAAGTAAAGGAGACAAGTCCACCAGTCAAACAAGTATGGAAAAAGAAAGAGAGTTCTACTGACGTGCAATCATCAAGGTCCTCCTCAGGATCTGCTGATGCACCCAAGGAAGAATAAAGAGCATACAAGGAGTCTTGTTCGATAGACTATAAACGTCGAATCCTCGCCGGAAGGTAACTCGGTAGTTATCCATATTCATTAGCATTAAATTCATCATTGCATATTTAGTAGATTTAGCATGAACATTTTACTATTAGTATCATATTTACTTCTTATCAATTATATCTGCATTAGAAAATAAAAATATGGAAACTCTAAGCCCCATGAGAGTATTACACTTTCTGTGGAGGCATAAAAATATACATTTGCATATTTACTTCTGCATTGCATACATCCATAAAAACAAAAAAACCTAAAAAGAGACACTATGAAACACTGCTGAAACTCTGCTTAGTGGAAAGGAAGAACATAAATAATCTTAAGAGCTTTAAGACAGCTAGACAAATGGGAGGAATATTTATCACTAAGGCTTAATCAAGTTCCACGAGTTGTGTTGTCTATCTTTGAATTCAGCAGGAAGAGAAGAAGAGAAGTAATTAAGAAGACGCTAACGGTCTACTCGTCTTCTGGAGAAAAGACCACGTCAAGATCCAGCTTGGGGGAAGGCACCCTCAGTTATCACGATAAGTATCACGGCTTTTTACTATTATTAGTTCGGTTTAGTTAGATCAGGTTAATAAACATAGAAACTCATAAAAAGATAAATAACTATTATAAAACTAAATAAAGATATTATATAATAAATGTCTAGGTGGATATAAACTTAATTTTGCTCATGATGAAAATGATGAACAATTGCTCTGTCGTAATCCCTTTTAAGTACCTAGTGTTCAAACTTAAATTTTCTTGAGTTTTAGACAAAGTTGTTCTGAATAAACTCTGAACCTAAAACTTGTGGATTGCAAATGCTTGATCTAAAGTCTAGATAATTGTGAGATATGATATAAAAAGGTTTTGAGCTGCTGTTTATCTAATTCCTAGAGATACTAGAGTTCTGGAGATTTACATTAAAAACACATGATGAGATCCTATATGACATAACACGAGTTCCTACCCAAAGCCATTAATATGATATTAAGATAAGGCTACTTGCTTTGTTCTAAGTTTTTAGTTATGGTTGAGAAATTTATCATGCTCTAGAGATCAAGAATGTTTTATTAAAAGATTCACTCTTCCAAAGTAGTATTGTGTTAGAGGCATGAGACTATGCAAAAATATAAAAGGAGGAAATAAAAAGGGACAAGTGTCCGATTACCTCAAAAGAAAAAAGGGGGTTATGATAAAAATATGAAGAAAAGAATGATATACCATGGTCCCTCTAATTACAATATGCCAGTAAGAGATGACAAAGTTCAAATGTTCTAAGATCTTGATCTATGAGTATGACATCTTTCTCCCTAACTTTAAACTTTGACTTGGTAAGAGATGCTTTTCACTTCTTAAAGCTCCAGATATATATATATCCATAGAAGGAAGGAAAATGCATTAGTGAGGAATCATAAAATATAAAAGAGCGATTTGAGAGTGTCATACAGTGGAATCTCTGATTATTATTTTGAAAATATATAAAAACTCCAGAATAAAGGTTGATCAAAGGGTTAGAGATACAATGCTTAACTTGATTGTTCTATCTTTCAATTGTTTAAAGACCCAGGTGAAGGCAAAAGCTCCACAGCTAAAGGTAATATGAGAAAGTCAGAATAGTTAACTCTAAGCCAAGGAAAGATTTTTGTTTGAACATATGTACCTTTGAGGTGTGAAAGCATAGTAGCTTTTCGTGATTCATCATGATTATTTGCTAAGGGACTAGCAAAAGGTAAGCTTAGGGGAATTGTTGACACTGGTTATCTATCATAATTAAGGGATACATAAATATGAAAAGGGCAAGAATTTGATCACCAACAAAGGTTTAGGGTTTCAACTGACAATATTCCACGAGTTTTGGTGAACTATGATTCTGCAGGGACTAAACCAGGAAATCAACACCGGTAGCTTCCCATAGAAGAAAACCGACGGGAGATAACGCCACCACCACGTCAGGATTATTCTAGAAGACTCCAGAGGACGCAAGAAGACACCAGCAGGTCGACCACCTCGAGAGGCTGACTGGTGGGACCGACCGGTCCAACCAGGAGACCGACCGGTCCCCCCTTGGGGCCTACGGACTCCTCCTTCTGGAACCTTCCTCCACCGACCTCTAGGATGCATCTCGGCCGTACCTTAAGTCGGTTTGATCCAAGGGCCACGGTTCATCGCCCAGGGCTATATAAACATCCCCTGACCCCCCTCTCCAGGGCATCGATCAGGGTTTGATTATCATCAATCAGAGCATCAGACATTCATCAGAGAAGGAGATCAATCGGAGGCTCTAGAACTACATCCACCTAGAATAGTAGATATAATAGGATTAGAGGAGGCAAGCTTCGCTTGGATTCCTGATCTAGTCGTGAGAAGGCTCGGTAAACCCAAGATCTTCTCTCTTGTATTAACATTATGGATCTATTTCATAATTGCTCTTCTAGTTCATCATTGTTCTTCATTATTTATGTTCTAGTTCATCGTCTAGTTCATGTTCATCGTCTAGTTCATCTTCTAGTTCATAATCTTGTTCTAGTTCATGATCTAGTTCGTACTTTAGTTCTTCTCGATGATCTAATTCACCTTATTGTTCATCTTTGTGTTCTAGATAGCAATACAATTGATATGACTAAGACATCAACTACTATATTCTTAATTATATTGCTTATAATCTGCTTTGATTATATATTTGGCATAGATAGTTCATCTTTATGTTTATACTCATGTTTGTATAACACTCATCTTAAAGTACAACGGGTAAGTGATAGATGCTGTGTATGCGTGGTGCCTATACACTATTTATCTGTGAATGCGTCCTATGCTCCGGATAGAGTGGTAGATCGCAGGTGTGATATTCCTGTTGAATCCTTTGTATTCCACCTCCCGAATATAGTGTTCAGTATGGCTCAGTTAACTCATGGTTTAGGGGTTACTCTGTTTGACACCTTTACTATGGAGTTGCTTCTTGATTATAAATATGATGTGACCTAGCCAATGAATGCCAAATATGTTTGCACTAATCAATGTATGCTATGACTTGTAATTAGAATAACTTAGGAATGTTTCTTACTAATGCCTGTTCTAATCATCACTTGCTAGGTAGTACTGTTCTAGGATTATCCTTGATTGATCTGATCTCTGTTATCATTTATCATTATCATTTACTTTGTAACCTGATCCCTGTTTGAAGTAATTAGTGTGTTATCAGTCTTTATTATAAGTGTGTGCCATAATGAATGTTGTTAAGTCCTCATTAGTATAATACCATCATACTTTGAATTGATTAGTCTCTAGGCTAAATATAAATAACGATACCTGAGACTAGCTTGGGTGAAATGTTTCTACAACGGGTATATTTATCTGTGCGCTTGCGGGTAAATATCTATCTTTAAATCCAGTGCTCTGATATAATTACATTGCTAGCTTCATGTTGGGGATAACAACTTGACGTTAAGTGAAGTTAGTAGTGTCCCGTACATTCTTTAGTGCCTTCATTAGATTATTTTATGTGGTTCATTCTTAAGAGTGATTCCATTAAGGAGTGTCAACAGGTACGGAAGTCGAGAATTCAACGCAAAAGACGAATCGCAAAACGGGAGCCAAACGAAAAAGCTACGGACGAAAAAGCGTAGCTCTAGTGAGCATCGGACTCTGACAGCATTTGATGCCTAAGGACCAGACGTGTCCGATGTGAATTGGACGGTTCTAGAACCTTACTGAACCAACATCGGACTCTCCATGAAACTCATGAATAGTGTGACCGGTGCATCCGATGCCAACGTTCGATGACTACCTGAAACACATCGGACTCACCTAGCGTCTGATGCCGCTCAACCAGGTGCATCTGATGTGAATAGAAGCATTTTGGAGCTCTCTGAGTGACCATCGAACACTACTTTAGGCGCATTTGATGCTTAGTTGCGAACACAAGGTTGATATATGCCCTTGTGGTTCCGCTCATTGTGATGAGTGATTAATCAATAGGCTCACAGGTTGGCGTGAGTGAGCAACATGTCTCTTGGCTGTGTTATTGTGCTGGTGTGGAGCTCAGAGGCAATAGTCGATGGGGAGGTGAAGGTCAAGTAAAAACGTGTCGTGACCGGGAGTGGCGAAGAGCAGACGTGAGGCTTGGACTGATGGGCTAGAGGGCTAGAGGACTAGTTGTAGTAGCTGGCACTTGGTAGCAACAAGCAAGAGTGCATGGGGATGTGCGACAACATTGGTTGAGTTAGGACAAAAGGTGATGGCGTCGTGGCACCTGACAGAGGCCAAACATGGGCTTGCATGTGAGATGCAAGTGTCGTCGATCAAGTCAGAGAGGAAGGCGAAGGCATAGTGCTTGGCGGAGGCTGGACATGCGTCGACATCAGTGTCGGCAGCGGCATGTGCGACCTATGCTCTGTCTTCGACGCAGGTTTGGTGGTAGAGACTTGAAAAACCACTAGCGACGGTTTCGAGGTTTGGGCCGCAAAACCTAGGATGACTGGTTTGTGAGTTTGAGCCTCAAAACTTAGGGTGGCAGGTTTGCCGGTTTGGGCCTCAAAAGCCGGCAGAGGTTCCTATGCGGAACGGAACGACGCATGGTGGCACCATAAGGCTTTTATCGAGGCGAAGCAAGCGGTGAGAAGGCGCAGTTGTCGTCGGGACGACACGTGGCAGCATCTGGGAGTTTGCGTTGCGGCGAAGCGACCGATGAGGAAGGTGTGTGACCGTCGATGAAGATCCTGACAGAGTTGGACTACAATGCCCCTAGGGCTAGCTAGTTTGCTCTATGTATCTAGGAGTAGAAGGGGTATTGTGTAATAGGATATAAATATGGGACATAGACTATCTATTTCTGAGAAGAAATTCAGGCTCCCATCCTCCCCCTCTGGTCGCCCTTTTCAGTCCTTCAATTGGTATGAGAGCAGGTTAAGGATCTTTTCACCTTAACCGGTTCCAGATCCACGAAGGCAACATGGAGCGTGGTTTAGGCAAGGCACCGTTATTTGATGGAACAAATTACCTCTATTGAAAGATTCAGATGCGTGTTTATCTCAACAACATCGATTCTTCTGTATGGGAGATTTATGAGCACGCGAACTACAAGGTGCTTGCGGCTCGCGTGGGTCAGATCTAGATTGACCAGCACAACATGAATACCAAGGCCCGTAACGTGCTTTTTGTCAACATCTCTCTTCCTGAGTTTGAGCGTGTTTCCGAGCTTGAGACTACTCGAGAGATCTGGGTGAAACTTCAGAGCTATCACGAGAGGACCGTTCAGGTCATGACCAGACTCTTCGAGATGTACAAGCGGGAGTACGAGAACTTCACGCAGTTGGAGGGAGAGACAGTTGACAGCACCAAACGATTGTGAACAAGATGCGTGCCAACCGAGCCAACCTACCTTATGATGATCATGAGAAGACACTCAAGTTGCTATATGTCCTAGATCGGAAGGTATGGAAGGTGAAGGCGTCGACTATCATTGTGTCGCCAGGCTATGACACCCTCACTGTGGATGAGCTATTCAGCAAACTCAAGTCCATCAAAATCGACCTCCAGACCCAGGCCACAACTCTCAATAAGATCTATAATTTTTTTTTTCATTTTTACATTTGAGGTCATTAAGATGCTCGAAAAAATAATATAAAGTTTCAGCACTATAATAATTGCGTAATAGCGCTTGTTGCATTAGAAAAACAAACTGGTGGAGGTTGGGGCAAACGAACAGGACCTAGGATATTGGTGGAGGTTGAGCTATCCAAAGAAAGCCACAGCTCCTTGTCAAAAAAGAAAAAAAAGAAGAAAAAAGCCACAGCAGAATTCCTAGTAATTAGGGCAGCCGCAATGGCTAGCTGTTAAAATATTTGTCATATTTTAATAGGAAAAAGAGAAGAGTTAACTCTGGTTCAAGAGAGGCTCATACACCCATTCGTCTACTGCCTCGGTTCAGCTCGATTCAACTCTGACTTCCTCGCCAGTCACGCCCCACCTCCCTCGCCATCCGTTCCCCACTCCATTTCCATCCGCCGCCCCTGCTCCAGTAGGAACACTCTCCCCAGTCCCCACCACGCCGAGCTACTCCGGAGCACCGGGACACCGTCGCCCTCGTCCAGCAGGTCTGGGTCGCTCCCCTCCTTAGCCCTAGATGGGTCGCCGCCCACCCTCACTCGTGATTCGTGGCCGTTGCAGGTTGCGCCGCCCGTCCGTGCGGTCGGTGCTGTGCTGGAGGCGGTGGAGCCGGCGCGGTGGGGAAGCTTGGCCGCTGGGGAGAGCCATGCGTCACAAGTAAGCCACGGCCAGGGGCATTTTAGTCCTACTCAGCAGCGGTGATGGCAAAAAATCTAAACATAGTGCTAAAATTTGGGATCTTTCCATGTCATTCCTTGTTTCTTTTCAGGCCTATTAGATATTATCCAGAATTTCTTTGAAATTAAGATCAGTCGGTTACCCCACCGCACAGATTGAAGGAGCTGGGCGCCCATGTCGTCTGAATAGGATTATAGGTGGATTTGCAGCCAGAAAACCTTGGAATGAATGTACATACCACTTAGGGTGCTGTATTAGAGTTTTGACAGGATGGGTTCGTTATGTTGCGTGGCGGCACGGCCTCATAGGGCTAGCACAACAAGCCGGGAGTGGTCTATTAGCCGGAGCGACCCACCCTGGCGGACTGGTGCTGGCTTTTCACCACCTCTGTCTAGGGGGTGGGAGTACAGGATCAATTCGGAAGGTTTGTCTTATGGATCCCATGGCGATAGCGGGGTCGCTGTGAATTATGGGTCGTCACTATCGTCGAACAGTAAAGGTGCTAGTAGGAGCTGGGAGAGGAATGAGCTTCCACAAGATCATCGTTACTCTACATCTGAGGGTGCCATTTCGTATCTCAACAGCCCAGATGTCAGCTTCCAGAACCACCATATTATGCTACCGATGCTGCAAGATTCTAATGTTGATGAATACATGAGAGGTATGTGCCTTGCAGTAGTCAACTTCTCTGTCCTTTTTGATGTTTCAGCTGCTTTTGTAATTTTTATGTTTCTTGGGTTAAGAATTTTTTAGATTGTTTGAACTCAAGATCTGTACTTTAGTTTTGTTTTCTGTACTATGCATCAATTTAAATTTCTGTTTATGTGTCACTTTTTCTTCTGCTGATGTTTGATTATAAATATATTTTTGTTGCCATGGTTCTTCAGCCGTTGCCTAGGCATTGAGCCAGGCAGGGGCGGATCCAGGGGGGGCTGGGGGGGCTGCAGCCCCCCCCCCCTGGCCCAAAAATATGCATAGGATATTGTCCATTTTTTCTTTAAATTAGTCTAATTTTTCTTTAAATTAGTCCAAAATCTTCTGCGGGCTAGAAAAATAATGAAAAAATCAGTCCAAATCACCTTAAAATCTACCAAAAAATTCTCGTGGGCAAAACATACAAGGAAAATTTCGGTTCAAACTCGTCTTTCAATGTATTTAGCCCCCCTCGTGCGTCGATTCTGGATCCGCCACTGGAGCCAGGCATCCCTAGGTGCCACAGGACTTCACAAGGTTTTAGTTATGCCATATCGCCTAGGCGTGCATATCCCTAGTGCCAATCAGTCCAAATCACCTTAAAATCTACCAAAAAATTATCGTGGGCAAAACATACAAGGAAAATTTCGGTTCAAACTCGGCTTTCAATGTATTTAGCCCCTCTCGTGCGTCGATTCTGGATCCGCCACTGGAGCCAGGCATCCCTAGGTGCCACAGGACTTCACAAGGTTTTAGTTATGCCATATCGCCTAGGCGTGCATATCCCTAGTGCCACAGGACACCAGAATGCCTCAAAAACTATGTCTGTTGCACCAGCTATATAGCATGTTGGTGTAAAAAATAGCTTTTGTCTTGCTGTTTTAACAGTAATTTGTTTGGAGAATACTAGAAGTTACTGTTTTGCAAGGGCAACAGATAAATCACCTTTTCTTTTCAGCCCAATGCACATTGCTACCACGTGGTTATATCAAGTATCGATAATTGTGGAATGCAGCAAAATTATATTTCATAGTAAATTTGCCACAGGGCACGGGCCATGCCCTTTCACAACACCACGGACTGTACCTCTTCTCTTGGATGACGATCAGAGGAGAAACTCATGGACTTGACAAATTGATGCTGATTTATTGGGTCTATAGTCATTCCAAATTACATAACTTTGAAGTTTAAACCCATTTCACCATAGCAAAACCTGTTTGTGTAACAATAGAGACTTGCTTTTAGTTTAAACCACCATTGCCATTATCTGCAACAGGATTGCCATTTGATAACAGTCAGCAACTCAGCATGAATGTGAACTCCAATCTAGTGCAATACCCATGTGAGGATGATACTCCCTCGGTTCAAATTGTAAGCCGTTTTGGCTTTTCTAGACATAGTGTATATCTAGGTGCATAACAAAAGTTGTGTATCTAGAAAAGCCAAAATGACTTAGAATTTGGAACGCAGGGAGTAGTATTTAAATGATCCTCGTACATTTGACTAAAAATCATGCTTCATTTAAGTGCAACCATTTTTAATTATTTAATTAGCAACAAGGATTGTTTCAACAAACAAGTGCAAAATAATAGTTTTCTCGACCAATTCTAAATGCAGATGTTCCTTATTCGTCTCTTAAATAATTGAGTTTGCAAATCTTGTTAGCTTTAAATACTTAGCAGGTAGCAGCCTTTCTGCTGGTTGGTCTGATATCTTTATTTATGTCTTGGTGGATTCAGTTACAGAATTAACTACTAAAGTGAATTATATGCAGTTTGATTTTGTGTGTTACTTTGAGTGATTTCCGAACCTTCAATTATGATTGCAAACCTATCAGATTTGGAGTTGAATTCCATCATGATCTACTGGCAGATTATTCATGATGGCAATGATTGATCCCAAATAAGTTTTATAGTAGCATTAATTTGGATTTAACCATTGACTAGTGATCATGGTTCATGATTGCTGTAGATGTTCAATTTTAATTGAATACGCAGGTGAGCTGTATATCATTTCATTAAAATAGATGTGGCCGTTAATTTCAAATGTTATAAGGTATATTAGGATGATTTGGACCCTTGCATTAATGATTGCTCTGCTAGGTTGATTTGCCCACTTTAACTAATACTCCCTCCAGTTGCTAAAAAAAGATGTTTTTGGGTTGTTTAAAATCAGACATTCTAAACTTTGATTACAAATTACTTTTATCATGTTGGAGTTTGGGTATCTGAAAATGATAGGATATAATATACTTTTTATATTCTAAACTTTGATTACAAATTACTTTTATCATGTTGGAGTTTGGGTATCTGAAAATGATAGCATATAATATACTTTTGCTACGTGATGCAAATACACTATAACAAAATCATCATACTCAAAGTTGTGTTTTAGACTCCATGTAGATGTCCAAAGTGCCACTGGTTTGTAACTGGAGGCAGTACATCGCATTAATTTGGGATTTTAGAAATTGGGAGTGCAAATGTCGATTGATAACTTTTATTTGCAAAATTTTTATGCTATAGCTGGGATCATATATTTCCAGATTTAGTTCTAGATTGCAGATTGCTGGTTGCATAATTTTTTAAGATGGCTCCTGGATTCTGAATTGTTTGGCCTTTTGATTGAATATACATCATGGTTATGTTATGCTCAGTGCTTATATTACCTGTGTTTCAACTGACATTTGAGATGCATTGGGTCTTGCATACTTAATTGATTTGGCTGATCCAGCATTCCAATGTGATCACTGAGCAGTTACGTTATCTATATTAGAAACATATGCACCGTAAAATACTTTGAGAACTGTCATGTGGGGCCGTCCATATGAGAGGAGGAGGCGCGCTCGTGACGTGCGCCGTGCCATGGAGTGCGCGGCTGCAGCAGGGACTCATTCGACAATTGGCTAAACAGAGAGTTTGAGTTGTTTTCTTTTATTTAGGAAAGTTTGTTTCCTTTTATTAGATGAGTTTGTTTCCTTTTATTAGAAAGCCACGGGCTATATATTATTGTACGCAGAACCTTTATGAAGCAAGCAATATACTATCATCTAATCTCCTGTCTCTTCTCCAAACAAGCCTAGGCTGCAGAGGGGTAAAACCTCGCCCTAGATGACGGTACGAGACTACGAACTCTGTAGTCGAGGGCAGGCTACCCTAGGGCCCGACGCCCTTGACAAACAAGCTAAGTCAATTCAGTGTGTCTGAACTTTAATTAGTTAGGGCTTATTTGGTTTGCTCCTCACCAGGCAGCTCTCCCAGGCGTCCGATTTTGGACACGGACAGGATCGGATGCCTAGCAGGGCGTGAACCAAACAGGCCCTTAGTGATGACTGAACATTGCCCCTGAAATGAGTGCTCCTAGTGGCAGGAGATAAAAATTATAAACCTTCCATGAGCTCTATAAAACTCGGTATGGTGCCCAATGTTTTCAGATCGTCCGATTAATCGCGATTACTCGTCCTTATCGCTCCTAGCATTTGATTAGGAGGCCCGACTCGATTAGCTCAACCAGAAAGCTGGTCGTCCGATTAGTCAACGAGAAATCACGATTAATCGTCCGACCAGGACGTGGATGACCAGTTTGTTACTCTGTTTTTGGGATTTTTTAACTAGGCTGACATGTGGGCTCGTGGGCCTGTAGTTTGGCCTGTTAGGGACTTAGGGCTAGACAATGCACAAAAGAGAAGAAAACAACTCCCACAAGTAAGTCACTAGCTAAACACTAATGCAGTCTTGATGCTTGCTTTATTGTGTTTTGTGTATACTATATAGTATATATAGAGGTATATATATAGTTATATGTGCTGATATAAATGGACAATTAGATGGATGACTAGGGTCGATTAATTGGCCTGGTCGATGAGTAATCCCAACGCGACCAGGTTCGACCAGACGACCTAAAAACATTGATGGTGCCTGTGGTAGAAACTGTACATGACTTATAACAGGGAATATGGAGTGAAAGCCTTAACTTGATGGAGAGAGTAGTTTTACTGCTTTTCTTAATGCTGTGTTATGGATGAAAATCTTCCTATAATACCAGTTTCTTGTGATATAGGAACAAGCTAAATAAAATATTGAAGATTTTCTATTGAAAGAACACTATTCTCTTGCTTTCCTACTTTTTTGGCTGTTAGTCTGTGAACATAAATGATAAAACAATACACTTATTAGAATTTAATTAAAGTGCCATAGCATCTCAGAGCTGTAAGTGGGTAAGTTGTGTCACTTTTATCTAGTTGTAGGAGCTTGATTGGTGTGTGGCACGTTGCATTGATTGTTGCCAAAGAAGGCTAGTGGGTGAGGAATTGGCGGCAGACAGTGTGGCAAGCGGTGCCTACAGACAAAAGGTAAGGTTTTTTTTTAGGGTGGGGGGGGGGGGGTACCTCCTGTTAGGAAATGCAACTCACTGTATTCCCCAAATTGGTAATATATTGAGATGTACAAAGTGCAGTCAGCGCCCTGCACCCTACACTAGTGACTTTCCAAAAGCCAAACAGCTCCCATAAGCCACAAGCCCAGAAGCTCAGTATAGTGAGCTTCTGGTTTTGGCTTCCGGGAGTTTTTTGCCTTTTGAAAGGTCCAAAAGCTCTCAGGAAGCCCAAACAAACAGGCCCTACATACATGCACAATATATACATCTAACACCTCAATATCTTTTTTTGACTCCTAAGACGAGTACGAATACAGTCCTTATAGATTGGACCTTCTCTCCACAAACCAATTCTAACTCAATGTCCTATTTTTATCTCAACCTAACCAGATTAAACTCCCTAATGTTTTCAAACCTAAGAATCCTAGGATAAGTAGTGGTGGGTCTGGTGGAGACCGATACAGAGAACGAGGTGCCACTGTGCCTAGGGATGAAAACTGAAAGCAGAAGTATGCAGTGAAAAATAGTATATTGATTATGAGGTTACATGATACATGTACTCCCTTCGTATCGCTTTTAGATGTTGTTTAGGACAGCGACACGGTCTCCAAAGTATAACTTTGACCACTTGTGTTTTTAAAAATATTTGTTGTAAAGTGGTATATGTATATTTTTATAAAATTACTTTTCAAGACGAATTTATTTATATGACCGTTACATCTGTAAACTCAATAATTTAAAAGTTATTCATTATTTATATTCCCAATGTTTTACTCAAACCTTGTCCAAAACGACATCTATTTCCGATACGATCCGATATGAAGGGAGTATATATAGAGGTGAGGATAAGGGCGGCTTATGGAAACAGAACAGACCTCTGGTATCCCTACCATATACAAGTCAATGTACACCATGCTGGACAAGAAATCTAACACAGGCAGCTACATGAGCTGGCCACAAGGCCCTGACCTAGACCAGCCATATATGGCTGTTAACAAAAACGGTTGGTAACGTTTCATCTATGTGGAAACGGTTTCTGGCCAGTCAGAATTTTTCCATATTTCTCGATTTATTAGCTATTCAGTTGTGACTACAATATGGTACTGAAAGAAATTAAAATATCCAAATTTTATGTGTATGTCTGTGATTGATATGCTCTTTCTTTCTTGTCTGAACCATTCGACCTATCTTGACTCTCAATAACCTTTTTTTAAGTCAGAGTAGTTCCTGCACCAGTACGGTAGCAGTAGAATTACAAATGAGTTAGCAAAAATCTATTCTTACCAGTACGGTAGCAGTGGAATTACAAATGAGTTGGCAAAAATCTATTCTTCTTTAAGAACATGGCATTCATTATTTGAATGACGTGGCATGGTTGTAATTTCAATCATTAGTGGTCAGAATGGGCACTCTAGGTATTCCAAATCATTAGTGGATGTGGATCATTTGCTACTCTGGTTAAATTTCTCCATCTCTCCTTAAAGTATCCTGTGTTCTGTAGTATTCTGTCATCTGTGCTTTTACCACGTGGTTAAAGTTCTCTGTGCATGATCATTTGTATGTCCTTTTCTACTAGATGAGCATCTATAATGTTTTTGAATTGCATAACAATGATTGACTATCACTTTGTCATCACCTTAATTTATGTGTGCTCGTACCTATGGGTGGGTGTGTGCAATCTTTTCCAAAGTATTTTATAATGAGATTGGTTATGTTGATTGGGCATTTGTTATACGTATGGGCAAAATGTTGTTCAGTTGTACTGACTGGACCTTTTTTTTTTTGCAGTTTCAGTTACTGAGCCTATTGGTGCTTTACTATTGTCAGAGGTATGGAATATGTTATTAGGTTTTCATGTTGTAGTAATATTTTTTTTCTTGCTCCAGGCTTCAGGGGACTGAATTTTATCCTCTTGGTGTAGGGAATGTCAGGACAGAAGAATAGTGGTGGTTCCACCTCCTCTCACTCTGATGGAAGTGAATATGATATTGTACCTAAATCATACACATCAACGCCCCGCAACTTCCCGAGTCGTCGATCATTCCTGTCAAAGCCAATTCACCCTGTTCCATTTCCAGAAAATGCACTAGAAGCACAAGAAACTCAAAGTCCTGTTGCCAGCGCAAGCTCCAACAATCCTCTGTGCTCTGAATTCAAGGGGACAGGAGAGCTTCGCTTTCCAGGTCCTATGGACTATGGTAGTGGTAGTCATGGGGAGTCGGGAATTTGGAGTGCTGCAGGTAGCATGGATCTTACTGATTTATCAGAACGACCTGAAGCTGGACAACTGTGTCCTAATAATGTAATGCAGAAAACAAGGTGTGACCTCTGTGAGAGGCTTCTGTCAAAGAGATCACCTTGGGGTTCTCGTAGAATTATACGCACTGGAGATTTGCCAGTTGCTGGTGTTCTCCCATGCTCCCATGTCTACCATGCTGAGTGTTTAGAGCGGACCACTCCCAAGGGGCAGAAGCATGACCCTCCTTGCCCTGTGTGCGACAAGCTGGCTGGTAAAGATACAGAGCAGTGGTCAATTTGCAGGTTAAAAAATGGATTCCCAAGATTACGTTCACTAGGGGAAGGGCCTTCTCGAGTTTGGAGCTGTGCTCATGCTGGAGATTGTGTTGCTGGGGCTGTGCAGATACCGAGATCAAATAGCATTACGCTATTGGCTCGAAGTGGTCACAAGAGGCATGCATCTTCCAAGGGAGAGGCCAGCAAAGACTGGGCTGAAACATCAAAAGATGCTTGCATGTAACTTCCTAGTGCACTCAGTAGGTTATATCCATGACCTCGCATTGTTATAGTTGCAAGGTTATGTTATGTATGCTTACGGATGTTGTCATGGCTTAATGCTAGGGAATGCATAGATACACGCCTGTGTAGGTGACTAAATTTATCTCCTATCAGTTATCAGGGACTTGTGCATAATGGCCTTAGGTATCTACTGATTATTTGTTCCTGATGAAGCTGTATGTGCCGGAACGTAACAGTAAAAATCTCAGGTAAACTGACCTTTGTATGGTTGTAGCGTTGTTAAACTAGGTAACTTTGGTTTGTAGCGTTGTTAATGTTGAGCTCAGTGAATGTGAGATTTGACACTGCACTGAGACTTGCGATAAGCACAATCTGTTGGCTACAACAATGAACTTGATCGCTGCTTTGTATGGTCTGTGAAACAAAACGCAAATTAAATTGGGTCAGGCTAGAAATAATTTTTCAGGTGCTCGTGAATCCTTTCACAGATGGTGATGACAGTGCTTCGGTTGGCTCTGAATGGAAGCTGCATCTGGAGTTTTC
Source organism: Coix lacryma-jobi var. lacryma-jobi (assembly GCA_009763385.1). NCBI lineage: Eukaryota > Viridiplantae > Streptophyta > Magnoliopsida > Poales > Poaceae > Coix > Coix lacryma-jobi. The sequence goes on from CM019823.1 coordinate 114,989,216, forward strand.
GCTGCATCTGCATGTTCGCCTGCCTAAGCCTAAGCCTAATTCAGGAGTGCATGCACGACGCGTCTGAGCGGCCGCTTCTCCCGCCGCTTGTCCAGGATCTCCATCCAGCCGCTTCAGACAGACCATATAACACGCTGCTGCTTCTGTGGTACTGTGCTTCTTCCTGCATTGTCAACCATCCTGGTGATCAAATCCTATTGACTTCTGGTAAATGTCAAAAACTCTTGGCAAACCCAATTTTTTACTCAGAATTTGTATTGGACTTTTGCTGCAAGTACTCAGCAGATGAGTTATTGAAGCATTCGTTTGCATTGTGATATATATTTCTCTCCACTAGTTGTAGGAACATGGCTGAAGAGAAGAGCCAACCACGGCTGAACGAGCGGATCATGTCGACCCTCTCAAAGCGCTCGGTTGCTGCACATTCCTGGCATGACCTTGAGATAGGCAAGTACATCTTTTGCACTGCAGTATATATGATTCTGGAGGTTCGTACGTTACAATGCTGATGCGTCATATATTTTCAATCAAAATACCAGGACCTGGAGCCCCTGCTGTTTTCAATTGTGTAAGCATCATGTCCTGTTGTTCATCCTGGGGTAGTGAAGTACAGGAAGCCATTAGTTTCAGATGCATCAGACCTCCAGAAGTCAAAACGTAACCTTCCATGCTTGCAGGTTGTTGAGATCACAAAGGGCAGTAAAGTGAAATATGAGCTCGACAAGAAGACCGGATTGATCAAGGTACAAGTTATCTGTTCAAATTTAAGCTTACCGGAAAGAGAGAAACAAAAAAAATATATATATATACCATTGTTTTTCTGATGCCACTGAAAATTTGACAATATGGTTTCCTAGGTTGACAGGGTGCTATACTCATCAGTGGTCTACCCACACAACTATGGTTTCATTCCACGAACACTGTGTGAAGATGGAGATCCAATGGATGTGCTGGTGTTGATGCAGGTCAGCATGTCTGACGCCTGTTTGTTTCATCTAATCTAACCCACTTCGTACGTATTAGATAGGTTATGTCTTCAGCTTCTGGGGTTAATCATTAACTGGCTTACAACCAAATAGGAACCGGTGATACCTGGTTGTTTTCTTCGGGCAAGAGCCATCGGACTTATGCCCATGATTGATCAGGCATGATGCATTTATGGATTCTTCATTAAAACTTCTATGTATCACATTATGTCGGATTGATGGTGTATCTGTTTCTTCAATAACCAGGGAGAGAAAGATGATAAGATAATTGCAGTTTGTGTTGATGATCCTGAATACCGTCACTTAACCGATCTTAAGGAGCTTTCTCCACATCGCCTCAATGAAATCCGTCGCTTCTTTGAAGACTGTACGTGCCATTTCTTTCCAAATCTGTCTGATTTTTCTATAATCGTAGCACTACAGTTTCTCCAGAAATGCTGAAATTTATTTCACATGTATTTGTAGACAAGAAGAACGAGAACAAGGAAGTTGCTGTGAACGATTTCTTGCCACCAGCTACTTCCCTGGAGGCCATTCAACACTCAATGTTAGTCAGTTTTCTGGTCAGAAACTGGTGATGCAATGCATCTGAAAGTATTCTTTAACATGATCGTGAGAGATGTGAAAACCTTTGATCATCTGAATTCTCTCTCTTTCTACTGAATCCATCCTAAAAATAGACATTGCTCTCGCTTCCCAAGGAGTCAAACAATCTCAAGTTTACCAAATATATACAAAAAGTACTAATATTACATAACAAGTATCATCACTAGATTAATCATGAAGTATTTTTTTCTTAATAAACTATATGTTCATAATAAATGTTTATGAAGATATAAATATTGATACTATTTTCTATAAACATAGTTAAATTTAGGATCGTTTGACTTCTCGGTAAACAATGTTTCTTCTATTCTTTATGAGACGGAGGGAGTACTTTGACAAATCTATTCACCTTCGCTGAAACATTAGCTTCCCTTATATTATTGTCTGAATCCTCACATTATGTCAGAATTATCCTTTTTTTTCTAGTTGGGGTACTTCTAATTTGTTTTTTGTTGTACCAGGGACTTGTACGCTGAATACATCCTGCACAGTTTGAGGCGCTAGATCTGGTTTCCAGATGGAACAGTCCCTCTCGTGGTCTCGGGGGAAATAAGCAATGACCGATCGGCCTCCTGGCTTCGTTTCAGGAGCCGTTTTGCGGTATATATATAACTAAATCAAGGGATAATGTGATTCTTCTGCAAGTTATTTGCATATAATATTCTAACCATAAGATAGTCTACTTCTGTATATTTTTGTGGATTTTTTTCTTTTTTTTGAATCAACGATTGGAGTCTCTTCTTGCTTTCTGTCAACCTCAAGTGTACGTGCCTTCTGCAGCTGCGTTCTTTTCAATGACCATGATATGTGGTGGCTATATTAATCCGAACATTTCAACGCTACTGCCGTATTGTGCCTTCCAGGGCATGTTCGATTGATGTTGTAGTTTACTGCACCTAGCCGGCAAATTATGGTTGCCACACAAGTATGGCGATTAAAATCGAACCTATAGTTATGATAAAGTTTGATAAAAAAAATAAGTCTCACACATGTGAAGACAGAGGGCCAGTAAGTATGGTGCTATAGTTACGGTAGTGAACTAAGGCCTTGTTAAGTTCGCAAAATGTCCCTAAATATTTTGCGCAGTACCTGTCATATCGAATCTTTAGACGTATATATATGGAGCATTAAATATAGGTAAAAAAATAACTAATTGTACTTTTAGTCTGTTTATGTCGAGACGAATCTTTTGAGTCTAGTTAAATCATGTTTGGATAAAGTTTGTCAAATAACAACGAAAATATTACAGTAACTTTTCACCAAATATTTCGCAAACTGAACAAGGCCTAAACAACTACCTCAAAAGTTGTGCAATGATGAATATGTGGCGTGAGAGTTTGTGGTTACAAACAAATACTCACTCCGTCCCTGAATAAATAAATTTCTAGAGTTGTCCTAAGTCAAACTTTTTAAACTTTAACCAAATTTCTAGAATAATATCTCAAGATTTATGATATCAAATTAGTATTATTAGATATATTATAGAATATATTTTCATAATATGTTAATTTTATATCATAGATATTTTTACTTTTTTCTATAAAGTTGGTTAAACTTTAAAAAATTTGACCGGTGCGGATTTTAGGAATCGATTTATTCAAGGGAAGAGGGAGTAGATTTCAAGAATTAATAATTACCTAAAATGGTGAAAAGATCTATAGGCACGTACAACGGGGCTATATCCCCTGTCTGCAAACAGTGTCTTTTGTGAAAATCCCCCTGCTATGTAGGATTGAATGAGAGAGCAAAGCCGTCGTCTGGTGAGGCGACGATCCCGACGCGTGCTCCGAGGTCCTGTCGTCGACCGAGAGACCTGCTGTATGGGACGCGTCATCTCTGAGCCCGGGCGTGAGATCCAGGTGCGCCACACGCTATTTTTCCTTCTTGCATGCCAAAATCCATCTCTTGCATCCTTCGTCGGAATAATTGTTTGCAGACGTCGTCGGCATCGGAGATGCAAGCGCGGCGACAACAACGGAGGTCAACGGTGCAGTCGCCATGTCGTGGGGCCTGGGCTGGAAGCGCAGCTCCAGGATCTTCCACCTCAAGCTCGATTACGAAGAGAATGACAACTGCTCGTCCTCGTCCTCGCCTCCTCTGGCTTCCTCTTCCCCTTCCGCCTCGGCGTCATCGACCTGACAACATCCTTGGTTTCGTGACTGCTCGCCACATCTCCGGTGTGTGTCGGAGGTGAGGGACGAGCTCTGGCCCGACCACTGCGAGATGCACGGGCGAGTTCCCCTGCCACCGTGAGCTGCAGGCAAGCAACCTCCGCCCCAGCCACGGCCATTGCGTGTGGCACGTGGGCGAGCAAGGATCCATTTGCTTACACGAGCATCTCAGACACCGTCGTTGAAGAAGGATGTTACGGGTGCATCTCAGCCGCTGTCATTTTATTTCTATTTTAGCTAATCAGAGATGCTTTTCTTTTTATTGGTTAATTAGTACTTTCATTTGAATTTAGATGGAAGAATGGAGATAATCCGAAGAACACATAATTCAGAAGCTAGCTAGTTATTGTCTGGATATCTGATTCAGAAATAGTTGGATTCAGAAATTACATACACAACCATGGACAATTCTCTAAATATTTTAGTTGGTATATATCTGAGAGCAGATCTGAGACTGACATAACCAAACACTTATAATTTTTTGTTAGTGAGAATTACTTGTTCTTTGGGACATTTTATTTGCTGCCTGGAAAAATTGTGCTATTGTTCAGATGTATTGTTTTGGAAATTATTAACTGCTAATGTTCTAAAATCTAAATCCTTGTGTCTGATTTTGCAAGCTGCTACTTTCCTAAAATTTCAGTCATTGTCAAAGGACATCAAGTTCTGAAAGTATGGGTTCACTTGAGAAAAATTATGTTTTTTCTAACTGAATTGCTTGTCACGTTCTAAAAGTATGTTGCCTTCCATTCTTCAGTCATGAGTACCCAGTGAAGCAAAAGATCAAGATGCAACAATGTAGGATGTTGTCTTTCAGAAGTTGTGTAATTTGGTTCAGCAGGACCGTATGGGGGTTGAGGTCCATTTTCTTTTCCAGAAGCTGTAGTTTGGTGCAGCAGGACTGCAGCGCTTTGCAATGTTTGATTTGTTTTGTATCAATTAGCCACACAATAGTCTATAAAAATAGTATACATGATTAATCATGGCTACATGTAACCATTAAATTATCTATAGACGGTTAAATAGACAACTCATGTCTATGAGTTGTACAAGCTATTAGTTCAGTTGTCTGTGTCGTGGATTCCAAAAACTTATAGACAGGTCCCTGTCTGTGGGCTATACATTACAAATTCTTATGCAAAGTATATATTAATGAAAATACACGGTCTGTGAAATCCAGCCAGGTAGATTTTTTAATGTAGCTAGGTTGTTTTTTAAGCCTGTAGCCACTAAAGGAGCTTGGCCAACAAGGAAGGAGATGCTAATAAAATATCAAATGAAATGAGAAAGGGCAGATTAGTATTTTATAGTCATTTAAAGTGATGAAATTAATATCTCTATTAAAAAAAATTCCAACTTAGGGGAGCCATGGCCCACTATGCCCCCAACTAAGCTCCGCCATTGCCTGTAGCTTCTGGCCATGCCGGTTCTGAAAACTGGCCAGCTAGATTGGCTTTATCTTAAAAATCATGCAGAAAATACCACTTTTTCTTTCTTTCTTTCGTTCCCTTATATTTTTGTATACGGTGCTTGATGGTGCTTTTGAGTGATTTGGAACTTATTGAAAGCATGCCTACACTCATAAACAAGCACAACCAAGTAGCCACAAGTGGATGCTCACTGTATACAAAATATATGCAATGTAAATATGAAAATGAGGCAAACCCCAACAAGAAGATGCAGCTATGTATTTCCTAGTGGTCCCCACTTGAATCATACGTCTCAGTTGTGGAAGCTGAGACAGGCAAAATAGATTAACCGAGGTGAGCATCACAACCACCTCAGTTGAAAGATCATGATAAATCAAAATTTTCTAAGGCGGTTAATATGTCCTTCTCAGTAAATTAAATAAAAGAACAAAACAGGAAAACCTATGGACAAGTCCAATGAGCCCATGCACGGGCCCACTGAGTCCATCCTGAAGGACCAAAAATAGCGACCAAAGAGGGTGAATGAGAGCTCAAATTTCTTTGCAGAAATAGTTAGCCTCTGTCTCAGAAAATCACCTCAAAAGTAAAGTCACAAGAGCAGGGCAAGACTACGACCCAACTGGTGGGTAGATACCTTACAGCGAGACTACTAGAGAAGCGCCACAAACAAACACAAAACGAGGGGCTTGAAAGCCAGCAAACATCAGGATGTCGGACTGTCGGGGAACTGGTCGCGGAATGTCCGGGGTTCACCGCCAGACTATCTGGGGTCTATACCAGACTGTCCGCAGGCAAAATCCTCAAAACACTACTGTTCTGAAAGAGTTCTGGATAGGTTCACTATCAGTGGTTTGCACGCCGGATTGTCCGCAGTTCAAACTGAACAATGCAATTCAGTGAACTATTGCCTGCCAAAACTTGTTGGCGGACTTTCTGCCATCAGGTCGCGGACTATCCATGATTCACCCGACACAGCAAGTTCAGAACTGCACAGGCAGTTGCCTGTGCCAGAACTCGACGCGCGGACTGTCCGCGGTTAGGGTCACAGACTGTCCTGGAATGCAAAGACAATTCAAAACAGCTTGAGCAAAACGCAAATTCTATCAGACCTCGACCAAATCAAAAGGGCTTACAACCAAACTTTATCCTGGTAATCTTGCACATGTTGGTGAGCTATTCCTTAGAAATCATGGCTCGAACCCAACTAAATCATGAGATATTTCAGATCACGTGAGAAGGAAAGTTTGGAGAATGAAAACGATTTCCGCCCGATCTATGTGCTCGTGAGGAATCTGAGTAAATCCTTCGGTGGAAAGATGCCTCTCACGTCCTTACACAAGATGGTTCAAATGGAATCACAATCCATCCCTGAAAACAAAAGATCTCACAAAATTTCCGAGAGGGGAAAATGAAGAACACGAAGAACACAATCGCAAATTCAAAAAGATTTCAGCAAAAAGCCACGAGGCTAGAAGGAGATTACGGTCTCCCTTACGGAAATCCAAATACAGAGAGGAAAGGTTGTCGTCTCTGCGGATCTCTACATTAACTACAGAGAGAGGAGAGGAACCATAAAAGATAAAGTCTGCTGAAAATGAACAACTGGAGAGATGTACTGAAGAGATGAAGCGAGATGAGGGGTGTCATCCCTTATTTATAGTCTATTACACAATACCCCTTCTACCCCTAGATACACAGAGTAAACTAGGCCCTAGGGGCATTCTAGTTCAACTCTGTCAGGATCTCCAACGACAGGCACACACCTTCCTCAACGGTCGTTTCGCCGCAACACAAGCTTCTAGATGCCGCTACGCGCCGTCCCGATGACCGTCGCACCTTCTCACCGCTAGCTTTGTCTCGACGCAAGCCTCATGGTACGACCACGCGTCGTCTCGTTCCGCATAGGAACCTCCGTCGGGTTTCAAGGCCCAAACTGGTAAACCCGTCACCCTCAGTTTTGAGGCCCAAACTCAGAAACCGACAACCCAGATTTTGCGGCGAAACCTGGAAACCGTTAGGGTAGTTTTCTGAGGCTCAACTACCAAACCCGTGTCGAGGACGGAGCGTGGGTCTCACACCCCGTTGATGATACCAATGTCAACGCATGTCCAACCTTCGCCAAGCACGACGCCTTCGCCTTACTCCTTGACTCGACCGATGACACTTGCATCTCCCATGCAAGCCCGTGTCCAGCCTCCGCCAAGTGCCACGACGCCATTGCCTTCCGTCTTGACTTAGTCGATGCTGTCTTCATCACCATGTACCCTTGCTTGTTGCTGCCAAGTGCCAGCTATCGTAACTGGTCCTCCGGCCTCCTGGTCCGTCAGTCTAGGCCTCACGTCTACCTTTCATCACCACCGGTCCATCAGTACTGAAAGGACCGTGACGCCTAAGAGGGGGGGGGGGTGAATTAGGCAACTAAAAACTTTACTCTAACTATGGCCTCTAGTTACCACCTAGTCAAAACCTATGCAAGAAAGTAAACTATATAAAAGTGCAACTATGGTTTTGCTAGGTGTGTTGTTATCTCTACCGCAAAAGAGTTATGCGACCAAGGTTCCAATCCTATCAACTAGCCTATCAACTAAGCTAGGAAAGGTAAACCACATAATTAAGGTAGCAAGGTAAATGCGGAAGCTAAAGAGCAAGGTAGAGATGCAAACTCCCATCGATGACTCTGGTATTTTTACTGAGGTATCGAGAAGCACACAAGCTTCCCCCTAGTCCTCGTTGGAGCCCCTCGCAAGGAATCCCTCGCAAGGGCCAAGCTCCTAGTCGGGTAACTCTGTGGATAGCTCCGGGCCTTCCCCACGCGCAAGTGGGTCTCCAGTTAAGCCACTCGTGGCAAAGCCTCTCCCAGATCGCTCCTCGCCGTCTTCGCTATCAAGCTTTCGGTCGAACTACCATGGGCCTTGTTCCCTTCGGTACACGATGGCGGCCACACCACAAACGTGGTTGGTGCGGTCTCGTACGACTACAAGCCCCTCCAATGTACAACAATGGTGCGCGCAAGCACCGAGTAGCAAGAGGCATGCAAACCTCACTAAACACTAGGCCTAAACCTAGAGCAAGCGCATGAGCGGTGCTCTAACTAGCCTAATCACTTTGCAAAGCACCTACACTAAACACCATGTGAATCACTAAACACTATGCATATGGAGGCACTAATTTGGTGTAGCAACACCCTTGGTATGTTTCCTCACTCCTCCACACCTCATTTGGCCGGTTAGATGTGGTATATATAGGCCACCAAGCAAATAGAGCCGTTGGGGGCTGAAAACAGCTTTTTGTAGAGCATCGGACGCTACAGTAACAACATCAGACGCGTCCTATGCTCATATGTTGAGTAGCCGTTGGAAAACTAGCCGTTAGACCTGTTTTTCGGGGGCATCAGACGCTGCATCGGACTCTACTATAATACTGTTCATTCTGGACTGATTTTAGTGGGCATCGGACTCTGGCATAGGACCGTCCTATGCTCCGGGCATCGGAGCGTCCGTTGCTATTTTTTCAGCGAGACAAACTTTCGTATTTTGGGCATAACTCTTAGCTTCGAACTCCGATTTCGATGATCTTGGACTTTTCGAAAAGGTAATGAAAAGCTCTACAACTTTATGCTATTTTCATGCCAGTTTGAGCAGATCCAAAAACATGAGACAGTTCCAATTCAATCAGCTCTTGTCTCGGCTTGAGCGGCTTAACTTTGTTTGCGTCTGACCCTCTATTTCTTATGTCTTGGACTTTGCTTGATCTTTGTAAGCCTCCAATACATATTGTAGGGTCTTGCTTGAGGTGTTGATCATTTGATCACCATATTACCTTCGTCCAAGTCACGTTTGCACTCTATTGGACTACAAAACAAACACTTGCAAACACATTAGTCCAATTTGGTTATGTTGATCATCAAACACCAAAATTCAAAGTTAAATGGGTCAAGGTCCATTTTCCTTACAATCTCCCCCTTTTGTTGATTGATGACAACACAACCAAAGCAAGCAAATAACAGATACATAATTTTAAAATGCAATCTACTTGCTAGGATGCAATGCAAAGACAAGATCATATGATGCTAAAAGATACCAAAATGAAAATACTTTTATAACTTATCTTGCCCTTGCCATAGAGTCTGTTTGTGGCATTATGGATTTAAGTCTCCCCCTAAATCCATAATCCACTTCCTCTCTTTCTAGGACCATTCCAATCTAGGAAACTTCCCACATTAATAACCACAAAAATTTTGAATTTTGGTTTGAGTTATTTATTTTGAGTTGGGCTTGCTTTTGGTCCTTCAAATTCTCCCCCCTTTGGAATCAAACACCGAAAAGGAAGACATTAGTGGCACAATGGAGTGTCAAATTTTGTGATCCTTTTTATGTGGAGTGAAATTGATCACAAAACTTGACTCTCACATTATATAAACTAAACCCCCCTAAGTGTATGCATACATATGGTGTATGACAAAGTGTATGCATAACCAACAAATTAATGCACAAAGGAGTTTAATCTATATAATGCATGGAGAAAGCATATAAGAGTATCAAATTGAAATCAACATAATGATATCGGTTAGGAATACCACATGTAGATACCAATTGGATTATCACCACACATGATGCTTGTCTCTGGGGACTCCATTTTTCTTGCAATGAGACTACTACACACATGATAAACTTGAAAGTAGTGTTAGTCTCAAAGCTTCCAAATTGTAGAGTAAACTCCCCCTAAAAGTGTGCATACAAGTTTGAAATACTTGTTGGAGACATGCACATTGACTTGTACGGTCAAACTACCATTTTGTAAATTGACATCACTAGAAATGTGACACAAATTGAAGATGGTATTCGGGGTAGTTTATCTACTATTTGGACTTTGGCACATATAAGATAAATACAAGTAAGAGAAGATATGTGCCATGCTCCTAAGCAAATTAAACCATGTAGGATTGCTTCAAGGATGAGAGTGATACCGAGCAAAACTACCATATGATAAGCCTAGTGTATGCATGACAAAGGATTTAAATATGCAAATGCAAACCTAGGCAATGGAAGGAACTAGATGCTAACAGAAATTACAAGAATTTAAATCTAGTTACCTAACAAGGGAAGGGGAACTTGGGTCCATAGTAGCCACTAACATACTTGGCAATGACATAATCCAATGTGATGCATCCCATGATATGCACCCAACCTTTGCCAAGTCTCCAAATTTCATGTAGTCCATTTGACTTCTCACTTCCCTTTCGGGATCCAAACTGAAAGGACTGTGACGCCTAATAGGGGGGGGGTGAATTAGGCAACTAAAAACTTCTTCTCTAAACTATGGCCTCTAATTTCCACCTAGACAAAACCTATACAAGAAAGTAAACTATCTAATGTGCAACTAAGGTTTTGCTAGGTGTGTTGCTATCTCTACCGCAAAAGAGTTATGCAACCTATGTTCCAAACCTATCAACTAGCCTATCAATTAAGCTAGAAAAGGTAAAGCACACAAACAAGGTAGCAAAGGAAATGCGGAAGCTAAAGAGTGTGGTAGAGATGCAAACTCCCGTCGACGACTCTGGTATTTTTACTGAGGTATCGAGAAGTGCTCAAGCTTCCTCCTAGTCCTCGTTGGAGCCCCTCGCAAGGGCCAAGCTCCCAGTCGGGGTAACTCCGTGGATAGCTCCGAGCCTTCCCCACATGCAAGTGGGTCTCCGGTTAAGCCACTCATGGCAAAGCCTCTCCCAGACCGCTCCCCGCTGTCTTCACTATCAAGCTTCCGGCCGAACTGCCACATGCCTTGTTCCCTTCGGTACACGGTGGCGGCCACACCACAAACATGGTTGGTGTCGTCTCGCAAGACTACAAGCCCCTCTGATGTACAACAATGGTGCGCGCAAGCACCGGTAGGTAAGAGGTATGTAAACCTCACTAAACACTAGGCCTAACACCTAGAGCAAGCGCAAAGCGGTGGTCTAACTAGCTTAAGAACTTCACAAAGCACCTACACTAATCACCTAGTATATCACTAAGCACTTTGGTGGCTAGAGCAACTAAATATGTGTCTATGCACTTGGTACACTTCCTTGAGCTCCAACCATAGTGTTTTGGTCGGCCATGGGGGTATATATAGAGCCCCAAGCAAATAGAGTCGTTGGGCAAAGAGATGGACTTTTCTGTTAGTGACCGGACACACTCCACGACCTGACCGGACGGGCCCGGTCTCTCACAACGGCTAGTTGGCCGACTGCACAGACACTTTATCGGACTCTGCATGAGTCCGATTATATACGATCGGACGCGTCCGATCGCTTCTATGCGCCTCTGGAACCTCTCTGCAAACGACCAGACTCAGCTAAGTTGTAGCGTCCGATCGAACACGTAGCGTCCGGTCACCCGGTCGCGCTGAGGAACAGTTGCATCGGTGAGTCCGATTGCAACTAACGTAGCGTCCGGTGACACGAACGTGGCGCTGCCGGCTGGAGGTACTGACCGGACGCATCCTGGCCAGCATCCGGTCACTTCTTTTTCCCATCTTTCACTTGTTCTTTGCGCCCGACTTGGTTCCATCTTTCTGCCTTGGACTTTGCTTGATATTGAGAGTCTTTTACTAAGCTTCAAAATGTCTTGCTTGAGGTGTTGATCATCGGATCACCACGTCGCCTTAGTCCAAGTCACCTTTTGCACCCTATTTGACTACAAAACAAATACTTGCAAATACATTAGTCCAATTTGGTTATGTCGATCATCAAACACCAAAATCCAAAGTCAAATGGGCCGAGGTCCATTTTCCTTACACAAACCTTTTTGGTGCTCTTCATTGTTGAAATTATGTCCTTGGGCACCCAAATGTGTTTGACGCCATTGTTGGCTTGCTTGTTCACCTTGATGGCCACCACCTTGTCATTCTTATTTTTCTTCAAAAGATAAGGTGTGGAGGCCTTCTTGTTAACCTTGTTGGTGTAGGTGTTGGAGAGCTTGCTTGTTTGCTTTTTCTTCTTTTTCTCTCACCCATGCTTCACCTTGCACTCATAGGACTTGTGGCCTTCCTTGTGGCAAACATAACAAACCACAGTTTGCTCCTCATCAAGCTTCTTCACTCCCTTGGTGGTGTTATCTTGATGAGTTTGGGTTTGCTTTGTCTTGCCTTAGTAGCTCATTTTCCATTGCAACTTCTTGTATACATGTTTCTACAATCACATCCTCAACACAAGCTTGTTTGCACATGGGTGAGTCTAAATCAAGTGAATCCATGCAAGAAGTAGAGGCACCCTATTTAGGTACATCAAAAATTGAGTTTTTAATTTTAGGTGCCTCGGTGGGGTTTGCTCCGATGGCTTCAAGATTAGCAACTTTGTTAGTTAGCTCATCACAATGTTTGCACATGATTTCCATTTTAGCAAGCAAACTTTTGTAGGCATCTTGTGTGCTAGCTAACTTTGCTTTAAGTTTTTCCTTTTTATTTACAAGTTGCTCATCATTAATTGTGCTTTCACTTATGGTTACACTAGCCTCAAGTTTCTTAATTTTATTAGATAACTCAACATTGAAATTTGAAAAAAATTTCATATTGATCAAGAAAACATTATATGCTTTTTGTGAGCTTTCTAATTTTCTTTTAAGTATTTATTTTCTTTTGTTGACTAGTGCAAGCCTTAGCATAATTAAGATTATCTAGCATAAGTTGATCATAAGAAGTTAGCTCATCATCACTATCACTAACACTAGTGTTGACACAAAAATCCGGTCGGTAGCGCCAACACACTCGAATGCGCGGTCCTCAGAGGGCGTACGGAGCAAGGTCCTGACCTCCTGAACCTTCAACAGGTGGTGGTGCCAAATCTTGGTGAGATCGATCTCGGACGTGCCAGTCAATTTGACCTGCAATTGACAAGGAGAAGAAAATGTTGTCAAATTGTGGAACCTGCCGGTTTGGTGCCAGACAGTTCCAAATTATACGGCTCTGATATAGCCATTGTTAATAGGATATTGACTACGAAGTCAACTCCCAAAAGATCGCATGAAAATATTGATAAAGATATAAAGCAAAACGACTATGATATTGTAAAGAAGCATTCGGGACAGATGAACAGCCGATAAGCTTAAACATATTAGCAGAAAAAAATCTTATATGTACGTCCAAACGGCGTGAAATCAACATTCAACTAATTGCACAGACAGTTCTATCTGTTAACAGTGGGGTGTTTCCATGCAGCCATAATAACAAATAGATCGATAAAATAGCTTAATCATCAATAGTGGGGTGTCTCCATGCAGCCATAATGACGACCGAACTAGATCACGTCCGATGTAACAAGCAGATGTATTGATTCCAAGTAGCCTAGAAGCACACATTATGAAGAAAGCATAACTGGATCGGCTATTTTAGCCGATACAGGGTCCATGAAGCACGAACAAGATCTATCCGTTAGAACCACGATTCGATTTAAGATCAAACAAATCTAATCTACCATATATATCAGTGGGGTTCGAAAATACAGCTGGATCAAATCTACCTGTTCTTAGATCAAAATTGTAATTTTATCGGATATCTCGAACGCACAACATGTAACAATCAAGATTGATAAAATAGTCGATGAGAGGCTTGAATCGGCTATTTCCTTCATCATGAGCGTGCAAAACCTTAGGATAGCCGAATCTAAGCAACTTTTAAGCTTAAGCCACTTTGTCAATCTTGATTGGGCAAGATATTGTTTAAGACATGAAAAGAACGTTTAAACATAAACAACATCGATAACTTGATGAATCCATTGGTTTGCCAAAACCAATAGAGCCGATAACTAGTCAAGATCGACTAAAGCAAGAGATTGATCAAAGTCAAGGTAGTCTTACAGATGGCGATCTTAGACCGATAACTAGACATGTCATAGCTTAACAAGAGTTTGGTCGATGCCAAATACAGCCTTATTGTACAATGACATGAACCATTGGTGAAACTTACAAGCAAACCGGAGGTCGGTCGAAACCGATGCAGCCCTGCCTGGTTGAAGGTTCCGCCGAGATCTACGTTACTCCTACTCCTAGGGTTTTGGCCCGTGGCCGATGTGTTGATTGATTGGATGTCCTTACAAAATTCGGATTTCTAGCTATTTATAACCCAGTTGGACTCCTGTCCTAACACGACTAGGTTACATGAGAATAATACAAAAGACAAACCGGACTCAAACTCTTCGGCTGAACCCAACATGCTTTCGAAGCTTTGTCATGTCCGATCCACACAAACTTTGGTTGCGTTCAGGTCCAAACGCCCATTTTTATTTTTCTGGCCGATTCCTTTATCAACCAAAATCAGTCGTTTGTGCTCATAAGATGATAATCTTCTTACTCCAAAATCTGGTGTAAACACATGCCTCCCAATTTTGGGATGAAATTTATTTTATTCCAAAAATGCTATCTCTTTCCTTGAGGCCCTTTTGGCATCTCAAATGGCCCGAACAGTATTTTGATGATCAATGCGAGACGATTGCTCTTCTCTTGAAAACTGTGTTACGATTTAACATCCCACTCGAGTACTCTGCGCACAACGTACGAAACGACATCTTTTTCCCTTCGGAGACTCAATCTTCTAATATAAATCTCTCCTTCGTCCCCATCTTGCATCCATCGCTTGCCTCCCATCCGAAGAAAAACCCTCCTTTTCACCAAAAGCTCCTTTCTTCTCCCCAAAAACTTCTCTTCCTCCTCCGATGGCAGACAACAATTGTGGCAAGCGCCCCGCAGAGGAGGAAGTGGATTCTTACCGTCGCCCTCAGCACCGTGCTAGGCATGTTTTTCCTGCACATTAGTTGATTCTGATACTTCATCATTGCCCCTCTCAGTGCCTGACTCAATTTCCCTTATTATCTTCATTCAGGGTTGACGCAGGCCCATCCAATGCCGCCGCTGCTTTGGCGCCCCCTCCTGAAATGGAGTCGGTTTCCAAAAACCCCTCCTCTAGTAGCTCTGAGTCGACAGCTACCGTTAGATGACGGAAATGCGGAATCTTCATTCGGAGGCCACCATTAGGAACTGCCTCCTCGAAGACCACATCGCCCAACTTCAAAAGGCACTGGAGGATGCAGAGGCGAGAGCCTCTCGGGCAGTTCAACAATGCGCCGAGTCTGATGCACGCGTCGCTGGTATTTCTCCTTTTTCTCCGAAGAATTTTTATTTAATTGTATCTCTTCTGCTCAATCTTTGACGTGTTTTGTTTACTCTGCAGACTTGACCGTGCGCCTGGAGGCCCTTCAGGAGGCGGGGAACGAGGCAGCTGACTCTGTGAACGCCATTGGCGATAGTGTCGCGGAGAGGGTGACCAACATCCCCGGAAGGGTACATGAGGTCGCCCTCCATGGTGTCCGTCATGGTGCCGCTATGGCTCTCGGGGCTGCCCAAGCCTACACCGGCCAAGACTTAAGCGGCCTTGAGGTTACTCCAGAAATAAGCCACGCCATGGAATTGAATTTCGATGGTGTCGACAGAGCAGCCGGGGAGATAGCAGAGTCCACCCCCTCTGTAATTATAGTAGACAAAGTCTTCGTGTAGTTCATTAGGATTAAGCTTTCTGTATAAGAAACCCTCTTATGAATATAATGAAGTTTCTGCTCCTTTATGACCTTTCTGTGATAAGGCCCATCGAGGTCTCTTAATTTCAGAAGTTCTTGAATTTATATTTTTAGGCTGAAGGTGATGCCTTGCTTGCATCGGCTATTTGTTTCACTGCAAGGAGCAATACAACACATATTGGCTATGCTTCTTTTTAACCTGAAGGCGATATAATCATATCGGCTATTGGCCAGATCGCTTAATCATAGCAGATCCACCCAGATACTAGGGTAATACTTCTTAAAATATTTTTCCATTAACTGCTCTGAAATACTCGACACCCTCCAAAGTCTCATAGAAGTAAGCATTGCCAGGTGCACACCTTGTAATCCGATAAGGTCCTTCCCAGTTTGGAGACCATTTGTCGTACTTGCTATCCTTAGATCCAATAGGAAAAATAACTTTCCAAACTAGATCTATTAAACTTCTTCTCTCTGACCTTTCGATCATAATACTTGGCAACTCTCAATTTCTGAGCTCTAATATTCTCAAGAGCTTTTAGCCGATGAAAATTTAAATCATCAAGGTTGACCATCATGAGATGTTTATACTCATCGACATTCAAGTTATTTGAAAGGATCAAGATGCCCAAGAGGGGGGGGGTGAATTGGGCTTTTCTAAAACTTCTTGCAAGAATTAAAACCTATCAAGCCCAATTAACCCCCTAGTGCCTAGAAGTGTGTGAACAAGAATCAACCGCACAAAAAGACTATTGCTACACCATTTCTACTCTAGCATGGCAATTCAATTCATGAAAGAACAACAAGTAAATGCGGAATTGAATTGCTCAAAAGTAAATGCGAAGTAAAGAGAGTAGAGATGACACGACGATCTTTTTGCCGAGGTATCGAGGTGTCGGCACACCCCCTAGCCTCGTTGGAGCACCCGCGCAAGGGTATCGCTCCCCCTTGATCCGTGCAAGGATCAAGTGCTCACTACGAGCTGATTCTTCGCCACTCCGGCCCGGTGAATCGCTCGCTACCGGTCACAACATGGCTTGGGTCATCCACAAAGCCTCCAGATGATCACCAAGCACTCCGATCGCCACCAAGCCGTCTAGGTGATGCCGATCACCAAGAGTAACAAGCTAGAACTCTCACTTGACCAAGACAAGGCCAAAGAGATGGATGGATGCACACTTGCTACTCAATTCTCACTAGGAGGTGTCTAATTCTCACAATTAGCAAATCACTCAACCTCACTAGGGCTCTTGCTCTTTCTCACACTCACAAGGTGTCTCTCAGCAGATGGAAATGGCAAGAACACTCAAATGGATGGAGGGAAGGAAGTATATATACTCCCCCAACCGGCCATCCAAAAACAGGACAAAACTGGGTTTCTGCGGGGGCATCGGACGCTCCGATGCCTAGCATCGGACGCGCTGATGACCTCGACCAACGGTCGACTGTACCAGTTTGTCAGACATGTTTATGGAGCATCGGACGCTGGGGAGCTTCCGATGCCCTTGCATCGGACGCGTCCGATGCCAAAAGGACCTCTCTGGAACCTCTCTGCATGGCCATCGGACGCTGGCCCTCAGCGTCCGATGCCAGCGTTCGATGCCATTCACAATTCACAGCCAAGTGAACAGTGGCACCGGATCATCCGATGTGGCACCATCGGAGCCTCCGATGCCCACTCAACCAGCATCCGATGCCCATACCAAGGGCAAGATCAACTCGGATCGCGACGCAGTCTTAACGACTTTTGTTCCTCTCGACATAAGGCATCTCTCTGAGCTACCTAGGGCTATGAAATAATAAGTGTGCACCACACCTACCTCAATAGACTCATCTAGGTCAAGCTACTGATTCACACCCCTCTTTATAGTACGGCCAAAGGAAAAACAAAGACCTAAGACTACCTAAGTGTCTTCCAACACCATGCGACACTTAGCCTAGCCTACCACCGTCTTTGTCGTCCGTCCTTTGAAAACCGAAACGATTTCCATCGCCAAGGGACATGAACTCCATATGCCCGTATCGTCGCCATTATCGTGACCTAACTCATCCCTGTTTCTGCAAAACACACGTTAGTCACAGTAATCTTGTGTTTCATCCAATCACCGAAACCCACTAGGGGCCAAGATGCGTTCATTTTTCTGCTGTGACACCCTTCTGGACCCTATACTGATCTCCCAAGGTAACACAGCTTCATGACCATACCAACTCATAAGGTGAACACTTAGTCGCACCATGACAAGCCATTCTATAGGACCACAAAGTCTCGCTTAGTATTGAATGCCACTTCTTCGGATGCTCCTTGACCTTTTTCTTAATAATCTTGATCAAAATCTGGTTAGAAGCTTCGACTTGTCCATTAGCTTGGGCATAATATGGAGATGAGTTAATCAACTTGAAGCCTGTGCTAGTAGCAAAATCCTCAAATTCTTTCGATGTAAACATCTTTTCTTGATCTGTGGTAATGGTTTGAGGAACACCAAATTTGTAGATAATATGCTCTTTGATAAACTCAATTACAGCAGCCGATGAAGCTTCCTTCAAAGGAATAGCTTCAACCCACTTGGTGAAATAATCAGTTGCTACCAACACAAATTTTGCCCTTTGCTAGATGCCGGAAATATTTGGCCAATCAGATCTATTCCCCATCCTCTAAATGGCCATGGTTTTGTAATTGGATTCATAGCAGACGCTGGAGACTTCTGAACATTACCGAATCTTTGACACTCTTGACATCCTTTATAGTATTTAAAAGAATCTTCCAAAATGGTCGGACAAAAATATCCAGCTCCTCTGATCATCCATTTCATCTTATGAGCAGACTGATGTGCACCACAAACTCCTTCGTGAATTTCCCCCATCAGAACCTTGGCCTCCTCTCGATTGATACATTTAAGGAGTACGCCATCGATTGTTTTGTGAAAAAGTTGGTCATCAAGAAGGACAAACTTCGTAGCCTTATATCTCAATTTTTTGGATACCTGTCGTGATGGGTTTTTTAAGTATTCAATAATCTCAATTCTCCAATCATCACTATCAACAATCTCATCGGCTAATATTTCAATGATTTGCCGATATCCAGAAGCACTTTGAGCTAACCGATTAGCTTCTTGATTCTGACATCTAGGAATATGCTTTATGACAACAGAAGAGAAAGAATCGAGTAACTCAAGACACTTCTCATAATGCTTCCTTAAAATGTCATCTTTGCACTTATAGAGGCCGAGCAATTGATTAATTACTAATTGAGAATCTCCAAAACTCTCAATAGTCTCGGCCCTTACCTCACACAAAAGCTGAAGTCCCTTGAGAAGTGCTTCATACTCAGCTTGATTGTTAGTAGAGGTTGGATCAATCGAAAAGGCAAATTCAAAACTTCCCCCTTGAGGAGAAACAAGAATAATACTAATGCCCCCACCTTGCTTGCAATTGGAACCATCAAAAAACAAAGCCCACTGGGTAAAATCTAAAGTCTTAATCCCTTGTTTATGATGATGAGTAACAAAATCGGCTATTACCTGACCTTTAACCGCTTTAGCCGATTCATACTTCAAGTCAAATTCTGATAATGCAAGAATCCATTTGCCAATCCTCCCATTTAGAATAGGCATGGATAACATATGTTTAATTACGTCAAACTTTGACACCACCGTGCATTCAGAAGATAACAGGTAATGCCGAAGTTTGGTGCACGAGAAGTATAAACACAAGCATAACCTCTCAACAGGAGAATATCTTGTTTCTGGATCAAGTAACCTTCTGCTGAAATAGAACACTACTCTTTCCTTCCCTTCAAATTCTTGCATTAAGGCCGACCCAATTGTATGATCGTCAGTCAATACATACAACTTAAAAGGCTTGTTCTTTTGAGGAGGAATCAAAACTGGTGGAGACTTCATATACTCTTTGATTCCATCAAATGCCTTTTGTTGTTCATCTCCCCTTTTAAATTCCTGGTCATCTTTTAATTTTAACAAAACTGAAAACGACAAAATCTTGGCCGACAGATTCGAAACAAACCTCCTGATGAAATTAATTTTGCCGATCAAAGATTGCAATTGAGTCTTTGTAGTTGGTGGTACTGCTTTGTCAATTGCATCATAACTCTTTTGACCAACTTCAATCCCCTTTTCATGTACCATAAACCCCAAAAACTGTCCAATTGATACTCCAAACGCACATTTGTGGGGATTCATCCTTAACCCATGCTTCCTCGCACATTCAAGAGTATCTCTAAGATCCTTAAGATGTCTTTGATAATCCCTGGACTTTACAACCACATCATCAATGTAAATTTCCACAATCCTGCCTATCAACTCGTGAAAGATATAATTCATAGCCCTTTGATAAGTTGCACCGGCATTCTTAAGCCCAAAAGTCATGACTACCCATTCATATAAGCCTATAGCACCCACACATCTAAATGCGGTTTTATGTATATCTTCCTCTGCCATAAAAATTTGGTTATAACCAGCATTGCCATCCATAAAACTGATCACCTTATGTCCTGTTGCTGCATCGACCAACATGTCTGCCACTGGCATTGGGTAGCCATCCATTGGAGTAACTTTATTCAAATCCCTGAAATCAATACAAACTCTTATTTTTCCATTTTTCTTATACACAGGGACTACACTAGATATCCACTCAGCATATCTACATTGTCGAATGAAGTTAGCCTCGCACAGCCGAGTGATTTCCGTTTTCGCATCAGCCATAACTTCTGTTCTAATTCTCCTCGGAGCTTGTTTTACAGGCCGACTCCCATGTTTGATAGGTAGTCGATGCTCAACCAACGATCGATCAAGACCAGGCATTTCAGAATAATCCCAAGCAAAACATTCTTTATACTCTTTTAATAATGTAATAAGTTCTTGTCTAAACTTGGGATCCAACCTGGCACTGATATATGTCAACCTTAGATTATCACCGTTTCCAATATCAACCGCTTCTAGTTCATCAGCCGATGTGAAACCCTTACCCATCTTACTCTCATCTTCATTGATCGTACAATCCATTAAATATATTTTTTGAAGCCGGCTGCTTGGATCGGCTGCTGGCTATCATCAGATGTTTTGAGAAAGCCTTCTTCGAGAATCTTCCCAGAAAAGCACTCTACATTATCAAAATTCCAAACACCAAGGTCTGAATAAGCAACGCTGATAGTTGAATCGGCTGGTACCACTTCCACAGTATCGCCGATCCACTGAGTCACATTCTGATGCATGGTAGATGGAACACAACAATTGGCATGGATCCAATCCCTTCCAAGAAGTACACTGTAGGATCCTTTTGCATCAACCACAAAGAAAGTAGTTGACATACTCTTGCTGTCAATCGTCAACTCGACACACACAACGCCTTTAGTAGCCGATACGTTGCCAGCAAAGTCGGTCAACCTCATATCGGTCTGAGTTAAGTCTTCTGCAATTTTGCCAAGCTTTCTAAAGGTGGCATATGGCATCAGATTAACAGCTGCCCCTCCATCAACTAACATCCTATTCAGAGGCCTTCCATCAACAAACCCTTTCAAATACAAAGCTTTTAGATGGGAATGTCTCTTGGGTTTTTGAAACGTGGCCTCTTCTGCTTGATAGACCCACTGAGCAATTGCTTCTTCATCATCAGACTCTTCTTCATGATCAGAGGATCTAAACTCAGTAGGCAGCATGAACAGAGCAGCTATATCAGCCGATGACTCTCCTTTATCGGCTACTTGTTTTACCTGCCAGACCTTGGGCTTCTTTTTCTGGACCTCATCATTCCTTAGTCTTTGAACCCGTCGCTTCTGGCTTTTGGTCAAGCCACAAGGACACCATTGTCCCTCTTGCCAAGGACGATTATGATCGGCTAATCTTGCTCCAAGCCGATTATGAACACTTTCATTTTTTATACGCCGATCTGTCTTTTCAAATCTTAACCTTTCATGTACAGATCGGCGGTTGTATCTTGACTGCCTATACTCCCAATACTGGTCACTGCATTCTGGGCAATTACGGAGGGTAGGAAGTTTTAAACCTTCATTCCAACAATGTCTGAAGAAAGAGCAATCCCAATGATTCTTTTCTTCATCCCTGACACATCTTTCTTCTTCACGAGATCTCCTATACTCCTCCTCTTCGAGCCACTCTTGATATTCTTGCTCATCTCTTTCCCTTTGCATTTGGCTCCTTTCTTTCTGACATTGCCATTTGTTCAATAAGATTCTAACAGTTGGACGTCTTCTTGTCTCACCAGCCTTTGAAGTTTCAGGTTGATCATATTGATCAGCATTTTTCTTTCCTTTCATCTCCTGATACTCCTTGACTGTGAGTTGTTTCTTTGGATCAACCGTCCCAGCTGCCTTGGCTTTGTCAGAAGTCAACACTTTAATCTCACTCCGAGGTGCAGGAGCCACCATGTTCTGTGGAAAAGGATGGCCATTGATGCTCATACCCTTGGCCTTTTCTAAGCCAATCCTCCCTTTGACGATAGCCCTCTGGATCATATCTCTGAAAACTCGGCAATCGTTAGTAGTATGAGTACCAGAGTTATGAAATTTGCAGTACCTTTTATTTTTGAGCTCTTCAGCCGATGGGATATTGTGATTCCTAGTTAATTTGATTTGACTCTTCTCTAGCAAGTAGTCAAATATCTTCTCGACCTTAGTGATGTCAAAGCTATATTTTACATCTTTCTCGGTACTCTTAGCTTTTGCCCAAGGCATGTACTCGTTGTTCTTCCAAGCCCAGTCTACAGTAGCCACTTCATCTTCACTTTCATCACTTGAATTATTGTCTTCTTCTTGTAAGAAGAAATGACTCTCTGCATCATAGGCTTTCTTGGGCTTGAAAACCTGATTGTATCGATTCTGAGCATCAACATTTGCCACCTTCTTAGTCAAATCGGCCATATTGTTACAACCAAAGCCAATTTTTTCTCTGATGGCAGGTATCAACCCTCGAATTGCAATGCTAACAACTTCTGAATCTGGCAATGATAAGGTATAACACTGATTTTTAACCTCTCTGAATCTCTGAAGATACTGACATCCGGTTTCATTATTTCCTTGCCTCGTATCGACTAAGTCCACAAGGCCTTTTTCCAATACTCCAGAGTCAAAGTATTTATGGAACTTGTCTTCCAAATCCTCCCAGCTCTGAATGGAATTAGGCGGCAAAGATGAAAACCATGAAAAAGCTGAACCAGACAGAGATAAAGGAAACAATCTGACTTTAAGTGTTGATTCATCACCAACTTCCCCGAGCTGGACTAAAAATTGAGTTATATGTTCCATGGTCGTCACCGAGCTGGTCCCTATGAATTTGGTAAAATCAGGGATTCTATATCTTGGAGGAAGAACAACCTGATCAAACCACTCTGGATATGGCTTCTTGTAGCCAGTCATTGTAGATTTTGGCGTTAAGCCAAATTGCTTTTGAACTAAGTCAGTGACCCGACTCATTAGCTGATCAATTTGATTCACCGGCCCTTGATAGCCGATGTTCTGCCCCCCCCCCCCGAAGGCATTGCCATGATAACCTGGGTTCTCTTGAGCATCCAAGGTATAAAAGTCCGAAACATAATGATATCCAGGAGGAATATCACCAGGTGCCACATTCCCTTGATACGGTGGTGCATTGAAATCTCTAGTAATGCGTCTTGCATGGGGAGCTATTTTTGTAGCCGATGAGTATATGTTATTACTCATATTCGGTTGTTGCATTGGCTGCGGCGTCACGCCCCGAGGTGAAAGGTCCTAGTTTGGTTTTGGTAATTGAGTGACAACTTAGGTGGACCAATATGTGTTTGAAGTGAATTACACAGTTGATTAGTCCAAAGGTGATCATGTGTGAGCAACATATGCCATAGGGGTGAAATGGCTTGGGGGATGTTGAAAGGCTCACACATGTGATGAAGGAGCTTATTGCATATGTGACATGACATGGAGTCATGTGGCTAAGATGGTGAAGATCAAGGCAAGACTTTGCTTGATGGACCGGTTGCGAAGGTGAAGGGCAAGTTGGAGGCTTTGAAGCCGTTGGTACCGAGTGTCAGGAGGCTTGAGCAAAGACTTGGCGCCGAAGGACCGAAGCAATGGTGAAGAGCAAGTGAGGTCAAGATCGATGGACCATGGAGGCCATGTGATGATATGAAGTGGATCATATCATTTGATATAGGTTGGTGCATGTGTTGAATCAACACCGATGGAGTTGGAATGGAATGCGCAAGGCAAAGGTATATTTGTAGGGCATTTCATTTCACCGGTCATAGGTGTGTAGAGAAGTTGATGACCGGGTTTAGGATAGATGGCCGTACTATCAAGAGGAGCAAACTTGTTTGCATATCAGTCATCTAGTGCCACTTGAGCGATCTAACATTGCATTGTTACTAGGATCGAGTGGTGTGGTGAGTGCAAGTGAAAATCCTTTGAAAAATGATTGTGAAAATGCTAACACACATGCACAAGGTTGGATACACTTGGTGGTCTTGGCACATTTGCAAAGGAGAAAAAGCTGGAGAAATTTTGGAGAAAACTTTGGTTGAAAAAGAGAAGTGATGGTTCTTGGATTGGAAAACTGTATTGATCCTTTGTGCTTTGGATCATGAGTTCATGTGGGTTGTGTAGCCCTCTGAATAAGCTTTCAAAAATGTCCAAGATCATCGAATTCCGAGTTGGGAGCTAAGAGTTATGGTCGTTCTCGTGGGAGGCTTTCTGGAGGGTGGCGGACTGTCTGCCATTTTAGTGGCGGACTGTCCGCGGGCCTCGGACGCACCGATGGGGATGCATCAGACGCGACGGTCGCACTGTTCTCGGGTTGACAGGTGAACGACGGACTGTCCGGGCCTATAAGGGTGGACTGTCCGTCGGCTAATTTTTCGGAGAACAAGGTTGCTGGACAGGTTCTGTGTAGGCTGTCGATTTTCAACGGCGGACTGTTCGGGCACAAGGGGCGGACTTCCGGGGTGACCATTGCAGCTCCTAATGGCTAGTTTCGTTATAAGGGCGGACTGTCCGGGGCTATAAGGGCGGACTGTCCGCAGTTCAAATTTCAGCACGATTTCAAACGGCTAGTTTGAGGCTTCCCTCTATAAATAGAGGTGGTGGCCGGCCATTTGACATGTTGGGCACCTTGGGGACTTAGTGTCCTTGTGTGAGAGTGCTTGGGAGCCCTCCAACTCACTTGGGATTAGTGCTAATCATATTCGCTAAGTGAGAGAGCGATTCTAGTGCGGTGCATGAGAGATTGCAAGTGTGGCACTAGGTGATCGAGTTGCAAGCTGGTGGTGCTTGTTACTCTTGGAGGTTGCCACCTCCTAGACGGCTTGGTGATTGTGTCTCCGTTGTGAAGCCCGCAAGAAGATTATGTGTGGCTCCGGAGAAGGCTTTGTGAGGGGCATTGTGCTCGCCCCGCGGGGATCGCGAAGAGCAACTCTAGTTGAGAGAGGTGCGAAGAGCGTCAAGTGGTCCGGCCGGATCGGAAGCTAGAGCTCTTGGTGAGCACTCCATAGTGGAGAGTGTGACTTGAGGGTCACCACTAGCAAGAGGATCGGCGGCAACCTTGGGCTTGCCTCAACGGGGACTAGCTTGGTGGCAACCAAGTGAACCTCGGGATAAAATCACCGTGTCAACATTGTCTACATCTTCTCGGTGGTTTGCTATCTCCATTCACTAGTTTGTATTTCCATACTCATACTTGTGCTAGTGTTAGTTGTTGCTCTTGTGTAGCTATCTAGCTTGTGTAGCTTAAATAGTTGCTCTTGTAATTAGTTAGCTTGTGTAGCTTGCTAGTTACCTTCCTTGCTTGTGTAGCATAGAAGTTGATCCCGTGAGTGACTAGTTGACTTGTAGTCTTGCTAGTCACATTGCTTAGTTTGTGTAGCTAAGTTGAGCTCTCTAATTTGGCTTGTGTGGCCTTGTTATTGAGCATTGCTAGTGAGCTTAGGCTTTGTGCTTTTGCTTAGTGGCATGTGTAGGAGCTCCCGGTTGATTGAGTACTAGTTGCTTAGGTTTGTGTAACCTTGCAAGCTAGAATTGTTTAGGTGAGCTCTAGCTAGCCCGATACCTTATTTGCATTGTTTAAGATCTTTTGTAAGGTGTCATAGAGTATAAGTAGAGGGGTGTAGTCTTGGCTAGACCGATAGTTTTAATTCCGCATTTGTTTTGGTTAGCTGGTGCGATTATTTTTAGAAAGAACTATTCACCCCCTCTAGTCCACCATCTCGACCCTTCAATTGGTATCAAAGCAGAGGTCTCTCATTTGTGGTCTTTACCGACCCGAGAGGATGGTGACTAGTTGGCTAGATGTTGAGTGTGACACACATTTTTTTGATGGCACACACTATGCACGATGGAAACTTCATATGCTTGATCATTTCCGTGCTTTTGGTCCGAAGTTTTGGTGGATTATTGTTGTTGGTTTTACTCATGCCTTGGATGAGAGTAATCTAACCCAAGCGCAAGAGGATTTCCTAACACTCGATGCACAAACCCAATGTTATCTAACAAATGCTTTGCAAGATGAGATTTTTGGTAGGATGATGACTTCGGCGAGTGCCCATGATATGTGGATGGCACTCAAATATCTCTATGGTGATTTCTCTATTTGGGATGATGGTAATTCAAGGAGGAGGATCAAATAGACATGACACATGAGGGTGTTGAGCGTGACCACAACATGGTGGTTGTGGAGGATTGCTCCACCTCATGGTCAAGTGATGATGATGATGAATCCACAAGATCACTTGACAAGGTTAATGATGATGATAGTTGGAGCTCAAGTGGTGCGAATGATGTTGCCATTTCATGCACACTTGATGATGATGATGATGACGGCTATGAGAGTGATGTCTCATCAAACTCTTCTACTACACCACATTGCTTCATGTCACATGGTGATGCAAAGGTATTAATTGCAAATGTGGTTGTTGATTGTGATGATCCAAACTTTGAGCTTGTATATAGACTCACCAAAGCTTTAGAAAATGAGATGGCTAAAACAATGAAATTGACAAAAGAAAACTCATTTCTAAAGAATGCATGTGAACAACAAAAGCATCTACTTTATATTACTACTTGTTCACATGATGAGCTTAAATTGACTCATGAGGAACTTAGTGTTGCTCATGATAACTTGGTACAAGACCATGCTTTTGTCACTAAGAAGCTTTCTAATGAAGAAACTAAAACTAGTGAGAGCTCATCATTTGGGTCAAATGATCAATCACATATTTGTGCTAACCCATGTGATGTAGAGAAGAAGCATGTATCCACCTCTTGTAATGATTTATTATCTATGCCATGTTCTTCACATATAGATGCTTGTTCTACTTCTATGTCTTGTGAGACTAACATTTTGAAGGAGAACAATGAGCTCAAAAGTGAAGTGAAGAATTTGAGCAACAAGTTAGAGAGGTGCTACAACTCCAAAGTCACCTTTGAGCACATGTTGAAGAATCAAAAGAGCTATGGTGACAAGAGTGGCATTGGCTTCAACAAGAGCAAGATCAAAGGCAAAAGATGGGGAAAGAAGAAGTATGAAAGAGAGATGAAGAAGCAAGAACAAGAGAAGCTATCTCATTTCATGTGCTATCGGTGCCATGAGATGGGACATCTTGCAAATGTTTGCCCCAACAAGGAGAAGCTCAAGTTGAAGAAGGAAGAAGAGAGACTCAAGCATGTCAAGTGCTTCAAGTGCCGCACTAGGGGACATCTCACCTCTATGTGCCCAACCAAGCAATTGGTAAAGCAACAAGAAGAGCCTCAACCAAAGCCACAAGTTGAGCAAAAAGAGAAGCCCCAAGATCAAGTCAAGATCAACCGTGATGGTGGTGACTTGATGATGAAGAAGAAGAAAACAAGAAGGGGTGGAAGTGCAAGACATCCAACTCACATTCAAGATGCCAAGATGATGATGAGCAAGAATCAAGAAAAGAAGAGAGATTTGGCTCACATCAAGTGCTACAAGTGTGGTGATATGGGACACTTTGCCTCGAAGTGTCCTACCAAGCTTGAGAAGAAGGCTCAAGCAACTCATGAGAGGCAAGGCAATGAGAAGCAACAAATGAGCAAGGAAGAGAAGGCTCAATCAAAGAGAGTTTGCTACTCATGCCGAGAAAGGGGACACATGGCAAATTCATGTCCCCTAGGTAAAACTTCTAAGCCTATTTCAATTGATGATAATATTATGCTTATAAAGGATGAAAATGGTACCTCTAAGGCTACTATTGCAACTCATCCCGCTACTCATACTAAGGCTATGCCAAAGTATGTTGCGCCTAACTTGAGAGGACCCAAACAAGTTTGGGTACCATCAAAAAGTGGATGAATGTGTGTAGGTACCATGGCATTGGAGGCTTGATTCAAGTGGATTCATGATGATTATTATATGATTGAGTCAAGTAAAGAATCTTAGTGCACATCCAAACCCAATGCCAAGTCAAGTGAAGTGAAGTCCATGTGCTATAACATACAAGTGCAAAGTTCAAGTTGTGGTGATTTATTGGAATATTTGAAGGCTTGCAATCAAATTGAATTGAAGCTTGATATTGAATGATCATGAGCTACTAAGGTATATCTATATTTGATCACATTCATTTGGGTGCATATGAGTTGATTGAATTGGATATATATGCATATGTTGCTTGCTATAAGATGATTGAATGGATTCATTGCTTAGTAATCAAGTTTGAGTTAGTTTGATTGGATATGTTCACAAGATGACTTTTAGTAAGTGGATTGAATGTATATATGTCTTATGAGAGTATTCAAACAAGTTAGCTTCAAGTTTGATTCAAATTGCTAGAGTATAGCTCAATTGCTCAAAGTTGTCAAATATTGCAAAATCTGAGTGAGCTGAGAAGATAGCCATATTTCGATGATCAAATCTAATTGGATTGGCTTGATATTTGGTGTGAATTCTCTACACTTATAGTATTAGTTGTTGTAGAAAATTGGAATTCATTGGATAAGTGAAACTCCGTGTGGTAGTGGATCTTGTCAACTCTATTGCAGCAGTTTTCAGCATGGACAGCAAGTGAAAGAATTAAAATATGGTAGCAATCTAGAAAGCCAATGAAGCGCAAATTTTTATGGCTACTAGAATACATAGTGAGGCACATCTCCACCAAATTTCATGGTCATCGGACCTATATTTTGGGAGATATGCATGTTTTCTTGAGAAGAACAGAATCTGCCAGAAAAGTGACAACTATTGGATTGATCTAGAGTCACTTTGTTGGAATCATGTTTATAAGTGGTTGAGGAACCTATGTTTGGTTTTGAGAAGATCTAGAAGTATGACAAAGATGAGTACAAGACCATTCTATTGTGAAGTATATTTGGCACACATTTGGTACTCAAATTGAAAATCGAGACCAACATCGAGTTGAAGATAAAGATCAAGTTCTAGTATCAATTGAAGATCAATTAAAAGAAAGAAAAGGACTCAAAGAAGAAAGAGTTGAAATAAGGCAACCATGCAAGAAGCTTTCATCATGATGAGTTCACTATTGGATCAATCAAACAAAGGCATTTCGAGTAAGGATCAAGGATGTTCTTTGGAGAGAGGTCACTTCTCCCTTTTGTAGGGGCTTGCCGCCTTTTGTAGGTTAACCAAGTGTGGTACTTGGAAGGCTAATATGTAAGTGGTGATTCAAAGAATGTTTGGGATGCTTAGTTGAATAAATGAAAGGATTGACCAAGCAAAGCAAGCAACAACCCAAAGTAGAGAGCAAATTGAAGTTTATCAATTGGTATGATCTCCATTGATATTTATTGGGAGGCTCTCAAGAAAGCGAAGAACAAATGAAGAAGCAATGTCAACCACAACATTGAGCTAGTGCACTTGATCAAATGGGTGAAGATTTGTTCTATCAATTGGTATCTATTGGTCTTCACCATGGACTTCTGAAGGACAGAGAATGCAATAGCAAGGCAACCAGAGGGGGGGTGAATGGGAGCTCAAAAATTTCTCTCAAAACTTCGGCCTTTGTCCGCCGGCAAAATCCCCGAAACAGCACAGTTGCTGCAAGTCCCCTGGACGTTCTCGGACTGTCCGCGAACTCCAACGGCGGACTGTCCGCTGGTCACTCAAAAGCAAAATGCCCGAGGAACACAGCCACTGGTCCGGCTTGTCCCCGACGCGCGGACTGTCCGCCGGTCAAACCGCGGACTGTCCGCGACCACACAGTGAAGGCGATTTCGGTCGCCCTTCACACACAACCTCCCGAATCCGAATCAAATCACAATCCCATGTTCCCAAACTTGGAGAAGATGATCACGAGGCAGTTAGGAGACTATCCCCAAGATATCATCCGCTCAAATCAACTCAATCACCGGGAAATCGAAAGGGAAGGAATATGAACGAAAAAACGCCATGAAAACGAAATCAACTCGATCTACTTGTTCATGAGAAGTTAGATGAATTCCTTCGGTGGAAATGATCTCCTCACTATAAAGAACAAGTTGATTCAAACGGATTTCACAAAGACGCAGTAGAGAGGGAGATCGAGTGACGGGAAAAACGCGGAGAAATGAAGAACGCGAAGAACACGAACAAAACGCGAATCAAGTCATCGATCTGCAACCGTGTGGCTACCACACACTACAATAGTGAGATTACGGTCTCACTTCCTCAAAATCTCCAGTACACAGAGGTATGGTTCTCTGCGGATCTCAGTTGCTACAGCAGGGGATTGGGAGAGCAGGAAAACCTAGAAGGCAAAGAGCAAATGACTGAGATAGGATGGGAGGTGGGTGTCTCCCTCTACTTATCCTAACTCTAATTCCCACTCTACCCCTAACTAATTACAGAGCAAACCAGCTAAACCCTAGGGTTATTCTGGACCAACTCAAGATAGTGGTGATCCGACGGCCACGCCCGCACAACTGGTAGCGTTGCCTCGACGCAACCTCACCGATTACTGCCACGTGCCGCCACCGTTCTGCTCGTCCTTTTCCCGGACCTCGCCCCCGGTTTTGAGGCCCAAACCGGGAAACCAGCCTTCACGACCAACCCCCGGTTTTGAGGCCCAAACCGGGAAACCAGCCATCCAATGCCTGAGTTTTGTGGCCCAAACTCAGAAACCCGCAGCACCCAGGTTTTGAGGCCCAAACCTGGAAACCGTCCTCAGCCCGAGTTTTGTGGCCCAAACTCGGAAACCATCGGCACCCAGGTTTTGAGGCCCAAACCTGGAAACCGTCCACTCGGTGGTTTTTCTGTGGCTCAACCACCAAACCGAGCCGTAGAGGGGATGCACCGCCCGTGCACCCCGTCCACCGACACGTGTCCCCAGGTCCTCGACCCAAGCAACACCGTGCCCACAAGTCTTCGCTCGTCGTTGTCCTAGGCTGTCAGCCACCACAGCTGATCCTCGGGCCACCGGTCCCTCAGTCCAAGCCTCACGCCCGCCCTTCGCCACTCTCGGTCCATCGACACGGCACGTCTCTACTTGACCTTCACCTTGCCTTTGATCACTGTATCCGTGCTCGACACCTGCACAACACAAGCCAAAGAACATGTGCATTATCCCAGTTGACAATCACTCATCACTCGAGACTCGGTATACACCCATGTATCCGCAATCAATCCCATGATGAGTGCATTGTCAACTACTAACACAAATCATACTGGAATAGAGGAAGGATGGAAGAAGGAGAGAGAACTCGACCAAATGACCCAAAAGCATATCAAAGCCGAAGAAGGTCAAGTGGAAAGAGCAAAACAACTTGGTTCCCAAAGACATGGGCAACGGCTCGACGCAGCCAAGCAAAGCAAAGCTAGCCCTCAAGAAGAGGTAGAACAGGCTCAACACCGCTAGCATGAACGCTCGATACCAATTGAAGAATCAACTGAAATTCAAGCAAAACAGAGCTAGCCCTCAAGAAGAGGCAGAACGGGCTCAACACCGCTAGTGAGGAAGCTCGATACCAACTGAAGAAAGCTAGAAATCAGCTAAAGAGCATAAAATCAAAGGTTCTAGTTCCTTAAGAAAGAGGCAAAGACTCGACACAACTAAGGCTCAACACAACTAGCTACCAAAAATGCTCCGAACCAACTGTTACCAGCTAGCAAACTCCCCCTCCGATAGTGCACACAACCAGGAAATCTCCCCCTTAGTTGATCTTATGATTTGAGAGAATTTCTCCCCCTTAGTTGAAAATGCACCATCAAGCAAGTTTCTCCCCCTTCCAAAATGCATATGAGTCAGAAATGCAAGTTAGCAGCTTCAGGAATATAGTCGATAGAATATGAAGATGCTCGACAAAGTGCTGATCCGATGACTGATTAAAATGCACAGAATGCTGGCAAAGGCTCAAACTGATCACCAAATACGAAATATGAACATGTGAGCAAAGTGAGCAGTTTTTAGCCAAAGAGGTATTCACCATCAAAATAGCATCAAACATGTATAGACAGGAAGTCAAACAAGTGCTAAACATGTATACAAGGTGAACTACCCCTAGCAAGGTTCAAAACATCATGCTATAGAATAAAGCATAGACTTGTGTATTCAAATTTTATCGGAGTTGCAGCGGTTAAATTACACAAGTTCAAATTTCAGCATGTGATTGCGAGAGGTTGAAAGCTTGTCATCGCCTAACTTTTCAACTGTGCGAAGCCTATGCAGAAGCAATCAGAAGCTTAAAGCAACAGTTTCGGTCATACACTACACAGCTCAAGTTTGACTCAAAGTGCAATGAGAAACAGTCTCAAAACTATGAAGTGCTGACAAGCAGTCCCATCTCGATCTTTCCAATTCACTTAACTTGGTTCAAAGTTTATTTTAGAAAATGAACATACCAAGCAAGTGAATGACTCAGAACTAGATACATAGCAACCTAGCATATATGAAAAGCACGAGTGAATTCTACACATCCTACACATGCTAGTTGCATATCTCAATGGTTAACAGTTTCAAGTTTTATGTCCATTAAGCAGGTTCACCATTCAAAAATAGCTCAGCTCACAACATGCATTAGTGATCAGAAAGAGCATAAGCTACAAGCATCATCATAAAGCATCAGAGCAAATACTATATAGAGCATAGCCAAATTCTAAAGATTATATTCATGAAGCTCTGAATGTAAAAATGCAAGATGAAATGCAAAGATGCATGAAGAAACCAAATGAAAAACATAAAGTCAGTTTATATTACAAGAGTCAAAATGTTTCCCCCATCTAAAAGGGGAAACACACACCAAGCTCACCTCTCAACCTAGCAAAAGTCGATTGGTCCAAAGGCTTGGTGAAAATATCAGCCAACTGATGATGAGTATCGACATGGCGAAGGTCGATATCACCCTTCTCATAGTGGTCTCGCAGAAAATGAAAGCGCACATCAATGTGTTTGGTCTTAGAGTGCAGCACGGGGTTCTTAGCAACGCTAATTGCACTCGTGCTGTCACAAAGCAAAGGAACACGAGAAAAGCTCAGGCCAAAATCACGCAAAGTGGCCATCATCCAAAGCAACTGGGAACAACAGCTAGCCGCAGCAACATACTCAGCCTCCGTGGTAGACTGGGCGACACTAGACTGCTTGCGAGAAGACCACGATACAAGAGAAGAACCAATAAACTGACAAGTCCCAGAAGTGGACTTGCGATCAATACGGCAACCAGCAAAATCGGCATCAGAGTAACCGCAAAGGGAGAGGGTGGAGGAAGCAGAATACCAAATCCCAAACTCTGGAGTGAAGCACAAGTACCTCATAATGCGCTTGACCGCCTGACGGTGAGAAGTGTGCGGCGACGACTAAAGTCGCGCGCACAGACACACCGCGAACTGGATGTCCGGGCGTGTCGCCGTCAGGTACAGCAGCGACCCGATCATACTCCGGTACTCCTTCTGGTCCACAGCTTCTCCATCCACATCCGCATCCAGGGCCGCCGTGGTCGGCATGGGTGTTGGAAGAGGCTTGGCCTCACCCATGTCGAACTTCTTCAGGATGTCCTTAGTGTACTTGCCCTGGTGCACGAACGTCCCCTCTCGGGATTGCTTGATTTGCAACCTGAGGAAAAATGTCAACTCGCCCATCATGCTCATCTCAAACTCCTTGCTCATAGTGTCTGCAAACTTGTCAACCAAAGCGTGAGAAGAACCACCGAAAATGATATCATCCACGTAAATCTGGACCAAGAGAGTATCATTGCCTTGCTTGAGGAGAAAGAGCGTTTTATCCACACATCCCATTTTAAAACCCTTAGCAAGCAAAAAGATTTTCAACCTATCATATCAGGCTCTAGGGGCTTGTTTCAAACCATATAAAGCTTTGTGAAGTTTAAAAACATGGTTTGGAAACTTGGGATTTTTGAAACCGGGGGGTTGTCTCACATACACTTCCTCTTCTATGTAGCCGTTTAAGAAGGCACTCTTGACATCTATTTGAAAAAGTTTAAACCCCTTGGATGCAGCAAAAGCCAAGAGTATCCTAATTGCCTCCAAACGAGCTATAGGAGCAAAAGTCTCCTCATAGTCTATCCCCTCCTTCTGACTATACCCCTAGGCTACTAGTCTGGCCTTGTTTCTCACAACATGACCATCCTATCCTTGTTTGTTTTTGAAAACCCATTTTGTCCCAATAGGGTAACACTCAGGAGGAGGTGGAACCAGAACCCAAACCCAATTTCTCTCAAAGTTTTCAAGCTCCTCATGCATGGCATTGACCCAATCTGGATCAGATAAAGCGTGTCCAACATCTCGGGGTTCAAAATCAGCAACAAATGCAGAATGAGCAAAGTGAGAGATTTGTTGTGCCTTGACCGAGTGACACGTTCGCCGATGCTGCCGATCATCTGTTGAGGCGGGTGTTGGCGCTGGATATGTCGTGGCGCCTCCCGAGCTGAAGAAACCTCCCCCTCAACAGCTGTTGGCGCCTCCTCGGGTACAAAAGGTACCGCTCGATGTGGCGGATCCCACGGCCCCCAAGTCATCAAAGAAGAAGGATCGGGGCTGTGAGTGGTAGTAGAGGCCGCTCTTTGTGGCACAGCAGGTGGAGGAGGTGTTGGGTCATCCATCCCTTCAGCACCCTCTTCCTCATCATCAAAAAGAGGCTCGCCAACCTCATGATCGCCTGCACGCTCAAAATGAGAAGAAGGACAAACCATGGTCTCGTCGAAGGTGACATCGGATGTCTCTATGACTCGGTTAGTATCAAGGTTAAGTACACGATATGCACAAGTATGAGTGCCATAACCCAAAAATACACCGTCAGAAGAACGAGACTAAACTTGTCCAAGTTGCCCTTTTTGAGTATAAAACAATGGCAACCGAAAACTCTAAAATAACTCACCTAGGGCTGTCTTCCAAAACGCAACTCATAAGAAGTCTTTTTCAAGAAAGCTCGGAGAAAAATGTGATTGGAAATGTAGCATGCGGTGCTCATAGCTTCGGCCCAATATCGCCTAGGAGTCCTATGCTCATCGAGCATCGTCCTGGCCATCTCTACAAGGGTCCGATTCTTCCTTTCTACAACACCATTCTGAGGCGGTGTGTAGGGAGAAGAAAACTGATGCTCTAAACCCAAAGAGTTACAAAACTTCTCAAAATCCGAGTTTTTGAACTCGGAACCGTTATCACTTCTAATAGCTCGCATTGAGTTCATAGGGAACTCATTCTGAAGACGCAAAATCAGATTGCGAGCAAAAGAGAAAGTCTCAGTTTTCTCAGCTAAAAAGAAAACCCATGAATATCTCGAAAAGTCGTCAACAACAACAAGCACATACCACTTCCCCCCAACCGAGCTCACCCGAGCCAGACCAACAAGGTCCATGTGCAAAAGCTCTCCAGGGCGCTTGGTCATGACCTGAGTCACTGGATGGTGGGGAGCAGCAACCATCTTCCCATGTCTACAAGAATGGCAAACAAGATCCTTCTCCATGGATAACTTGGGCAATCCTCGGATTAGTCCAAGTGAACTAAGTCTTGTAAGCAAGTCGAAGCTCAAATGTCCTAGTCTCCTATGCCACTTCCAAAGATCAGAGGAGGAGGGTCCAGCCAAAAGACAACGAGAAACTCCAAATGACTCTGAGAAATCCGCACGAAAACTTTCCCAAAGGGCAAAATCACACAAACAAGATTGCCCTGAGGATCCAAAATACGACTGAGATTTGGCTTAAAACAAATCTCATAGTCGTCATCAAAGAGTTGCGAAACAGAAAGAAGGTTAAAATGCAAGTTAGAAACAAGAGCAACATCGCGCAACACAAAGTGCTCATTAACTCGCACCGATCCACGAGACAACACTTTACCTTTGCTATTGTCGCCGAAGGTGATAAACTCCTTTCCGGTGACCGGACTAAGACTGGAGAACCACTTGGCATTTTCGGTCATGTGCCTCGAGCAACTGGAATCCACCAACCAAACGTTCTCCAATCGTTTTACCTACATCAATAAAAAGACATAGGGTGAGCATACGGTCTAACACTGGGGTTAGTGAAGTAGGAAGAATACCAGTGTTGGGCCAGCTGCTCAAAAGAACGGTTAGCAGAAAAACCATTCCTACAACGCCTACGGGAAGAGCGATCACCACGTAGAGCAAAACGTGGTCCGCTAAGGGAGGAGCGTCCATCGCGATACTCAAAGCGCGATGGTGGAAAACACTCAACTACAAAGCCACCACCACGGGGTCCATAGCCCACAACAGCAGGCTCCCGTCAGGCACGACCTCCTTGCGGCCTAGACCTAGGTACTTGAGGTTTTGGACCTCTAGGCCTAGCAGCACGCCTTTGAACATTCGGCACATGTACATCATGGAAAGGATAGTACATGTCCGTGTTGTTCATCTCCTTTGCACGACGCGCCTCTCTCTTGCGTCGAAAGCAAAACTCACTCAAGTGTCCATCTCTCCCACAGTGCTCACAATGGTACCTCACCGCTCTCATAGTAGTGGGTGTGGATCACTTTGCCCTTCTGTGGCATAAGCTCCTCTTGGATAGGTGGCATGGTGTCAAGCTTGTTTTTCAGGTGGTTGGGCTTGGGATGCCATGTCTGTTTCTTGGGAGGAGCTCTCGGAGGTTCTACAACCATTCCATCCTTGGTGTTAGGCTTGAGAGGCTCTTTGGGTGGAATCTTAGTAAGCTTGGGAGTAGTGGTGGAGTTGGGCTTCTCACATGGGTTAAGACCACTCGACTCTCCAATCTTGCCAAAAGATGAAACATCAACACCCGGAGCAAAGCCTACACCTGGACCTCCAGCAGCACGCTTGAATTGAGAGATGATCATCCCAAGCTGCGGCTCACCACTAGACACCCATGACAAGATGGTCCGAAGGTATGTGTTTTCCTCCTCGGTTTGCATCTTGTCATGCTTCACGTTGGCTATCTCCATCTCCAAGCCCTCACACAGAACACACCTAGACACACATGTGCTACCCGAGCTGGCCTCTTCAAGAGACACAATCTTGGCATTCTTCTCTGCCAACTCGGATTGCAAGCCTGCACAAGACTTGCACGCACCCAACAGCGAGGATCTAGCCTTAAGCTCATCCACCTCTCCAACCAACGCAACATACTTTCCTCTCAAGGTGAGAAGGTCAGTCATGTGCGTGGTGCACATCTCGCACTCAGCCTCCTCAAAAACAACTACGGTGGACTTGGCAAACTCAAGCTCCTTCACCGTATCCTCCCACTTCTGCCTAAACTCCTTCTGCTCTCTAGCAGTGCGCCTAAGCAACTTATCTTGACTAAGAAGGGCGGCAGTAAGCTTCTCGACCTTAGCAGAAAGCTCATCGGGGGTCAGAGATACCTGGGAGGTGTCGTCATCGTCGTCGTCGTCGTTCCGAGGGATCTCCTCCAGCTCACCGTCGACCTCCTTGCCGAGGGCCATGGTGCAGAAGCCCTCGTCATCGGCAAAGAAGAAGAGATCGTTGAGCTTGTCCTCGATCCTCTTCTTCTTCTCGGACTCGTCGTCGCTTGAGGAAGCGGAGTCGTCATCCGAGTCATCGACGTCGCTAAGCGTGGCAAAGAAAGCACGCTGCTCAGCCTGGGCCTTCTCCAAGTACTTGGTCTTGATGTACTCCTTGTTGAAGCCGCCCTTCCGCTTGTGCTTCGCGGGGACGTACTTCTCCTTGCGCTTGCCGGAGTCATACTTGTGCCCATGATCCGCCTTGCTAAAGGTCTGCTTCTTCTTCTTCGGGCAATTGGCGATGAAGTGGTTGGGGTCGCCGCACTCGAAACATCCCGAGCGTCCTCCTCCGTGGCGACGGTTCATGCGGTTGTTGTGGAACCGCGAGAACCGGTTGGCGAGCAAAGCCAACTCGTCATCCCCCATGAACTCCAGCTGCTCCTCTGTGACAGAAAGAAGAGAAGAGAGTGCAAAGCCTCCAGAGGGGTTAGCAGAAGAGCCAGAAAGCAAAGCCATCGACGGGGTAGAAGGATTTTCATAAGAAGCCCTCGCCATGGCATCAATCTCACTGGACTTGAGCTTACTAAAGAGCTCGTCGCACGTGAGGGTCTCATAGTTAGGTGATTCGATGATCGCCTGAACTTTGGAATCCCACACCGACCGATCAAGGGTATGTAAAAGCTTCAAAGCCCTCTCATGATCGTCGAAAGGCAACAGCTCCTTGTTTGCCCTCATCCTGTTGACAATCACCTGAAAGCGAGCGAATAAACTTTCTATGCTCTCGCCAGGCATATGTTGAAAGTTCTCATACTCTCGCTTGAACGACTCGTAGAGACGGGTTTTGACTTGAGTGGTTCCCTCATGGAAACGCATGAGGGTAGCCCAAATCTCCCGAGCCATAGCGAGGTGAGAAACGCGATCAAACTCACTCAAGCTCAGGCATGAGAAAAGAGCATTACGGGCTCGGCTATTGGCATCATGTTCATCGATCTGATGCTGAGTGGCACGAGCAGCCAAGACCACGTAATCGGCAGAGTTGCAAATATCCCAGATGGAAGCACCCAAACTCTGCAGATAGGCCGACATGCGTATCTTCCAATGCGCATAGTTCGTCCCATCGAAAAACGGCGGTTTGCCCACGCTGCGATCCATGTCACCTTCTGTGGATCTAGAACCGGCTAAGGTGGAAGATCCTTAACCTGCTTTGAAACCAATTGAAGGACCGAGAATGCAATAGCAAGGCGACCAGAGGGGGGTGAATGGGAGCTCAAAAATTTCTCTCGAAACTTTGGCCTTTGTCCCACAAATCAACCCCAAAAGCTTCGATCGAAACTGTGATGCCCACCACCCTTGGAAGAGGGTGGATGATCCCTAGGATCACAGCGAGGCACCACAAAGCGATAGCAAACCAAACGCTAAAAGCACTGGCTCAAGTTCGACCCCAAAAACCGAGTCCCAAACGTAGATTGAAGGCTACGTCAGGAAATCCCCAAATACCGATGCTAACACGTAGCAAAGATACTTAGAGAGGTTCCTAGGTGAACTATAGGGCCAACCGGGAAGTCCGGAATCCAAGCGAAGAAGTCGGGAGAGCAAACGCACTAAAGCTCGGCCCCTCACACAACTCTTCCCAAATCTGAATCAAAACACAATCCCGTGTTTCCAAACTTGGAGACAATGATCACGAGGTAGTTAGGAGACTATCCCCAAGAAATCATCTGCTCAAATCGATTCAATCACCGGGAAATCGAAAGGGGAGGAGTATGAACGAAAAAGCGCCACGAAAACGAAATCAACCCGATCTACTTGTTCGTGAGGAGTTAGATGAATTCCTTCGGTGGAAATGATCTCCTCACTATAAAGAACAAGTTGATTCAAACGGATTTCACAAAGACACAGTAGAGAGGGAGATCGAGTGACGGGAAAACGCGGAGAAACGAAGAACGCGAAGAACACGAACAAAACGCGAATCAAGTCATCGATCTGCAACCGTGTGGCTACCACACGCTACAATAGTGAGATTACGGTCTCACTTCCTCAAAATCTCCAGTACACAGAGGTATGGTTCTCTGCGGATCTCAGTTGCTACAGCAGGGGATTGGGAGAGCAGGAAAACCTAGAAGGCAAAGAGCAAATGACTTAGATAGGATGGGAGGTGGGTGTCTCCCTCTACTTATCCTAATTCTAATTCCCACTCTACCCCTAACTAATTACAGAGCGAACCAGCTAAACCCTAGGGTTATTCTGGACCAACTCAAGATAGTGGTGATCCGACGGCCACGCCCGCACAACTGGTAGCGTTGCCTCGACGCAACCTCACCGATTGCCGCCACGTGCCGCCACCGCTTTGCTCGTCCTTTTCCCGGACGTCGCCCCCGATTTTGAGGCCCAAACCGGGAAACCAGCCTTCACGACCAACCCCCGGTTTTGAGGCCCAAACCGGGAAACCAGCCGTCCAATGCCTGAGTTTTGTGGCCCAAACTCAGAAACCCGCAGCACCCAGGTTTTGAGGCCCAAACCTGGAAACCGTCCTCAGCCCGAGTTTTGTGGCCCAAACTCAGAAACCATCAGCACCCAGGTTATGAGGCCCAAACCTGGAAACCGTCCACTCGGTGGTTTTTCTGTGGCTCAACCACCAAACCGAGCCGTAGAGGGGATGCACCGCCCGTGCACCCTGTCCACCGACACGTGTCCCCAGGTCCTCGACCCAAGCAACACCATGCCCGCAAGTCTTCGCTCGTCGCTGTCCCAGGCTGTCAACCACCACAGCTGATCCTCGGGCCACCGGTCCCTCAGTCCAAGCCTCACGCCCGCCCTTCGCCACTCTCGGTCCATCGGCACGGCATGTCTCTACTTGACCTTCACCTTGCCTTTGATCACTGTATCCGTGCTCAACACCTGCACAACACAAGCCAAAGAACATGCGCATTATCCCAGTTGACAATCACTCATCACTCGAGACTCGGTATACACCCATGTATCCGCAACTTCACATTGCTATTTGGAGCTAAATTGGAATCAAAATGACTATCCTCTACTCCAAGATAGCAAAGGTATCATGGTAATGTGCATGATCATTTCATCCCTTACTAGTATGCGATTAGTGCATATAGTACATGCTTAATAGGATCATGCATAGCAAATGAAAAGTTTAAATTCATAGCCTACCACTATTGCTTGTTTGATTATATGATCTAGTGGTTAGTATATGGATTTGTTCATGAGCTAGTGAACCCAAGTACTTGATCTAGAATATGAGCATTCAAGTGTCTAATTCAACATGAGTAAGATAATCATTGAAAGATGTGTGAAGAAGCTTACTCTAGAGCAAACCAAGTTAGATATCTTGTGTAAATTTAATAGTTCAAGTCACAAATGAGAAGCTCATGACAAGAGTTCAAGAATAAGACAATAATGCAAATGGATATCAAGTTTAAACATTCATTCAAGTGGTATATCTAGACTCATCATTTCTTCACATGGTATCTCTTCAAAAATGGTATTTGCCAAGTGGTGTCTAGATCAAGCTCTAAGGTGGTATCCTACAAATATGTCAAGTGATCCTCAACCTTAAGTGATCAAATCAAGCAAAGATCCCTCACCAACAAGATCTCAAGTATATCAAGTGGATGACCCGTGCTATGACATAAGGGAAGATGCCCCACCGATTGGTATCAAGGTCAAAGATCCTACAAGTGGCTTTCATGGATTTACACAGGGTATCTACATGTAGTGTCATTCCAACATATATGGTAGTGTCCATAAAAAATACAAGACTCAAGTATCAACCATCTACCCTAGTGTCACCCTTTGTGGAAAAGAGCATACCTTTTATGGTCATTGATGACAAAGGGGGAGAAATTGTGGCAAAGATATTGTGATATGTCAAGGACAAAGGGGGAGAAAACAAGAAAGGAAGATGGACATGGATCAAAAGGGATATGTCAAGGACAAAGGGGGAGAAAACAAGAAAGGAAGATGGACATGGATCAAAAGGAAGCAAGATTGAACAATGGAAAAAGATCAAAATTCTTGGACAAAGAGAGCACACAAGTAGGGGGAGCAAGCTCATGAACTTGGTTGATTGCATTTTGATATGTGCATATTCATATGACTTGCTTGCATAATGCAAATGTCTTACATTTGATATATATGCTTGTGTGCAATGATTGCTAGAGCTAAGACTTGGATGATGATTGTTTTCCTTCTATTGGTATTTGAGCTTAGTCTTAGTGTAGCAAGCGGTAACTAGAACCTTGTTTATAATGTTGATCTCATGTGGTATCTAGTTTCAGTTGTTTCTAGCAAGGTTGATGCTAAGGATGAATTAAAATGTGGTATACACACTACAAAGGTACATTTCCATTTTGTATACCTTAGCATCACTTAGTAGTGCTAACACTCCCACAAATTTCATATTTATGCATGTGTGTAAGCTTGAAACCAAACCATTTGAACACACATGTATGGGATTTAACACTACCAAGTCGGGTTGTATGGTGCTTATCCAAATCCTCTCATATGGTCTTAATGTTGGATAAGTAACATAGAATCCAAATCAAGTTAGCAATTTACATTCCTGTAAGTGCTAGCTTGAAAAAAGCTTAATTTCCATATCTTTGTAGAGTTGTCATCAATTACCAAAAAGGGGGAGATTGAAAGGTCCTAGTTTGGTTTTGGTAATTGAGTGACAACTTAGGTGGACTAATATGTGTTTGAAGTGAATTACACAGGTGATTAGTCCACAGGTGATCATGTGTGAGCAACATATGCCATAGGGGTGAAATGGCTTGGGGGATGTTGAAAGGCTCACACATGTGATGAAGGAGCTTATTGCATATGTGACATGACATGGAGTCATGTGGCTAAGATGGTGAAGATCAAGGCAAGACTTGGCTTGATGGACCGGTTGCGAAAGTGAAGGGCAAGTTGGAGGCTTTGAAGCCGTTGGTATCGAGTGTCGGGAGGCTTGAGCAAAGACTTGGCGCCGAAGGACCGAAGCAATGGTGAAGAGCAAGTGAGGTCAAGATCGATGGACCATGGAGGCCATGTGATGATATGAAGTGGATCATATCATTTGATATAGGTTGGTGCATGTGTTGCATCAACACCGATGGAGTTGGAATGGAATGCACAAGGCAAAGGTATATTTGTAGGGCATTTCATTTCACCGGTCATAGGTGTGTAGAGAAGTTGATGACTGGGTTTAGGATAGATGGCCGTACTATCAAGAGGAGCAAACTTGTTTGCATATCGGTCATCTAGTGCCACTTGAGCGATCTAACATTGCGTTGTTACTAGGATCAAGTGGCGTGGTGAGTGCAAGTGAAAATTGTCACACCCGATTTTAATAACAAAACCAGGTATACACCATATGTGAGCCCAGGAAGTCAAATCTCACATATAGTTACAAATAAAGGGTAATATCGAAAGACAATGCTTAAATACATAACGTATATAAAACAAAGAAACATAACCTTAAGGAGCAGACAGCGGGAAGACACTCCGATTTTCAGATGTAGACACCAACTTCACAGGTAACAACTGACTGGTTGATCACAAGCCTAACTTCTCCAACTTCTGGCATACTGGTACC
The DNA here is from genome assembly GCA_009763385.1 of Coix lacryma-jobi var. lacryma-jobi. NCBI lineage: Eukaryota > Viridiplantae > Streptophyta > Magnoliopsida > Poales > Poaceae > Coix > Coix lacryma-jobi. Next base: position 115,032,372 of record CM019823.1, read on the forward strand.
CATTCGGGATTTTTCCAAAGTGTTGAAAAGTAAAGCAAGCATAAGTACATCTCGTACTTAACAAATATAACATGGGGTTCATGAGGCTCAAAAAGCTGACACGGGTTTAACTGCGGAAGCTTTTAATTGGCATAATTTTAGCATTAAGTAGCATCAAAGTATAACCATCGCAAGTTAAACATATGATCAAGTAAATATGTATCCATTGAATAAATGTAGTATCACCATCATTATTAAAAGCAACATCTATACCATAAGAATTCCAGGCCGCTCGTAACCGTGAGCACGGCTGATATATCAGTTTTACACTCTGCAGAGGTTGTACACTTTACCCGATGAGCCGTGATTCTCGTTTGCCAGGGATAGCTAATCCCATATCACACTGCCAAGGTGCATGGCTGGGTTCACTGCGCAGCCTTTCAAAGGTTCGTCTAACAAGTTAGGGCCGCTAGGTCTTAAGGCAAGGGGATGTAGAGCCCTCCTTCCAGGTGGCACAATAACACGCAGCCTATACACACGTGGACAGAAGCCGCACTATACCCGTCTCGTCAAGCGCCTTATGCGCCTTTTCGGGTAACCACTAACAAGCTAGAAAAGGTCCTCATACTGAGCTAAGGTCAGAGTCATATAACCCTCACGGTTGCACTGTATGTCCCGGGTGATCCCTTATAGCAGTTCCTAAACCATGTTGATATAAAAGTCATATTTTATCATGTCACATATATCATTAAAACAAATTTACATGATCATAGTTTGAGTTGAGCACTAGCATCAAGCTATCCAATGCATACCCATGGTTATCAAGGCATAAGATCAAACATCTAAGATAAGTCTATATAGGCATCAAGGTAGACACATGCAATATGAATTTAGTATTTACAGTGAATAGGTAACAAGGATGATCCCATGCTATACTTGTCTTAAACTTAAGATTTTCTGTTGACTTGTAGACTTCCAAGGGTTGATTCTTGATCACGATCTCTGGATCATGAACTTCTTCTTCTTGATCACCAACGTACAACTCACCGACTGGACATACGATCATAGAACACCACGCAAACATCCAATACCAATCATGTGAAGCAAAACAAAGCCTATAATTAGAACAGTACACCAATCATAGGAAAACAAGATAAAGAGTTTTAAAAACAGAACTACGACTCACTACGATCACACAGACGCGAAAATCACGCTAATCGGAGCTATAACGGAAAAGATACGATCTAAACAAGATTAAAGACACTAATTACTAGATTATATTTAACTCAAATTTTAATTATAGAAAACAGCAGTGAAGGTTATATAGTTTGAAAGATCTTTTCGAAACGAATCTAACGCAAGTTGAACGGTTCAAAACGGAGTTAAAACAAAGAAGTTATGGACTTTTGTATCTAGTGGCAATTTTGTAAATAATTCAAACTTGATTTTGCAATTTCAATTAAATAAAACAAAGTCAGATTTTCGGTTGGACCGCGCCTCGTTTAGGAGAAAAGGCAGAGGCTTGGATGCAAGTGTTTACAGACTCAAGGAATAGTTCCTGTTGGACTGCGGGTTGAGGCTCGAAAAGTTGTAATGGCGTTTTTGCAAAATAGCCATCGAAGGGCTATGGAGCTTCTGCAGCCGTTGGATTAGAGACGATCGGCCAGGGTTAGATCAGGAGCGGAAGGGCGGCGCTACTGCCGGAGTTGGGAAGGGAAAACGGCATCCGCGACGGCGCCATCGCCGGTTTACGGCGGCGGACATGGACCAGAGACCATGGGGCAATTAAGGTCTGGGGGATTGGCTCAATCGAACCAGAAACTTACAGCAAGCTCACCTGACGTGAGGAAATCGTCGGATATGGCCTGGTGGTGGTGAGTTGCTTGGTTCGGCAGCGGTGGTTCTGTGAGCAACGGCGAGAAATTAGATCGTGAAACAAGGGGAGGAAAAGAGTGATAAATGTTCGGGTGGCTCCGGGAGAATTATGCGGAGCTCGAGGACATGCTTACGGTGATGGAGGAGCTATGATTCGGCGGGAATACGACGGCGAGCACTATTAACACCAAACAGGGAGAGAATAGAGATAGGAGTGGCCAATGACCTTACTGCTGATCCAAAGGAGCTCGGGAGAGAGCTACGATGGCCGTAGATCAGTGGAGACTGAGGACGACGACGATGGCAGCTCGGTGAGATCCAACCGAGGTGGCTAGGGGAATTTAGGGCATGGGAGCTCGGATTTCTTGGACATGGAGAGGCGGTGGGGTCTGGGTCTTTTAAAAAGGGTCTCGGCATGGTCGACAAGGCATGGAAGGGGAGGTGTCGGGGCGGACTTGGCTCGGTGTGCGGTGTCCGCCATGGACACGAGAGGAGGTAGATGAATCTGACAAGATAGGGTCGCGTCGTCAGTGAGAGAAAAAGGAAGAGGCGCGAGGGACGGTGAGGCTGACCTGCGGGGTCGCATTGTTAGCGAAGGAAGAGAGCGGCGGTGCGCGCGAGCTCGAGTGGGGTTGGGCCGACAGGGAGATGGCCCAAGAGGAGGGGAAGGAGCGGGAGCCGGCTGGGCTGCCCGGGAGGGGGGGAAATGGCCGGCTTGGGCCATCGGGCCAGCAGCGGGGCGCGAGAGGGGTGTCGGGCTAGGCCTGCTGCCAGGCCGAAGCAGGCCGGAAGGAGTGAGGGTGGAGGAGGAGCTGGGCCTGTTCGGGCCAGAAACAAGGGAGGAGAAGGGATGAGAAGATCTTCCCTTTTCTTTTTATTTAAACCTTTTTCAAATCACTTTCAAAAGCATTTTTGAATTCCTTTGAACTTTTGTGAGAGAAACAGAAAGATTTGAAGCTTTAAACTTTTCAAAACTTTTTGAAAAACAAAAGTCTTTATTTTAAAAGACCTTTTCCAAGAAATTCATTTTTAAATTGTTTCCAAACCATTTTGAATTCAAAATTAAATTTTAGTGAAAACCACACATCACAAAAACTCAAATGCACCAATATGAATGCACAAACATGTTGCTAAACCCTAGGTTAAGTTTTAATTTAGAGAAAAGTTTTATTTCCCTATATTTAATGAGCACAGAAATTCATAAATAAATCATTTTAATTCTAATTTCAGAAATACAAATTTTAGGGTGTGACAAAAATACTTTGAAAAATGATTGTTAAAATGCTAACACACATGCACAAGGTTGTATACACTTGGTGGTGTTGGCACATTTGCAAAGGAGAAGAAATTAGAGAAGTTTTGGAGAAAACTTTGGTTGAAAAAGAGAAGTGATGGTTCTTGGATTGGAAAACTGTATTGATCCTTTGTGCTTTGGATCATGAGTTCATGTGGGTTGTGTAGCCCTCTGAATAAGCTTTCCAAAATGTCCAAGATCATCGAATTCCCAGTTGGGAGCTAAGAGTCATGGTCGTTCTCGTGGGAGGCTTTCTGGAGGGTGGCGGACTGTCTGCCATTTTAGTGGCGGACCATCCGCGGGGCTCGGACGCACCGATGGGGATGCATCGGACGCGACGGTCGCACTGTTCTCGGGTTGTCAGGTGAACGGTGGACTGTCCGTCGGCTAATTTTTCGGAGAACAAGGTTGCTGGACAGGTTCTGTGTAGGCCGTCGATTTTCAACGGCGGACTGTCCGGGCACAAGGAGCGGACTGCCCGGGGTGACCGTTGCAGCTCCTAACGGCTAGTTTCGTTATAAGGGCGGACTGTCCGGGGCTATAAGGGTGGACTGTCCGCAGTTCAAATTTCAGCACGATTTCAAACGGCTAGTTTGAGGCTTCCCTCTATAAATAGAGGTGGTGGTCGGCCATTTGACATGTTGAGCACCTTGGGGACTTAGTGTCCTTGTGTGAGAGTGCTTGGGAGCCCTCCAACTCACTTGGGATTAGTGCTAATCATATTCGCTAAGTGAGAGGGCGATTCTAGTGTGGTGCATGAGAGATTGCAAGTGTGGCACTAGGTGATCGAGTTGCAAGCTGGTGGTGCTTGTTACTCTTGGAGGTTGCCACCTCCTAGACGGCTTGGTGATTGTGTCTCCGTCGTGAAGCCCGCAAGAAGATTGTGCGTGGCTCCGGAGAAGGCTTTGTGAGGGGCATTGTGCTCGCCCCACGGGGATCGCGAAGAGCAACTCTAGTTGAGAGAGGTGCGAAGAGCGTCAAGTGGTCCGGCCGGATCGGAAGCTAGAGCTCTTGGTGAGCACTCTATAGTGGAGAGTGTGACTTGAGGGTCACCACTAGCAAGAGGATCGGCGGCAACCTTGGGCTTGTCTCAACGGGGACTAGCTTGGTGGCAACCAAGTGAACCTCGGATAAAATCACCGTGTCAACATTGTCTACATCTTCTCGGTGGTTTGCTATCTCCATTCACTAGTTTGTATTTCCATACTCATACTTGTGCTAGTGTTAGTTGTTGCTCTTGTGTAGCTATCTAGCTTGTGTAGCTTAAATAGTTGCTCTTGTAATTAGTTAGCTTATGTAGCTTGCTAGTTACCTTCCTTGCTTGTGTAGCATAGAAGTTGATCCCGTGAGTGACTAGTTGACTTGTAGTCTTGCTAGTCACATTGCTTAGTGTTAACACTGGATTTTGGTCAACATTGAGAAGATGACAGGTGGACCCAACGAGCAGTGAGAAGAGCATTTAGTAGACGGCTAAGCGGTCAGTTACTCCATTCAGGAAATAGATATGGCAAGAGAAGCCAATCACGAGGATAATCGACCATGACCGTGACAGATTAAACGAGTATTAAAGAAGCAGAGGGTTCTGATCTCATTGGCCAAGAGTTGGATTTGGTGGCGTTGTGATGTGGCAAGCATGCAAAGAAGGCAATATATATAAAGCATGCACATCTCGACGTCCACTTCTATATTTAGCATGAATGGCTTCACGATGAAGGAAAGGCTAGAAGACGACATGCATGTCCAGTGTGCGGAGATGGACGTATAAGGCATTCGGCAAGTATCCATGCGGTCGGCTAGTTTCCAAGGATTCGACAACTGCTCATGCGGTCGGCTATTCTGAGAAAAGGGAGTTTCCATTGAAACGACGGAAGAGAGAGCCGATCGGGCAACAAAATTGCGACAATTAAGGCAATGATGATTCTGAAAGGAGTTGAAGGCCAAGAATATTGTATTTTCCTTTAATATTTCATAGTCGTGTCCTCTTAGGACTTGTATTGCATCCAGGGTATAAATATAAACCCTTGGCTATTGTAAAAAGTGTTCACAACCATATCAATACAAACCGGCCCCGCGCCACCTTCGAGTCCTTAGTCGTGTCGTCGAGTTCTTCGAGAGGAATCATCGATCCGTCGACCTCCGTAAGTACCGGCAACCTTGCTATCATGTCTAGTATCATGCGGTGGATTTAGATATGATGCAAGTAGTCTTGTATGTTAGGCTTAGTATCGTGCAGCGGATTTAAGCTTATGACGGGAAGTTTTTACTTATGCCTTGTATCGTGCGGCGGATTAAGTCATGAGTAAAAATAGTTATCGGCTCTATTAGATTTGGCAGATCCAATAGATTCATTAAGTTATCATGTGTTATATGTTTTATTTATTTAATTCTTGTAACACTCTTTTGCCCAATCTAGATTGATCTTTGTTCGGCCTTGTCGCACGAGTTTGCTTGTGCTTTCTCTTAATCATAAGATCATGATGGCCGAATCAACTCTCAATCTAGATTGTCACATGTTGTGGGTTCATGCATGTCAATCTTGGTTAGACTTTGATGAAACTAGGTGTCGTGCGGCAGATGCAGGTTTTAGATTAGTTTAATAATGCTTGCTTGTTTGTTCCTTCTTCATGGACCCCAATTCGGTTGGTTTGCCGATTTTGGTTAAACTTACATGAGTAATGAGCCTTTATAGATCTGTCCAAATATATGCATGCTTTTAGCTTGTTATAATTAGATTGTATCATGCGGTGGATTAATCTAATTATAAGAAGTGGTGTAGACTCATAGCAAGTGGTATCATGCAGTGGATTAGCTTTGCTTGAGTTTGTACCTGACCGGTTTATGAAGACTAAACGTGCGGCAGATTAGTTGGATTAGCCTATGCATGTGTTATTTGAATAGATCTATATTTGCAAGTTACCTGTTTATAATATCTTTAATTTGTTCAAGCATGTCTCTCTTTACATATGTATTCGGCGGTTAATATGCTCTACATACTCTGTTCTCATACTAGCCGAATGACTTTATAAATATCCTCTGACAGACAGCTTCTATAGCTGTGTGCCATCGTGATTGGCTTTCAAAGCCGTACATATGGAACTGTCTGGTTTTATCCGGCATGTTCCAAAGGTATTCTCACAGTTTTTTCCCTTGTTGGTTTTCAGGTCAAACCGACTGGCATGTCTCCGGATTCAGCACATTCCGGGCACCCGATTGAAGCTAGCTTTTCGGCTTGCTGTGTGTTTGGCGTGAGGTGTCACGTTTTGCATCAACACTTAGTTTGTGTAGCTAAGTTGAGCTTTCTAATTTGGCTTGTGTGGCCTTGTTATTGAGCATTGCTAGTGAGCTCAGGCTTTGTGCTTTTGCTTAGTGGCATGTGTAGGAGCTCCCGGTTGATTGAGTACTAGTTGCTTAGGTTTGTGTAACCTTGCAAGCTAGAATTGTTTAGGTGAGCTCTAGCTAGCCCGATACCTTATTTCCATTGTTTAGGATCTTTTGTAAGGTGTCATAGAGTATAAGTAGAGGGGTGTAGTCTTGGCTAGACCGATAGTTTTAATTCCACATTTGTTTCGGTTAGCTGGTGCGATTATTTTTAGAAAGGACTATTCACCCCCCCCCCCCTCTAGTCCGCCATCTCGACCCTTCACCAGGGCTGACAACCATTTGGTTTCCGTTGCCATTAGGCCCATTGATCTATGGTCCACCAGAAGTTCCAGCCCCTTGATTATTTCTAATGGTATATGTTGGACCTCTTCTATCATCACCTAAGTTGAAGGCCTCCTTAATGGCATTCGTGAGACTGTTGAGAAAAACTTCATTGTGATTCATCAGAGTAGCAGACATGGCTTTGTTGATCACTTCTTGCATGTCATTGTGTTGGATCTGGACCATTGGATCAACATGTCCATCTAGAATCACCCTTGGAAGATGAGACTTCTGGATAATCTTCTTATCCCTGCTTTTACTGAAGCTCAACAGACACATGTAACGATATTGTTCAACAGTTTCTTCTATCAGACGTCGAAGCTCATCTCGAAGTTCCTCCATTGTCACGTTTAACACGTCTTCGTTGTTGATTGTCATGATCAGACGATTGTGTCCCACCAGGCGTGCCAAAAGAATGTGTTGACACAAAAATCCGGTCGGTAGCGCCAACACACTCGAATGCGCGGTCCTCAGAGGGCGTACGGAGCAAGGTCCTGACCTCCTGAACCTTTCAACAGGTGGTGGTGCCAAATCTTGGTGAGATCGATCTCGGACGTGCCAGTCAATTTGACCTGCAATTGACAAGGAGAAGAAAATGTTGTCAAATTGTGGAACCTGCCAGTTTGGTGCCAGACAGTTCCAAATTATACGGCTCTGATATAGCCATTGTTAATAGGATATTGACTACAAAGTCAACTCCCAAAAGATCGCATGAAAATATTGATAAAGATATAAAGCAAAACAGCTATGATATTGTAAAGAAGCATTCGGGACAGATGAACAGCTGATAAGCTTAAACATATTAGCAGAAAAAAAATCTTATATGTACGTCCAAACGGCGTGAAATCAACATATCGACTAATTGCACAGGCAGTTCTATCTGTTAACAGTGGGGTGTTTCCATGCAGCCATAATAACAAATAGATCGATAAAATAGCTTAATCATCAATAGTGGGGTGTCCCCATCCAGCCATAATGATGACCGAACTAGATCACGTTCGATGTAACAAGCAGATGCATTGATTCCAAGTAGCCTAGAAGCACACATTATGAAGAAAGCATAATTGGATCGACTATTTTAGCCGATACAGGGTCCATGAAGCACGAACAAGATATATCCGTTAGAACCATGATTCGATTTAAGATCAAACAAATCTAATCTACCATATATATCAGTGGGGTTCGAAAATACAGCCATAATAGACATGCTGGATCAAATCTACCTATTCTTATATCAAAATTGTAATTTTATCGGATATCTCAAACGCACAACATGTAACAATCAAGATTGATAAAATAGTCGATGAGAGGCTTGAATCGGCTATTTCCTTCATCATGAGCGTGCAAAACCTTAGGATAGCCGAATCTAAGCGACTTTTAAGCTTAAGCCACTTTGTCAATCTTGATTGGGCAAGATATTGTTTAAGACATGAAAAGAACGTTAAAACATAAACAACATCGATAACTTGATGAATCCATTGGTTTGCCAAAACCAATAGAGCCGATAACTATTCAAGATCGACTAAAGCAAGAGATTGATCAAAGTCAAGGTAGTCTTACAGAAGGCGATCTTAGACCGATAACTAGCCATGTCATAGCTTAACAAGAGTTTGGTCGATGCCAAATACAGCCTTATTGTACAATGACATGAACCATTGGTGAAACTTACAAGCAAACCGGAGGTCGGTCGAAGCCGATGCAACCCTGCCTGGTTGAAGGTTCCACCGAGATCTATGTTACTCCTACTCCTAGGGTTTTGGCCGATGGCCGATTTGTTGATTGATTGGATGTCCTTACAAAATTTGGGTTTCTAGCTATTTATAACCCGGTTGGACTCCTGTCCTAACACGACTAGGTTACATGAGAATAAAACAAAAGACAAACCAGACTCAAACTCTTCGGCCGAACCCAACATGCCTTCGAAGCTTTGTCACGTCCGATCCACACAAACTTTGGTTGCGTTCAGGTCCAAACGCCCATTTTTATTTTTCTGGCCGATTCCTTTATCAACCAAAATCAGTCGTTTGTGCTCGTAAGATGATAATCTTCTTAGTCCAAAATCTGGTGTAAACAACTAGAGATAGAGCTTGTGTTACCTCGTGCCATAAGGCACACATGTGAGGAGCTTGATGATGAGTGCTTGCGGCCGCGCCTCTTGTGTTGGACTTCATCTTCACTTGATGAAACATCCCATGTCTTGATAGCAGTGAGGGCTTTGGCCTTGCATCCCTTCTTTTTATTGTCCTTGGGTGTGGGCTTTTGTGTTGGGCAATCCTCCACAAAATGCCCTCTCTTGCCGCATTGATAGCTTCCATTCTTTCTTTGCTCTCTTCTTTGATTGCTAGAAGATGCAATCTTCAATTGTGATGGGCACACCCTTGACATTGAGCTTGTGGATCATCATCTCCACCCCATGCACTAACTTGATTGTTTCTTCACTTCCATGCACTAACTTGATCATCATCACTTGATTCTTCTTCTTCATCATCCTCTTCTTGTTCCTCATCTTGACTTGAGGAGCTTGAGCTTGAGCTTGTCTCGATTTGCTTCTTGCCCTTCATCTTCTTGTGCTCATCACACGTGAGAGCTATGCCTTTGCTTGATGAAGTGGCTTCATCTTGACCCATCTTGCGTGACATCTCAAATGTCACTGATTTGCCAATGATAATGGCCGGGGTCATGGTGCTCAAGTCTTTCATGTTGTGGAGGATGGTGATGATGGTTGCATACTTGTTCTTTGGTAGCACAGAGATGATCTTCCTCACAATATCCGCATCACCTAGCTTTGCAATTCCAATAGAATTGAGCTCATTGACAATTAGATTCAAACGAGAATACATATCACGAACAAGCTCATTTTCATTCATTTTAAAAGAGTCATAACTTGATTTAGCTAGGTGATGTTTTTGCTCTCGAACATTACTTGTGCCATCATGGAGCTCATGGAGTTTTAGCCAAATTTCATGAGATGGTTGTAAAGTAAAAACTTGGTTAAACACATCCATGCTAAAAGATTCAAACAAGCAATTTTTAGCTCTAGCATTAAAATGAAGCTCTTTTTCATCACTCGTGTTAGGCTTCTTGGGATTCTTAAGGGGTTTCATCCCGCCGTGGGTGACTCTCCAAACACCTATATCAACTGCTTCTAGGTAGCAAGCCATTCTAGCACTATAGTAGGGAAAGTTTGTGTCGTCAAAGTGCGGAGGCCTAGAGGTATCCATCCCAACCACTCTCAATAGCGTCGGCTCAACGGCGGTGAAGCCAAGGTCCAAAAAATGAGCCAGCTGGCTCCGATACCAATTGAAAGGACCGTGACACCTAAGAGGGGGGTGAATTAGGCAACTAAAAACTTTACTCTAACTATGGCCTCTAATTACCACCTAGTCAAAACCTATGCAAGAAAGTAAACTATATAAAAGTACAACTATGGTTTTGCTAGGTATGTTGCTATCTCTACCGCAAAAGTGTTATGTGATCTAGGTTCCAATCCTATCAACTAGCCTATCAACTAAGCTAGGAAAGGTAAAGCACATAATTAAGGTAGCAAGATAAATGTGAAAGCTAAAGAGCAAGGTAGAGATGCAAACTCCCATCGATGACTCTGGTATTTTTACCGAGGTATCGAGAAGCACACAAGCTTCCCCTAGTCCTCGTTGGAGCCCCTCGCAAGGGCCAAGCTCCCGGTCAGGTAACTACGTGGATAGCTCTAGGTCTTCCTCACACGCAAGTGGGTCTTCCGTTAAGCCACTCGTGGCAAAGCCTCTCCCGGACCACTCCCCGTCGTCTTCACTATCAAGCTTCTGGCCGAACTGTCGCGAGCCTTGTTCCCTTCGGTACACTGTGGCGGCCACACCACAAATACGGTTGGTGTGGTCTCGCAAGACTACAAGCCCCTCCGATGTACAACAATGGTGCGCGCAAGCACAGAGTAGCAAGAGTTATGCAAAGCTCACTAAACACTAGGCCTAAACCTAGAGCAAGCACATGAGCGGTGGTCTAACTAGCCTAAGCAATTCGCAAAGCACCTACACTAATCACCATGTGAATCACTAAGCACTATGCATATGGAGGCACTAATATGGTGTAGCAACACTCTTGGTATGTTTCCTCACTCCTTCACACCTCATTTGGCCGGTTAGAGGTGGTATATATAGACCTCAAGCAAATAGAACCGTTTGGGGGGCTGAAAATAGCTTTCTGTAGAGCATCAGACGCTACGGTGAAGGCATTGGAATACTAGTCATTAGACCTGATTTTCGGGGGCATCGAACGTTGCATCAGACTCTACTATAACACTATTCATTCTAGGCCGATTTTAGTGGGCATCGAACTATGGCATCAGACCGTCCTATGATCCTCCTCTCCGACGCGCAAGACACTTTTGGCTACTGGAGGAGCATTAGGCCCGTCGGCACCAAGAGCTATGTCGTCCTCGTGTCGTCACTCATTAGAGCAGCCAGCCTGCACCGATCTATACGTTTGGCTTCGGCACTGACCACGCCGCCGCCGCGATGCACGTCGTCGCGGAGGCCACAGTCGGCTCCTTCTCCGTCATCGCCTCATTGGGAACTAAGCGGCGATCAAGAAGATCAATATTGTTTTCGCATGCCTACATCGGGGCATCTGGGTCCAGGAAGACAAGTAGTGGTGGCGCCTACGACAACCACTTGAGCACCGATGGCCGCGCCGTCTCCATCGATGTTGGCGAGCCCTACCTCTAGTCTACGATGACAAAGGAATGTTGTTCTTGGTGCTCATGTACGTATCGAGGGCATGAGGGCCCGTGCGACCAGTGGCGGACCCAGCCGAAAATATGAGCCAAGGCGGATCGCTATGTACACATGTAAAACTTCACCAATATAGCGGTCTAACTATGTATGCATATCACATCTCGTTTAGATGTTGAAAAAAATTCAACTCTGCTACTGTAGCACTTTCGTCTGTATTTGATAAATATTATTCAATTATGTACTAACTAGACTTAAAAGATCCGTCTTGTGATTTACAACTAATCTGTATAATTAGTTATTTATTTTGCCAACATTTAATGTTCCATGCATACGTCCAAACATTGATGTGATGGTTGATGCGATAGAGAGATAAAAGTTGGTATCTAAACATGGCCTTGTTTAGATGTTGGAAAGTTGAAATTTTTGCTACTGTAGCACTTTCGTTTGTATTTGACAAATATTGTCCAATCATGCACTAGCTAAGCTCAAAAGATTCGTCTCGTGATTTACAACTAATCTGTGTAATTAGTTATTTATTTTACCAATATTTAATGCTTTATGCATGTGTCTAAATATTGATGTGATGGAGAGTGAAAAAAAAGTTGAAAGTTGACATTGTAATATCACATAATAATTATGTTTTAATATATAATTCAATAAAAAAACTACAGAAGAAGTTTGAACATGTCACATGAAAAGCAAATAAGGAGAATTTTTGTTCCATATAGTTGATATAATTTACTATACAACAAATGATCTGAAGAGAAAGCATAAACAATATGCAATTAAAATAAATTTAATAATGATAAGTGAGAAGCGAGGGAACTATTGTAATAAAAAAATATCAAATATTGTAAAAAAACATACCGATCTTACAACATCGAGGCCGTTTTGAAGGTAAACTCATCTACCGATCTTTCATGGAGTTGTCGGCCTTCTAGCTGTGTTAAACGCATCGCCGGCTCCAACTTCATCTCTTCCACCAATGGCTCCATCTCCTCCACATCCCTCTGCTCGACTGCTCCTGCCTGCTCTGCTCTTCGTGGCTCACCGCCTCAGCCACCCGGGCGCAGCCGAGCATCAGGGTTGCCCATCGCCGGAGAGGTGCTCACTGGAGAGGACCTAGGGCAGCCGTCCAAAGTCGACGGAGGAGATCACCATTCACCAACCTCGTCAAGGCGAGCTGGCGTACCTGTTGTCGACAGGCCGAAGACCGCGAGCAAGTGGCGCTCCGACGGACAGGGACGGTGCTAATGGGAAACATGATAAAATGCTAGTTTAGATAATGTTCATTCTTTCAATGCTATTTTACGGAACGGTAAACTTTTAATGGTATTTTCAAAATATATTAATCTTTTAATGCTATAGAACTAATTTTTCTATGAAAAATGGGATACTCGTGAAACACCAGCCCCTTCCGATGGCGGCGGACTGCAAGTCTGCAAGAATACCGGTCCAATCGACGACCACGTGGATCGGACGAAAGAAAAAAGAGTGGCCGAAAAGGCCCACGCGTGGGCGTGGTGGCCCCGCCGCATGGCAGTCAGCGTCCCGACTTTTCTCCACCACCCCGTCAAATTTCGACAACAATTTCTCCTCCCCTGCCCTTCGATCCCTGCTCGTCGTTGTTCTTGACGATTGGCGGAAGAAAAAATAAAAGAAAGAAGTCTGTCTGTTCCAGGAACAGACAAAAAAAAAATCTACAGGGTTCCAAGAAACCAGGACGGAGACATCGAGGAGGCGGCGGAGACGCCGCCGCGTCCTCCCTTCCCTCCCCTGAGCCGTATAACAAAAAGCCCCCTCGGTCCCGTCTTCTCTGTCCATCGATCACCTCCTGCGTGGCATCTCCGGCGAATCTGGTTTGAGGCGCGGAGAGAGGTGAGTTTCCTGATCAGTGGCGTTCTTACTTACCCGTTCTGTCCGGTTCGATTTGCTGATGCGGCCGGCAGGTTTGGTCGTTTTTAGGTGCGATTGCTGTGATTGCTCTGTGGGCTTGCGGCAGGCAATGACACTGATTCTAGAATTTTGTTCTATTGGTTGTCTGTTCAATTGGGAAGGGGATAGATTCCTTTTTCCCCGCCTTTCCTCCATGCAGAGAAGTGGCTTTGGTCTGTCGTATCATGAATCATAACTTTTTAACACTTCGATATAGTTTATTTATAATCCTGTATGGACATGGAAAATTGTATATCTTTAGTCGTTGGAATTCCAATCACCAATATTGTCGGATGCTAGTATCATCATCTTTTTAACAATAAATACGACAAGCTGACTTTGTTCTAATGTAGTGTACTAGGACAGTAGTAATACTCATTTGCCTTCTTTCTACTACTTTTCTTTTCTAATTCATTTACATGAATTCGAGGGTGGTCTTCGATGAGCCTTGTTACTAATTATACTTTTACCATAATCTCAATCTAATAATGATAGCTAACTGGAACCTATTCCGCAGGATATTTGCACGTTGAGCATTCTGAAAAATGGCACTAGCGCCCCTGGAGTACGCTGGTTCAGTTAGTTCAGGCCAGAAGCATCTGGGTCGTTTCAGAGTACCCACCAGCAGTAGATTGCGATGGGTGGGACATCACAGGAAATCAAGGACATATCAGTTGGTTGCTAGAGCCATATCCGTGGATCGACAGCAACTAGACATCTCGAATCCAGACTGGAAGAAGCAGTTTCAAGAGGATTTTGATAAGCGCTTCAGCTTGCCGCACTTGAGAGATGTAATCGATGTGGAACCAAGGCCAACTACATTTTCTCTCAAGAGCAGGTGACATATTTCCCCTCCTTTCCTTTATATTTGATTGGTCTCATATACTAATCCTTGTTTATATCATTTCTTAATGTGTGTAATATTGCTACGCTGTCTACAACAGGGCCCCTCTTGAGAATGTGAATGGTACCATGCAAGAATCATGGAATGGCTATGTGAATGATGATGACAGAGCACTTTTGAAGGTATGCGTTTAGCATTGAGTTATATATTTACCGAGGCATGCTTTGTGTCCACAAGAAAATACTTTCTAGATTGAGTTATATATAGCACGACATTCGTTATATATAATTGTTTCACTTGGGAGATAAATATACAGTGAATATATATTTATGACTTGAACTTTTGTCTGTCTTGATCTCTACATAAAAAACACAGACGAAAAAAAACAATGATTCTCTTGCCATGTAAGATCAATCTTGCTATTCAAGTGCATGCTTGTGATACTGCTTAATGTGAACTGCTTCTGAACAGAAAAAAGGCTGTTTCTAGGCAATAGTCAAGTGTGCATGCTCACTTGTTTAGTCAGGTAAACAACAGTAGATGGATTAGAAGTTACCCTTACAAACTTATTGCTTCTTCAGGTCATTAAGTTTGCCTCACCAACTTCTGCTGGAGCTGACTGTATTGACCCTGACTGTAGCTGGGTTGAACAATGGTGGTGCCACTACATGAATTCAAATTTTGTAGTGTAGAAATTATTTTTATTTCCCTAACCTAAGTTATTATCATTTCCAGGGTGCACCGTGCTGGTCCACGCAAACAAATATATTTTGAGCCTCAATATGTGAAGGCTGGGATTGTATCGTGTGGTGGGCTCTGCCCTGGTCTCAATGATGTCATTCGGCAGGTAGGTTAGAACTGGTGTCGGTCATCTGTTGTTTAGAATCAAAATTTCTTAAAATTGCATTATAGAGAACAAAACATTCTAGGCTTTGAATTTGATCAATTTTGCTCTCTTGTAGATTGTGCTTTCACTTGAAAAATATGGGGTGAAAAACATTGTTGGGATACAGCATGGGTTCCGTGGATTTTTTGAGGATCACTTATCAGAAGTGCCGGTAAGATTCTTTTCTACTTCATGTTAATCTGGAAACATTGATAAACCTATTCAAGGGAACTTACTCTTTTCCTTCATTCAGCTTTCTAGGCATGTAGTCCAAAATATCAATCTTGCTGGTGGTAGCTTCTTAGGGGTCTCTCGTGGTGGTGCGAACATTTCAGACATTGTTGACAGTATTCAGGCAAGTATATTATGTACTTCTGTTACTCTGCAAAATGTCTACAATAATTACTAACTGAAGGACTCATCAACTTAATTTCAACATGCCACATTCAGGCCAGGAGGCTTGATATGCTCTTTGTACTTGGTGGAAATGGAACCCATGCTGGAGCTAATGCTATACATGACGAGGTATATTGAATCCAATGTTCATTGTAAATGAATAGGTAGCTTATCTGAATTCCTCTCATATAGCATTAAATTTTTTTTGGTCTGGATAAATACAGCATGAGTGAATAACTCATACTTCCATGACTACTTAATGCAGTGCCGCAAGAGAAAACTGAAGGTATCGATTGTATGTGTCCCCAAAACTATTGACAATGATATATTACTGATGGACAAGACTTTTGGATTTGATACTGCAGTGGAAGCTGCACAAAGAGCTATCAATTCTGCATATATTGAGGTGATTTCCTCAGAAACATCTTGGTCTATCAAGCACATATAAATCTATGCATAGAGTGCCTGTGGTTAATATTTTATTGGACTTAGGCACATTCTGCATTTCATGGAATTGGACTGGTCAAGCTGATGGGAAGAAGCAGTGGCTTTATCACAATGCATGCCTCCCTCTCAAGTGGCCAAGTAGATATCTGTCTGATACCTGAGGTATGAAGAGCACTTTTGGTTGAGTCTATGACAGGTGGGCCAAATGACTAAGGTCTTGTTGTGATCCCAAGGCTAAAAATAGCCCATCCTGTGACAATAGGCTAAATATGGGCTGATGGGTTCTAACCACCAATTAGCCCTCATTAGCTCTTACTTCCTCCATCCCAAATTATAATATGTTTGACCTTTTTACCCCAAATTTGACCACTCGTCTTATTCAAAAATTTGTGCAAAATATCACTTCTTTTGTCGTGGCTTGCTTTATTAATAAAAGTTCTTCAAAAATGACTTAAATTTTACTATGTTTATACAAATGTTTTGAATAAGATGAGTGATCAAACTTAGGATAAAAAAAAGTCAAACATCTTATAATTTGGGATGGAGGTAGTATTAACTAAAAATTATCCCATGTTTAGGCCTCCTCTTATTTGGCATCCAAAAATAAGGGCCGACTGTTAGCTCCCTAGATCCAAACAGGCCCTAAGAAGTTAGGCTGATTAAGTTATTGCAGCAACCTAACACTGTAAGCTTAGTTGTGGCAATCGTAGGCTGCAATCCCAACATGCCTGAACTCTTCTATTGTTTATGCATCCCCATGTACCACACTGGTTAATCTAAATCTTTGGTGATCAAAATGAAGGTACCATTCACTCTTGATGGACCGAACGGAGTTCTTCGACATCTTGAGCACTTGATAGACACCAAGGGATTTGCTCTGGTTTGCGTCGCTGAAGGAGCAGGACAGGTTAGATCCTGTTGCATTAAAAGATAATCATGTTACCTCCATGTTGTTACTGTAGTTGCTCGTGTATAATATAAGAAATCCAGTTTAAGTAATATCTTTTCTATATGTTGGGTTGAACAAATTGCTCAAGAAGTAATGTTCTGATGCATTTTCAGGAATATTTTCAAAAGTCAAATGCAACTGATGCATCAGGGAACATGGTTCTTAGTGACATTGGTGTGCACCTTCAGCAGAAGGTTAGTCTATTTTTATCTTCAGCCACTGTAATGGGCATTACCTGTGTTGGGTCTACGATGGATGAACCTTATTTAACTTTAGTCATGCCATGCCACAGATCAAGTCCCATTTCAAGGATATAGGAGTCCATTCTGATGTCAAGTATATTGATCCCACATACATGCTCCGCGCTGTGCGTGCCAATGCATCTGATGCCATCCTGTGCACCGTGCTTGGTCAGAATGCTGTAAGATATCATTTCTCCTTGCTGCCTCTCTGCCTCATGGCAAAATCCTTTAATTGTCATGCCTAAGCCTAACCATTTGTTGTCTTGTGTAAACCCTGCAGGTTCACGGTGCCTTTGCAGGTTTTAGCGGCATCACAACCGGGGTGTGCAACACACACAATGTGTACTTGCCGATACCAGAAGTCATCAAATCCACGAGGTTTGTTGATCCAAACAGTCGGATGTGGCACCGGTGCCTGACCTCAACCGGGCAACCAGACTTCCATTGATCAATTATTAACGAAGCTTGTAGTAGCATCTGATTGTAAAAGTAGGTGGTGTATAGTATAGCGAAAGGGATTTTAGTTACTTCGTCAGTATGGCAAAATAATCATCTGATGGGGTTTTTTCATACTTCATCTGAAAAAGAGAAACATCTTATACCATGTATTGTGACTTTGAGATGCAATATATGGATACAATAGGCATCTCGCTATGCTAACCAGCTATTCATCTTCCTGGAACGATGCCCAGCTCCCTGTTTTGTTTAGTGCATGATAGCCCAGCTGGACTCATATAACTCAGAGCACTGCCCCCATTTTGTTTCGAGCACCAAATCGTTGTGTTCTGAAATCAACTGCAAATCTGTGCAGAAACAACACCAGGAAAAGGCCAACCAATTGCGCCACCAAACAGCTCCATTTGATTTTGATTTTCGGGCGCAGTGCAGTCCGT
Organism: Coix lacryma-jobi var. lacryma-jobi; assembly: GCA_009763385.1. Classification (NCBI taxonomy): domain Eukaryota; kingdom Viridiplantae; phylum Streptophyta; class Magnoliopsida; order Poales; family Poaceae; genus Coix; species Coix lacryma-jobi. Next base: position 115,050,544 of record CM019823.1, read on the forward strand.
TCTCAACACAAGCCTAATAATAATACTGTAATAAAAAAAAACTCTTTGGTACAACATCTGTAGCTCTGTTCGCTTGAGCTACTCTGCTAGCTTTATTTTTTTTTCATAAAAAATCAGCCGTACGAATAGCCGAAACGGCTTCTTCCGAAACAGTTTCTCCTGTACGCTGTATCCCATCTAAATGGGACCATACATGTTGGGGATTTAGCCTCAGATAAATGCAGCACCTGATAAACTTTGAAGTTTATAATCAAATTTTCCTAAAAAAATATTAGAGCTTTGGTGCTAGTAAGGAACCACCAGTTCCTCTGTTAAAATTATTTGCTGCAGGTGTTAATTAAGAATTATAATTTAAGGACAGTTTAGTACTCCAGATTCTAAACTCTAAACATGCAGATTTTCCAAATCACGGTAGCGACTGTGTCACCGAATGCAACAGTAGAAATTCTTAACAGAGCACAAGCGATGCTGACCCAGCCTTGCTTCAGCAATCAGGTTACCGCATGTGTTCCCAAGGCCTAAATCTCTTCCAAATCCATGAGAAATTATTGGATATAAACCAATAAAATATCAGAGTGCATTAGCGAGATCTTGAAAGCCACTCCAGAGAGATTGATGCTGGAGCTGGCCTTGTGGCCGCAGCGGCATAGCCCGCAAGTAGCCTCTCGTCCTCTGTTGCTGCCATGGCAGCGCCGCACGCTGTTGCATCAGCAGCTGTCGCTGCTCCTCGAGCTTTATCTCGCGCTCTTGCAGTTACTCCGGCTGGGACTGTGGTTGCCCCAGGTGAGCTGAGGTACCGCAGGCCTCGGGGAGGTGGCATGGGCACTGTTTCAGCGGCCGGGGTGTTCTCTCTCTGGTTCTCGAGGTCGTCGTCCTCCTCTTCGATCTCCACTTCGCACATGAAGCACTCGCGGCAGTGATCGTAGCTCCCGTTGTCGCGGCACAAGAATCGTTAACTAGTTGATCACAAGCCTATCGCTTCTTGGGAACCTCCACATAAGAACCTCCATCTAGTACCTATATGGGATCTTACCAAAGTATTAAAATAAAATAAGCGTAAGCTACTACCGCTTAACAAACATAACATGAGGGGATGCACGCTCAAAATCTTGACACGGTTGAACTGCGGTAAGCACATTTAGTTGATCACATTTTTTTATTAGTCATAAGTTGCTAGATTATGTATAGACTCCCAAAAGAGAATAACTAAGGATATCATCATCTTTATCGTAACCCAAACCATCCAAGTAACCATCTAATAAGAAATGATCCAGGTTGCTCATAACTGGGAGCACGACTGTTATAATAGTTTAATTAACACTCTGCAGAGGCTATACATCTTTACCCGTGTGAGTTATGATTCTCATATGTCAGCGCTTTTTACACTTTCGAGGTCCTACGAAGCCTTTCTCAAGTTAGTTCTAATAAGTAGCAACCGCTAAGGATTTTGTCTTCCAAACGTTATGGAACCCATCTCTAAAATAGCATTCACAGATGTGGCGGAGATGCACACTTTAGCGATGTGAACCATACCCAATTCGACACACCCCTCTTGTCCTTTCAATAAGCTGCTCACAAACTAGAATAGATCATGTTACTTAGCTTAGACCAGAGCCATGTAGTTTCAAGGTTGTATAGTAAATTCTGGGTTGCTGTTGGTAGTCCTTATTGCCCATTTTTAACCACCAACATTCAAAAATATCCACTCAAATGATCACCAAACTTAAAATTAGGGCTTTGATCTAACAATTTCTACAAGGTTTGGTGTTTGACCATTTGCAGAAGAATATTTATAAAAACCATTGAAAATGGGCTCACAAGCATACACGATACACGTCAAGATACACATCAAAACATCAACCAATATGAGCCCAAGGAAGAAGGCCCAACACCAGGCAAATCAGGACCCGGTCATAAAGAAAAAAAAAAAACAAAAACTCAAATCAAAATATTTCAACTCCACAAGGAAGCACCATGAGCGAAGTCAAGCCCAAAGGAGCTCGCTCACCAAAATTGGGCGTGTTTGGGTTCACTAGTGGTCACATCACTACCGGGCCTAAACAACCCTATTTTTGGCAGGTAGACTCTTCCATCTCTCTAAGGTTACGGTGGTTATGACAGTAAAATCAATGCAAAGAAGGGCGATTTGCTTTTTCCATGTGAAGATGAAGGAATTTTCTATGAAACCCCCTTCTCTTCACCTATAAAAGGAGGCCTTCCTATAACACATGCGGTGTTAAGCTTTTAATTAAATGCATAATCTTGTCATGAGCATCATATTTATTCTTGATTGTATGTGCTTTTGTTTGTCTCTCGAGCTAGTAATTATTTTTACTATTAGAGCAAGCGCTTAAGTCTAAAAATGGAATAGTTGGTTTATTTTAATTTTATATGTCTATAAAATAAAAGTTACTTTATAGTTGCGTTTTGGAGTTCAAATACCCATATTTGAGTACGCGCTTTAGTTCACGTCTTTGCCAAGTTAGCGGACCCCAAATCCGTGTGCAAGGGACTGGATGCACACAGCCTGACAATCTCAACTTTGCACCCTTGCATCTCCACCTCTCTTGGTCGTTTCTTGGTAACCTTTAGAGCAACTCCAGCACAAGCACCTAAATCAAGGCCCCTATTTTTGATTTGGGTGTTGCCCCCAATTTTTGTTGGTTCAATTTGTTCATTCTACTCCAACAGTACCACCTATATTTAGGCCCTCAAAATTGTTACGGTAGACAATGACACATGGGACCTTGTTGTCATAGACTCACTCGGCCATCATCCCCTAGCTCGAGTCACAGGGTAGTAGCCAGTACGAGTCCCGACCTCGCTGCTCGCGGCGGGATGTGGGGAGGGGAGCTCGCTCTGCTCGCGGCGGAGTCCGGGGAGTTGAGTCGCAGTGCCGGAGAGGGCCGGGGAGGGGAGTCGCGGTGCCGGAGAGGGGGAGGCCGGGGAGAGGGCCGGAGAGGGGAGTCGCGGCGGAGTCCGGGGAGGGGAGCTCGCTCTGCTCGCGGCGGAGTCCGGGAAGGAGAGACCTCGCTGCTCGGAGTCACGGCGGAGTCCGGGAAGTTGAGTCGCAGTGCGGAGAGGGCCGGGGAGGGGAGTCGTGGTGCCGGAGAGGGGGAGGTCGGGGAGGGGGGCGGAGAGGGGAGTCGCGGTGCAGGAGAAGGGGAGGCCGGGGAGGGGAGTCGCGGTGCCAGGGGAGTCGCGCCACCGGAGTGTTAGGTTTAGTCCCACATCGATAATTGATGGTGGAGGAGCACAACATATAAGACGGGGGCAGCCCTCACCTATCAGGCTAGTCTTTTGGGTTGAGTTAGGCCCAAGACCTTATATGTTGTGGACTCCGGTGGACCTGGGCTCGCGGGGCACCGGTTCGTGGGTATAGTGAGCTGGGCCAAATTCCGCTGCACACTCTAACAAGTGGCATCAGAGCCCATGGTTGGAGAAACCTACAAATCTCAACGATCTGGGGGAGTTCATTAACGTCTCGGAGGTCACACGGGTTGTGTGCGATATGGGCGTTGGACTCGGGGCTGGAGAACTTCTTCTGATGTGAAGAGTTTGGGTCTGATGTGTGACAGGGGGAGATTGTTAGGTTTAGTCCCACATCGGTAATTGATGGTGGAGGAGCACAACATATAAGACGGGGACAGCCCTCACTTATCAGGCTAGTCTTTTGGGTTGAGTTAGACCATGTCGCACATATACTTGAATATTCTAAACTTTTACCTCATTGCATTCAGTTCTAAAATATTTGGGGAAAAATTATTGTAGTACTTTCGTTGTTATTTGACAAACTTTGTCCAAATATGGTGTAACTAAACTTAAAAGATTCATCTCAATATGTACATACTAAAAGTATAATTAGTTATTTTTTATATACATTTAATATTCCATGCACGCGTCTAAAGATTTGATGTGATGATTACTATACAATATTTTTGGGGAATATTGGGAAGTGAACATGGCACAAAGATTTGTTTTCTGCTGCTCTTCACATCAGATACCGTGAGCTGCAGACCTTTCACATCCAGCATTGCTCCGTAGTACATCAACATGCTCCGAAGAAGAGATGACCTGTAGCACTGCAATCCATTCTTCAGACTTGCAAAATGCAAACTCCAGTTCCGGCCTCTTCCTTGTGGGCGCACACTTGGAAATCTTGTAACCAGGACAAGCTCTAACTACATGCTTATTAGTCGTATTCATCAAAGACCTTGTTGCTTCTACGACAAAGCAACCTGTATCCAGAGATGTTCTTCTAGATAGGGAAAAAAAAATTCAGAGATGCAAACAATAAAGAAGTCAAAAGGAAGAACGGGACAGAATATATCATCTCAAGTGCAAACAAATTTCTACAACCAAAACACAGGCCACACCTTCAGATGCAATCCTTTTCAGATCACAATGCACTAAAAGTTGCGAGCCATCACTTTTGACTAGGAAGAAAACACACAGCATAAGCCATGGGCGTTTCTTCCTTGCAATCTGTCCTTCCTCTCCCTCTCGCTCTCCCCGTCGCTCACATGAGTGACAAGATTACAGAACCAGAGGAGGAATACACGTTATGCAAACTTTACAGTACAGAAGAAATCTAACAGCTATTTGCACAGGAGTTATGTGCTGTGACACTGCAGGAGGTTTTGGAATTCTTCATGCTCTGATACAGCATTGGAAATAGCTCAGGAACTTCTTCCTTCCCTGCATCGATAGCAATAGATTGGAGTTACTGGCCAGTCTTTGGCAGCACCGGTCAATTACGTGCAAGATTGGTGGAAACATCGTTACAGTTGGTTGATCAAAAGCAACAGAACACATGATGGCAACCCAAAGGAAAGTTCGGCATGCAAGACTTTGAAAATGTCATGTTGAGAATCTGAATATCATGTGGTCCTCATGGGCACGTGGAATATGTCAAACTATAGATCACTAATAATCAGTGTACAATACATTGGTACACACTTTACTAGTATTTAACTGTGGCTGCAGTTCTTCATCAGGTAGCACATCAACAAGGTAGTAAACCAACAATATAAGCCATGCACTTATCACCACCTGAAAGTAGTGAGCCAAACTACTTTTCTAGAAGGGGAATGACTTTACTTCATCGTGGCCATCCAAACCACATCTAGTTTCTTCTCTTTAAAAATAGCATCTATAACCACCTGCACTAATCACATCCTTTGCCAATTGAATCCCCAAAAGCTGCTCATAGCCTAATAAGAGGAGTACCCATCACATGACTTTACTATTCAGATCATTTTAATACGCTACATCACTGACATCTACTGGTAAGTTAGCTAAAATTGGACTAATAAAAGGAGTACCCATGGGAGGTCGTCTAGTATATGTGTAAAGTGTAAACCCACACACCAATGCATTTTATGAATTTCAGAGGAAAAAATAAATAAAATGTTGAAAATTCAATATACACGTGAGTGCTCCCAAACCCATTAACTCCTGCTTGCCACTGAATCAGCACCAAATGCAATTGGCAATCGGACCAACATCATGCTGAAGCTACTAAAACCTTCCACTGATGGATGACATTATTTGTACCCCCTCGAGTACAATCATAAATCTGATTTACTTATTTTTCCCATATAACCTCTCCAGTCCGAATGGACAACGACGTGGCCCATAGATCAGTACAGCTAACGATTTAGACAAATGCAGATTTGGAGGCTAGGAAGACATTGATGAGGCTGTCTCTTTCATCAAGTTGAGACAAGCACTAGTACTGCCACTACTGTACTGTACACTACATGCGCATAATTGGATGCATTAGCCTGTTGTATCTGCAATTGCCGCATCAGAACGTAGGCCAGTGCATCGCTACTAAATTGTAATCGCTATTTGCTGATGTGGTATATGACAATTCTACGGATGTGATGGTACCCGATCTCATGGGCATTGACAAATATAAAAATTTAACTGAATTTATTATTGCCCTTGCTGATCCTGTATTATACACCCATCGTGAACCTGTCTGTAATCTTGTCAGAACCGCAGTGCTCTAGAACAACTGAAACTAGGCTCGCTTCTGTCCTCTAACAATTCAGTAGCTAGGTACTGATGATAGTTGTACCGTGTGTTAAATTAAAGCCTGAACACGACGTCAAAAAAAAAGTCGGTCGAGAAATTCCATTCCTTTTGATGCCTAAATGTCTAAACACACTTTTTGGTTGCTTCAGTTCCACGCCCGGCAATTGAACTTGAACCAAACCAACCGACAAGGTGAAAGAAGACACTCTGCCTCAGAAATCAAGCTAGTGGTACGAGTGAAAGAGAGGTGATTAATCCAGAATTGTTACCGTAGGGGAGTCGTCGTGCAGCGGCCGGCGGTGGTCGTCGTCGGCGACGGCGGCGGAGGACTTGGGCGGCTGGGCCTTGTTACTCTGCTGCTGCTGCTGCTGCTGGAGGAGGTCCTCGTCGCCGCCGAGGCTGGCCCTGGAGAGCTCCCGCTTGTTCTGCTTGCGCATCTCGCGGATCTTGGAGAAGTCCATGGAGTAGTCCGGTACGGCGCCGTTCTTGACGTCCCACTCCCCGAACGCCGGCACGGTCATCCAGCCGACCGCGGCGCCCTGCTGCTCCTGCAGGAACGGACGGGAAGCAGCAGCGGCCCGATTCAGATTGTTTGCCCCCGCCCCGGTATAGAGTGGAAAATACGGAGCGGCAAGAAGTAGCTCAGAATCGAGGCAAGATTTCCTTTCCCCCAATATACTAATCTCGAAGAAGGTAGTAAAAAGAAGAAGAAGAAGAAGAAGAAGAAGAAGAAAATAACTTTCCCCAGGAACGAGCGCTCGCTCATATACCTCCTTGTGGTTGCGGCTCTCCATGAACGCTGAGCAGCTGAGCCTCTTTCACTCCCTGGCCCTGCTCCTCGTCGTTGCTTAACCGGTAAGCGTGTGATTGTGAGCGCCGCTGAGAATCAGGAGCCGTGTCAGCAGCGGCGTCCCAGGGCAGGAGACGGCCGGTTATAAAGCGGGAGGAAGGGAAAGGAAAAGGAGACGCCGGTCTATCTATTCACACCCCTGGCGTGGTGGAGAGGAGGGAGGCCGCGGCCCGCGGGACCATCCCGTTCCAAGCCCACGGACCACGGACGGACTGACACATCGGGCGCGTGAGCCGCCCGCCCGCCCGCTTGGGAAACGCAACAGGAATTAGGAATTTGCTTGAGAGGCGCGGCCGGAAAAGTGGGAGAGGTCGGCGGCCACTGGGCCCTGAAGCCGCAGTAACATCTGTCAACGGTCAGCCGCGACCCGAGTCCCGACTCGGTACTGTCCATCGGTCCGCGTCTCTTTTCTTCTTCCGTTTATTTATACGGAATTCTCCTAACCTCGCCACATATACTTTGATTATTTCTGATTCTCTTGATCACCATTTTAGAACGTTAAAGTAGCCAATCAAGAATCAAGAATAAAAAAATCTCGGCGGCGAATCAATTAGTATAAGTGGAAATAAACATGATTTGTATACAAGTCATGTACACCTCGTACTTAGGCAGCTTGATATCTTCAAGTTTTTTCTATCTCACTTATAGACAGATAAGTTATAAAATAGATTGTCTATTTTATTTTATAGTATGTTGTCACATCTGATTTTAAGGATATATATATATATATATATATATATATATATATATATATATAATAGGCACCTTGATATCCTTAAAACACTTGTCTGAGACGAATGGCTTAAAGGACTCCTAGTGTTTGGCACCCTCACACGCCTTGGCGACCTGGTTGCTCCACGACTGGCATTTCCCTGAAGAGTGGCAGAAAAATTAATACAGACATCTATGGAAGGCGTGTAATAGCACGAAGCAGTGTTTGATTCACATGTCACCTTCGAGCTCTTCCTGGAGACAGTCTGCTCGGGCTTTCTCGGTTTTGGCTAGGGCCTCGCCGTCGTTGGCCCTAAGTTTTCGACAATGGCCTGAGATGCCAGCTCTGTTCGGCCAAGTACACGTCGGATGAATCAACATGACATTTCAATAGATAGGGTGACTCCGGGATGCTCACCTTCGTTCTCACAGAGTAGCCGGCTGATCTCGAGGGCCTGCCCCTGGGCCATCTCACGCAGCTCTGCCCGGTATTGCCCGCACGCCTCTTCTAGTTTCTACTTGGCGTCGAGCAGAGGCACGATGGACTTGAAGCAGCGGCAGTGCTCCTCTCAAGTGTCCGCTATCCCCTACAAACGCCAGCGATTGTTAGAGCTGTGCGGACTTCGGCATCAAGCTTCCTAGCTAGTCAGGGCATCCTCTATTATTACCTGCATATGCTTCCACAGCTCGTTTAGCATTCGGTCGATCTTTCTCATCGGGCGGCTATCCGAGCTCTCCTCATGGATGACCCATTCATCTACACGGTGCCAGGCCACTCGGACCACCTGCTCGGGGGATTGGGGCGGTCGGGGAATCTCTTCTAATTCTTCCTCGATGGGCGCCCCATCGCCCTCGACTTTAGCCTGGCCCGAGGGCCGTCCGAGAGCACCAGCTTCGAAAACCTCCGGAGGAGGCAACGATGTCTCTGGCAGCTCCTTGGCGGAGCACCCTGCACCGACGGCATCAGCACTAAGCTCCTCGGTCGTAGGCTGATCGGTTGTGCCACCTGCTCCGGCGTCAGCACTTCCTGAGGCCGGGTTTCCACCGTCCTCGGCACCAGCCCTGCTCCCGGTCTCCGGTGCTTAGATTCCCTCCGACCAGGTCTAAAATACGTGTCTAAAATCCGGTGCTGAAAAAATCGTCTCCAACAGTAACCTCTTTTGTCAAGCTTTTGCCAAAGCCAAAAGCCGAGCATCCAAACATCCAGTTTAGCTGAGAAATTTTTAGCTAGCTAAAGTTTTATTTTAAAATTTTAGCCAACTAAATTTTAGTTGAATGCATGAAACTTGAAACACACCCTATATCATCCTTTGTCGTGTAGCAATGATTGGAGGCCTTTCGGGCGCAGATCACCCTATATCATTGCATTGTACTGTAATGTCTGAAATTTGGTGATAACACGTATTAGCATGATAGGAGAATCAATCTTTGCTTAGATTCCCTCCGACCAGGTCTAAAATATTTTCCACGTGAAATGTGTCAACGTGCACGGTCCTTTTCCCAAGGCTGCAATCAGTCCTCCCCCCCCCCCCCCCCCCCCCCCAAAAAAAAAAGAGGCTGCAATCAGTTTGTCAAAAAAGAAAAAGAAAGAAAAAAAGAGAGGCTGCAGTCAGAATTCAGAAACTTTATAAATCATTACTCCCTCCGCATCGTAAAATTTGACGATTCAGACAGCGACACGGTCTCCAAAACATCATTTTGACCACTTGTTTCTTTAAAAATATTTATTAGAAAGTGGTATATGTATATTTTTATGAAAGTACTTTTCAAGATAAATTTATTTATATGATTTTTACATCTCTAAACTCAATAATTTAAAAGTTATTTATGATTTATATTTTCAATGTTTGACCCAAATCTTGTCCAAAACATCCAACTTTTTCGAGGGCGTATTACTATTGCTATACGTGTACATTGGGCTAGTGATAACATTCATATCTAAAAAAGAAAACAAGTGAGCGATAAAAGGACTACACCTGGTCGATCTGTGTCAGGTGATTAATGTAACATTAAACCTAGTGATGCTGCATCAACACATGCTTTTTTTTTTCTTTGGACCCTCAATATATACACCGAAATCCTTTGACAGAGGTTATTGACTGTTCCGTCACAAGTAAAACAAGACATTGCAACGATTGCAAGGTAAAGCGATGAACGACAAGCGACAGGCACATCCCTTGAATCAAATCAAAACTTACAATGCATTCGCCCGCTCAAATAAGCAGCAATCCATCTCATAGGCGAAACCAGGGTTCACTGTCTCACTCACAGAGCAGATTCCATGATACAATCACCCGCGCCAACAAAATCAACTATAACTGGGAGCAACACAGCAAAAAATATACAGCTACATGTAACCAACAGCTACAACAACACACATAGGCGTTCCATTTCGTCCCTCTGTCACAACGTCTACTGCACCTGCGCAGTCCTACTCACCGGCAGCGGGGAGGCCGAACCTGACAGACGCCTCGGAGATGGCTGCGCTTTCATGGGCGACCTTGGGACTGAGCCCGAGGACGACGACGAAGTTTGCCGTGTGTTGACCTGCGGTGCCGCGATGTTGTATTTGGGGTCCTGCAGCTGCTCTAGCTTCTCCACGACCTCGGACATTGCAGGCCGCATCTTGCCGTCGCTGCGAATGCACTGCAGGGCAATTCCAGCGACAGCGTGAGCACCTTTCTTTGGGTACTGACCACCCAACTTGGAGTCCATGATGCGGTAGAGACGGCGCTTGTCTCCCAAGTAGGGTTTCGCCCATTCAACAAGGTTCTGTTCAGATACTGGTTTCGATTTGTCTAGCGCCCGCCGTCCTGTCAGTAACTCCAGTAGAACAACGCCGAAGCTGTAGACGTCTGCTTTTACTGAGAGGCGACCTGGACCATTTTTTAAGACGATGAGAAAAAATCTTATCAAAATAAATTGGGTGGCTCAGCAGATTATCAATTCAATGGTTTTACGCCCACTGTTTAAGAATGGATCTGGTACATGTGGAAGTCACTAGTACATATGTACCTACACAAATTAAGAGAGAGGGAGTGGGGTGGGCGGGGGGGGGGGGGGGGGGGGGGGCTGCTGTGTTCCTTTCCTTCAAAAGGATTGAAGAAAAGATATCTGAGGTCCCCTCAGAGATTAAGGATTAAGTATGCAATAGCCATTTGTTTGTCTAATGACATTTTTTAAAACAATTTTTGAACATGACCTCTAGAAATGTTGAGCTAAGGTTTTCATAGATGTTGAAGTAGATTACCAAAATTATTGCATCTAGCCTTTTGAACTGTTGAATTGCATGAAAATTTAAGCATAATATAAGTCTTATTTATGTCGGCTAAATTACACACGAAAAAAGGAGGAATGAGGAGAAAACATAAACATCTCTCATAAGAGGTAAACTGCACGTGTAATAAGATCTTTTATCAGTACAAGAAACAATCTTACCATTATATTATAGAATATATTTATCCACATGGGTCAAATGACCGGTGAAGAAAATTGTGCACATAGGCTGGTCTTTCCTAATAAATGTACTTATGTAAGGAATCCTATTATCTCCAAAGAAAATTACAAAGAGGCTTGATTGGTGACTCTTAGTGTTAATCATTCTAAGGATATATTAGTTATATTATATATTCACATATACCATGAATCACCTCTGGAAAGAGATATTTTTGTTTGCGGAGCTTGTTTCCATTTTGACAGTTATTTTATTATAAATTTGCGACCACCAAATGGAAATTTGTCACAATATTAATGTTTTGCCACTAGATTGTGGTAAAAGGACAATCAATAATATTTTGATGCACTGTAATAAATCCATAGAAACATATTTTATAGCTCAGCAGTTTTGTGGCTTCACCTTTTAGCAGTTTACTTGTTTTATCCCAACATTCAAACATGGATCTTGGACATAAACTTCTCTTGGAAAAAACTCAGTTTTCTAACAAATGGAGTTGACCATCTTTTTTGAGAGATGAAAATCCTTGGCCAAAGATAGCATATAGAAGACAACACACATTTTAGCATGTTAAAGATCTTAGTCAAAAACCAGTGATGGCATTCTACAAAGCATACACCATCATACCAAAACTAGAAATCCGGTAGGTTGGAATGGTATGTTTGTAAACCAGTTCAATAGTATCGGCATTACTGCAATTTTGCCGATTCTGGAACCATAAACCAAAATTAAAAGGTGACACAAAGAATATTTGGATTTCATTACAGAGCACAGAGGCATGTGACCCTGGATCATAAGTAAATAAGCTTCCAATAATAGGCTAAATATGATAGACCAACTCAAAGTAAATATCACCTTAGCTAATACATTAGGAGCTTATATTGAACTTAAGGTGATATAAACGAAATAATGTCATGGTTCGAAAAAACCTAATTAAACCTACGTTTACTCTCGATTAAACCTGAAACGGACCTCAGCATCTCGTTTAGGACCTAGGCGTCCAATAAAACTCTGGACATGTCTAGGTGGTGCGCATAGGCGTGAGGCAGTGCTTAAGCGATATAGAAACACAAAAAAGCGGTAGCCTAGCTGGCTTGATGGGCTATATGTGGCCATGCAGGTCGAAGAGCAGGAAAAAAGCACATAGAATAGCCAAGGGAAAAGGGAAACAAGATGTGTGGGATCAAAATTGTAAGTCTTTTCACCACTTCTTTGCAAGTTTGCAAGAATTGGAATCGAAATTGCCTTAATGTGTTACAATTCCTTATGATATTGAAGTTGGGCATCTAATCTAAGCCACATGTGTTGCCAGAAAAAAATAAAAAATAAAAAAGCACAAACGATTAATCACGTTTAATCCATCTAGGCGCTAGGAAGTGGCCTAGCGCCTAGCATTTTTTGGAACCTTGTGTTGAAGAAATGGCAAGCATAAAGGGAGTAAACACATCCTATCGTTCAGCATGTTTTCATGATTTCAGAATTGTTTGTGGAATTTAGATTGTTTTCAACCTGTTGCAACATATTCTGGAGCTGCATAACCTCGTGTGCCCATGACTTGTGTAGAAACATGGGTCCTATCCCCAGTTGGTCCTGCTTTTGCCAAGCCAAAGTCTGAAAGCTTTGCGTTGAACTCCTGCATTGATGGGAAAAGAAGTTAAGAAAATAATAAAGTAATATTTGCCAAAATAGAAGTTTGCCCAGAACAAGGATGATTAGACATTTCATGTATACCGAGTCAAGGAGAATGTTTGATGCCTTGAAGTCACGATATATGACTTGGTTCTCAGCATCATGAAGAAATGATAAACCCTTAGCGGCCCCAATTGCAACTTTGAGTCTTATTCCCCAGGATAAAGGATCCGCACCTCCTAAAACAACAGAGTTTCTGCTGAACTAGGAAGAAATAGAAAAGGATAGGTTTCAGAAGAAGGGTTGCATTAGAATAAAAGACATACGTCTGAATAGATGATTTTCCAAACTTCCTTTAGGCATGTACTCATACACTAGGAGTCGGTTATCACCATCTAAGCAATAACCAATGAGTTTGACAAGATTCTGGTGGTGAAGTTGGCCAAGGTAGTCAACCTCTGTCTGCAGGCGAGCAACCCCAGTAAATACAAACAGATAGGTCTCAAGAAACCTGAGAATATGGGCTAAAGCACTGGGAAACATACCAGCCACTCCTTGTGGCCCTGAAAACCTTCTGGTTTTAGCTTCTTGATGGCAACAACCATACCACTTCCGGGCTTTGAAGGGGCAAGAGTTTGTTCATCAATCCAGCCTTTGAACACATAGCCAAATCCTCCTTCCCCAAGAAGACTGTCTGATCTAAAGTTCCTCGACGCAGTTCTGAGATCACCAAATGAGAATGCCTTCAAATTTGGTGACGACAAGATTTCTCCTTCTGTCCTAGGAGTAGGAAGCTCTCGACTATCTTTGTATGAGGCTACAGTCCAAGTCGACCGAGTTGAACCACTTTTGGCCGTCGAGGGGTTGGATGATGAAATTGATTTGCTCCCTGCTTTTGATTGATCTGACATGTCAACAATAAACACAAAACAGAATGTGTAAAGCACATACCGAAAACCATGCATACAGTAAATTGCTTGTGACCAGATCCAATTCCTTCACTTTTGCAGATAATGTGGTTCAACACATCAAGTCTTTGGAGTTTTTCTTAACAAAGTTCAAGACATAAGTCTGATGATGGTAGCAGGCACACAATACAAATTAAAAAATCAGGAAGATGCAACAGCCACAACTATACACCTAACATCGACCAGCCAAACTGAAATGTCTCTAGCTCCAAACAAGTAAAAATTCGGGGAACAAAGTTCCTATTGTCTCAGAAAAACCATGCTACTTCCAACAGATTGGAGCTCTGGGGCTAAGCTTATTAAACTAATCTAAACAGACATTGCCTCGCAGGAGACACTTCACGAGTTGTGCCCAAATTGTATATCACATAAAGAACCAAATTACAGATTAATTAACAGCCAAGTTCCTACACTTCAAAATAAAAGACAAATGCACAGATAAAATGACCACGCTAATAGGATTACAATCTACAAAATCAGCAAGTAGCAAGACACGAGGCCCTTACTAGTAAGCTCCACCTTCCAAACTGAAACTTCTGTGTGTAAATGTAAATCCAGGAAACAGGTTTCCATTTCTGGCAGACAAGCATGCTAATCCAACTTCTAACAAGATAAATTAAAGCAAGGGGAATATAACGAGACACTTGCCGCCAAGGCCATTACATGAGTTGGGACCAAATTTTATGATTCAAACAACATTATGGCTGGGCGTATCATATTACCGTTTGATGAAACCAATAGGCAGAACAGTGAATACAAATTTGAGATTCTCTGCTTATAAGTGAGTAATCAATTCCCAATTGAAAATGGAAAATGATAACTCCTTCAATCTAAAAAATATGTATTTCCTCTTCTATGAAAGAAATTCCCATACGATACTGAAAATCTATAGCTAACACTCCATATAGTAATTAATAAATAAGGAAAAGAAGAAAGCGAGGTCACATACACAAGCATACACAAGAATAGGCAGCAAAAGGCTAGCAGCAGTAGCAACCCAACACCCAATCATGGTGAAGGAAAGGCAAACCCATCCACCAATTGGAAATTTGGAATCCAACGGAACCCGTAAGGCAGGAACGCCCTGTCTAGCCTCCCTGGAGCAGCCAGCCATTACGCCGGATCTGCCTAAGGAATCAGACGAGACGAGTACAGAGCAACAAAGCAAGAAGCAGTTGCATAGAAACCGAGCGCGAAGAGGCTCGTGGAGGTGCACTCACAGGAGGTGTTGTGGTCCACCGGCACCGCCTTGTCCATGCAGTTCCCCATCTCCTCCCTCCGCTGCCGCCGGCCAATCTACCGAGGACACATAAACCGATCCGACCGCCCCGGCGAGGTGCCAAGAACAACAACGTTGGAATCTCTTCGCACGCGCCTGCGAGAAGCCGGCCGGAGTCAACGCCAGGAAGCTCCGCCAGCCACCAGCAGCGCACTCCTCCAAAATCCAATCTTCGGAGGATCTGAACCGAGCCCGACGGCCACGCCACGCCAACCCGCGCTGGAAGAAGCACGTAAGAACGTGTCGCCGCTGGAGTCAAGTCAACTCGGCCGGCGGCTGCAGTGCGCGCCCGAGGGGTGTCGTGTGGATGGGGTTCGCCAGGAGGAGGCGGGCGCGCGCGTGCGAATGTCGCTGCCGCGGCCAGCCCAAGGCCACCAGGGTTGGAGCGGAAGCGGAACGGAGCCGCGGAAGCCGCGAGGAGAGGAGAGGTGTGGACTGCTACGCGTGAGTCGTTGCCTGAATAATGAATGTCTCGTGGGGCTGCTACCGCGGACTGAGGTAGGAGTTTTTTTGGGAGCAAAGAAATGGCCATGAGCATTGGGTAGGCAAAGGTTTTTTAATGGCGAATATGATCTGGTCTTTGTTGAACAAATGATGAGTTTATTCTGGTTGCTTATTGTGTCAGCGTCAATAATGTGGCCTAACGCGGGATGACAAAAACAAACACACCGGCATTTGTTCTCACCTCGTTCCTCCGTCCCAAAAATAGATGTCATTGTCACTTCCCGAGCGAATGCTTTGCCGCTGTTATCTTTACGGCTCCTCTCACTGCTGGCTACCATGGTGTCGAGTATTTTTGTATTAGGTTCAGTGTGCTGGGATTGTTATGCGGAGGGTTCCCACCCCTCGTGTTTCTTGCTTTTTATTTGTGTTGTGGGTTTCGTTGGTAATCCGTGGATTACCTGCGAATCCTCTTGTACCTTGTATGTGTAGGTCTATTGACCACTCTCTTCTGCTTAATGAAAAACGGGCTATATCCCCGATCTAAAAAAATTCTCACTTCCTGAGAAGTCAACATTTTGCAACTTTGACCAATTATATATTAAAAAAAATAATATTTATAATACATAATTAGTATCATTAGATAGATCGTTCAATATACTTTTATAATAAATTTATTTGGGGATATAATTGTCGCACGTATTTTTTACAAACTTGGTCAAAGTTGCGAGAAATTGACCGGCACACATTCCATGACGTCTTCTATTATGGGACAGAGAGAGTATACAATATTTGCACTGGCTTTTGATGTATGAGGCTATATATTTTAAACACGTAATGATATCTTACATTTCTATGGTTTTGCTTTTAGGAAGGACTAAGAAACACTTGAATATTTCATAAACTATAAGTCAGCTTTGAATTTTTTGGTATATAGATTTTACCATATAAAAAAAAACTAAAGCGACTTATAATTTCGAATGAAAGGAGTACCCATGAGCACTCAATTTCTTATATTTTTACTCACCAAAATGAGATAGATCGTCTCACATTCCATTTAAATCTTCAGCTCCGTGACGCTCTTCCTCTCTTTTCTTGAAAAAAAGTTCTTCCTCTATAATGTCTCGTATTATACCCCTTCTATCCTAGAATGACAGTAGTCCTACGAATGGACACAAGTACCAAGACTAGAGCAAAATTACCAACCTACCCGTACCCTAGTATGGTGGACATAATTTCTATCTCTTGCGCTCCTATTTTTCCATGCATGGTCCAGCTCGCTGCAGGCTAACTGCATGGGCACAGAGCAGTAAGGTGGAGAGTATTGTGCCTTCACGCATACGACTTACTCCCTGAAACGATATTTTTATTGGGACACAATTTCAAAGCTGAAACGTCACTTATACTGGGACAGAGGGAGTACACATCTTTCTCATTCACTATGTGGCTAGTTCCCTACTCCATCCACCGGTATCCATCTTTAATGGCTCCCAAACATAACTATGCTAACATGCCAAAATTGCAGCCCTCAGCTCCCATGGCCAACAATTTTCCCTGCGTCATATCTTGCTACCTAGCCCCCACACCGACCACCGTAGTCAGCCACTCGGCTATGGTTCCATGAAGCTTGATGGATTCCAAGGAACCCTGTTGGTATAAATTAATGCACACTCTACTTTATCCGCAAGCGCACAGATAAAATCTACCGATGTAGCACTTCACCAGAGTAAACCAGTTTTAATATCGAACCCAAAGGAACGGATAGCGACGAGTCTCAAGTGTATAACCCCTGAGTAACTAACAAGGACGGAGAAGCTAAAAGTGTAGAGGGGATCACTAAGGTTATCTAAATCCAACTTAAGAGTGATATGTTTATTATTCTTAATGGGGAAGTTGCCATAAAAGGTCACAACAGAGTATGATTATTTTATGCAAATGTATAATCCTACCGAGCCTACACACTGGTAAGTGGACTATAGAAGAATGAACAAGGCTATAAGAGTCACCCTTGCGAACAACCACTACTACCGGCGTTATAGGAGGTAAATATGAGCTATCAAGTCTAAACACCACGCTTATACTATCCAACTACTCTAACTCTAGAGCGGCTAGAATTAAAGTACTCAAAAGAGAGTCATAAACCTTAAGAACAATAAGAACAATAGCTCAAACTTAAATATAGATGTCGATTACCGAAACAATCGTTGAAGCAAGTCGATGAAGAACTTGAATCCACAGGTACAAGATAAAGAAGTTGATCCGACAGGCCGGAGCTTCCTCTTGATCTCTTCCTCTCTCTGTCTCTTCTAGTTCTAAATAAGACTAGGTTCTAATCCTACTAGAGGGATATCTAGTCTTCTACTTGAAAGCTAACTCCTGAAGTCTCTTCTAGGGTTTCTAGTTGAAGCGTAGTCTTCTGAAGAGGGACCATCTTTCTGACCTGGGGCTCAGGGGCCTGTTTATATAGCCCTGAGGGATCAACCGTGGCCCTTGGATCAAACCGACTTGAGGTACGGTCGAGATGCATCCTGGAGGTCGGTGGAAGTAGCTTGCAGAAGACGAAAGCTTGGGGCCTCCGTGGCCGACCGATCGGTGGGCCCTGTGGGACCGGTCGGTCCCACAGGTAAGCCTCCTGTGGTGCCCTTCGTTGTGGTGTTTTCTTACGTCCTCTGGAGTCTTCTAGAAGTATCCTGACTTGGCGAATGCGTTATCTCCCGTCGGTTTCCTTCTAGGGGAAGGAATCGATGGCTGTTTCCTGGTTTAGTCCCTGCGGATTCACAATTCACCAAAACTCGTGGAATTCATTAGTTTTAATCCCTATACTAAGGTGGAGTATATATATTCATCCATTTTCATGCTTAATTGACCTTTAATAATAAGAGTTAATTAGTGTCAACAAGCTCCCCCACACTTAGACTTTTACTCGTCCTCGATAAAAGGTTGGATCATAAGATAACAAACATTAAGCTTTTCTGTGTTTTACCATAAAACCTTTAGAAGTTGGAGAATAGAACAGTTGAAACAGATCACCCTTTCCTTTTAGCATAAGACATTGGAGTTTTCAGAGTTTTGAAACAAGTCATAGCTTTCCTTCTCCTTTTGTAGCACTTCAATTTCTTACCAAAGCTTTTTATTTATGTGAAACAGTTTTATGTTACTAAGTCAATGGAGAAAAACACTATACTCTTAGATCAAGACATTTAATCTTTTTAAACTTTGTCACTCTTACTGGCATATTGCAATTAGAGGGACCATGGGCTATCTTCTTTTTCTCTTTATCATATTTTTATCATAATACTTTTTCTTTTTCTATTTTTCTTTTGAGGCATGTCGGACACTTGTCCATTTTTCTTTCATCATACTTTTTGCATAGCCCATGCCTCTAATACAATACTACTTCGGAAGAGTGAATCTTTCTTCATTTGTAAGGATCTCGATCTTCAGAGCATAATAAATTTCTCAACAAAGAACTCAGTATTAAAGTAAACAATAATTGATTGATGTCTTTGGCAGGTAACTTATTTATTACAAAGGAGAAGTGTTGCTAACCTCTTTTTTAACTTTGCAAGTAAAATTCTCCAATGCTCACACTTTAAGAATTGAGTTCTTCTCATTATTCTCTATCATATTACACAATAACTCTAGATAATATGGGTTTCTTTAAATAGAACAGGGTTTTTTAGAAAAGGTGTTGTGAGATTCTATGAGTATGAGTCTATCCAAACTTCTTCCTCTTTCTTTTTTTTAATTAAAGTTCATGAACTGCAAGAATATGATTTTAATTTGAACAGAAGCTTAAACATCAGAAAATACAGTGTAGTAGTTGCGTACCGATCCGTGGACGAAGGAGAAGGCAAGAGGGGTCAACCCCTGACCGACCGGTGGGGTCCACCAACCGGTCGGTTGGGCTTAGGGCCCAACCGTGGCCTACTTCGTGGTACGTAATCTTGGTAACGTTGTCTTCTGTTCCATGCAGTTTTCGCGATCGTTTTTCGGTAATTCTGTCGTCATCTTCTCCCCCACACTTATTTTCTGTTTTCTGCTAATCACAACATGTGGAGACAAGACATATATCCAAAATAACAATATAAAAGATAACTAAAACTTTATTGATATTTAAGGCACCTTTATTACACACCGAATTTAACTAAACAGAAACTCTTAACGACTCAACCACGAGACTCTGCAAACACGAGTGCCTTATCAAACTATCGACGAACTATTCTTGCTTCTCTCCCTCGAGTAGATTTCCTAGCGTAGAGGCTACACTGACGACCTTATCCTTCAAGCTAATGTGTTTAGTTACATATTTGTGCATCGTATCGGCCATCTTTTTCGTAGTCTTGGCTACCGAGGCGTATCTCTGCTTGAGCTCTAAATTGTCTCTCTCAAGATCTTCAATTCTATCCCTGAGACGATCTAACTGGGTGGTCCTCTTGCGTTTGGCTGCGATATTAGGAGTGGTGGGTGCCCTGGTCACTGGTAGAGTGACCTTGATCTGTTCAGGGTGACCACGAACTCCCTCAAAGCGCGGGCGCGGATTTTTAGATGTGTATCTTACGACAGTGGGTTCTCCAAGCTTGTTCGTCTTCAGCCCGACGAGTGTCTCATTGGGCCTAGGAGGAAGGAGCGGGATCTCTTTGGTGACGGAGAAAGTCGGAAGTCTTCTCGTCGGCACCGCTTGAGCGTAGAAAGCTTGCTGATGATGCGACGAGGTTCCTTCAGGCGGGATCGTATCAACGGGTGTAGGCGAGTCGACAAGAGCGATCTCCTTGGATGGTGTTACGGCGAGGTCCTTAGATGCGGTGACGACAAGAGCCATCGAGTCGTCAGCGGGTTCGTTGAGGTCGATCCTTGGATAGGAGGCCATTAGTGCTGGTGGGAGGAGAGCTCTGTTGCTGCTGGTTTTCTGGGAGAGGTTGCAATGAATCTAGAGGCAGGCCTGGGGCTGGTTTTATAGCTAAGGAAGCTTGAATGATAGGCATGATAGGCTCGTTACGAGGTTTATCGATTCTACGGATCAGGTTACCAGAATGGGTACGAGAAAGAGTCGGGACACGTAACGAAAGAAGGAAGAGGGCGAGGGGCCTCCAGGGCAGACCGGTCGGTCTCCCTAGGAGACCGGTCGGTCCCTGCCTGTGGGATCTCGCGGGTCCGTCGCTCGTGGTGTCTTTAAACTTGATCCTAAGCCCAGAAAATATATCCTCGATGTGCGAACTTATCGGAAAAATGATGATGGTGTAAATCTATGGATAATGAAGAATTGGATGACATCCAACTCTTCAGGACTCTTTTCAGGTTCTAGAAAAATCTTAAGACGTTGTCCGTTTACCTTGAATAACGTACCTTCATCATTTTGAAGTGTAATGGCTCCATGTGATGAAGTGGCTACCACCGTGAAAGGTCCTTCCCATTTGCTTCGTAGTTTTCCATGCCCGAACAATTTTACCTTGGAATTAAAAAGTAATACCTTGTCTCCAGGAGTGAAGTTCTTCTTCTTGATTCTCTTGTCATGCCACCTCTTTGTTCTCTCTTTGTAGATCTTTGCGTTATGATATGCTTTTCGCGCCATTCGTCTAGTTCAGAGAGCTGCATTCTCCTCTTAACTCTGGCAGCTTCTAAGTCCATGCTCCATCTTTTGATTGCCCAGTGAGCCTTGAATTCTAACTCCACTGGTAAGTGACAAGTCTTTCCGTCGACGAGTTGATATGGAGACATTCCCAATGGTGTTTTATAGGCAGTACGGTAAGCCCACAGTGCCTCAGGTAGTCTATCTTTCCATTGTGTTCCCATCTCGTCAACTGTTTTCTACAGAATATTCTTGATTTGCTTTGTTTGATGTTTCTGCTTGGCCACTTGTCTGAGGATGATAGGGAGTGGCAACATTGTGACGGATCCCATGATTTGTTAGATATTTATGAAAGCCTTTGTCAATGAAGTGGGTTCCTCCGTCACTAATTACCATCCTTGGCACTCCAAATCTTGGAAATATTATCTCCTCGAACATCCTCTGAGACTTTCTTGCATTAGCAGACTTGCATGACACTGCTTCGACCCATTTTGAGATGTAGTCGGCAGCAACTAGGATATACTCATGATTCCTTGATTTAGGGAATGGTCCCATGTAATCAATTCCCCAGACGTCGAAGAGCTCAATCTGAAGGTTGTTAGTGAGTGGCATGGCATCTCTGGTGTTGATGCTGCTGTGCCTCTGACATGACCCACTTCTCCGGACGAAGTCTTTTGTGTCTTGGTACATAGTTGGCCAGAAAAATCCACTTTGCTAGATCTTCGCATGTGTTCGGAATGCCCCATAATGTCCTCCATATGGTGAAGAGTGACAACGTTCAATAATCTTGATTCCTTCTTCAGCTGGCACACATCTTCTGAGTAATCCATCAGAGCAAACTCTGAATAGATATGGATCATCCCATATGTGGATCCTGCTCTCGTAGATTAGCTTCTTCTTATTTGCTCCTGGTGGTACATACCCTGCAACTATAAAATTGACAATATCTGCATACCAGGGGTCAGATCTAGAGATTTGAAAGAGCATGTCATCCCTGAGTGAATCATTTATAGGCAATTCTTGCGGATTTTCAAAATACATTCTAGACAAGTGATTAGCTACAGAGTTTTCTACTCCTTTCTTATCTTTTATTTCTAAGTAAAATTCTTGGAGTAACAAAACCCATCTTATCAAGCGTGGCTTAGCATCTTTCTTACTGAGCAGGTATTTTAGTGCAACATGATCAGTAAAAACAATCACCTTTGATCCCACTAAATAAGATCTAAACTTGTCTATAGCAAAAACAACAGCCAGAAGTTCTTTTTCTGTAGTAGCATAATTAAGTTGAGGTCCAGTTAAAGTTTTGCTGGCATAAGCGACTGCATGATGCTTTTTATCTTTATATTGTCCTAGCACAGCTCCTACAGCAAAATCACTTGCATCACACATGATCTCCAAAGGTAGAGACCAATCAGGAGGTTGAATGATAGGTGCAGAAGTAAGTGCTTTTTTAAGAGTGTTAAAAGATTCTAAACATGCATCATCAAATTCAAAAGGAACATCTTTGGCCAAAAGATTTGTAAGTGGTCTTGAAATGTAAGAAAAATCTTTTATAAACCTTCGGTAAAAACCAGCATGGCCAAGAAAACTTCGGATTTCTTTGACATTAATCGGTGGAGGCAAACGTTCAATTACTTCAATTTTAGCTTTGTCTACCTCAATTCCACGTTCAGATACTAAATGACCTAGCACTATGCCTTCTTTAACCATAAAATGACATTTTTCCAATTAAGGACTAAGTGCTTTTCTTCACATCTTTGCAAAACCTTGTCTAGATTTTCAAGACAATCATCAAAAGTTTTTCCATAAACAGAAAAGTCATCCATGAAAACTTCCATGATTTCTTCAATCATATCAGAAAATATAGACATCATACATCTTTGAAAAGAAGCAGGTGCATTACATAATCCAAAAGACATTCGACGATAAGCATAAGTTCCATATGGACATGTAAAAGTGGTTTTGCTTTGATCATCTGGATGGATTGGGATTTGGTGATATCCAGAATATCCATCAAGAAAACAAAAGAAAGAGTGATTGGCTAACCATTCTAACATTTCATCTATGAAAGGTAGTGGAAAGTGATCTTTCTTAGTTGCCTTGTTTAGTTTTCTGTAATCAATACACATTCTCCAACCAGTAACAGTTCTTTGTGGAATTAATTCGTTCTTCTCATTCTTTACCACTGTCATACCTCCCTTTTTAGGCACAACTTGGACAGGGCTTACCCACTCACTGTGTGGCACAGGATAAATGATCCCGGCGTGCAAGAGTTTCAAAACCTCTTTCTTTACTACTTCCCTCATCGCGTTGTTAAGCCTACGTTGTGGTTCTCTAGATGGTGATATGTTAGGATCAGTAGGAATGCGATGGGTGCAGAAAGCGGGGTTGATTCCCTTTAAGTCATGGAGTGAATAGCCAAAGGCTGATTTATGCTTTTCTAAGACAGTGATCAACCTAGAAGTTTGTTCCTGAGTAAGATTATTATTTATGATTACTGGAGATTTAGGATCATTATTCAAGAAAGCATATCGAAGCCCAGAAGGTAAGGGTTTTAACTCTATGGGAGGTTTAGGAGGTTCTTCTAAGGAATCTAGAGGATCTGGATCAGGTGTGTTATCTTCTTCCTCAGTAAAGAACTGAGCACCTTCTTCATATTCAGGTTCATTTATTATTTCAAGAGATGTTTCCTTAATTTCTTCCATAGGATCTGGCTCGGGACAAGATTCATTCTCAGCATTTAGAGAGTGAGTGATAGGTATGGTTCCTTTAAGATTTTTCCCAAGATGAAAGTTTAAGATCCCTAATTGTCCTTCATGAATGAGTTGCTTAAGTGGTTGGCCTATCAGCAGATTAAACTCTTTAATATCAAAAATATAGAAGCTTAAGTGAAGTGGAGTGTTATCTACTGTGACAGGCAGGACATACATGATTCTTGAACTAGGAATAACATGTTCTGAAGGGGTTTTCAATAATTTAGCTGTTGGGGTAAGTGGCATTTTTTTTAATAAATCTTGAGCAAAGGTTTCAGACATAATGTTGATTCCCACAACAGGATTATAGAGAGCTTCGAAGGGTTGTTGATGGATTTTACATTGAATGTGTGTAGAAGGTGAATTTAAGCGGATTGTATCAGTAGAAAGCTCTGATTCTTCTAACCATTCATGACTTATTATAGAGATTAGTTTCTTCGTAGTCACTTTTAGGAAAACCTTATCAGTAAGTTCTTCTAAAGATGATTTTTGATTTTGTGGTTTCCTAATTGTGTGATATTTTGAGGTATTACCAAATTCGGTAAAGTATTCATCCTCGAAATCAAAGGTGTCTCCTAAGATTGAGGTTTTCCTCTCACTAGGAATTAAAGCTGAGGTTTGTTTATGATTAAGAATAGATATAGGATCAGCTTTGAGATTTACTTCTAGTGGTTCTTGTGGTTTAGCTTCAGGAGTAGGAGTGATTTGAGATAAGTTTTGCAACATTTCCCTTGCCTTGGAGGCTGGGGTATGTAGGAATGATCCATTTGAAGCTAAGTTAAGGTAATTAGAAGTTTTTCTATTCAGACCATTATAAAAGTGTTGAAGCAAGACAGGGTCTGGAATAGATAGGGCTGGACCAGAGCGGACAAGATTATCGAATCTTTCCCAGGCTGCAATTAGAGACTCATTATCCTCTTGGATGAAGGACAAAATCTCCAAGCGAAGACAAATAATTTTGGATACAGGGAAGTATTCTAAGCAAAAGCTAGAGTAGAGTTCTTTCCAATCCCCATTTTTACTTGGTGCAGTTTGAAGGTACCATGTTTTGGCTCTTCGCTCTAAGGAAAATGGAAAAATTTTCCATCTAAGGGTTTCGTCAGACATGCCTGCGATATGTCGGCACGCACATGTTTGTTCAAATTCATTTAAATGAATATGTGGGTTTTCGTCTTCTAAGCCAGAAAAAGTTTGATTCTTAACCATCTCTATCAAACATGGGCGTAGCTCGTAGTTGTCTGAAAGGATAGGCTTAGCAGATTTGGGCAACTCTAAGTCTACGACAGTGTGATAGGTATACTGGTTCAGTGGAATGGAATTCGTGGAGCTAGTGGTTGGCTCTGAGAAATCCATTGTGAAAAGAATAAAAAGATATAAACGATAAAAGCAAAGGCAAAATATAAAGTAAAGTATAAAGGTAAAAGATAAAGTATAAAAGTATAATACAAGGTTATACTCAAGACGTAAAATGATCTACCGTTCCCCGGCAACGGCGCCAGAAATGCTTGTTGGTATAAATTAATGCACACTCTACTTTATCCGCAAGCGCACAGATAAAATCTACCGATGTAGCACTTCACCAGAGTAACCCAGTTTTAATATCGAACCCAAAGGAACGGATAATGATGAGTCTCAAGTGTATAACCCCTGAGTAACTAACAAGGACAGAGAAGCTAAAAGTGTAGAGGGGATCACTAAGGTTATCTAAATCCAACTTAAGAGTGATATGTTTATTATTCTTAATGGGGAAGTTGCCATAAAAGGTCACAACAGAGTATGATTCTTTTATGCAAATGTATAATCCTACCGAGCCTACACACGGGTAAGTGGACTATAGAAGAATGAACAAGGCTATAAGAGTCACCCTTGCGAACAACCACTACTACCGGCGTTATAGGAGGTAAATATGAGCTATCAAGTCTAAGCACCACGCTTATACTATCCAACTACTCTAACTCTAGAGCGACTAGAATTAAAGTACTCAAAAGAGAGTCATAAACCTTAAGAACAATAAGAACAATAACTCAAACTTAAATATAGATGTCGATTACCGAAACAATCGTTGAAGCAAGTCGATGAAGAACTTGAATCCATAGGTACAAGATGAAGAAGTTGATCCGACAGGCCGGAGCTTCCTCTTGATCTCTTCCTCTCTCTCTCTCTTCTAGTTCTAAATAAGACTAGGTTCTAATCCTACTAGAGGGGTATCTAGTCTTCTACTTGAAAGCTAACTCCTGAAGTCTCTTCTAGGGTTTCTAGTTGAAGTGTAGTCTTCTGGAGAGGGACCTTCTTTCTGACCTGGGGCTCAGGGGCCTGTTTATATAGCCCTGAGGGATCAACCGTGGCCCTTGGATCAAACCGACTTGAGGTACGGTCGAGATGCATCCTAGAGGTCGGTGGAAGTAGCTTGCAGAAGACGAAAGCGCGGGGCCTCCGTGGCCGACCGACCGGTGGGCCCTGTGGGACCGGTCGGTCCCACAGGTAAGCCTCCTGTGGTGCCCTTCGTTGTGGTGTTTTCTTACGTCCTCTGGAGTCTTCTAGAAGTATCCTGACTTGGCGAATGCGTTATCTCCCGTCGGTTTCCTTCTAGGGGAAGGAATCGAGGGCTGTTTCCTGGTTTAGTCCCTGCGGATTCACAATTCACCAAAACTCGTGGAATTCATTAGTTTTAATCCCTATACTAAGGTGGAGTATATATATTCATCCATTTTCATGCTTAATTGACCTTTAATAATAAGAGTTAATTAGTGTCAACAAACCCCGAGCATAATGTTGAACTACAGATGGTGTGTCATTTGTTTGTTTGTGACAAGAAAAGAGACTCACCGGGGTGGGGGCTTAGGGCTAAAACTAACACATATACTCACTATATATGTGATGGCACTAACGAAGTGATGACATAGATACATAGCATTATGCTAACGGTAGATCAATGTTGACATTGATACATGTATACATACTCTTCCTCCTCTATTGATGCCCCTCAAACCCTACCTTCTTATTTGAAACTTCCTAGTTCTAGACTAGACTTCTAGCTTCCCCTAACTCTAATCTCAACCCTCTTGCACATACCACCAAATCATCCTCCCTTCACCTCTCTCTGATCCAATAATTCTACAACCACCTCCTCATATTGTCTTCCTTCCTACTCTCTCAAGCCCCTGCCTAGCTCCTATTTCCATCTTGATGATGTAGTATCATTAGCATCGCCAATGTCATTGTGCATGTTGTTGTCGCACGCATGTACGCTTGTTGTTGTTATCTTCATTCAAGTCGTGTTGTTGTTCATTGTATTCCTTTTCTCCTTATGTTGCCTTGCCTGCTCACATAGAGTGTGGACGTATCTTGGATTATAGGTGGTGTAACTGATGGCATAAACTTGTTATGAATGAATTTGCAGTTTGTGTCTTCTGAGAGTGGTTCCTTAGTTAGCTATGGACTAGGTTAGTTTGTTAGTTATTATTATGTCTAGTCTTATTGAGTAATTATGACGATGAAATAGCCATGGTTGTAATATTTATGATAAATAACCAGTTGGTAATGGTGATGAACTCAAATAATTCAAGATGAAACTAGTCATGTTTAATGAAAGATGAACCTAGGTATGCTTTTAATTTATGATGATGTAGTTATTGGTACTAAATATGGTTATGATATTATTTTTGATACTAGTAGGAATGCATGATCTACTTAATCTCTAATAGTAGTGTTGGCATTTACTAACACCACTTGTTAGGTTAACTCAGCAATGATGCCAACAAAACTTTATGGTAAATATTAACTTAATTAATATTGTATGTGATCTACAAAGGCTATTGCCAAAGGAAACTAGTACAAAAGTATTCTTAGACAGTAATTGAAGGACCGAAAATGCTAAAGCAAGGCGACCAGAGGGGGGGGGGGGTGAATGAGTGCTTTAAATTTCTTTTCAGAAACTTATCGCCGCTGTCCCCAAGAATCAACCCCAAGTGCAAAAGTAGAGCTCATTAGTGTCCACGACCCTATAAGTAGGGTGGATGCTTCCAAGAAGCACAGCGGGACACTACACAACTGTAGAAACCCAACGCAAAAACCGGAAACCAAATCCGAAGTCGGACGAGCGAACAACGAACAAAACAGTGCAGAGGTCACTACATCGGACGCTGGCCTGCGTCCGATGTCTAAGCACAGGACGCGTCCGATGCAAAAAGTACAGTTCTGGAACCTTACTGCATGACCATCAGACACTGCTACAGTGAAAGCTCAGCGTCCTATGGTCATCGGACTGTCCGATGCCCAGCGTCTGATGCTCCTTTGAAAAGCGTGGTTCATGACACGTGGCGTCTGAGCGTCCGATGTGACGAACTCAGCGTCCGATGCCCCCGAGCCGAGCGTTCGATGCCCCCGACAGCAGTGTTGTTTTTCGCCGATTCAAACCGATCTCCTCCGAATCAAAAGCTCTAGAGCCAAGACTCGATCTGAGAGGTCACAAGGATGTTAGTGAGCTCCTCCTAAGAGATCATAGCTCAAACCTAACTCCAAATCGGTGAATCAGAAGAATTGGGGATAAAGGAGAGAAAACCGATCCAAATGTAAAAACCAACGGATCTACTTGTTCGTGGGGATTGAGTTGAATTCCTTCGGTGGAAACTATCCCCTCACGATAAAGAACAAGTTGATTCAAATGGTTTTCCAAACGGAGCAACGTGGAGAGAGATCGATCGACGAGAAACTTGAGGTGAAAAGCAAAACGCAAAGAACAACACAAGAATGCGAATCACAATCTCAATTGCCAGCCGAAATTCGTCCCCACGAGGAGTCAACGGGAATCCGGTCCCGTTTCCGCAAAATCCAAATACACAGAGGTATGATTAAACCGTCTCTGCGGATCTCAGTAGCTACAGCAGGGAATGGGAGAGCAGGAAACCCTAGAATGAAAATAGCAATGGCTGAGATAGTTTGGAGGGAGGGGTTGCCTCTCCTTATATAGCCTAAATCAATTATTCCCCTTCTACCCCTACTGCTAATGAGCGAGCAGGCTAACCCTATGGGTATTCCTGACCAACTCGAAGTTGATGGTGATCCGACGACCACACCTGCACAACTGGTAGCTTCACCTCGACGCGACCTCACCGATTGCCGCCACGTGCCGCCACCGCTCTGCTCGTCTTTTCATGGACCTCCCCCCGGTTTTGAGGCTGAAACCGGGAAACCTGGGCCATCCCCCGGTTTTGAGGCCGAAACCGGGAAACCTATCGTTCGTCGCCTGAGTTTTGTGGCCCAAACTCAGAAACCCTTCAGCACCCAGGTTTTAAGGCCCAAACCTGGAAACTGTCCTCAGCCCGAGTTTTGTGGCCCAAACTCGGAAACCGGCCGCACCCAGGTTTTGAGGTCCAAACCTGGAAACCGTCCACTTGGTGGTTTTTTCTGTGGCTCAACCACCAAACCGAGCCGTAGAAGGGATGCAGTGCCCGTGCACCCCGTCCACACACAAGTCTTCACTTGTCGCTGTCCCAGGCTGTCAGCCACCACGGCCGATCCTCAGGCCACTGGTCTGTGAGTCCAAGCCTCATGTTCGCCCTTCACCGCTCCGGGTCCATCGGCACGACACGTCTCTACTTGACCTTCACCTTGCCTTTGATCACCGTATCCGTGCTCAACACCTGCACAACAGAAGCCAAAGAACATGCACATCATCCCAGTTGACAATCACTCATCATCTCAAGATCCGGCATACACCCATGTATCCGCAATCTCCCCCTTGATGAGTGCATTGTCAACTACCAACACAAAACATTGAAGATAGAAGAAGGAAGGAAGAAGAAGTAAGCGAACTCAACGAGTCGACTAAAAGCGAAGCAAAGCCAGGAAAAGTCGAATGGATGAGTGAGACAACTTGGTTCCCAAAGACATGGGCAACGGCTCGACGCAACCAAGCAAAGCAAAGCTAGCCCTCAAGAGAGGTAGAACATTCTCAACACCGCTAGCGAGAGGTCGAGCAAGAAAGACAAAGACAAGCTAGTCCCTCCAGAAAGAGGCAAAGGCTCAACAAACTAGCAAAACCGCTCCAAACTCCAAACAATTGAAAAGCCACACTAGCTGAAAGTCGCTCCAAACCAATTTAAAAACGCTTCGAACCAATTGACCAACAAAAATGAGCTTTTGAGCACAAGCACAAGGTCCCCCTTCAATAGTGCACCCACTAGGGACATGATTTATCCAATTTCTCCCGCTTAGTTGAAAATGCACACAACAAGGCAAAATGCATATGAGTTACAATGCAGGTTAACAACTTCAGGTATATAGCCGATAAAGGAATAGATGCTCTAAGAAGTGCTGATCAAATGATTCAACAACAAGCATAAATGCCAAGCAATGCTCAAACTGATCACAGAATACGAAATATGGACATATGAGCAAGTGAGCAGTTTTAAGCCTATTTAGAAAGGTGTTTCACATCAAAATAGCACCACATGTATAGACATGAGTTTACACAATTGCTAACATGTATACAATGTGAACTACCCCTAGCAAAGTTCAATCATCATGCTATAGAATGAAACAGAGACTTGTGTTCTCAAATTTATCGGAGTGCAGCGGTGATTACACAAGTTCAAATATTCAAAATGTGATTGCGAGAGGTTGAAAACTTGACATTTGCCTAACTTTCAACCGAGCTAAGCCTATGCATAAGCAATTAGAAGCTTAAAGCAACAGTTTTGGTCTTACACTACATGGCTCAAGTTAACTCAATGTGCAATGAGAAACAGTCTCGATATCGTGATGTGCTGTCAAGTGATCCCATCTCGATGTTTTTAATTCACTTAGACTTGGTTCAAATTTGCATAATGTGGACATACCAAGCAAGTGAAAGACTCAGAACTAGAGACATACCAACCTAGCATATATGGAAAGCACAAGTGACTTCAACACATTCTACACATGCTAGTTGCCAAACTCAATGGCGAACTTGTTTCAAAATTAATGTTGAATTAAGCATATTCTCAGTTCTGAAAAGTAGCTCAGCTCACAACATGTATCAGTGATCAAAAAGAGCCTAAGTTACAAGCATCATCATATATCATTAGATCATACACTAATCAGAGCATAGTGTTGGGAGCACACTTGCCTTACCCCCGCACACGTGCAGGGGAGCGGCGAAGGTGGCCGATCGTCAAAACCAAGCGCGAAGGTACAAGGAAACAAGAACAATGGTGCTGTGGCTCTATTCCCCAAAAAAACCGTGTTCATTACACTGTTCATCCCCTGGTATTTATAGGGAATACCAAGGGGCACTGACAAATTACAAGGGGTACAAGAAAGATTCCTTTACGCTGTACAACGGAAGGGCAGAATTGTACAAACACACACAGTGCGAAAACCCTAGTTAGCCTTCCATATGCCCGCCGCCGCCCGGCTTGCGCTCACCCTCGCGGGGACGCGAGGGTTTACCTCCGGCTTGTGGAAACATCCCTTCAGTCACGAGGTCCGCGTCCGCTCGCCACCTGATGAGCCTAAGCCTCCTGGCGAAGGTGTACGAGATGCGCGAGGGTTTCTTCCAGTGTTCTTGATGCTTCTTGCCTGCAAGAACTGTTAAACATCCCGAGGGTCGAGCCAGTGTCCGAAGGTTAGAAGGGTGACTCGTGGGACTTAACAAATAACAAGGGTTTTCACGAAGGTACACAGGGCGCCCGAGGGTCGTTTTCTGTGTCAGCCTGCATGACGTCACTGCCGAGGGTTCCTTCCCCCAACAGTAGCCCCTCGATGGCTTGGATCTAAAAATGATCTTTAGGCCCAAGCAACGCCTTTGTTTTTAAATGAACAGTGTCCCTTGGCAGCGACACCCGTGGCTGCTTGTGGGCCGGACCATTGTATTTTATTTGTGGTGTTGGGGTCCATCTCATTTTTTGCGCCATGGTTTTTGGGGTCCGAGCCGATCTTTGTCGGGCTTGGTGGATAGTGCCTTGGCCTATAAATAGGTGTGGTTGGTGGATGGTTTGAAACTGTGCCATCCTCTTGCTATAGCCATCCTACTGCCGCGCTTTGCTTGTTGCGAGGGTTTTCTTGGTTTGTTTGCGAAGGTTGAGTGAGTCGCTTATTGTGCGAAGGTTGTTAGCTGGAGAGATGGCTAGGTTGAAACAGACTGCTCGCGTTGCGTCTCCGACTGCCGCAGATGAGGGGGTAACCTTCGAGTTTGGACTTAGCCAGGTTTGTAGTTCGAATCTGACATCTTATGTCAAGCGAGGCTGGATTGAGGATGGAAAGGCGAGGAGCAGTGCTGGAGAGACTGTTCCAAAATCGGAGGCTGATGAGGTTGTTTTATTCGAGGAGTTCTTTTTGGCTGGTCTTCGTTTTCCGGCTGCTTGCTTTGTGTCTTCTGTTCTGGAGAGGTTCAATTTGAGGTTTCATCAGCTGACACCATCATGCTTCATGAAGCTTTCAGTATATGTCTGGGTGTGCCGTTCTCAGGGCATTGTCCCTCACATCCAGGGTTTTGTCCGAACTCATCGTGTGCATATGCAGCCTCGCAAGATTGTGGATGGCGAAGGTAACACCAGTCTCGGTCAGTTCGCGGTGTACACCTTTTGCCATCGCGCCGAATCGGAGTTGTCGGTGCAAGCTCAGAAGAACAAGTGGACTAGTGGGTGGCAAGAGTTCTGGTTCTACTACAAGCTTAGCAGCGCCACCGAGCTTTGCGGCGAGCTTCCGCCTCTTGGTGACGTAAGTGGCGAAGCTAAGATGAGTGCCGAGGCGCATGCCACAGTTGATTGTCTGAGGGTGGTTGCGCGTTCTCAGTGTGCTCACGACTTGGTCGAGGAGTATTGCTGTGCTAAAGTGTGGCCCCTTAGCCGGAGACAATTTTGGTTTGCTGTTGAGGATGACCCCAAGTACGAGGGTAGGGGTTTGAAGAAGCCTAAGTTGGAGTTGAACAAGGTTTGGGAGACTGTCCTTATGAGAACACAAGGTTGATATGTGCCCTTGTGGTTCCCTTCCTGAGTGATGAGTGATTGATCAACGGCAACATGTCTCTTGGCTGTGTTGATGTGCAGGTGCGGAGCTCGGGCAGTGATCGAGGTGAGGTGAAGGTCAAGTAGGGACGTGCCGTGCCGACGGACCGGGAGCGGTGAAGGGCGGACGTGGAGCTTGGACCGACGGACCAGGAGACCTGAGGATCAGCTGTGGTAGCTGGCACGTGGCGTTGACAAGCAAGAGTACATGGGGATGTGCGGTGCATCGGCCGAGTCGGGAGGTTGCCCGGCGTGGAGGCTGGACATGCTCCGGCATCGTGCTGGAACTCGGGGTGTGCGAACGACACCCCGTCTACGGCACGGGTTCGGTAGCTGAGCCTCGAAAAGCTACCCTCGACGGTTTCTGAGTTTGGGCTCAAAACTCGGGGTGGTCGGTTTCCGATTTGGGCCTCAAAACTCGGCAAGGACGGTTTCCAGGTTTGGGCACAAAACCTGGGCGCGCGGTTTCTGAGTTTGGGCCACAAAACTCAGCCTGAGGACAGGTTTTCCGGTTTCGGCCTCAAAACCGGGGGAAGGCCCAGGTTTCCCGGTTTCGGCCCAAAACCGGGGGAGGTCCCACAAAAGGAAGGTCGACGCGTGGCGGCGTGGAGAGGCTGGCGCAGAGGCGAGGCCGTCCACGAGGTAGGCGCGGCGGTCGATTGGGCGGCAACGGGCGGCATCCTGAGGCTTGCGTCGAGCGAATCTAGATGAGGAAGGCGCGTGGCCGTCAGATCAACTATCAGCTGTAACACCTCTGGTGTTTAACTGTAATTAACTTGACATGTCATCATCATTAGTCATTAATCATTCTTGCCTTGCATTTACGTTTGCTTAGTACTTGTGTAGTAATCTCTTTTAAAAACCCTAAAAGCCAAATCTTCCTATAAGGGCAAAAATGGTAATTTCACCTCTGTGCCTAGCTTTGTGTAATTCTTGTTCAGTTGGATGTCTTGAAGTTTTGTTGTGTTGGCCAAAGTTCAAAAAACCAAATCAGATTTCAAATCCCTTTGCAAAACCCTGATTTCCAAACCCTGGATTTTATCCCTCTTGTTGTAATTCAAAAATTATTCAAAATTTGAGGTTGGTTCAAAAAGCAAAGTTGTGATCTGATCAAGAGGAACAACTTTGGTATTTACAAATTTCAAGTTTCTATATAAAATTTGAAGTAATTTCAAATTCATTCAACTTCCAGTTTTTGTCCCTTTTTGAGTTTCAAAATTATTCAAAATCTATTGAGTTTTAGAAAAAGTGTATATTAGCAAAGTTGTAGGTTTGTCAAATGGAACAACTTTCATATATAAAGATTTTCAAGTTTTCAGTGTGAAATCCAAAGTAATTTTGATTTGAATCAAATTTGAAAAGTGTCCCCTTTTCTGTTTTTGAATATAGTTCAAAAACTATTTGGAATTTGAAAATGTTCATATTGACAAAGTTGTAGATCCATTTTTCTGAGAAACTTGGTATTTTGAGTTTTTGTCGCACAGTTCAAATTTTGGGAGAATTTTGCAAAATACAAACTGGCCAAAAGTCAAACCCTAGCCCCTACACTGTTCTTCTTCCCCGTAGAGCCAGGGGGAGGGGGGGGGGGGGGGGGGGGCGGCCATGGCCGCCGGCGCGCCTGCAGCACATACGGCTGCTCCCCACGCGCCTCTGTCCTGCCCCAGCCGCTCCTTGTCCCCTCCGCACCCGCACCGCGAGCGCTGTCTCCATCTCTCGGCCCCTACTGCTCCTGCTCGCCGCCGCCGCCGTGGCCATTGCCGGCGCTGCCTGCCGCCCGAGCCCCGGCTGCACACCAGCGCCTCCGCCAGAGTGCAATCGAGTGCGCGTGCGCTCGCCGAGCTTATCCATCCATCACCACCGGTCTCTACCGACCGCTATCCGCCTCTATAAAAGCCCCGCCGGTGCTCGAGCTCTCCCACTCAGCTCCGCCGCCGCGCCACCTCACCCAGAGCTCCCAGCCCTCAACCACCTAGCCCGAAAGCTCCGCCTTGAGCTCGTGAAGCTTTCCCACCCCTCAATTTCCCCTCCCCCCCTCCCGCCTCCAATCGCCCGCGTAACCCATCTTCCAACTCCGACGGAAACCCGTGAACTCGGGTTCGTCAAATACTCCCTCTCCGGCCACGATCATCTTCCCCTGACCCCTGTGTCAGCTTCCTCGACTCCGCGCGACTCTAACCAGGCCCTTGCGGTCTCGTGTGTTGCGCAGGATCGCCGACTCGCCGGAGTGCCGCCGCGGTCGTCTCCTTCCTCGAGCCTCCAGGAGCCTCCTTCCTCGAGCCTCACCCTCGAGCACGTGTCGAGCCTCAGCCTCGAGCCTCACCCTCGAGCACGTCCCCGAGCCACACCCTCGAGCCCTGCCTCCGACCCGTGGTAAGCACCCCGAAGCCCGGTCTCTGTTCTCTGCTTCCACTCCGTCTCGCCCGAGCCTCCCAGTCAGGCCTCGGACGGACGCTTGCTTTCCGTCTCGCCCGAGCCTTCCGTCTCGCCCGAGTCCGCTTCGCCCGAGTCAAGCCTCGGCGAGTGCATGCTCTCCGCTTCGCCCGAGCCTCCGGGCCAGGCCTCGGACGAAGCAGTCACTTTCCGACTCGCCCGAGCCCTTCATAGAAGGAGCACAGTGCTCTTTTCTTTTTCTGAAAGTTGTGAATAGTGTTCTGTTTCTCTTTTTTTGTGAATTAATCTGTTGTTCCTTAAATCCTGATAAAATTATGGTATGCTCCATGCACTGTGTAGTATTTTATAAAAATAAGAAACTTGACTTTTCTGCAAGAATTTAAAAATTAAAATCCCTCTTTTAATTAATAAATGGATAGTTTTGGATTTTTAGAAATTATTTATAACTCCAAAAATCATGAGACTAATTTTTGTGAGCTTCCTATGCCATGTTTAGTCTCTGGTGAATTTTGAAGTCTTTAGAACAAGTTGATTTTTGAGCATTTATCTTTAATTGTTAAATAGTGCCTTTTGTTAATTAATGCCTGGATTATTTGAGCACCTTAATGACCTCCAAAATTATGAAATTTGTTTTTCCATCTATCTACACCATAATGAACTTATGTGATTAATTTGTAATTTTTGGAGCAACTTCATAAATGACCTTTTTAAATAATTAAGGAAAAATAGAGGAAGTGATTAGGGTTCATGTTGTATGCCCTGTTTTGCATTGTTCATGATAGCATACTCATGTGCATGCATCATCATGCATTCGTATAGTCACCGAAGAAGGAGTCAAGATCGAGGGAGCCGCGCGACGAACCTGTCCCCGAGGCTACCCCGAGCTCCGACAACTGCCCTGCCGCCTTCGAGCCTGCCCTCTTTGCTCTTCAAGGCAAGCCCCGGTGCATTTAACCCTTTCCTTGAATTTATAAAATGATTTCCTTAAATGCTTTTGAGTTAAATTATTGCATTAGGTTTATAGGAGTTGTGTGCTATCCTAATTGATGCACTATCCACCTTGACCACTGATACACCCGATACCTGCTTTTCAAAAGTATTTGAAAAATGCTTAGCAATGCTTATTGAATTAGACTTGCAATAAATGCCAATTTCAAAAGTGTGTGACCACTTAAGGAATGTTTATGGGAATTTGGTCTTACTCCCCGGCTGTTGGCTAGGTATCTGATCCGTACCTAGTCAATAGCGAGGAGAGGTTGTCCGAGCGTACGGTGCCGTCATGTTGTAGTCCGGGACTCAACAGTTGACACCGACCGGGACATGGTTGAAAACTGACAGGACTATTACGCTTGGGTGAGATATGACCAAGGTATAGTTCTGGCTGGAAAATTAGGGACCATCCGTATGGGGGCCTGCTGGTCAAGACTTGTAACTATTCACATACTTCGGAAAGCTCTGGCTCCGAGAAATCCTTGATTGGGACCGACAACCGCGCACTGGGAGTGGAGAGATGGCGGAAGTAGCATGTACCCACGTGGTCGTCGTACCTGGAAAGGAGTGGTGTACTGTACTTCCGGTGGGGCGTAGGACCGGGCCCAATCTTGGAGGAATCGTGGTAGACGAGTTGGCATATGCAAGCTTGGGTGCTACATATGCAGTGTGGATAGGGATCCTCAGCTGAGTATTATTTATCCGGATTAACGTTGCTCCTCGGTTATGGAGACTTGGTCCACTGACTGTCAACGGAGAGTGGTTCTCAACTAGGAATGTTTTGAAATGTAAAATGAATCATGAATGATGAAGAATTGAGGAATACTGAATCTTTCAAAATAAAATAAGGTTTACAAAAATGCTTTTCTGCAAAATACTTGATCTTGCTTAAGCCTTACCTTGACTACCCCAAGCCTCTCATTCCTGAGTCTTCTCCCTTTTTCTTTAGTCGGGTAAGTCTTGTTGAGTACCCCAGTACTCAGGGTTTGTTACCCATGCTGCAGGTATGACAGAGTCCCCGATGTGTCTTGCACCCTGCTGCGTGACCATCGTCCAGGAAGAGGCCGAAGAATAGTTGTACACCCTCGGGCTGGGTGATTATAAGTATCTTTGCTGTTCTCCACTATGTTGCCTATGTTTATTTCTATTATCAGAACTTGGTTTGTAATAACTGCACCATAATTTCTATTTGGAACCCTGTTTTGTAAAACTAATGTTATTTAAGTCTTCCGCTCTTTATTCCGATGTTATTTGTAAAAGTATGCAATGCTGTAACCGAATTGTGAGATGATCCTGCGGACATTGGGCACTGATGTAGCCCGGTGGCGAACAGGTCTTAATCACATGGAACATGGGTTCGGCTGTCAGAGGTTGACAGGGACACGTGGGCCATGAGATTAGGGCCGTTCCGTCACAGAGTGGTATCGGAGCATCTCACTTTAACGTTGCAGTGTTCGTTTTTTGCGAAAACTTCAAAAGACCTTTTGAGTCCAAACAAACTAAACTTGACTATTTTGAGTCCAAATTGCTTCTCTCATCTTGTCTCTCATATGGCAACACTAGCTAGTGGAACAACATGTTTTAAGCCCTATGTACTTTATTTATTTATTGCATTGCTTTGTTCCGTAGGAACGATTCATGCATCATGTCATAATCACTTAAGTTAACTTCCTCTCTAAGTTCGTTGGGGTAGTATGCCTTTACCTGTTCTTGCTAGCCTTTCTCATCCATCTTCTCTTATCCAGACATGGCCCGTATCAAGCTGACTGCCCGCAAGTCGACTGGACCGCATGGTGTGCCCCACGCCACCAGCTGGCACCACGCGCTGGGGAGGAGACTGGAGAATCTTCCAACGGTCGTCGCTTTCCCCGCCGCACCCGTAAGAACCTGAAGGAGGAGATCAAGGATCTGAAGGCTGAGCTGAAGAACTTGGAGCATGACTTCTACCACTCACGCCTGGAGTTTATGAGGCACGAGCTTCCTTGGAGCAGGCCAATCGGAATACGGTTCGCGCTATCGAGCAGCGCAATGATGCTTGGACCCGCGAGGACGTTACCAGAGCCCAGCTCCACGGACTGCAGCAGTACACAGCTCAGATCGAACAGTTCAATGATATGCTTCATGAGGAAGTGCATCAGCTGTATGATCAACTCCACCCTTGGTACCCCCCGGTTATGGAAGACCCTGAGGACGGAGTTGTGGAGGAACCAGAAGTGGAACAGGGCCAGGCGAGAACGAAGAAGTTGAACCTGTCGAAGATGCCTACGCTGAAGACGAGGAGGAGGAGGAGGAGCCTGAGCTCATCCTCGAAGAAGACGACGACGAAGACATGATCATCATCGACGACGACTAGACTCGTAGTGTCTGTACCATCTGCTTACCTAAAACCTTAGCCTAGGTTTGGGGCGTTAGTCTGTCTGTTGCCAAGTCTGGCATGTATCTTTCTTTTTGCATCTTTTCCCTTCATCGGTCTGTATCATCTGGCAGTCACCTTATCAAGTCATCAGTCTTTTGTATCAGAAAAGCTATCAGTCTGTTGTTTTCAGAACCCTATCTATGAATGCTAAGTTCCAAGTTGCTTAACAGATGCCTGTGAACACTCGCACTGGAGCTGGAGGTTCTGATGATGCCAACATCCCAAACCCTCCACCTGTCCCAGCTACCCTAGCAGATGCCATTGCAGCCTTGGCCGCCGCTGCCAACCTAATGGCTCAAAACCAAGGACAGCAGAACTTTCACCGTGGTCGCCACAACATCAACCAAGAGACCACCTATGTGGAATTCACCGAAACTCGTCCACCGGTCTTCACCAGGCCGATGAACCCCTCGAAGCTGATGATTGGCTCCGCACCATGGAGCAGAAGTTTGGTCTTATCAACTGCACTGAAATCCAGAAGCCCCGTTTCGCTTCACAGCAGCTTCGTGGTCCGGCAAGTGCTTGGTACGCCAACCTGTTGGCTGCCCAGCCAGAAGGTCATCGGTTGACCTGGGAAGAGTTCCGCACCGCTTTCCGTGCTCATCACATCCCTTCCGGATTGATGAAAATGAAGCTTGATCAGTTCCTGGCTCTCCAACAGAAAGACTCCACAGTCATGCAGTATGTGGGTCAATTCAATCATCTCAGCCAGTATGCCTCAGAGTATGTCAACACAGATGAGAAGAAGAGGGATTGTTTCCTCAGAGGACTGCACCCAAAGATCCGCAGGAGCTTGTCCAATAACCTGACTGGGTCTTATCACGATGTTGTTGACCGGGCTGTTGCTTTTGAAGAAAGCAATCGCCAGTACCAGGAAGAGAAGAAGAAGAAGAAAGCAGGGTCAAGCAGCTTCTCTGGCGGTCACAAACGCCAGAGAATCATCTATCACCCCAGCCACCACCACAATCGTCTACCTTACCCCACCAGCAAGTGGTCGTCCGTACCGCGGCCCCACCACCATAATGCCAACCAGCAGAGTGCCACACAGCCGAACGCCCCAGGTGTTCGTATCACCACTCCACAAACAGCCTACAACCATCCCTGCTACAACTGTGGCCAGCTTGGTCACTGGTCTCGTGAGTGCCCAAAGCCCAAGAGGTATGCCCAGAATGCTCAGAAGAATCCTGGAGGATCTCAGCCGCAGCAGCACCGTGCACAGCAGCAGCATGCTCAGAAGGGCAAGATTGTCAAGAAGCACGGACAAGTCTACTACACCGCTGTCAGCGATATACCAGAAGGGGAGCCCGTCATGATCGGTAGGTTTCCTGTTGCCAATCACCCTGCAGTTGTGTTGTTTGATTCTGGTGCATCGCATTCCTTCATCAGTCGTACTTTTGTCATCAAGCATGAAATATCAATTGAGGATTTAAAAGAAAGTTTCTGCATATTTTCGCCTGGAGGGCGTATAAGTACTAAGGAAGTGGTTCGCAGTATACCAGTGAGGTTGGGGGAACATGTATTTCCCACCACCATGATAGTGCTTCATGATCAGGAGATAGATGTCATCCTAGGCATGAATTGGATGTGTCAGTATAAAGCCATGATCGACATCCTGAATAGAGTTGTGAGAGTGGATATTCCTAACAGTACCACCAAACTCCTTCTCCAACTTCCAATGCCTCAAAAACCAGCAGCCACTCAAATAAATACCGCCTATGTTCTGGAACCCGGGACATCCCCGTGGTTTGTGAATTCCCTGATGTTTTTCCTGAGGATTTGCCTGGTCTGCCTCCTGACCGTGACATTGAGTTTGCCATAGAGCTAAAGCCCGGGACTGCTCCTATATCCCGCGAGCTTATCGAATGCCTCCCAGAGAGTTGGCAGAACTAAAAATCCAATTACAAGATTTGTTGGACAAGGGTTTCATTCGCCCAAGCTCGTCTCCTTGGGGCTGTCCTGCAATCTTTGTAAAGAAGAAAGACAAGACTCTCAGAATGTGCATTGATTATCGCCCACTCAATGAGGTCACCATCAAAAATAAATATCCCTTGCCTCGTATTGATCTTCTCTTTGACCAGTTAGCTGGAGCCAAAGTATTCTCCAAGATCGATCTCAGATCTGGCTACCACCAAAAATAGATTCGTCCTGAAGATATTCCTAAAACAGCTTTCACCACCAGATACGGCCTATATGAGTACTTGGTCATGTCCTTCGGTTTGACCAATGCCCCTGCTCATTTCATGTACCTCATGAACTCTGTGTTCATGCCAGAGCTTGATAAATTCGTGGTCGTGTTCATTGACGACATCCTTGTCTACTCAAAAACCCCTGAAGATCATGCCGAGCATCTTCGTATCGTTCTTTCCCGTCTCCGAGAACATCAGCTGTATGCCAAGTTCAGTAAATGTGAGTTCTGGTTAGATCAGATACAGTTTCTTGGTCATGTCCTATCCGCTGAAGGTGTGTCAGTTGACCCTGGTAAAGTGGCAGACATTCTGGATTGGAAGCCACCTACCACTGTTCATCAAGTCCGCAGTTTTATGGGAATGGCAGGATATTATCGTCGATTCATTCCGGATTTCTCAAGAATCGCCAAGCCTATCACTGAGTTAGTAAAGAATTCTGTGAAGTTTGTCTGGTCACCAGCTTGTGAGCAAGCCTTTCAAACGTTGAAGAAACTGTTAACCACATCACCAGTGTTAGCCCAGCCGAACATCGAGAAGCCCTTTGATGTCTACTGTGATGCATCTGGTACTGGCTTGGGCTGTGTTTTGATGCAAGAAGGTCGAGTGATCGCTTATGCCTCCCGACAGCTTAAGCGACATGAAGAGAATACCCAACTCATGATCTCGAGTTAGCAGCAGTAGTGCATGCCTTGAAGATCTGGCGTCATTATTTGTTGGGCAGTACCTGTAATGTGTACACTGATCACAAAAGCCTGAAGTATATCTTCACTCAAGAGGAACTGAATATGAGGCAGAGAAGATGGCTTGAGTTAATTAAGGACTATGATCTTGAAGTGCATTACCATCCGGGTAAGGCGAATGTGGTTGCCGATGCACTCAGTCGCAAGTCTTATTGCAACTGTCTGATGATGAAACCCTATGATTCTTCTTTGTGTATGAGCTGGAAAAGTTGAATATTGAAATGATTCCACAAGGAACTCTGAATAATATCAGAATAGAAACCCTATCAGAGAGCAGATCATCGCTGCACAGAAAGATAACCCTGGAATCAAGCACATCATCGAAAAGGTCCAATCCGGAAAGGCTGATTGTTTCACAGGATCGATGATGCAGGAGTAGTATGGTTTAAGAATCGGTTAGTAGTTCCTAAAGTGCCTGAGTTAAGAAAGTTAATCCTTGATGAAGCACACTTGACTAGATTCTCCATCCACCCCGGCAGCAACAAAATGTACCAGGATTTGAAGCAGCAATTCTGGTGGACAAAGATGAAGATTGAGATCGCCCGGTATGTCGCTCAGTGCGATACCTGCCAGAAAGTCAAGCCGTGCACATGAAGCCCGGAGGAGAATTGCAACCTTTACCTATACCTGCTTGGAAATGGGACGATATCAGTATGGACTTTATCAATGGTCTACCCAAGACATCAAGAGGTTTTGATTCCATATGGGTGATCGTGGATCGCCTCACTAAGCAAGCTCACTTCCTGCCAGTAAGACCAGTTACACCGTCCCCACTTATGCCACTTTGTACAAGAACCACATAGTGAAACTCCATGGCATACCCAAGAGCATTATCTCTGATCGTGGTACCCAGTTTGTCGCCAAGTTTTGGAAAGCGTTCCATACCTCACTTGGAACCAAGCTCTTGCATAGTACGGCATATCATCCGCAAACGATGGACAAACTGAGCGAGTCAACCAAGTGTTAGAGGATATGTTGAGAGCATGTGTGCTCACCTTCGCAGATACTTGGGATGACTGTTTGCCCTTGGCAGAGTTCTCATATAATAACAGTTACCAAGAGAGCATCAAAATGGCACCCTTTGAAGCACTGTACGGCCGCCGTTGTCGTACACCTCTCAATTGGTCTGAACCCGGAGAAAGGGAATTCTTTGGAGTTGACCTAGTAAAAGATATGGAAGAGAAAGTCAAGCATATACAAGAGAACATGAAGATTGCACAGTCTCGACAGAAAGTTATGCTGACAAGAGACGTCGACCTCTGCAGTTCGAGATCGGGGATTATGTGTACCTAAGGTCTCACCCACCAAAGGAGTCACTCGTTTTGGAGTCAAAGGAAAGTTAGCACCCCGCTACATTGGTCCCTTTGAGATTCTGGATCGTTGTGGCAAGGTCGCTTACAAGCTAAGTTTGCCCGATCATCTTTCAGCAGTTCATAATGTGTTTCATGTCTCCCAACTCAAGAAGTGTCTCCGAATACCTGAACATGTGGTTGAAGTTGAAGGCGTTGAGCTAGAACCAGATCTGTCATACACTGAGTATCCAGTTCGCGTGTTGGATCACAAGGATCGTGTTACCCGAAGAACCACCACAAGATGGTACAAGATCCAGTGGAACCAGCACTCTGAAGAAGAAGCCACCTGGGAATCCGAAGACTTTTTAGCAAAGAACTATCCCGACTTTCTCGAATCTCTGTAGATGTAAGGTTTTGCCTTTTCCTTCTTAAGACGTGGAATCTCGGGGCGAGATTTCTTTTAGGGGGGAAACTGTAACACCTCTGGTGTTTAACTGTAATTAACTTGACATGTCATCATCATTAGTCATTAATCATTCTTGCCTTGCATTTATGTTTGCTTAGTACTTGTGTAGCAATCTCTTTTCAAAAACCCTAAAAGCCCAAATCTTCCTATAAGGGCAAAAATGGTAATTTCACCTCTGTGCCTAGCTTTGTGTAATTCTTGTTCAGTTGGA
Source organism: Coix lacryma-jobi var. lacryma-jobi (assembly GCA_009763385.1). NCBI lineage: Eukaryota > Viridiplantae > Streptophyta > Magnoliopsida > Poales > Poaceae > Coix > Coix lacryma-jobi. The sequence goes on from CM019823.1 coordinate 115,093,919, forward strand.
TGTCTTGAAGTTTTGTTGTGTTGGCCAAAGTTCAAAAACCAAAATCAGATTTCAAATCCCTTTGCAAAACCCTGATTTCCAAACCCTGGATTTTATCCCTCTTTTTGTAATTCAAAAATTATTCAAAATTTGAGGTTGGTTCAAAAAGCAAAGTTGTGAATCTGATCAAGAGGAACAACTTTGGTATTTACAAATTTCAAGTTTCTGTATAAAATTTGAAGTAATTCAAATTCATTCAAATTCCAGTTTTTGTCCCTTTTTAGTTTTCAAAATTTATTCAAAAACTATTGAGTTTCAGAAAAAGTGTTATTAGCAAAGTTGTAGGTTTTGTCAAATGGAACAACTTTCATATATAAAGATTTTCAACTTTCAGTTTGAAATCCAAAGTAATTTTGATTTGAATCAAATTTGAAAAGTGTCCCCTTTTCTGTTTTTTAAATAGTTCAAAAACTATTTGGAATTTGAAAATGTTCATATTGACAAAGTTGTAGATCTCATTTTTCTGAGAACCTTGGTATTTTGAGTTTTTGTTTCCACAGTTCAAATTGGGAGAAATTTGCAAAATACAAAAACTGCCAAAAGTCAAACCCTAGCCCCTACACTGTTCTTCTTCCCCGTAGAGCCAGGGGAGGGGGGGGGGGGCCCGGCCATGGCGCCGGCGCTGCGCCTGCAGCACATACGGCTGCTCCCCACGCGCCTCTGTCCTGCCCCAGCCGCTCCTGGTCCCCTCCGCACCCGCACGCGAGCGCTGACTCCATCTCTCGGCCCCTACTGCTCCTGCTCGCCGCCGCCGCGCGTGGCCATTGCCGGCGCTGCCTGCGCCCGAGCCCCGGCTGCACGCCAGCGCCTCCGCCAGAGGGAATCGAGTGCGCGTGCGCTCGCCGAGCTTATCCAGCCATCACCACGTCTCTACCGGCCGCTATCCGCCTCTATAAAAGCCCCGCCGGTGCTCGAGCTCCCCACTCAGCTCCGCCGCCGTCGCCACCTCACACCAGAGCTCCCAGCCCTCAACCACCTAGCCCGAAAGCTCCGCCTTGAGCTCGTGAAGCTTTCCCCACCCCACAATTTCACCTCCCCCGCCTCCATCGCCCGGCGTAACCTCATCTTCCCAAACTCCGACGGAAACCCGGTGAACTCGGGTTCGTCAAATACTCCCTCTCCGGCCACGATCATCTTCCCCTGACCCCTGTGTCAGCTTCCTCGACTCCGCGCGACTCTAACCAGGCCCTTGCGGTCTCGTGTGTTGCGCAGGATCGCCGACTCGCCGAGTGCCGCCGCGGTCGTCTCCTTCCTCGAGCCTCCTTCCTCGAGCCTCACCCTCGAGCACGTGTCGAGCCTCAGCCTCGAGCCTCACCCTCGAGCACGTCCCCGAGCCACACCTCCTCGAGCCCTGCCTCCGACCCGTGGTAAGCACCCGAAGCCTCCGGTCTCTGCTTCCACTCCGTCTCGCCCGAGCCTCCCAGTCAGGCCTCGGACGGACGCTTGCTTTTCCGTCTCGCCCGAGCCTTCCGTCTCGCCCGAGTCCGCTTCGCCCGAGTCAAGCCTCGGCGAGTGCATGCTCCCGCTTCGCCGAGCCTCCGGGCCAGGCCTCGGACGAAGCAGTCACTTCCGACTCGCCCGAGCCCGTTTCGCCCGAGCCCTTCATAGAAGGCACAGTGCTCTTTTTCTTTTTCTGAAAGTTGTGAATAGTGTCTGTTTTCTCTTTTTTGTGTGAATTAATCTGTTGTTCCTTAAATCCTGATAAAATTATGGTATGCTCCATGCACTGTGTAGTATTTTATAAAATATGAAACTTGATTTGACTTTTCTGCAAGAATTTAAAAATGTAAAATCCCTCTTTTAATTAATAAATGGATAGTTTTGGATTTTTAGAAAATTATTTATAACTCAAAAATCATGAGACTAATTTTTGTGAGCTTCCTATGCCATGTTTAGTCTCTGGTGAAATTTTGAAGTCTTTTAGAACAAGTTGATTTTTGAGCATTTATCTTTAATTGTTAAATAGTGCCTTTTGTTAATTAATGTCTGGAATTATTTGAGCACCTTAATGACCTCCAAAATTATGAAATTTGTTTTGCCATCTATCTACACCATAATGAACTTATGTGATTAATTTGGTAATTTTTGGAGCAACTTCATAAAATGACCTTTTTAAATAATTAAGGAAAATAGAAAAAGTGATTAGGGTTCATTTTGTATGCCTGTTTTGCATTGTTCATGATAGCATACTCATGTGCATGCATCATTGCATTCGTATAGTCACCCGAAGAAGGAGTCAAGATCGAGGCAGCCGCCGACGAACCTGTCCCCGGAGGCTACCCCGAGCTCCGACACTGCTGCCGCCGCCTTCGAGCCTGCCCTCTTTGCTCTTCAAGGCAAGCCCCGGTGCATTTAACCCTTTCCTTGAATTTATAAAATGATTTCCTTAAATGCTTTTGAGTTAAATTATTGCATTAGGTTTATAGGAGTTGTGTGCTATCCTAATTGATGCACTATCCACCTTGACCACTGATACACCCGATACCTGCTTTTCAAAAGTATTTGAAAAATGCTTAGCAATGCTTATTGAATTAGACTTTGCAATAAAATGCCAATTTCAAAAGTGTGATCACTTAAGGAATGTTTATGGGAATTTGGTCTTACTCCCCGGCTGTTGGCTAGGTATCTGATCCGTACCTAGTCAATAGCGAGGAGAGGTTGTCCGAGCGTACGGTGCCGTCATGTTGTAGTCCGGGACTCAACAGTTGACACCGACCGGGACAGGTTGAAAAACTGACAGGACTATTACGCTTGGGTGAGATATGACCAAGGTATAGTTCTGGCTGGAAAATTAGGGACCATCCGTATGGGGGCCTGCTGGTCAAGACTTGTAACTATTCACATACTTCGGAAAGCTCTGGCTCCGAGAAATCCTTGATTGGGACCGACAACCGCGCACTGGGAGTGGAGAGATGGCGGAAGTAGCATGTACCCACGTGGTCGTCGTACCTGGAAAGGAGTGGTGTACTGTACTTCCGGGTGGCGTAGGACCGGGCCCAATCTTGGAGGAATCGTGGTAGACGAGTTGGCATATGCAAGCTTGGGTGCTACATATGCAGTGTGGATAGGGATCCTCAGCTGAGTATTATTTATCCGGATTAACGTTGCTCCTCGGTTATGGAGACTTGGTCCACTGACTGTCAACGGAGAGTGGTTCTCAACTAGGAATGTTTTGAAATGTAAAATGAATCATGAATGATGAAGAATTGAGGAATACTGAATCTTTCAAAATAAAATAAGGTTTACAAAAATGCTTTTCTGCAAATACTTGATCTTGCTTAAGCCTTACCTTGACTACCCTAAGCCTCTCATTCCTGAGTCTTCTCCCTTTTCTTTAGTCGGGTAAGTCTTGTTGAGTACCCCAGTACTCAGGGTTTGTTACCCATGCTGCAGGTATGACAGAGTCCCCGATGTGTCTTGCACCCTGCTGCGTGACCATCGTCCAGGAAGAGGCCGATGAGGCCGAAGAATAGTTGTACACCCTCGGGCTGGGTGATTATAAGTATCTTTGCTGTTCTCCACTATGTTGCCTATGTTTATTTCTATTATCAGAACTTGGTTTGTAATACTGCACCTTAATTTCTATTTGGACCCTGTTTTGTAAACTAATGTTATTTAAGTCTTCCGCTCTTTATTCCGATGTTATTTGTAAAAGTATGCAATGCTGTAACCGAATTGTGAGATGATCCTGCGGACATTGGGCACTGATGTAGCCCGGTGGCGAACAGGTCTTAATCACATGGAACATGGGTTCGGCTGTCAGAGGTTGACAGGGACACGTGGGCCATGGGATTAGGGTCGTTCCGTCACCTCAGCAGAGTTGGATCGGGATACCCCTAGGGTTGGTCGTTTCGCTCAAGTATCTGGGGTAGTAAGGGATTATATTTTAGGCTATAAATAAGAGAGACACCCCTCCTCTCCCTCTATCCTTGCAGTCATTTGTTCCTGACTCTCCTCTCTAGCCCTCGCTTATTTCTAATCATACCCGCTGCAAGCGATCCGCAGAGACGGCAATCATACCTCTGTGTATTTGGATCTTTGAGGAAACGAACCGTTATCTCGTTGTCTCCTCGTGTGGAGGAATTTTGGCTGAAATCGAATCGTGTTCTGTGTTCTTCACGTTTTGGTTTTTCATCTCTCGAAGATTTGCCTCGTTCTCCCTCTCCACGAGATGATTTTCGATTCCACTTGAATCAATTTGTTCTTGGTCGTGAGTCCCTTCTTTCCACCGAAGGCTTTCTCTCCTAACCTCACGAATTCATAGATCGGGTTGATTTTGTGTTTGTTCTTCCTTCTTCCCCCTTTCCGGTGATCCTCGGATTTCTCTCAATTGACTTGGATTGTGCGATGATTTCTTAGGATTAGCACCCCCATACATTGAGGAACACCTGTGAGGAGTTTGATCGAAGTCCTTTTTGGTTTGGTGAAGTTTCGATCGATTTGGAGTTTGGCCCGAGCGTTTTTCCTGTGTTCTGCTCATTCGCGGACAGTCCGCCCCTTCAGTGGCGGACAGTCCGGGACTCGGGGCTTGGACAGGTCAGATCTGCGCAGTGCGTTACTGTCCCAGTCTTGTGACCGCGGACAGTCCGCTAGTAGCCCGTGGACAGTCCGGGGTTACATCGGACGCAACACGGTTAGCGTCGGACGCTTGTGAGGTACGTTCACGAGACTCGCGGACAGTCCGGCTACAAACGCGGACAGTCCGGGACTCGAACAGGGCCGGTGTAGAACAGTTCTGTTTCTGGTCTTTTTGCTGGCGGACAGTCCGCACTCCTGGCGGACAGTCCGGCATTGGGGCGAACAGTCCGGGACTCTGACCCCGTACAGTCCGCAACCTGCAGTTTATGCAGTTTTGTTCCGTGGCTTTGGCAGTTGGTTTTGGGGTTTCACCGGAGGTTCCGCTATACCACTAGGACATCTCCTAGGGTATCCACCTACTCGTAGGTCATGAACTCTCCGGTCGTTTCGAGTCTTTCGCTTTTGGGGTGAGTTTCAGGGACAAGAGCTATACGATTCACAAGTTGAATTTGAAGCTCCCCTTCACCCCCCCTCTGGTCGCTAATCCGGTTCTTCACCTTAAGAAGTTTCCCAAACGTGAAGATGGTGTCGAATCGATTTATAAGTGGGTTCAACAGAGAGCGAAAGACCTCGTTGGTAAGCTCTCTACATTAGAGGTTAAGGCTATCCACAGCTCGGTGGGTAGCGGAGGTTGAGTTAACAGACTGTTTGATATGCTTGGGATTTCGTATCCAAATTGGCGTGCACCTTCGAGCGAGGATGCGCTGAAAAAGAGAAAACGCACGTCCGCGGAGGAGAAGGGGGCGTCCATGGCGAAGAGGGTCGTGGTCGGGGTCGCGGCAGCGCTGGCGAGGTCGAACCAAAACATCTGGCGACGAAGGTTGCTATGGCATCGGGCGCTGCCGGCACTTCCTCTTCCTCGGCCATCATATCGGTGACGGGTGGCCGAGGTATTGCTAAGGTCAGGGGGTGTGTACCGCGCGTCAGCGGGATTGGAGCTTTGATCCAGATATCTGATGATGAAGTTTCCTCCGATGAAGATGAAGGAGGAGGAGAAAGAGGCAGAGAAAGAGGCCGGCACTGAGGATGATTCTACTGAAGAAGCTAGTGACACCTCCGGCAACGAGGGCGACTCGGACGAAGAAGTGTCCATTGATGATGACGGTGGTAAAGCGATAGTCTCGTCGAGCGCTGACGCCGAAGCTGCTCGTAGCATTGATGAGATGCTGCGGGACCTGGAGCTTGAGAGCCCCGAGCGAGGGTTAGTGCCCGAGTTCGCGGGGTCACACATCTGGGTTGACGGTTTTGAGGTGAGAGGTGAGCTTGAATCAGAAAGAAACCCTAGTAAAAGGCCATATGGCGAAGCTAGCCGGTCCAGCCTTCCTTACTTTGCCAAGAAGGTTGGAGTTTCGGATCCGGCGACGGAGCTTTTCACGAGTCCGGACCTTTGAGAGTGCCATTTGCAATGCGCTCCGAAGGAAAGGCGTTTTCTTGTTCGTGTGTTTGGTCGGGTTTGTGTGCCGGAAGACGAGCTTCGATTAGTCAACCAACCATTGGACGAGCTTCACGATGATATTGATGTTAAGTTGGCTGAGTTGATGCTTCTCAGTCGCTCTGCGCGCCGAAGGGCTGGTATAAACGATGATTTTTTAAGGAACCGGTTGGCCGAGGTTGAGAAAGAAAACAAAGACCTCCGGCGAATTTTGGAGAATAAAGAAATTGAGCTTAAAGGAGCTTTTGAGAAGGTTAAGAAAACCCGAGAGGAAGCGCATGGGGTCGCAAACCGTAATGCTGAACTGTTGACAGCTTGTCGTGATAAGGACAAAGACTGGGCCTCTGCAAGGAGTCGTATAAATGAGCTGACCTCGGAACTGGCTTCTCGGTCAGAGGCATGGCAGAAGAGCATGGTGAAGATTAAGGACAAGGTTGACGTCTGCTTGACTGAAGCCGGCGGCTCTGCTGGGGAGCCACTACCTGCTGATAATGCCGAGGCCTTCGAAGGTTGGCTGACCAATGAGCTTGACGTTTTCAGCTCATTGGTTGGTAACGCAGCTGACTTTGGGGGATCTGCCGGAGCTTTGGCCATGGCAGGTACTCTTCGCCAAGCTGATTGTGATCATCTTTGGAAGGTGAAGAGGCCGAGCCATGTATTTCTAACAGTTGATGAGGTGCGGGCTATGAAGATAAACGATGTGGAGGTTCGCAACTGCGCCATGCGTTTGCTCCAAAGGTTTTGGATAGCTGGCGGAGGTCGAGTCCTAGCTTTCGAGGAGGTCGCCGAAGCTACTCGTCAGGTAGCTTGAAATATTGTTTTATTTTGTTTGGCTTGTTTATTTATTTTGCTTAAGTTTATTTGAATCTTTTAAATGTATTTTTATAGGCCCGAAAGGAGGCATTACCCTCGCCATCATTGAATGAAGATGTACCTGAGTGCTCCCATGATGTGCCAGAGCAAAGGTCTGCGGAGGTTCCACTAGCCGAAAAAAGTCCCACGACCGAAACGGCCCCCGCCACTAGAGAGGCTGGTGTGGAGGAAAAAACTGCGGCCGAAGCTTCTGGCGCTGACCAAACTACAACAGAGGTTGCTGCATCTTGCGAAGCTGTAGAAGCTGCAACCGACGAGGTTGATGCGGAGGGACGTGCAAATGTCGAGCAGGTGTGAGAACTTGGGGATAGTTTGAAACTTGGACATTTGTAACATTTTGGTTGTCGTAGATGATGTTGTAAAGACTGAGTGTTTTCTTAACTGTTTGAAAATGCAGGTTCCTGATGGAACCGTGCTAGAGGTGTTTGATGTGATGCCTCTGACATTAAATTACCAAGACACTTTTATAACTGGTGAATCCTGGGCTCGGGCTAAACTTAAACATCCTTCGCTGTCTTTTGAACATTTTTGGTGGTCGAAGGTGCGAAGGTACGACTTAAAGAACAGTCGATGGAGCCATTTTTGGCGCGACGCAGATTATACTGATCGGCAAGCTACACGCTTTTTGTTTGGTTCTTCTTCTTCCGCGCACCTATTGTTGATGATGATATCGAAGAGAGTGCAACTTTGGATTTTTTGTTTGGACATAGCAACCTTGAGCTGGGTCCAGACGGTTCACTTGTAATTCTGAAAGAGGAGCCTTCGGAAATTAGTGATATGGATCGGAGATATATGTATAGGGCGAGGGGTTTGATCGGGGAACTGCCAATTGTTCCTGCGGCTCCTTTGTGTGGGGGACCCATAGTTCCGGTGGAATGGGATTTGAGGAGGGTTGCGAGGGTTTGATGATTTAATGTTGATTGGGAATGGTGATGATTCCTTGTAATTTTATACTTTCTAGTGAGTGTGTAACATGCTGCGGTTTATTTGTACTTAAGCGAAAGAGTTGTAAGATTGTTTTGTACAGATGCGGCTTGAAAGAAAGCATTTGACCCTCGCTGTCATTTGTCAAGGCTCGCTTGTTGTTTATGTAAGATTATTGTTTGTGTGAGCTATTTAGGAAAACAGCGACACCCACATTTTATTTTTAGCGAGGCTCGCTTTCCGCTTAAGAGAGATGTTTAGTAAAACAGCGACGCCCCCTTTTATTTTTAGCGAGGCTCGCTTTTCGCTTAAGATAGATGTTTAGTAAAACAGCGACGCCCCCTTTTCTTTTTTGCGAGGCTTGCTTTTCGCTTAAGAGAGATGTTTAGTAAAACAGCGACACCCCCTTTTCTTTTTAGCGAGGCTCGCTTTTCGCTTAAGATAGATGTTTAGTAAAACAACGACGCCCCGTTTTCTTTTTAGCGAGGCTCGCTTTTCGCTTTAGATAGATGTTTAGTAAAACAGCGACGCCCCCTTTTCTTTTTAGCGAGGCTCGCTTTTTTTCTTAAGATAGATGTTTAGTAAAACAACGACACCCCCTTTTCTTTTTAGAGAGGCTCGCTTTTCTCTTAAGAGAGATGTTTAGTAAAACAGCGACACCCCCTTTTCTTTTTAGCGAGGCTCGCTTTTCGCTTAAGATAGATGTTTAGTAAAACAACGACGCCCCCTTTTCTTTTTAGCGAGGCTTGCTTTTCGCTTAAGAGAGATTTTTAGTAAAACAGCGACGCCCCCTTTTCTTTTTAGCGAGGCTCGCTTTTCGCTTAAGAGAGATGTTTAGTAAAACAGCGAGGCCCCTTTTCTTTTAGCGAGGCTTGCTTTTCGCTTAAGATAGATGTTTAGTAAAAACAGCGACGCCCCCTTTTCTTTTTAGCGAGACTCGCTTTTCGCTTAAGATAGATGTTTAGTAAAACAGCGATGCCCCCTTTTTTTTAGCGAGGCTCGCTTTTCGCTTAAGAGAGATGTTTAGTAAAACAGCGATGCCGCCTTTTCTTTTTAGCGAGGCTCGCTTTTCGCTTAAGATAGATGTTTAGTAAAACAGCGACGCTCCCTTTTCTTTTTAGCGAGGCTCGCTTTTCGCTTAAGAGAGATTTTTAGTAAAACATCAACACCCCCTTTTCTTTTTAGCGAGGCTATCTTTTCGCTTAAGATAGATGTTTAGTAAAACAGCGATGCCCCCCTTCTTTTTAGCGAGGCTCGCTTTTCGCTTAAGATAGATGTTAGTAAAAACAGCGACGCCCCCTTTCTTTTTAGCGAGGCTCACTTTTCGCTTAAGATAGATGTTTAGTAAAACAGCGACGCCCCCTTTTTTTTAGCGAGGCTCGCTTTCACTTAAGATAGATGTTAGTAAAATAGCGACGCCCCTTTTCTTTTTAACGAGTGGAGGTAATGTTTGCTTTTTGATCCTCCGGCCTGTCTTGCGAGGTTGTTCGACTTTTTTATACTTCGCGCCTCCCCTTGTTTGAGGTGGAGGTGAAGTTTGCTTTGCGAGCCCCTGGTGTGTTTTGCGAGGGTGCTCGACTTTTTTGGACTTCGCGCCTCCCCTTGTCTTCGGTGGAGGTGAAGTTTGCTTTGCGAGCCCCTGGCGTTTTTGCGAGGGTGCTCGACTTTTTTGGACTTCGCGCCTCCCTTGTCTTAGGTGGAGGTGAAGTTTGCTTTGCGAGCCCCTGACGTTTTTTGTGAGGGTGCTCGACTTTTTGGACTTCGCGCCTCCCCTTGTCTTAGGTGGAGGTGAAGTTTGCTTTGCGAGCCGCTGGCGTTTTTGCGAGGGTGCTCGACTTTTTTGGACTTCACGCCTCCCCCTTTTTTAGGTGGAGGTGAAGTTTGCTTTTCCCAAGTTTGTTTCGAAAAAATTTGTGTTTCGAAGCAATCTTCAGGGGTTTTCATCGATTATAAGTGCTCTTGATGAAGAGTTGCTTTTTTCAATGTTTATTAAGGATTTGGATGCTGCCTCGTTAAAAAAACCTTATGCCCCTTCGTAGGAAAAAGAGTGCAGCTCCTTTGTTTTTGTTACAAGCATGGTACTGAAAAAGACAAGAGAGAGAAAAAAACAAATTACATGTTGCGAGAGCTCGCTAAGGCTCCGCTATGGATAGTATTTGCGAAGGTCGTCAACATTCCAGGTGTGAGGCAGGTGGCTTCCTTCGCTATCAGAGAGGTGATAGGACCCAGGACGATTGCGATTGCATTTACTATCAGGTATGGACCCGTCCATTTTGGCTGAAATTTTCCTGCCATGTTGGCATTTTGTTCCGAATGAGGACGAGGTCACCTTCTTCAAATCTTTGATTCTCACCTTTTTGTCTCCACTTTTTGGTTTCTTCTTGATACTGCGAAGGTTGTGCACTGCGTTGCATCTCGTTTCTTCGAGCAAATCTTATCAAGCAGCTGGTTTTGTTCATCTGATTCGAGGGTTGTTCTGAGAGAGCTATATTTCAATTCTTCTGGTAACACAGCTTCTTCCCCAAATAGGAGCCTAAAAGTGTGAATTTGGTAGCTCTGCATTCCGAAGTGTTATGGGACCAGGTGACCGAGGTTAGCTCTTCTGCCCACTTTCCCTTAGGCCTGCCTTGCAGTTTTTTGGATATAGCTTGGAAAATTGTTGCATTAGCTCTTTCAACTAGGCCATTGGATTGAGGGTGCCGGACTGAGGCGAAGCACAAGATTGTTCCAATTTGAGTGCAGAATTCTTTGAAGACTTCGCTGTCAAACTGAGTACCATTGTTGACGGTTAGGTGTTTGGGAACTCTGAATCGACAAACTATTTGCTGCCAGAAAAACCTTTTGACGGCTAGAGAGGTGATGGAAACCAACGGTCTAGTTTCAATCCACTTCGTGAAGTATTCCACAGCTACCACTGTGTAGCGAAGGTTTCCTGGAGCTGTTGGTAGTGGACCGACGAGGTCCATTGCCCATCTTTGCAGGGGCCATGTTGGGCATATCAGAGTTGTTGGGGCACCTGGGGCATTTTGCGTTTTTGCTGTTAGTTGGCATCCCTCGCAGTGCTTGACGATGTCTTCTGCATCTCGTAATGCAGTAGGCCAAAAGAAACCTTGGCGGTAAGCTTTTCGAACTAGCGCCCTTGGGCCATTATGGGAGCCACAGATACCTTCGTGAATGAGTTTGAGTATGTCCTTTCCTTGGTCCTGTGACACGCATTTTAGCCATGGAGAGGTCACCGAGGCTTTGAACAAAGTTTCATCCACAATTTTGTACCCTCGGGCTCTTTGGCTGAGTCTGTTTTCTTCTTCTTTGGAATCAGGCTCGTGCAACCCGTCGATATAGGCCATGATTGGGGCTCTCCAATCTTCACTCTGAATTGCATTGATCAGCTTCGCTGTTTTGTCGGTGGCTTCGATGGCTGACTGTGTTGCTGCTTCATAGAAGACGTCTGGCGGCAACTGTAGTTGTTGTGCTGCTGCTTTGGCCAGGGTGTCTGCCTCGCTATTCTCGGATCTCGGTATTGCTTTTACTATTATGCCGAGGAAGAAAGATTCTAACCTTCAGACATATTGTAAGTACTTTTGCAGCTCTACATCTTTTGCTTTGTAATTTTTCTCAATGTGACCCGCAATGACTTGGGAGTCTGTGTTGATGACCACCCTTCGGACTGTAATGCTCAAAGCCTTGAAATCGCCAGTATTACAGCTTCATATTCTGCGGAATTGTTTGTGCATTTGAAGTTGAGTCTCTTTGCGTAGCGTAGCCTCGACCCAGATGGCGAAACTAGGATAGCCGAGGCTCCTGCTCCAGCTGCTCCCCAGGCTCCGTCGACATACACTGTCCAAAATGGATCTGTTTCGGCTCTGTCTCTGCGAGGGTCTGGAGTCCATTCGGCTATGAAGTCTGCTAGGGCCTATGATTTGATCGCTGTTCTTCCCACTGTTGGGAGCACACTTGCCTTACCCCCGCACACGTGCAGGGGAGTGGCGAAGGTGGCCGATCGTCAAAACCAAGCGCGAAGGTACAAGGAAACAAGAACAATGGTGCTGTGGCTCTATTCCCCAAAAAAAAACCGCGCCCATTACACTGTTCATCCCCTGGTATTTATAGGGAATACCAAGGGGCACTGACCAAATTACAAAGGGGTACAAGAAAGATTCCTTTGCGCTGTACAACGGAAGGGCAGAATTGTACAAACACACACGGTGCGGAAACCCTAGTTAGCCTTCCATATGCCCGCCGCCGCCCGGCTTGCGCTCACCCTCGCGGGGACGGGAGGGTTTACCTCCGGCTTGTGGAAACATCCCTTCAGTCATGAGGTCCGCGTCCGCTCGCCACCTGATGAGCCTAAGCCTCCTGGCGAAGGTGTACGAGACGCGCGAGGGTTTCTTCCAGTGTTCTTCATGCCTCTTGCCTGCAAGAACCGTTAAACATCCCGAGGGTCGAGCCAGTGTCCGAAGGTTAGAAAGGTGACTCGAGGGACTTAACAAATAACAAGGGTTTTCACGAAGGTACGCAGGGCGCCCGAGGGTCATTTTCTGTGTCAGCCTGCATGACGTCACTGCCGAGGGTTCCTTCCCCCAACACATAGATTCATTCTACAGATTATAGACATGAAGCTCGAGAAGAGAGAGATGCAAAAATGATGTAATGCAGAAACTAAACAAAACAAAGCAAAATAAGTCAGACTATGATACAATAACCAAAATATTTCCCCCAACTAAAAGGGAAAACACACACCAAGCTCACCTCTCAACCTGGCAAAGGTTGATTGGTCCAAAGGCTTGGTGAAAATATCTGTCAACTGAAGATGAGTATTGACATGGTGAAGGTCGATATCACCCTTCTCATAATGGTCTCGCAAGAAATGAAAGCGCACATCAATGTGTTTGGTCTTGGAATGCAGCACGGGGTTCTTAGCAACGCTAATCGCACTCGTGCTGTCACAAAGCAATGGAACTCGAGAAAAACTCAGACCAAAATCACGCAAAGTGGCCATCATCCACAACAACTGGGAACAACAACTACCCACAACAACATATTCAGCCTCTGTGGTAGACTGAGCGACACTAGACTGCTTGCGAGAAGACCAAGATACAAGGGAAGACCCCAAAAACTGACAAGTCCCAGAAGTGGACTTGCGCTCAAGTCGGCAACGAGCAAAATCAGCATCCGAGTAACCGCAAAGGGAAAGGGTGGAAGAAGCAGAATACCAAATCCCGAACTCAGGTGTGAAACAGAGGTACCTCATAATGCGCTTGACCGTCTGATGGTGAGAAGTGCGCGACGATGACTGAAATCGCGCGCAAAGACACACCACGAACTGAATGTCCTGGCGTGTCGCCGTATGGTACAACAGCGACCCGATCATGCTTCGGCACTCCTTCTGGTCCACAACTTCTCCATCCTTGTCCGCATCCAGGGCCGTCGTGGTCGACATGGGTGTTGGAAGAGGCTTGGCCTCACCCATATCGAACTTCTTCAATATGTCCTTGGTATACTTGCCCTGGTGCACAAACGTCCCCTCTCGGGATTGCTTGATTTGCAACCCGAGGGAAAAACATCAACTCGCCCATCATGCTCATCTCAAATTCCCTGCTCATTGTATCTGCAAACTTGGCAACCAAAGCATGAGAAGAACAACCAAAAATGATATCATCCACGTAAATCTGAACCAACAAAGTGTCATTGCCTTGCTTGAGAAGAAAAAGCGTTTTATCCACACATCCCATTTTAAAACCTAGCAAGCAAAAAGGTTTTCAACCTATCATACCAAGCTCCAGGGGCTTGTTTCAAACCATACAAAGCGTTGTGAAGTTTGAAAACATGGTTTGGAAACTTGGGATTTTCGAACCGGGGGGTTGTTTCACATAAACCTCTTCTTCTATGTAGCCGTTTAGGAAAGCACTCTTGACATCCATTTGAAAAAGTTTAAAACCTTTGGATGCAGCAAAAGCCAAGAGGATCCTAATTGCCTCCAAACGAGCTACATGAGCAAAAGTCTCCTCATAGTCTATCCCCTCCTTCTGACTATACCCTTGGGCTACAAGTCTGGCCTTGTTTCTCACAACATGGCCATCTTCTCCTTGTTTGTTTTTGAAAACCCATTTTGTCCCAATAGGGTGACACTCAGGAGGAAGAGGAAGAAGAACCCAAACCCGATTTCTCTCAAAATTTTCAAGCTCCTCATGCATGGCATTGACCCAATCCGGATCAGATAAAGCGTGTCCAACATCTCGGGGTTCAAAATCAGCAACAAATGCAGAATGAGCAAAGTGAGAGATTTGTTGTGACCTAGATCGAGTGACACGTTCGTGGATGTTGCCGATCATCTGTTGAGGTGGTGTTGGCGCTGAATGTGTTGTGGCGCCTCCCTTGTTGAAGTGACCTCCTCCTCAACAGCAGCTGTGCCTCCTCAGGTACAAGTGGTACAGCCCGAGGTGGTTGTTGACACTAACTAACATCGCTACCAAGAGTAGAGATAAACTCTGTTCCCCGACAACGACGCCAGAAAGCTTGTTGGGTTTTTTAACGCACACAGAAAAATCCGCAAGCGCACGGATACCGATGTAGCTTTCACCGAGAGTATTCCAGGGTATCGATTTCCACGGGGAACGTGAAGTGCACTAGAGAATTAAAAACGTCCAAGAAAAGAATGGTAATGCGGTTAGAGAGGGTTATAAGGGTTTTCTAAGTGGGTCTATTTAATCAAAGGCTCACTATACTTTACTTACTTCGGAGCAACAGTACCTTTCCGATTCTCGAAAAAGACTGGGAAAAGGGTAATCGGGAGAAGGCTGCCAAAAAAGCTCTATGAAAACACCAACCCTAATTGTGGTGGATTATAACAATCATACAAAGCTGTCAAGTCCCTGTAGCCTACCACAACTATCCGGAGGATTGGGCGCAAACTCAGGTATTCCCTAGTCTAGACACCGTGTGATCTACACAATGCTTACTACTCTAATTACGTACGTAACAAGACTAAGAGCACTCAATTCGAGCGGAGACTCTAGTAAATAAATAAAGTAAGTACTAAAATTAATATAATACTAGAAGTAGTAATTGAAGAACCTGGAGATTGCTTGAAGACGACCAGATGCTGCACCAATACAATGTCGAGAAGATCCGACAGATCCGGCTCCTCCTCAGCTCTCTCCTTCTCCTCTCTCTAATCCGACTCTTATTAGAACTCGATGAACTAGAACAACTAGAACTAGAACTAGAAGAACTAGAACTAGATCTAATTCTAGATGAACTAGAAGAGATTCATCTAGAGGGACCTCTACTTCTACTTGAAAACCTAGTTTCTGATGTGGAGATGAATAATGAAGATGGAGCTGCCTGGAGAGGGAGGTCTGGGTCTGGTTTTTATAGCCCGGAGCGTGGAACGTGAGCCCTTGGATCAAACCGACTTCGGGGACGACGGTGGAGATGCATCCTAGGAGGCGGGGTGGAAGAAGGTTCCAGAAGGTGGAGGCGAAACGGCTCCGTGGCTGACCGGTCGGTCCCTGGGTGGGACCGGTCGGTCTGGCCCAGTGGGCCCACATGGCGGGCTGCCTCATGGTATCTTCTGGTGTCTTCTAGATCCTTCTTTTGTAGATTTCGTTGCAAAATTAATATCTTTTCATCGGGACTCCGAATATAGCAAATGGTATGTCCGTTTCGATCGTCTCGACGAGCTCTTCGCAATGGTGCACTCCAATTCATCACTTGAGATACTTTTATATGGTAAAACATGGATGTCCTACAAAACAAGTGAGATCACCAAAACTCGTGAAACTTGTTATTTTCAAACCCTACAACTATGCTTTGTAATTCATTTAGTGTCATTTCATGTAATAGTGATGGTTAATTATGAGCATTAGTGAGTGTCAACAGTGGTGGGATCACACAACCCCATGTAGTAGAGGAAGAAGGGTCGGGGTCGCGTGCAGTCGTGGTCGAAGTCGACCAATCGGCACAGCAGGTGGAGGAGTGTAACACCATGATTTAATTTTTCCTCAATTTAATAAAAGGAATTAGAAATTAATTAGGTTGGCTAGTTTATAGTGGAGGAAAATAAAATTTATTTAATATTGTGATGTCGCATTCATGCCGTGCACAATTTATTGGGTGAAAAATAATTTTATTAAACCTGTATAGGGCGAATCGAATTTATTCTATTTAGAAAATAAATAAAATATTTATGAAAAATTTATAAATCAAATCCAAAGTTTTATTTTTCAAAACCTAGGGAAAATGTTTTTGAAACTTTGTGAACTGTTTTGATTTCAAATGGTTTTGATTTTGATTTTGAAAAGGTTGAAAAGAAAGGAAAAAGAAGAAGGAAAAAAAAAAGTCTGGTTGGCTCTCTCTCTCCATCTCTTCCGGCCGCCGCTAGCCTTCACCTGATCGGCCTAGCACACCACCAGACCCAGCCCACCGCAGCCTGACGCCATCGGCCCATTTCCCCACCTCCCTCTCTCCTGCACGCCGTTCGGCCCATCCTCGTGCGCGAGGCCCAGCCGTAATGAGCGCGCGCTGCCCCTCCCCATCCCCGACCTCCCGCACACCGCGCAGCGCGTCGCACCGAACCCCTCCGCCCTATGCTCGCCCCGCACTCGGCCCCGTCTTCCAGAGCCGATCCGTTTTAGCAGTCTGCGCCGCCACCCTTCACCGCTCGACCTACAAATATCTGCTTCCCACAACCCTAGTTCCCCTTCCCTTTCCCCACGTACAGCCGCCATTACAATCCTTGCTGAGCTCCACCGAGCTCGCCCCCTCCCTGGTGCGAACTCCGGATTCGCGACGCCACGCCGCGTGCAACAGGGAGCCATCCCGGTGAAGCTACGTCCGTGACGCGGCTACCGGCCACATCAGTGCACGAGAACGCCGTCGCCGTGCCCCCTCCTCACCGCCACCTTTGCAGTTTCCCCGGCGACGAGTGCATCGCCATCAGAGCCGCTGTAAGCACCTCAGTCGAACCCTACCCTCCCCGCTGTCTCTGCCGTGTTGTAGTTGTAACTTGTATCCCGAACACCCCGACGCGCCCAATCCATGGCACCACCGCGGGCTTGTTCCTCTCCGCCTCTGACCATGACCAGGACCCTACCTTCGGCACAGCGCGCATGCACAGCGAGCTCCCCTACCCTCTTCCATCTTTCCCAAGGTCCTTACCGTCTTGGACGTGTCCCGAGCAAGCATCGGGGACCCTCCATGGCGCCGCCGCCGCTGCACTGCACGGCGCACACCACCGGTGCACTGGCAAACTTCCGTCGCTCGAACGGAATGACATCGTCACCCGATTTTTCTTGTTCACGTGACCAGCCCTTTCCTCTGCATGCTAGCATAGATGCATGTACATGTCGCATGAACAAGCACAACAATGCACGAGCAGGATGCAGGAGTTTGCATTGCTTCTTCTTATTAGCTTGATGACACCAGCATGACGCCAGCATGACATCATCCTGTGATTTATGGCCGTTTTTCTTTGGAAAATAATATCAGAAATACAATAGAAATACATTGATATGCAACCATCCGATCGGCTCCGCCGTTTTTGCAAACGCCCATCCTATTTCTGATAAACCAACCCGCGATCCTGCCGTACTGTGCACTGAGTCTTGGAGAACATTCATCTTCACCCTTGCAGTTCCTATTAAATGAGGCCCAGTCCAGACCGTATTTTTTTTTAATTTCCGTTTTATTTATTTAAAATGCAAAATCAGTACAAATGAATTATAGATTTGCCACTCAGATTCAAATGCTCATATCTTTGCGTTTTAACTCTGTTTTGACCCGTTCAACTTGCGTTAGATTCGTCTCGTCGAGCTCTACAGTAGATCAGTTTACACTCTGTTTTCATACTGTTTTTTGTACTTATTCATTTCGCGCTTTGTATGTGCCATGTATGTTGATTGGGCCAGAGAGTGCGGAGTTCGAGGACGCTCCCGACCCTTCCTGTGACCCTGCAGATTCGACCCAGCCCGAAGGCAGTGTCCTTGAACATCTTGCACCTACTTTACTTTACTTTTGGTACTAGAGTAGTTAGATCTTGTAGATGCATGCTTGTCATTATTTGAATCCCATGTTAGGGTTTACTAGAATTTGTATATATTATCCTTGTCACCTGTTTTGGGGATGTTCGGGTAGGTGTTTTGCTTAGCCCTGCAGTCATGTTTGGGATGGGAGCTATAATGTTTATAAACTTGATTAATGAACTATGAAACGAATGCGGACAGGGTAATTTTGTAGTAACATGGTTATTAGGTAAATCCGGCAGGATGGACCCGTGTTGGTGGTTTTGTGCCGTGGGACTCGGCAGCTGCTTTTGGTTTTGGTTCTGGGCGAGTGCTAGATTTATCCTTGCCTGGATCCCTAGGACCCGGTTCTTGGACAAGTAACCCGGCAAAACAGCGCAGCCATGAGATCTGGATGGGCTGGACCTGGCTAATTAATTAGTTTCCTCTAAGATATGCTACACGAGGGTTGTATAGTGGCTCAAGAGGGGTCCCTTGGGGTCGTTGACTTATGGACAGGGGAGAAACCTTAGAGTACGTGTAACACAGACTTGGAGGGGCTTTGTAAAGGCCTTGCAGTGCAACCTGCTATGCACCTTGGCAGTGTTTAGCGTGACGGGATCTGCACGACTCATGGGTAACGATGTGCAACCTCTGCAGAGTGTAAAACTGATATATCAGCCGTGCTCACGTCACGTCACGAGCGGGCTTGGACTTCTTCGAGATTAGTTGGTTTCTGGTTACTGTTTCGGGTCATCTGTTGGACTTCAGGTGCGGTTGCCCGATGGACTTCAGGTGTGGGAACTTGGTGCGACTCCAAGTGCGGTTGCTTGGTGTGACTCCAAGTGTTGGTTACTCGGTGTGACTCCGAGTGTGGTCTTGCTCGGTGCGACTCCGAGTGTTGTTACTTTTCTACAGTGTCTGTGTCTATAACCTAGTAAACAGGTGCATAGGAATAATAGGATTAATAGGATGTGTCGCTTTAGGCGCTTGAGTCAAACAAAGTCCGCCTACCTTTGTTATAAGCTTCATAAAGCATATATTTCTACACTTGCGGAGTACATTTCGATGTACTCACCCTCCTCTTTGTCCCCCCTGCTACCCCACCCAGACGCTGGCGATTACGGAGACACTGGTGGCTACGTTCACGAGGAGCCGGAGTATCCAGAGGACGGTGGCTTCGACCCTGACGACCTGTACTAGGATGGCGCTACCCCGGTCGACCTTCCTGTGGAGATGGAGTCCAGACTTCCGCGACTACTTCAGAGTCTTCATTAGAGTTAGACGTCGAGAGAGTCTGTACTTTTCTTTCAGACCGAGGGTCATTTATGTAATAAAGTTCGATATTATTAATAAAGCATTGTTTTGATATTTACTATGATGTGGATATATGTATGAAAATTGATCCTGGCATACATATATTGTGCTCCAATTTTGTTCTTAAAATTGGGGTGTCACAGAGTGGTATCGGAGCCGTGTTGACTGTAGGACGCTACCCTAGTCAGTCGTCGAGTTTACAAAACTATTTTTAAAAAGCCCCATCTCTTTTCTCACTTCTGTAGACCCTTTCTCTGCTTAAAATTCAAACTTTGTTTCAAAGTAGGTCCTCCAATAGTAGGATGCCCACCATAATTGTTTGAATTCGTAGCACGTTGATTGACATGTACTTGTGCACATGTTTTGATTTGGTTCTTTGTAATGATTGTTGGTGTGTTGCGACCGTCAGGTTGCAGCGACATCATTTGTTTAAAATGTTTTACTAATCAAATTAACTAACCAAATTAGGGTTGTTATATCTATCTATCATATCTCATTTTTACTCCTGGAAAATGTAACAGATGGTTGACACCAGGAGCAGCGCGGGTAACGCCGGTAACGCTGGCGGGAGCGGGGCAGGTGGCAACCAGCCGCCTCATCCTCATCCACCTCCACCTCCGCCTCCGTACGACCCGCTCCAGATGGCCCAGGTGCAGAACCAGATGATGCAGAACATGGCCCAGCTGATGCAGCACATGCAGCAGATGGCGCAGGCTGCTCAGGGTGCTCAGGGTGCAGGAGCTGCAGCTGCACAGCCACCCCGACCGGATGACACTCTCAGGAGCTTCATGACGACGCGCCCTCCAGTGTTCCACCACGCCATAGAGCCAATGGATGCAGACGATTGGCTCGAGACGATTACAGGCAAGTTGCAGCTTGCCCATGTCGGGGACCTTGATAAGGCCCTCTACGCCACGCCCAGCTTCAGGGCCCGGCGAAGAACTGGTGGACTGCCTACCAGCAGCTCATGCGGACGCCAACTCGATCACTTGGGAGGATTTCCGTAAGGCATTCCGCGACCAGTACGTCCCTTTCGGCGAGATCAGGGTGAAGCGCCGAGAGTTTCAGGACCTCTGGCAGGGCGCGATGACAGTGCGTGAGTATCTCACGCAGTTCAGCCAGCTGTCCTGTTACGCCCCAGATGACGTGGACACGGACGATAAGAAGCAGGAGTGTTTCAGGCAAGATTTCTGTCATTCTTTAATATTAATAATTCTTCATACACCCTTGTTCATTCCATTTGCTGCCTGATAAATAATAAAATTGTTATCTGCTTCAGGCATGGGCTTAACCCAGGACTCCGCTATGCCCTAGCTTCAAATGAGTATTCCTCATTTCAGAAGCTGGTTGACCGTGCCTTCGCGGTGGAGAAGGAACGGAAGGACCTCGATGCAGATCGCAAGAGGAAGATGACGTTCCAGGGACAGTCCTCCGGCAGCTCCGCCCGTCCCCGCTACACTCCACCTGCCTCAGCTTCCAGGCAGATTCCCCAGCAAGCAGTACCGACCGGCCGCCCCAGTCCCGGCAGCCCGCTCCTTAGTACAGGCACCCAGCTCCACAGTACCAGGCTCCACCTCAGCAGCAGCAGCAGCAGCCGCCTCGCCAGGCTCAGGCACCTCGCCAGGGTCTTCCAGCTCCGCAGCAGCCCCGTCCAGCACAGGGGGCAGGTCAGATTGGCCCGTGTTACAAGTGTAACCAGATGGGACACTTCGCCAACAAGTGTCCATTGAGGCAGTCAGCTCCACCGCAGTCACGTCCTGCAGGCCAGCCCCAGAGCTACACTCGTGGTCGTGTGAACCACGTGTCAGCGGAGTCTGCCCAGACGGCACCAGATGTGGTGTTTGGTACGTTCCTTGTTGACTCTCACCCAGTTACAGTCTTGTTTGATTCTGGAGCATCTCATTCTTTCATATCAGCACCCTGCGCATCTAAATATAATATGAATAGAGTGTTGATGAAAAAGCATCTGCTAGTGAATTCTCCTGGAGGAGAACTGATATCGAGGCATGTGTGCCCGAATGTGAGCTTAACCATAAGGGGGGTAGTCTTTCCCACCTCTCTTATTGTTCTGGATTCCCAAGGTATTGATGTCATTCTGGGAATGGATTGGCTACGCAAGTACCAGGGAGTCATTGATTGCGCTCAGAGGCTCATCACAGTGAAGCATCCAGATGGCACGGAGATTGTGTATCGGCACCGACAAAGATGATAGAAGAAGCCAGAGCATATGAGGCTGTCGTGGTACCTGATATCCGAGTTGTCAAGGAGTTCCTGATGTCTTCCAGAAAGTGCCAGGTATGCCACCTGATCGTGAGATTGAGTTCTCTATTGATTTAGTTCCTGGCACTGCACCTATATACAGGCGACCATATAGAATGGATGCCGAAAAGCTAGCCGAGCTGAAGACGCAGATCCAAGAGCAGTTAGAGAAGGGGCATATTCGTCCTAGTACATCCCCGTGGGGAGCCCCTGTGATCTTTGTTCCGAAGAAGGATGGAGGCCTGCGGATGTGCGTTGATTACCGCGCATTGAATGAAGCTACCATCAAGAACAAGTACCCGATTCCTCGCATTGATGATCTGTTTGATCAGTTGAAGGGTGCTCATGTGTTCTCGAAGATTGACCTGCAAACAGGTTATAACCAGCTGAAGATTCGTGAGGCTGATATCCCGAAGACGGCATTCGTAACTCGATATGGGCTATATGAGTACACAGTGATGTCCTTCGGCTTGACTAATGCCCCAGCTTTCTTCATGTATCTGATGAACAAGGTCTTTATAGAGTTTTTAGATCTGTTCGTCGTGGTGTTCCTTGATGATATCCTGATATTCTCGAAGACTGAAGAAGAACATGAGAAGCATCTGAGATTAGTGTTGCAGAAGCTCAGAGAGCATCGTTTGTATGCAAAGCTGAGCAAATGCGAGTTCTGGTTGAAGAAGGTTGCATATTTGGGGCATATCATCTCAGAGGGTGGTGTATCAGTGGATCCAGGCAAGGTCCAAGATATATTGGACTGGAAGGTACCTGAGAGCGTTACTGAGATTCGGAGTTTCCTCGGTATGGCAGGATATTATCGCAGATTCATTGAGGGATTCTCCAAGATCGTGAAGCCGATGACGAGATTGACTGAGAAGGGTGCCAAGTTTGTATGGTCCCCTGAATGCCAGACTGGTTTCGAGGAGCTGAAAGCGAGATTGACCTCTGCTCCTATTCTTGTCATGCCAGATGTCCAGAAGAACTTCACTGTGTATTGTGATGCTTCGCGACAGGGTCTGGGATGTGTGCTTATGCAGGAAGGTCGGGTGATTGCTTATGCCTCGAGACAGCTCAGGAAGCATGAGCTGAATTACCCTACACATGATCTAGAGTTGGCAGCTGTTGTTCATGCTCTGAAGATCTGGAGGCACTATCTGTTGGGCAAGAAGACAGAGATATACACTGACCATAAGAGCTTGAAGTATATTTTTCACCCAGCCAGATCTGAATCTTCGCCAACGGAGATGGCTCGAGTTGATCAAAGACTATGATCTGAGTATCAACTATCATCCAGGCAAGGCGAATGTTGTTGCAGATGCCTTGAGCAGGAAGGTTTACTGTAATGTGCTAGAGATCAAGGAGCAGCAGCCCGAGTTGCATGAAGAGTTTGTGAAGCTCAACTTGGGTATTCTCGGCCACACTGATGCAGTAGCCATGGAGGTTGATTCGACACTTGAGCATGATATCGGGCAGGACAGCTCACTGATGAGTATCTTCTGGAGATCAGACAGTCGATCAAGGAGGACAAAGCCCGGGTTCACAGAGGATGATCAGGGTGTCTTATGGTTCAGAGGCAGGATCTGTGTTCCAGATGTGAAGGCTATCAAGGAGTTGATCTTGAGAGAAGCTCATGATTCAGCCTACTCTCTTCATCCAGGTAGTACCAAGATGTACCAGGATCTGAAGCAGTATTACTGGTGGTATGGGATGAAGAGAGATGTAGCAGAGTATGTGGCCTTGTGTGACACATGTCAGAGGGTTAAGGCCCAACATCAGAGACCAGCTGGTTTGCTTCAGCCTCTGCAGATTCCAGAGTGGAAATGGGAACAGATCAGCATGGATTTCATCACTGGTTTGCCCAGGACACAGTCCGGATATGATTCCATTTGGGTCATAGTTGATCGCTTGACCAAGGTTGCTCATTTCATTCCAGTCAAGGAGTCATATCGTGGACCACAGCTTGCAGAATTGTACATGTCCCGCATTGTGTGCTTGCATGGTGTGCCGAAGATCATAGTGTCTGACAGAGGTACACAGTTCACATCCAGATTCTGGAAGCGGTTGCATGAGTCTATGGACACCCGCCTCAGTTTCAGTTCAGCTTATCATCCGCAGACCGATGGTCAGACAGAAAGGGTGAATCAGATCCTTGAGGACATGTTGAGAGCCAGTGCGCTTCAGAATAGCCAGAGTTGGGATAAGAGTCTTCCTTATGCAGAGTTCTCTTATAACAACAGCTATCAGGCCAGTCTCAAGATGTCCCCCTTTGAAGCACTGTATGGCAGGAAGTGCAGAACACCTCTGTTCTGGAATCAGGTTGGAGAAAGGAAAGTCTTTGGCCCTGAGTCTATAGAAGAAGCTGAAGAACAGGTCAGACAGATCCGAAGCAACCTGAAGACAGCTCAGTCTAGACAGAAGAGTTATGCAGATGTCAGACGACGTGAGCTGGAGTTCCAGATTGGGGACTATGTCTATCTGAAGGTGTCACCCTTCAGAGGTCTTCGGAGGTTTAATGTCAAAGGAAAGCTATCTCCAAGGTTCATTGGCCCTTTCAAGGTGATTGACAAGAAAGGTGCAGTTGCTTATCAGCTGGAGTTGCCTGCACGTCTGGCAGGTATTCATAATGTGTTTCATGTATCCCAGCTGAAGAGATGCCTCCGAGTTCCAGAGGAGCAGTTGCCACTTGAGGAGCTTGATCTGAGAGATGATCTGACATTCTCTGAGCCGATCAAGATCCTAGACACGATGGAACGAGGTACTCGCAACAAGAGGATTAAAATCTGCAAGGTGCAATGGAAGCATTACTCCGAAGAAGAAGCCACATGGGAGAAAGAATGATCTTCGGGCAGATTTTCCTCATCTCTTCGCCGACTCTTCCTAATCTCGAGGACGAGATTCTTCTAAGGGGGTAGGTTTGTAACACCCTGATTTAATTTTTCCTCAATTTAATAAAAGGAATTAGAAATTAATTAGGTTGGCTAGTTTATTAGTGGAGGAAAATAAAATTTATTTATATTGTGATGTCGCATTCATGCCGTTGCACAATTTTATTGGGTGAAAATAATTTTATTAAACCTGTATAGGGCGAATCGAATTTATTCTATTTAGAAAATAAATAAAATATTTATGAAAAATTTATAAAATCAAATCCAAGTTTTATTTTTAAAACCTAGGGAAAATGTTTTTGAAACTTTGTGAACTGTTTGATTTCAAATGGTTTGATTTTGAATTTTGAAAAGGTTTGAAAAGAAAGGAAAAAGAAGAAGGAAAAAAAGTCTGGTTGGGCTCTCTCTCTCCATCTCTTCCGGCCGCTCGCCTTCACCTGCTCGGCCTAGCACCCACCAGCACCAGCCCACCTGCAGCCTGACGCCATCGGCCCATTTCCCCACCTCCCTCTCTCCTGCACGCCGTCGCCCACCTCGTGCGCGAGGCCCAGCCGTAATGAGCGCGCGCTGCACCTCCCCATCCCCGACCTCCCGCACACCGCGCAAGCGCGTCGCACCGAACCCCTCCGCCCTATGCTCGCGCCCGCACTCGGCCCCGTCATTCCAGAGCCGATCCGTTTTAGCAGTCTGCGCCCGCACCCTTCACCGCTCGACCTACAAATATCTGCTTCCCACAACCCTAGTTCCCCTTCCCTTTCCCCACGTACAGCCGCCATTACAATCCTTCCTTGCTGAGCTCCACCGAGCTCGCCCCCTCCCTGGTGCGAACTCCGGATTCGCGACGCCACGCCGCGGTGCAACAAGGGAGCCATCCCCGGTGAAGCTACGTCCGTGACGCGGCTACCGGCCACATCAGTGCACGAGAACGCCGTCGCCGTGCCCCTCCATCACCGGCCACCTTTGCAGTTTCCCCGGCGACGAGTGCATCGCCATCAGAGCCGCTGTAAGCACCTCAGTCGAACCCTACCCTCCCCGCTGTCTCTGCCGTGTTGTAGTTGTAACTTGTATCCCGAACACCCCGACGCGCCCAATCCATGGCACCACCGCGGGCTTGTTCCTCTCCGGCCTCTGACCATGACCAGGACCCTACCTTCGGCACAGCGCGCATGCACAGCGAGCTCCCCTACCCTCTTCCATCTTTCCCAAGGTCCTTACCGGTCTTGGACGTGTCCCGAGCAAGCATCGGGGGACCCTCCCATGGCGCCGCCGCCGCTGCACTGCACGGCGCACACCCACCGGTGCACTGGCCAAACTTCCGCGCTCGAACGGAATGACATCGTCACCCCGATTTTTCTTGTTCACGTGACCAGCCTTTCCTCTGCATGCTAGCATAGATGCATGTACATGTCGCATGAACAAGCACAACAATGCACCAGCAGGATGCAGGAGTTTGCATTGCTTCTTCTTATTAGCTTGATGACACCAGCATGACGCCAGCATGACATCATCCTGTGATTTATGGCCGTTTTTCTTTGGGAAAATAATATCAGAAATACAATAGAAATACATTGATATGCAACCATCCGATCGGCTCCCCCGTTTTTTGCAAAACGCCCATCCTATTTCTGATAAACCAACCCGCGATCCTGCCGTACTGTGCACTGAGTCTTGGAGAACATTCATCTTCACCCTTGCAGTTCCTATTAAATGAGGCCCAGTCCAGACCGTATTTTTTTTAATTTCCGTTTTATTTATTTAAAATGCAAAATCAGTACAAATGAATTATAGATTTGCCACTCAGATTCAAATGCTCATATCTTTTGCGTTTTAACTCTGTTTTGACCCGTTCAACTTGCGTTAGATTCGTCTCGTCGAGCTCTACGCAGTAGATCAGTTTACACTCTGTTTTCATACTGTTTGTTGTACCGTTATTCATTTCGCTTTGTATGTGCCATGTATGTTGATTGGGCCAGAGAGTGCGGAGTTCGAGGACGCTCCCGACCCTTCTGTGACCCTGCAGATTCGACCCAGCCCGAAGGCAAGTGTCCTTGAACATCTTGCACCTACTTTACTTTACTTTTGGTACTAGAGTAGTTAGATCTTGTAGATGCATGCTTGTCATTAATTTGAATCCCATGTTAGGGTTTACTAGAATTTGTATATATTATCCTTGTCACCTGTTTTGGGATGTTCGGGTAGGTGTTTTGCTTAGCCCTGCAGTCATGTTTGGGATGGGAGCTATAATGTTTATAACTTGATTAATGAACTATGAAACGAATGCGGACAGGGTATTTTGTAGTAACATGGTTATTAGGTAAATCCGGCAGGATGGACCCGTGTTGGTGGTTTTGTGCCGTGGGACTCGGCAGCTGCTTTTGGTTTTGGTTCTGGGCGAGTGCTAGATTTATCCTGCCTGGATCCCTAGGACCCGGTTCTTGGACAAGTAACCCGGCAAAACAGCGCAGCCATGAGATCTGGATGGGCTGGACCTGGCTAATTAATTAGTTTCCTCTAAGATATGCTACACGAGGGTTGTATAGTGGCTCAAGAGGGGTCCCTTGGGGTCGTTGACTTATGGACAGGGAGAAACCTTAGAGTACGTGTAACACAGACTTGGAGGGGCTTTGTAAAGGCCTTGCAGTGCAACCTGCTATGCACCTTGGCAGTGTTTAGCGTGACGGGATCTGCACGACTCATGGGTAACGATGTGCAACCTCTGCAGAGTGTAAAACTGATATATCAGCCGTGCTCACGGTCACGAGCGGGCTTGGACTTCTTCGAGATTAGTTGGTTTTCTTTCTGTTACTGTTTCGGGTCATCTGTTGGACCTGGTGCGGTTGCCCGATGGACTTCAGGTGTGGGAACTTGGTGCGACTCCAAGTGCGGTTGCTTGGTGTGACTCCAAGTGTTGGTTACTCGGTGTGACTCCGAGTGTGGTCTTGCTCGGTGCGACTCCGAGTGTTGTTACTTTTCTACAGTGTCTGTGTCTATAACCTAGTAAACAGGTGCATAGGAATAATAGGATTAATAGGATGTGTCGCTTTAGGCGCTTGAGTCAAACAAAGTCCGCCTACCTTTGTTATAAGCTTCATAAAGCATATATTTCCTACACTTGCGGAGTACATTTCGATGTACTCACCCTCCTCTTTGTCCCCCCTGCTACCCCACCCAGACGCTGGCGATTACGGAGACACTGGTGGCTACGTTCACGAGGAGCCGGAGTATCCAGAGGACGGTGGCTTCGACCCTGACGACCTGTACTAGGATGGCGCTACCCCCGGTCGACCTTCCTGTGGAGATGGAGTCCAGACTTCCGCGACTACTTCAGAGTCTTCATTAGAGTTAGACGTCGAGAGAGTCTGTACTTTTCTTTCAGACCCGAGGGTCATTTATGTAATAAAGTTCGATATTATTAATAAAGCATTGTTTTGATATTTACTATGATGTGGATATATGTATGAAAATTGATCCTGGCATACATATATTGTGCTCCAATTTTGTTCTTAAAATTGGGGTGTCACAAGGAGGTAGTGCTGGATCATCAATCCCTTCAGCACCTTCTTCTCATCATCAAAAAGAGGTTTTCCAACCTCGTGATCACTTGCACGCTCAAAACTAGAAGAAGGACAAAGCATAGTCTCGTCGAAGGTGACATCTGATGTCTCCATGACTCGGTTAGTATCAAGGTTAAGTACACGATATGCACGAGTATGATTACCATATCCAAAAATACACCGTTAGAAGAGCGAGACTCAATTTGTCCAAGTTGCATTTCTTGAGTATAAAACAGTGGCAACCAAAAACTCTAAAATAACTCACTTTGGGTTGCTTCCCAAATCGCAACTCATAGGAAGTTTTCTTCAAGAAAGCACGGAGAAAAATGCGATTGGAAATTGTAAGGACCTGTGTGGCCTAGAGGGGGGTGAATAGGCCTGTCAAAAATCACAGCTCAAAACTTAATTAGATAGGCCGACACTACTGCTCTGTGCCGGCACTGCCGCTCCCCGGCACTGCGGCCTCAGCCCGGTACTGCCGCGTAGAATACTTCCTGAGCCTGCAATTCGAAATCCAGCCACAGCAAACCGAATCTATATGAATGGAAATGCTACACTTGGTTTTCTGAACCAGCAGACCAACTCTATCAAGCCAATATGTAGTATGAAGTAGATCGGGCCAAACCCTAGAATCTATCACAAGCTCACAAGTATGAAATATGAAAGCAGTAAGCACAAGAGACAAGTGATTTATCCCATGGTTCAGCTTGCCACCAAGGCTTGCCTACCTCCACGTTGTTGAGGTTGACCACTTAGGTCATGAGCTTTGCAACTCTTCCTCGTTTCAAGTCAAGGACCGAATCCTTGAAGTGGGGGTAATAATACTAGCTGCTGCACGAGGATTAAAAACTCCAAGGCCGCCACAACAAGTTGGCTAGCTCAAGGGCGACGCCTAGCCGGCTAGGGTTCCAAGAACCCAAGAGTAATAGAATCAAATCCACCGGCTGGGCTCAAATCAAGTGCTCTAGGGAGTAGATCTCAGCTAGGGCTTCTCTTTGATGAAGATTTGAGGCTCTACTCACTTGAAATCAATGGGAATCGAAGATTGGGTGAGAGAGAGCTTGGGAGCCTTCAATGGGGAGAGAGAGCCTTGTCTGGAGGTAGCAGAAGAGTAAATGGTCGTGGTTGACCGTTGGGGTGGCAGGAGAGTAGTGTAAATACTGCCATCCAACGGTTGAAACAAGTCGCGACAGTGCGACCGTAGCCCGGAAGTGCCACGACGCACTGCCGCGCCTACCAGACAGACAGAGATAGATCAGAATTCTGTGCAGCTGTCTTTGGTTAGAAATAGGGATGGCTTGGGTTGGTTTGAGCACATCATTCAGCAGCCATAGCGATGTGCATTTGCATTCCCCTTGATAGTATGACAATCCTATAACTCAAATATATAAGAAAAAGCTTGTTGTATCACTTTGAGAGTCCGGAACCGATGAAATAACGTATGAGGGGTCCACCAAACATATGTACCATCCTTTCTCATTATCAACTGCTTGTCATCTTGGTAAATCTCATTAGTTCTCCAATCGTGTGGTCATTATCACCAAAACCACCAATCAGGGCTTGATTGCACTTACATACTCCCCCTTTTTGGTGATTGGTGACAACACAATTGAAGCTTACAATAAAAGGGTACAATACTTGAGATTTTATAAGCTTAGGTGTGAAACCTCCCCCTTAATGTGTGAATGAGAGCTGAAATCTCAAATTGGCATTAGAGGCCAACATTCACATATTTAAGAGTGTAAGATAGGTTCAGTTTCACATCTAATAGCTTTGTGGGGTGCAACCAAAACTGTGTCAAGAATAATACGTGATGCGAATGACAGTTTAAGCACATCAGTATGGTTTGCTGCCTATCAGCCAGAGCGGCACTGCCGCTCTAGGCGCGGCACTGCCGGCCATGGAGCGACACTGCCGCTCAGACTTACAGACAGCAAACGCAGCGGAAATTAAAACAGCCACAAAGCATAATAAACACATGTCTAAATAGAATATGACAAGCTAGATAAGCAGATAAAAGTCATGTCCATCCAAGTCTAAGAAGTAGCAACATAGTATTACAAAATAGAGTTTGATCGACAAACTCTCTCACAACTCACAACTACTAAAAGAGACAAACTCTCTCACAACTCACAACCACTAAAAGATGGGACATGAACAAGAAAGTGTGGTACCCCCTTCTCTTCACCTAATTCTCCCCCCTTTGGCAACAAGTCAGCAAAAAGAGAGAAGTAGAGAGAAGAGAAGAGTGTGCAAACACTCACTCGTCATCGGACGCTATGGTTGTCCCACTGAACCTCGGTCTCATCATCATCATCGTCGTCGCCATCGTCATCATCGTCGTCGTCATCGGACTCTACAACGGCCTTCCATGGCGATGGGTAGTGCTGGTGCAGCGTGTCGAGGTGCGTGTAGAACGACAAGACGGCTCAGGCACTATCTCCTCCTGCTCCTCGTCGCCATCTGAGTCTATATCATCTGAGTCAAGGCTGGAGAGGTTGAAGTGAGGTGGAGAGCGGGGTGGAGGTAACGGAGACCGACCCGCCCGCTCTCGCTCTGCACGCTGCTCAACTAGTGCCTGGTGAGCTGTTTGGGCTGTGTAGGTGCAAGTAGAGAAGATGGCCTTGATCCATTTGGCTAGCTTGCTCTTCTTCTTCTTCTTCTTCCGGGAGGAAGGGTGGGAGCTCTCTGGCCTGTCAACTGCTGCTACCCCCTGCTGCTGCCCTCTTCTTCTCTGCACGGTATGGCTCATGCAACCCATCCTTAGCAAAGGTGTAGCCGGAGACCATCTCAATGATAAACATGATGTAGGGGGCATAGAGCACTGCCTTCCTAGCATCCTCAGCGCCACCTGTAGCTCAGTCCAAATAAAACTGGAGATGGAGAAGTGGTTTGCCCTGGGGGCCATCCTAGCCAACATGTTCCTGCCATATCCATAGAGGTTAGAATGAGAACCCCCTTTGGGGTTGAGAGTCTGCCTGAAAAGGTTGTTCAACATGTAGTAATAGCCCTTCAGCCCCTTGACCAACCCATCTGCCTTCCGAGGATCCTCATACATGAAAGCAATCTCATTATCTGTCAGAGTCCTCTCCTGGTGCAGACTGTCAAGCTCTCTATCCCCGCTGCCCAAACCGAGGATCCTAGCAAAGGTCTCATAAGAGACCTTGTAGTGACGCCCCTTGGTCATCCAATGCATCTCCTCCACCACATTGTCCACATAGAGTGTGGCATGAAACTGATGGATGATCTCGGTGTTCCAATTGTAGCTGAAACCCATCAAGTCATGCATATTCCTTTCCTTGCAAGCTGCCACCACCCTGTCAATATCACGATCATGCTTCGCCTCCAAGTGCTCCCAATCAACATACTTCATACTGAGAATCTTTTGCTTCTTGGCATTGTACAGGACTGAACGGTAGAAGTCAGAATGGAACTCATTCCAGAACCTGTAGTCAATGCCCATATCTTTCTGAAAGTTGTAGGGATTGAGCTGGCGCTGTGGCTTCACTGAGCTGAACTGCTGGTAGTAAGACACGAGCTGCCTGTCCTTGGTGTCCTGTGGAGGCCTCTCCTGCACATCCTCTGTGTAGGGCTGCAAGTGGGCTCTGCTGACCTCTGCAAGATGCTCTGGTGTGTTGGGATAGAGATCATCCCAAATTTGTCGCCCTTGCATCTGCAGGCGAGCCTCATCATGGATTTGCTGCCGTGCAGTCACATTCTCCCCTTGAGAGCTAGAGCCACCTCTGTGAGACGGCTGCTTGCTCCTCCCCCTGAGCGGATCCATCCTCTGCTTCACCCTTCTCTCATCACCTCTTCCCCCGAGATCTAGAAACATGGAAACTGTGAATTAGAAGACTGCATAAGAGCTAGTAGGTTATAATGAGGCAATAGACTTTGATGGATAGGGTGTTGCTTGGATCAAGCCCCTGCTCGTGGTCCGGCACTGCCGCTCGGGGAGCGGCACTATCGGGGCCCAGCACTGCTACTCAGGGAGCGGCACTACCGGGGCCCGGCACTGCCGCGCTGAGCGCGGCACTGCCGCGCAGGCAGGCCAGGTCTGAGCCAAGAAACACCACATCCATCACTCCTACTGCCTCCCTATCATCTACAAACCCTTCTACAACCTCTAAGTACAACTACCATGGCGCATTTTACAAATCGGGAAAACTAGGGTTAGGGATTTGAAGTTTCACCTTGAGATGAAGAGAAGAGGGAAGGAGACCCTTGGGGAAGGGAGACCGGAGCTGCAACGGAGGGGAGCTCGGAGCCTCGCCGCTGCAGGCCGGAATCGCCGAGAAGGAGCCCGGAGAGAGGTCGACCGCCGGTCGCCCTTTTACCGCCCATGAGAGAGAGAGAAGAAAAGGACTTGCGGTCAAAGGATAAGAAAGAGAGAGAGAGGGAGAGAGGTGAGGCCGTCGGGTAGAATAGGAAAATTTTCCCTTTGGCCCCACACGGTAACAGTCAATTCAGGCTGAACCGACAAGTCGCGGCACTACCGCGCCAGCCGCGGCACTGCCGGGGCCCGGCACTTCTGCGGCGGCCCGGCACTGCCGGACAGTTACCACATAGCAGAATTATCTCTAGGTTACTATATCTCTTCCTTGGAGTGGACATGTACTGCTTGCATGTTATGACCAGTGACAATCAATCAATACAGAACAATGGTCATTTCAAGCAAGTTTCTTTTCAAAGATTTTGAAACACAATGTATGAAAGTTTTGAAATCGGTTTTGCCTAGGTCATACTAGTTGATCAATCAAGCATGCTAGGTTTCAAACTACGTTACGAGAGTCAAGTATATTTAGTTCACTTCTCAAAGCACAAAACCTTGACTCATCGAGAGGCTTAGTGAAGATATCGGCTAGTTGTTTGTCAGTGCTCACATGACGAATTGCGATATCTCCTTTGATTTCGTGATCTCTCAAGAAATGATGTTGGATGTCTATATGTTTGGTTCTTGAGTGACTCACTGGGTTGTTTGCAAGTTTTATGGCACTTTCATTGTCACACAAGAGTGGGATATGGGTAAAATGACATCCAAAATCACGAAGGGTTTGCCTCATCCAAAGTAGTTGCGCACAACATGCACCTGCTGCAACATACTCGGCCTCGGCTGTGGAAAGGGCTACACAATTTTGCTTTTTAGAACCCCAAGACACTAAGGAGCATCCAAGGAATTGACATGTCCTCGAAGTGCTTTTTCGATCTACTTTACAACAGGCATAATCGGAATCCGAATAGCCAAGTAGGTCGAACTTGGAGCCCTTAGGATACCACAAGCCAAGGTTTGGTGTGTGAACTAGATATCTCAAGATTCTCTTAACGGCCACTAGATGACACTCTTTCGGGTTAGCTTGAAATCTAGCACACATGCACACACTAAGCATAATATCAGGCCTAGATGCGCATAGGTAAAGTAGAGAGCCGATCATGGAGCGATATACCTTTATGTCCATGACTTTCCCTTCCTCATTGAGATTAAGATGTCCATTAGTTGGCATGGGAGTCTTGATAGGCTTGGCGTTCACCATGTCAAACTTTCTCAACATATCATGGGTGTACTTGGTTTGGCAAAGAAAAGTCCCTTCCTTCAATTGCTTGATTTGGAAACCAAGGAAGAACTTGAGCTCACCCATCATAGACATCTCAAATCTCTTAGTCATGATCCTACTAAACTCATCACAAAAGGATTTGTTAGTACTACCAAATATTATGTCATCGACATATATTTGGCACACAAAAATATCTCCATTGACTTTATGAGTGAAGAGAGTAGGATCAGCTTTGCCTATTTCAAAGCCTTGTTTAAGCAAGAATTCCTTAAGGCATTCATACCATGCTCTAGGTGCTTGTTTAAGCCCATAGAGCGCCTTTTGGAGCTTGAAGACATGGTTAGGGAACTTGGGATCTTCAAAACCCGATGGTTGCTCAACATACACCAACTCTTGTATAGGGCCATTGAGAAATGCACTCTTCACATCCATTTGATATAGCTTGAAGTTGTGATGGGCTGCATAGGCTAAAAGAATCCGAATGGCTTAAAGCCTAGCAACCGGTGCATACGTTTCTTCAAAGTCCAAACCCTCTACTTGAGTGAACCCTTGAGCTACCAATCATGCCTTGTTCCTTGTCACCACACCTTCTTCATCTTGCTTGTTGCGGAAGACCCATTTGGTTCCAATGACATTGGTATTTGGTCTTTCCACAAGTGACCATACTCGATTTCGCTCGAAGTTGTTAAGTTCCTCTTGCATGGCCATCACCCAATCTTGATCTTCAAGAGCTTCTTCTACCTTGAGAGGTTCCAAAGAGGAAACAAACGAGTAATATTGACAGAAATTTGCCAAATGAGAGCGTGTCGTTACCCCCTTTCGAAGACTCCCAAGGATGTTGTCAACGGGATGGTCCCGTTGAATAGTTTGCTTGAGCCTTGGATGATCAATAGGTTCTGCTTCATCTTCTGCATCTTCTTCATCTTGCTCGAAGATGGGTTGTAGGTTGACTCCACGAAGTGGAGTAGCTGCAGCTGCCCTTGGAGTGCCCGGTACTGCTGGACTCTGCCCGGCACTACCGAAGCCCGGCATTGCCGGGGACTGTATGTTACCAGTCCCAGCAGGGGCTTCAGCTTGAGGACCATCCTGATCAGTAGCCTGCTGTTCTTGTGGTCTAATATCACCAATGGCTAATTGCTTGATTGCTTCGCAAGGTGGTTCCTCATTTCCTACAACAACTTCATCAACTTGCTCTACTTGAGAGCCGTTAGTTTCATCAAACATCACGTCTATCGCTATTTCAACCTTGCCGGAGGCCTTGTTGAAAACACGATAGACATGCTCGTTTGATCCATAACCGAGAAGAAAACCTTCATCAACCTTGGATGCGAACTTAGAGGCTTTGAGCTTCTTGTTCAATATGAAACATTTGTACCCAAAGACTCTAAAGTAAGACACCTTTGGTTTGTTACTGGTAAGTAGCTCATAGGAGGTCTTCTTTCTTCTCTTGTGGAGGTAGAGTCGGTTGATTGCATGGCAAGCGGTATTGACGGCTTTGGCCCAAAAGATGTCCGACGTCTTGTACTCATCTAGCATCGTTCTTGCCATGTCAATGAGTGTTCTATTCTTCCTCTCCACCATGCCATTTTGTTGAGGGGTGTATGGAACTAAAAACTCGTGCTTGATGCCCTCCTCATCAAGAAACTCTACCACTTGGGTGTTTCAGAATTCGGTTCCATTGTCACTACAAACTTTCTTGATGTTGAAACCGAATTCCCTTTGAGCTCTTCGTATGAACATCTTGACCTTCTCTTGCACTACACTCTTGTCATGCAAAAAGAATACCCAAGTGAAACGAGAAAAATCATCAACAATAACAAGACCATGTTTGTTACCGCCGATGCTAAGGTAGGCAACCGGTCCAAAGAGATCCATATGAATCAACTCCAATGGATGTGTAGTAGTGTCATAGCTCTTTGGTGGGTGAGGTACGCCTACTTGTTTTCCGGCTTGGCAAGCTCCACATACTCTGTCTTTCTCAAAATCAATGTTGGTTAATCCTAGGATGTGGTTGTCTTTTTGAAGTTTGGCCAAGTTCCTCATCCCAGCATGAGCTAGTCGGCGATGCCATAACCAACCCATGCTAGATTTTGCCACTAAACAAGTCTCAAGTTTGGCTTCACTTTTGTTGAAATCAACTAAGTAAAGCTTCCCTTTCAAACGACCCATAAAGACAATAGAGGAATCCTCCCTTCTAAAGACTTCCACACCCTCATCCGTAAAGAGACAATTGAAACCCACCCACACAATTGTGAAACAGATAACAAGTTGTAACTCAACGAATCAACATGTAAGACATTAGTAATTGAATGCTCAAGTGTAATGGCAACTTTACCAAGTCCTAACACATCCCCTTGGAGTTATCACCGAAAATGATGTTTTCACTTGCATTTGAAGTTGGGGAATATGATGAGAACATACTCCTTTCTCCGGTCATATGATTTGTACATCCACTATCAAGCACCCAACTTGATCCACCGGAGGAGTATGCTTGCAAAACAAGTTTAGTTCCTAGATTTAGGTCCCCAATTGAGATTGGGGCCTTGCAAGTTAGTCACAAGTATCTTAGGAATCCATATAAACTTGTCGGCTGTCCTCTTGTTATCACCAACATATTTTGCAACAACTTTACCACTATTGTTGTGTTCTAATATGTAACAAGATGACATGCTCTTCCTTGGAGCTTCAGTTTTGAGTTGATGTGCAAACTTGTTCTTGGTCACCCAAATTGATTCCTTTGGTTTCTGAGATCCTTGCTTCGGGTTGGGCACCTGCTTGTGCTATGTGTGAGACTGAGCAGAAGGTAAACTGGTAGCCTTCCCTTTCTTGGGGCGTGGCACTGCCGGCCTGGGGGCGGCACTGCCGGGGCCCGGCACTGCCGCCTTCTAGCGCGGCACTGCCGCGGTCTGTGCAGGTTGAACTGTACCAATCTGATCCTTCTTCTCAAACCTCACACACTCATAGCCATTCACTGTCCTTCTTCCATTAGTCTTGGCTCCTTTTTCGTGCCCCAACCCATCTTTTATGGAAGGACGCCGTCCATTCTTGAACTTGCGCTTGCTCTTCTCTTGAGTCTTCTCATTAGCACTTGTGGTAGACTTGACACAACCACTTGCAATGATGTTTGTCAATCTTGCTATCTCCTTTCTCATGGCCTCCATGTTCACAATGTTAGTGGAATAGGCATTCAAATCAACATTATAGCATTTTCCACAACCTTCACTAGTGGAGGGAATATAAGTGACATTTGCTTTAGGGAGAGGTGAGTTGCTTTCCCAAAGAACATTATATTGCAACTCAAGTTCTTTTTGCTTTTTATCCAAGCCACAATACTTTTCCTTGAGTGCAATATGAGTCTTCTTTAGGGAAGCATGTTCATCTTGCTCTTTGGCCAAAGCCTCATGCAAGATGTCCAACTCACTCCTCTCTAATGCAAGAGCCTCCTTGCAAGCAATATAGAGGTCCTCTTGTTTGATGAGGGCATCCTCTCTTATTGCTAACTCGGCTTGTACACTCTCTAATTCCTCCATTAGCTTAGTGATAAAGAGTTTGGTTTTCTTGTCCAAATTTTTAGTTATCATATTTATCTCTTCATCACTAGAGGAATCACTAAGTTCACTACTAGAGATGTCACTAGGTGGAAGAGAAGGTTTAGGAGTGTGAGCCTTTTTCACCTTCTCTTTCTTGGCCATGAGACAAGTGTGGGAGTCACCATCATCGGACAAGTTGTTGAATAGCCTTGGTGAAGGAGATGACTTTTGAAATGCTATTGTTGCTATCTTCTCATCTTCTTCACTTGAGGTTTGTGTGGTTGAGTCCCATTCATGTCCAACGTGAGCTTCTCCCATGTATCTCTTGTTGTGCTTCTTGTAAGTGGCTTTGTCATCTTTCTTGCCCTTGTTGAAATTGTTGTTCTTCTTCTCATGTGGGCAATGCGCTATGAAGTGATCGGTGCTACCACAATTGTAGCAAGTTCTCTTTTTCTTGTTTGGAAACCTTCTCTTCACAAACTTGTAACCTTCCTTCTTGAGCCCCTTGCGGTATCTTCTCATGAAGAGAGCTATGTCTCCAATTGCTTCAAATTCTTCACCTTCACTTCCGCTTTCACTTGAGGATGATGTGCTGTCCTCAACTTCTATTTTCTTCTTTTGTTGCTTAGGCTTGCTTGATTTTGCCTTGCTTGATGTTGCTTGCCTTGTTGATTTGCTAGCCTTGAGTGCCACATCCTTGATTTTCATCCCATCTAGCCTAGCTTGCAACTCTCCAAGCTTCCTTCTTTCATTTGCCTCTTCTCTTTGCAGGTCAAAGGTGATGATCCTCCCAAGCACATCACTAGGTGTGAATTGCTCAAACTTCTTCTTGTCTCTAATCAATGTCACTACGGTCTCATTCCTCGGTGAGTATGCTTCCAACATGATCTTCACAACCTTGTGATCATTGATTTCACTACCACCTAGCCCTCTAATCTTGTCAACAATGACCATCAATCTATCAAACATCTTTTGTGGACCTTCACCATCACAAATCACAAACCGGTTGAGCTTAGCCATCAATAAGTCAATCTTGGATTGCCTCACTTTGTCCACTCCCTCATGAGCAATGTGCAAAGTGTCCCAAATCTCTTTTGCAACCTCAACTCCCATGACCTTGTTGTACTCATCACCATCCAAAGCACTAAGTAACACACTAGTGGCTTGGGCATTGAGATGAATGTTGCGGAATTCATCTTGAGTGGGGTTCTTCGAATCAACCGGTGCTTCAAGTCCATTGTGCACTATCTCCCAAATACCTGGATGGAGACCAATAAAATAGGTCTTCATAATGTGCTTCCACTTGGCAAAGTTAGTCCCATCAAAACGAGGTAACTTGCCCGCGGGCATATTGATGAGAGGCCTAGAATCATGGTTAGTCATAGTAGAATAGTTAAAGGATACAGATCCATATGACTTCTTGGTCTCCTCCTCCTTCTTCTTGTTGCCCTTCGGGAGATAGGAGATGTCATCGTCTCCATCTTCGGTGCTACTTGAGTCATCACTCAAGTTCACACTCTTCTTTGCTTGGAGCTCTTCCTTCTTCTTCTTTTCTTCTCTTCTCTTGGCTCTTTCTTCTCTTCTAATCTTTCTCTCTTCTTTTCTTTGAGCCTTCTCTTCTCTAGCTTTGCGAGCCGCTGCATCTTCTCTTGCTTTGGCTTTTGCTTCTCTTCTCAACCTTCTTTCTTCCTTTCTTCTTGCGAGCTCTCCGGCCGACACATCCAATTGAGGAAGTGTCCTTTCACTTGCTGTGGAGACGCTTTCGCTGCTGCTAGTGGTGTGCACTTCCACTTCGAGTGTGGGTTGCACAATACTAGCATTACCCGTTCCTCCGTCGGTGGCCATTCTCTCGCACGGTGAAGTGCTGCGTGAGATACCAGGCTCTGATACCACTTGTAAGGACCTGTGTGGCCTAGAGGGGGGAGGTGAATAGGCCTGTCAAAAATCACAACTCAAAACTTAATTAGATAGGCCCGACACTACTGCTCTGTGCCCGTCACTGTCGCTCCCCGACACTGCCGGCCTCAGGCTGGTACTGCCGCGCAGAATACTTCCCGATCCTGCAATTTGAAATCCAGCCACAGCAAACTGAATCTATATGAATGTAAATGCTACACTTGGTTTCCTGAACCAGCAGAACCAACTCTATCAAGCCAAATATGTAGTATGAAGTAGATCAGGCCAAACCCTAGAATCTATCACAAGCTCACAAGTATGAAATATGAAAGCAAGTAAGCACAAGAGACAAGTGATTTATCCCGTGGTTCAGCTCGCCACTAAGGCTTGCCTACCTCCACGTTGTTGAGGTTGACCACCTAGGTCATGAGCTTTGCAACTCTTCCTCGTTCTCAAGTCAAGGAACCGAATCCTTGAAGTGAGGGGTAATAATACTAGCTGCACGAGTGATTACAAACCTCCCAAGGCCGCCACACAAGTTGGCTAGCTCAAGGGCAACGCCTAGCCGGCTAGGGTTCCAAGAACCCAAGAGTAATAGAATCAAATCCACCGGCTATGGCTCAAATCAAGTGCTCTAGGGAGTAGATCTCAGCTAGGGCTTCTCTTTGATGAAGGTTTAAGGCTCTAACTCACTTGGAATCAATGGGAATCGAAGATTGGGTGAGAGAGAGCTTGGGAGCCTTCAATGGGGAGAGAGAGCCTTTTCTGGAGGTAGCAGAAGAGTAAATGGTCGTGGTTGACCGTTGGGGTGGCAGGAGAGTAGTGTAAATACCCCCTGCCATCCAACGACTGAAACAAGTCGCAGCAGTGCCGGCCGCGGCCCGACACTGCCGCGTCTACCAGACAGACAGAGATAGATCATAATTCTGTGCAGCTGTCTTTGGTTAGAAATAGGGATGGCTTGGGTTGGTTTGAGCACATATCATTCAGCCATAGCGATGCATTTGCATTCCCCCTTGATAGTACGACAATCCTATAACTGAAATATATAAGAAAAAGCTTGTTGTAGCACTTTGAGTCCGGAACCGATGAAATAACGTATGAGGGGTCCACCAACACATACGTACCATCCTTTCTCATTATCAACCTGCTTGTCATCTTGGTAAATCTCATTAGTTCTCCAATCGTGTGGTCATTATCACCA
The DNA here is from genome assembly GCA_009763385.1 of Coix lacryma-jobi var. lacryma-jobi. Lineage (NCBI taxonomy): Eukaryota > Viridiplantae > Streptophyta > Magnoliopsida > Poales > Poaceae > Coix > Coix lacryma-jobi. Next base: position 115,133,960 of record CM019823.1, read on the forward strand.
AATTAGGGCTTGATTGCACTTACAGAAATATAGCATGCAGTGTTTATAGCTTCGGCCCAATATCGCCTAGGAGTCCTATGCTCATCGAGCATCGTCCTAGCCATCTCTACAAGGGTCCGATTTTTCCTCTCTACAACACCATTTTGTGGCGGTGTGTAGGGGGAAGAAAACTGATGCTCCAAACCCAAAGAGTTACAAAACCTCTCGAAATTCAAGTTCTTAAACTCGGAACCATTATCGCTACGAATAGCTCTCATCGAATTCTTAGGGAACTCGTTCTGATGTCGCAAGATCAAATTGCGAACAAAAGTGAAAGTCTCAGTTTTCTCAGCTAAAAAGAAAACCCACGAATATCTCGAATAGTCGTCAACAACAACAAGGACATACTACTTCCCACCAACCGAGCTCACCTGAGCCGGACCGACAAGGTCCATATGCAAAAGCTCTCTAGGGCGCTTGGTCATAACTTGGTTCACAGGATGGTGGGGAGTGGCAACCATTTTCCCATGTCTACAAGAATGGCAAACAAGATCTTTATCCATGTGTAACTTGGGCAATGCTCGGATTAAGCCAAGTGAGCTAAGCCTTGCAAGCAAGTCGAAGCTCAAGTGACCAAGTCTCCTATGCCACTTCCAAAGATCAGAGGAGGAAGGACCAGCCAAAAGACAACGAGAAATGCCAAAAGACTCCGAGAAATTCGCACGAAAGACTTTCCCAAAGGGCGAAATCAAACATACAAGGTTGCCTTGAGGATCTAAAATACGACTGAGATTCGGCTTAAAACAAATCTCATAGTCATCATCAAAGAGTTGCGAAACAGAAAGAAGATTAAAATGCAAGTTAGAGACAAGAGCAACATCACGCAACACAAAGTGCTCATTAACTCGCACAGACCCTCGAGACAACACTTTACCTTTGCTATTGTCGCTGAAGGTGATAAACTCCTTTCCGGCAACTGGACTAAGACTGGAGAACCACTTGGCGTTTCCGGTCATATGCTTTGAGCACCCAGAATCCACCAACCAAATGCCCTCCAATCGTTTTACCTACATCAATAAAAAGACATAGGGTGAGCATACGGTCCAACACTGGGGTGAGTAAAATGGGAATTATACCAGTGTTGGGTCGGCTGCTCAAAAGAACAGTTAGTAGAAAAACCAGTCCTAGCACGCCTACAAGGGAAGCGATCACCACGCTGAGGAAAGTGTGGTCCGCTAGGGAAAGAGCGCTCACCGCGATAGCCAAAACGCAGTGGGGGCTAACGCTCATCTACAAAGCCACCGTCACGGGGTCCAAAACCTACAAAAGCAGGCTCCCGCCAGGCACGTCCTCCTTGCAGCCTAGGACCTTGAGGCATTGGACCTCTAGTCCTAGTAGCTCTCCTTTGAACATTCGACACATGTACATCATGGAAAGGATGGTACATGTCCATGTTGTTCATCTCCTTTGCACGACGCTCCTCTCTCTTGCGCCGAAAGCAAAACTCCCTCAAGTGTCCATCTCTCCCACAGTGCTCACAATGGTACCTCACCGCTCTCATAGGGGGTTATTGGTACTCACGGTAGTGGGTGTGGATCACTTGGCTCTTTTGAGGCATGAGCTCCTCATGGATTGGTGGCATAGTGTCTAGCTTGTTCCTCAGGTGATTAGGTTTTGGAGCCCATGTTTGCTTCTTGGGTGGAGCTCTTGGAGGTTCCACAAACACTCCATCCTTGGTGTTAGGCTTGAGAGGCTCTTTGGGTGGTATCCTGGTTAGCTTGGGAGTAGTGGTGGAGTTGGGCTTCTCACTCGGATTAAGACCACTCGACTCTCCAATCTTACCAAAAGATGTAGCACACTCAACACCCTGAGCAAAACCAACACTAGGACCTCCAGTAGCACGTTTGAATTGGGCAATCATCATCCCAAGCTGCGGCTCACCACAAGACACCCATGACAAGATGGTCCGAAGGTATGTGTTTTCTTCCTCGATTTGCATCTTGTCATGCTGCACATTTGCAGTCTCCATCTCCAAACCCTCACACAAAGCACACCTCGACACACAGGTGCTACTCGAGCTGGCCTTCTCAAGAGACACAATCTTGGCATTCTTCTCTGCCAACTCGGATTGCAAGCCTGCACAAGACTTGCACGCACCAAGCACTGAGGATCTAGCCCTAAGCTCATCCACCTCTCCAACCAAAGCAACATACTTACCTCTCAAAGTGAGAAGGTCAGTCATGTGCTTGGAGCACATCTAACACTCTTCCTCCTCAGTCACGACAATGGTGGACTTGACAGACTCAAGCTCCTTCACCGCGTCCTCCCACTTCCTCCTAAACTCCTTTCTCTCTCTAGCGGCAAGCATAAGCAGTTTATCTTGACTAAGAAGTGCAGCAGTAAGCTTGTCAACCTCAGCAGAGAGTTCGTCAGGAGTTTGTGATACCTGGGAGGTGTCGTCGTCGTCCTCGTTCCGAGGGATCTCCTCCAGCTCGCCGTTGACCTCATCGCCGAGGGCCATGGTGCAGAAGCCCTCGTTGTCGGTGAAGAAACAGAGGCCGTTCAACTTGTCCTCGATCTTCTTCTTCTTCTCGGACTCGTCGTCGCTTGATGCAGCGGAGTTGTCATCCGAGTTGTCGACGTCGCTAAGCATGGCGAAGAAAGCACGCTGCTCGGCTTGGGCCTTCTCCAAGTACTTCTCCATGATGTACTCCATGTTGAAGCCGACCCTCCGCTTGTGCTTGGCGGGGACATACTTCTCCTTGCGCTTGCCGGAGTCGTACTTGTGGCCGTGATCCGTCTTGCCGAAGACTTGCTTGTTCTTCTTCGGGCAATTGGCGATGAAGTGGTCCGACCCTCCACACTCGTAGCAGCCACCACGTCCTCCTCCGCGGCGACGGTTCATGCGGTTGTTGTGGAACCGCGAGAACCGGTTGACAAGCAGGGCCAACTCGTCGTCCGCCATGAACTCCAGCTGCTCCTCTGTGACAGAAAGAAGAGATAACAAAGCAAAGCCTCCAGAGGTGTTAGCAGAAGAGCCAGAAACCAAAGCCATCGACGGGCTAGAAGGATTTTCATAAGAAGCCCTCGCCATGGCGTCAATCTCACTGGACTTGAGCTTATTGAAGAGCTCGTCGCACGTGAGGGTCTCATAGTTAGGCGATTCGATGATCGCCTGAACCTTGGAGTCCCACATCGACCGATCGAGAGTGTGTAAAAGCTTGAGAGCCCTCTCATGATCGTCGAAAGGCAACAACTCCTTGTTCCCTCATCCTGTTGACAATAACCTGAAAGCGAGCGAATAAACTTTCTATGCTCTTGCCAGGCATGTGTCGAAAGTTCTCATACTCCCGCTTGTGCGACTCGTAGAGACGGGATTTGGCTTGAGGGTTCCCTCATGGAAACACATGAGGGTCGCCCAAATCTCCTGAGCCGTGGGGAGGTGAGAAACGCGATCAAACTCAGACATGCTCAAACATGAGAAAAGAGCATTATGGGCTCGGCTATTGGCATCGTGCTCGTCGATCTGCAGCTGAGTCACACGAGCAGCCAAGACCACGTAATCAGCCTTGTTGCAAATCTCCTAGACTGAAGCACCCATGCTCTGAAGATTGGCCGACATGCGTATCTTCCAATACGCATAGTTCGTCTCATCGAAGAACGGTAGTTTGCCTACACCGCGATCCATGTCGCCTTCTGTGGATCTGGAACCAGCTAAGGTGGAAGATCCTTAACCCGCTCCAATACCAATTGAAAGACCAAAAATGCTAAAGCAAGGCGACCAAAGGGGGCGTGAATGGGAGCTTTAAATTTCTTTTCAGAAACTTATCGTCATTGTCCCCAAGAATCAACCCCAAGTGCAAAAGTAGAGCTCGTTAGTGTCCACGACCCTAGAAGTAGGGTGGATGCTTCCAAGAAGCACAGCGGGACACTACACGACTCTAGAAACCGAACGCAAAAACCGGAAACCAAATCCAAAGTCGGACGAGCGAACAGCGAACGAAACAGTGCAGAGGTCACTACATCAGAAGCTGGCCTGCGTCCGATGTCCAAGCATAGGACGCGTCCGATGCAAAAAGTACAGTTCTGGAACCTTACTGCATGACCATCGGACGCTGCTACAGTGAAAGCTTAGCATCCGATGCTCAGGCTCCGGCGTGTCCGATGGTCATCGGATCGTCCGATGCCCAGCGTCCGATGCTCCTTTGAAAAGCGCGGTTCGTGACACATGGCGTCTGAGCGTCCGATGTGACGAACTCAGCGTCCGATGCCCCCGACAGCAGTGCTGTTTTTCGCCGATTGAAACCGATCTCCTCCAAATCAAAAGCTCTAGAGCCAAGACTCGATCTGAGAGGTCACAAGGATGTTAGTGAGCTCCTCCTAAGAGATCATAGCTCAAACCTAACTCCAAATCGGTAAATCAGAAGAATTGGGGATAAAGGAGAGAAAACCGATCCAAATGTAAAAACCAATGGATCTACTTGTTCGTGGGGATTGAGTTGAATTCCTTCGGTAGAAACTATCCCCTCACGATAAAGAACAAGTTGATTCAAACAGTTTTCCAAATGGAAGAACATGGAGAGAGATCGATCGACAGGAAACTAGAGGTGAGAAGCAAAACGCGAAGAACAACACAAGAACGCGAATCACAATCTCAATTGCCAGCCAAAATTCGTCCCCACGAGGAGTCAATGGGAATCCGGTCCCGTTTCCGCAAAATCCAAATACACAGAGGTATGATTAAACCGTCTCTGCGGATCTTAGTAGCTACAACAGGGAATGGCAGAGCAGGAAACCCTAGAATGAAAATAGCAATGGCTGAGATAGTCTGGAGGGAGGGGTTGCCTCTCCTTATATAGCCTAATACAATTATTCCACTTCTACCCCTACTGCTAATGAGCGAGCAGGCTAACCCTAAGGGTATTCCTGACCAACTCAAAGTTGATGGTGATCCGACGGCCACGCCCGCACAATTGGTAGCTTCGCCTCGACGCGACCTCACCGATTGCCGCCACGTGCAGCCACCGCTCTGCTCGTCCTTTTCACGGACCCCCCCGATTTTGAGGCCAAAACCGGGAAACCTGGGCCATCCCCCGGTTTTGAGGCCGAAACCGGGAAACCTGTCATCCGTCGCCTGAGTTTTGTGGCCCAAACTCAGAAACCCTCCAGCACCCATATTTTGAAGCCCAAACCTGGAAACCGTCATCAGCCCGAGTTTTGTGGCCCAAACTCGGAAACCAGCCGCTCCCAGGTTTTGAGGCCCAAACCTGGAAACCGTCCACTCGGTGGTTTTTCTGTGGCTCAACCACCAAACCGAGCCGTAGAAGGGATGCACTGCCCGTGCACCCCGTCCATACGCAAGTCTTCACTTGTCGTTGTCCCAGGCTGTCAGCCACCACGACCGATCCTCAGGCCACCGGTCCATCAGTCCAAGCCTCACGTTCGCCCTTCACCGCTCCGGGTCCATCGGCACGACACGTCTCTACTTGACCTTCACCTTGCCTTTGATCACCGTATCCGTGCTCAACACCTGCACAACACAAGCCAAAGAACATGTGCATGATCCCAGTTGACAATCACTCATCATCTTAAGATCCGGAATACACCCATGTATCCGCAGTAATATTGAAATTGTTTGATTAGGCAATGTACTCCCTCGTATAGGAAAATAAAGTCGTTTGGACAAGGTTTTAGTCAAACATTGGGAATATAAATCATGAATAACTTTTAAGTTATTTGGTTTTAAAATGTAAAGGCTATATTAATAGATTTGTATTGACAAATATTTTTATTAAAGTATACATATATCATTTTTAATAAATATTTTTTATAAAAATAAGGAATCAAAGTTATACTTTGAAGACCGTGTCGTTATCCAAAACGACTTCCTTTTCCTATACACAGGGAGTATCATTCTAAAATAGGCAAAATAATATATTTCATTATGCAATTTTATTGAGCATCTAAATTTTTATGTATAACATAGAAATAGCAGCATTCTATATCATTCGACCCAGTTTACAATTTGACTTCCTTTTCCTATACACAGGGAGTATAACATAGAAATAACAACATTCTATAACTTCCTTTTTTTCTCTTTGCAGGTGGTCTTCAGGTGAACGTACTGGATTCACTTTTGGGCACTACTGCAAAAAGAAGAGGACAGATCCCAAATAAATTGGGGTTGCCGTGTGCTTGAGTCGACCGTGATGGATATTTTTGCTTCTCATGGTTGGAGTTTTAGTGGAAGACTTCCTTGTAGCTAAGCTTAGGTGTCTGAGTTTGGCGAACCTTGTGCTTTCACTTTTCTTTTATGTCTTGAAAGTTTGGTTTTGTGTAACTTTGGACAACTATATGTATCTATCAATACAGAGGCTGAAATTTTAATATAAATTCCAGTTAAAAAAACACCAAAATCCAAAGTTAAATGGGTCGAGGTGCATTTTCCTTACACTTTTTTCTCTAAGTTCAAAGATGTCTAATGCATCAGTGAGAAAATTAGAGCCTTTTTTATGTCATGGTGTTGTTTTGTTTCAAATTTGCATAGAAAAATAAATTTAGTCAAAGACGGTACCATAGTGTCTAAAAGGCGCTGGCCTCTTTATTTTTGGCGGGAAACTATGGGTGGAGTTGGAATATCCCATTGCTCCACCACTCAAAAAGCAAATGGTATCTTTTTTTAAAAAAGGAAGGTAGCAGGATCAGATTTGACAAAAAAAGGACTGTGTAGTCGAATGACACTGAAACTGCACGTCCGTGCTGTAGTAAAGTTCTAAAAAGTAATATGCTTCCAACTTGTTTAACAAACATCTATCGTTACTTAGAGACACATACAATAAGACACGTGTGCTCCAAAAACCAATGCTATAGACATTTGTCAAGATTACACGTCCATACAGTAACACATGTTATAGTCGTTTGTTAAGAACAATCGTCTGTGAAGTAACACGTGTCTATAATAGACCTTCCTTTTACGGTCGCTTTTAGGAAAACGGATCTCAAAGTCCGTGTCAGAAATGTGTTACTAACGAGAGTCTGGGCTTATTACAAACATGTGTTGATATCGCTGGACCGGAGACTCTCGCCGACTACTTAGTACAGACGCGCGTGAAGAAAGTATGTCCTTAAACTAATACTGCACGCACTTGTTTGTGCCGTGTCTGTAGGGACGCCGGTGAATAAGTGTTTTTTTACATAGTGTAGCTTACTGAAAGGACCGAACGGACATAAGATGCCGCCTAGAGGGGGGTGAATAGGCGTTTCTAAAAAATTAACACCTTAAATGCGGAAGCGATTAGTAAGTGAGCTTCCAATTTCTTGGAAGCTCTCAATTGGAGTAAATCAACCCCACAAGAGACAAACACATAGTATATGAAAGATATACAAGAATATAGAGTCAAGTCCCTGCACCACAAATGAATTAGAGCAAGATATAAAAGTTTCTGCACAGAGAGCTAATACCGGACACGTCCGGTAAGGATACCAGACACGTCCAGTAAACCCTAACTCGCCGAGCCCTCAGGCAATACCGAACACGTCCGGTATTTGCGATTTCAGCTCCGGACTCCAAATCGACTCCGGATTCTTCACAACTTTCACACACCCTGTAGAGATACAATATATATATATGCACAACATACAGAACCTGCAGGTTTGAAGGACCGAGAAGCTACCCGAAAGCGACCAGAGGGGGGGTGAATGGGAGCTTCAATAATTTCCTTTCGGAAACTAGATGCCACTGTCCCAAGATCAACCCCAAAAGCGAAACCTAGAGCTTGTTAATGTCCACGACCCTAGATGTAGGGTGGATGCTTCCTAGAAGCACAGCGGGACACTAGACAACCCTAGAAAGCCAACCCAAAAGACGGAACTCAAATCCGATCAAGAACGAACGAACCGCGAACGAAGACGCGCGAAACTGCAGCGACCGGACTCTGGCCTGCGTCCGGTCAGCAGGGACCGGACGCGTCCGGTCGTCCAAAATCGGCTCTGGAACCTTACTGTTCGCGACCGGACTCACGAGTACGGAGCGTCCGGTCGTGTACAGTGCGTCCGGTCGAAACCGGCAGAGCGTCCGGTCACCCCGCGACTGCACTGAAACTCCGACGATTCAACCCGATCTCCTCCGAATCAAGTGCTCTAGGCTTGGGATTCGATCTGAGGAGTCACAAGGAGGTTAGTGAGCTATCTCTAAGAGATCATGGCTCGAACCTAACTCCAAATCGGTGAATCGAAGGAATTCGGGGGAAAGAAGAAAAAGAGACCCGAAACTAAAACTTGATCGATCTCCTAGACCGTGAGGTTAGAGATGATTTCTTTCGGTGGAAAGAAGTGCCTCACGATCTAGAGCAACTCAGTTCAAACGGAATCGTAAAAGATGAACCGAGCACAAAGATCAAGCGACGGGAAAACTCAAGGCACAAAGCAATCCGCGAAGAACATGATGAACATGAAATCAAAACGCGAATTGACACCAAGAGATGGGATCCAAGGTGAGGATACGGCCTCACTTCCTCGAATCAACAGTACACAGAGTGGAATCTCTCTGCGGATCTCAACTAGCTAAAGCAGGGGTGTGGGAGAGTGGAAACCCTAGGAAATGAAAGCTCTAACTGAGATTGAGATAGGGAGGAGGGTGTCTCCCCTAGACTACTTATACTAACCTAGCCTAAGTCTATTTCCTACTCTACCCCTCTCTACTCTAATTTACAGAGCGGACCAGCCTAACCCTAAGGCTATTCTAGTCCACCCGCTGGTGGTAGGTAGATCCGACGGCCACGCCCGCACGGTCTTCCGCGTCGCCTCCACGCAACCTTCAGATCGCCGCCACGTGCCGCCACCACTCTGCACCCCCGGTTTTGCGGCCCAAACCGGGAAACCAGCCTTTTCCATCAGCCCCCGGTTTTGAGGCCCAAACCGGGAAACCAGCCTCCAGCCCGAGTTTTGTGGCCCAAACTCGGAAACCCTCAGCGCCCGAGTTTTGAGGCCCAAACTCGGAAACCGGCCCACTCCCAGGTTTTGAGGCTCAACCTGGAAACCCAGCACCCAGGTTTTGAGGCCCAAACCTGGAAACCGTCCACCGTTGGTTTTTCCCGGGCTCTACCAACAAACCGACGTCGTAGAAGGGATGCACCGCCTGTGCACCCCTTCCACCGACATGATCGCACTTCTCCGCTTGTCGCTGTCGCAGGCTGCCAGCCACCACAGCTGATCCTCCGGCCTCCAGTCCATCAGTCCAAGTCCACGTCCGCCCTTCACCGTCCGATACATCGGCATGGCACGTCCGCCGCACGGCACGCCCATCCTTCATCGCGCCCGGTCCGTCGGCACGACACGTCGCAACTTGACCTTCACCCGCCATCGACCACTGTCTCCGTGCTCGACACCTGCACAACACAAGCCAAAGAACATGCGCATCATCTCCGTTGACAATCACTCATCACACAGAGACTCGGCATACACCCATGTATCCGCAATCTCCCCCTTGATGAGTGCATTGTCAACTCCACAACAAATCATGATAAGAAGAAGGAGGTAGGAAGGAGTGGGAAGAGAAAACCCAACCAAATGACCCAAAAGCCTATCAAAAGCCAAAGAAGGTCAAGTGGATGAAGCGAAAAACTTGGTCCCCAAAGACATGGGCAACGGCTCGACGCAACCAAGCAAAGTAAAGCTAGCCCTCAAGAAGAGGTAGAACAGGCTCAACACCGCTAGCAGATACCAATTGAAGATCGGAGGACAACAGAAACAAAATGCTAGTCCCTCAAGACAGAGGCAACGGCTCAACACAACTAGCAAGAAAATCACTCCGAACCAATTGGAAATCAACCCAAACCAAAGGGGAAAGCACACCAGACGATACCAATTGAAAGCCAAATGAAAAAGCTTATGAAAGCTCATGAAAAGCTAGGAACGTTTGCTAGTCCCTCAAGACAGAGGCAACGGCTCAACACAACTAGCAAACTCCCCCTCGACAATTGCAAGCAACTGGGACAAATAATTCTCCCCTTAGTTGATCAACACAGGGGCATATGATTTGCATAAATTTCTCCCCCTAGTTGAAAATGCACTTATCAAGGCCAAAAGGTATCGGAGAAGCAACTCCCTTCACACAAACTCCCTCTGAACACAAGATCTCCTTCCAAAATGCATATGAAGTCAAAATGCAAGTTAGGAGCTTCAAGTATATAGTCAAAAGAGTGCAAAGATGCTCTAATCAGTATAGCTCCGACATCTCAATTAAGCACTCAAATAGCAAAGGCTCAAACTGATCACTTATACGAAATATGAAGCATAGGAGCATGTGAGCAGTTTTAAGCCAAAAAGGATAGTCACCATCAAAATAGCACTAGACATGTATAGAAGGAATCCAAACAAGTGCTAAACATATATACAAGGTGAACTACCCCTAGCAAAGTTCAATCATCATGCATAGGAATGAAGCATATACTTGTGATTTCAAATTCATATCGGAGTTGCAGCGGTAAAAGAATTCACAAGTTCATTTTTGGCATGTGATTGCGAGAGGTTGAAAGCTTGTCATTGCCTAACTTTTCAACCGTGCGAAGCCTATGCCGAAGCAATCAGAAGCTTAAAGCAACGGTTTCGGTCATACACTACATGGCTCAAGTTTAACTCAAAGTGCAATGAGAAACAGTCTCAATACCATGAGGTGTTGACAAGCAATCCCATCTCGATCTTTTCAATTCAACAATACTTGGTTCAGATTTTAAGCAAGTTATGAACAACCAAGCAAGTGAATGACTCAGAACTAGAGACATAGCAACCTAGCATATATGAAAAGCAGGAATGGACTCAACACACCCTACACATGCTAGTTGCATATCTCAATGGTGAACATTTTCAGATTTATATACATTAGGCATAATTCACCATTCCAAAAATAGCTCGCTCATAACATGTAACGGTGATCAGAAGGAGCATAAGCTACAAGCATCATCATAAGTATCGGAGCAATACTAACAAGAGCATAGTTACATTCTAGTGAATATAGACATGAAGCTCAGAATGTAAATGCGTATGCCCGACACAAAACTGAAAGAAAGAAGATACCAATTGGAAAGACTCAAGAAACTCAAAAGAAAAGAGCCTCAAAATAAAAGAGTCAGTCTGTACATCTCAAAATGCTTCCCCCATCTAAAAGGGGAAACACACACCAAGCTCACCCCTCAACCTATTAAAGGTTGATTCGTCTAAAGGCTTGGTGAAAATATCAGCCAATTGGTGATGAGTATCGACATGGCGAAGGTCGATATCACCCTTCTCCTGGTGGTCTCGCAAGAAATGAAAGCGCACATCAATGTGTTTGGTTTTCGAGTGAAGCACGGGGTTCTTAGCAACGCTAATGGCACTCGTGCTGTCACAAAGCAAAGGAACTCGAGTAAAGCTCAAACCAAAATCACGCAAAGTGGCCATCATCCAGAGTAACTGGGAACAGCAGCTAGCCGCAGCAACATATTCAGCCTCCGTGGTAGACTGAGCGACACTAGACTGCTTGCGAGAAGACCACGATACAAGAGAAGACCCAATAAACTGGCAAGTCCCAGAAGTGGACTTGCGCTCAATGCGACAACCAGCAAAATCAGCATCAGAAAAGCCACAAAGCGAGAGGGTGGAAGAAGCAGAATACCAAATCCCGAACTCAGGCGTGAAACGAAGGTACCTGAAGATGCGCTTCACGGCCTGACGGTGAGAAGTGCGTGGCGAAGCCTGAAAGCGCGCGCACAAGCACACGGCGAACTGAATGTCCGGCCGTGTCGCCGTCAGGTAGAGCAGCGATCCAATCATGCTGCGGTACTCCTTCTGGTCCACTGCTTCTCCATCCGTGTCGGCATCCAGGGCAGTCGTCATCGACATGGGCGTCGGAAGAGGCTTGGCCTCACCCATGTCGAACCGCTTCAGCAAGTCCCTCGTGTACTTGCCCTGGTGCACAAACGTCCCCTCTCGGGATTGCTTAATTTGCAACCCGAGAAAGAAGGTCAGCTCGCCCATCATGCTCATCTCGAACTCCTTGCTCATAGTATCTGCAAACTTGGCAACCAAAGCGTGAGAAGAACCACCGAAAATGATATCATCCACGTAAATTTGGACCAAGAGAGTATCTTTGCCTTGCTTGAGGAGAAAGAGCGTTTTATCAACACATCCCATTTTAAAACCCTTAGCTAGCAAAAAGGTTTTTAATCTCTCATACCAGGCTCTAGGGGCTTGTTTCAAACCATACAGAGCTTTGTGGAGTTTAAAGACATGGTTTGGAAACTTGGGATTTTCAAAACCGGGGGGTTGCTGGACATAGACCTCCTCCTCAATGTAGCCGTTTAAGAAGGCACTCTTGACATCCATTTGAAAAAGTTTGAAACCCATGGATGCAGCATAAGCCAAGAGTATCCTAATAGCCTCCAAACGAGCTACAGGAGCGAAGGTCTCCTCATAATCTATCCCCTCCTTCTGACTATAACCCTTCGCTACAAGCCGGGCCTTGTTTCTCACAATGTGGCCCTCCTCTCCTTGCTTGTTTTTAAATACCCATTTTGTCCCAATAGGTTTACAGTCAGGAGGTGGTGGCACTAGAACCCAAACCCGATTTCGCTCAAAGTTCTCTAGCTCCTCATGCATGGCATTGACCCAATCCGGATCCGTCAATGCGTGTCCAACATCTCGGGGTTCAAAAGACGCAACAAAAGCAGAATGAGCAAAGTGCGAGATGTGCTGTGACCTGGAGCGAGTAACTCGCTCGTCGATGTCGCCGATCATCTGTTTAGGGGGGTGCTGGCGCTGGATATGTCGTGGCGCCTCCCGGGAAGAAGTGACCTCCCCCTCAACAGCAGCTGGTTCCACCCCGGGTACAAAAGGTACCGCGCGAGGTGGAGGATCCCACGGCCCCCAGGAAGAAGAAGTGTCGGGGCCGTGAGTCGTCGTCGAGGCCGCCCTTTGCGGCACGGCAGGTGGAGGGGGTGCTGGATTATCTATACCTTCAGCACCCTCGTCCTCATCATCAAAAAGAGGCTCTCCAACCTCATGATCACCTGCACGCTCAAAACGAGAAGAGGGACAAACAAGAGTCTCGTCGAAGGAGACATCTGATGTCTCCATGACTCGGTTAGTGTCAAGGTTAAGTACACGATAAGCTCGAGTGTGAGTGCCATAACCCAAAAACACACCGTCAGAAGAACGAGACTCAAACTTGTCCAGGTTGCCTTTCTTCAATATAAAACAGTGGCAACCAAAGACTCTAAAATAACTCACCTTGGGCTGGCGACCAAAACGCAACTCATAAGAGGTCTTCTTCAAAAACGCTCTCAGAAAAATGCGATTCGAAATGTAGCATGCAGTGTTCATAGCTTCGGCCCAAAAACGCCTAGGAGTCCTATGCTCATCAAGCATCGTCCTGGCCATCTCAACAAGGGTCCGATTCTTCCTCTCTACAACACCATTTTGAGGTGGTGTATAGGGGGAAGAAACCTGATGCTCCAAACCAAGGCGGTTACAAAACTTCTCAAAATCCGAATTTTTAAACTCGGAACCATTATCACTCCGAATAGCTCGCATCGAGTTCAAAGGGAACTCGTTCTGAAGACGCAAAATCAGATTGCGAGCAAATGAGAAAGTCTCGGTCTTCTCAGCTAAAAAGAAGACCCACGAATATCTCGAAAAGTCGTCAACAACAACCAAAACATACCACTTGCCACCAACCGAGCTCACCCGAGCCGGACCAACAAGGTCCATGTGTAAAAGCTCTCCGGGGTGCGAGGTCATGACCTTAGTCACCGGATGGTGGGGAGCAGCAACCATCTTCCCATGTCTGCAAGAATGGCAAACTAGATCCTTCTCCATCGAAAGCTTGGGCAATCCTCGGATTAGGCCAAGTGAGCTAAGTCTTGCAAGCAAGTCGAAGCTTAAGTGACCGAGCCTCCTATGCCACTTCCAAAGATCGGAAGAAGAAGGACTAGCCAAAAGACAGCGAGAAGAACCAAACGATTCCGAGAAATTCGCACAAAAGACTTTCCCAAAGGGCGAAATCAGACATACAAGATCGCCCTGAGGATCTAAGATGCGACTAAGGTTCGGTTTAAAACGAATCTCATAGTCATCATCAAAAAGTTGCGAAACAGAAAGAAGGTTAAAATGCAGGTTAGAAACAAGAGCAACATCGCGCAACACAAAGTGCTCATTAACCCGCACCGATCCGCGAGACAACACCTTACCTTTACTATTGTCGCCGAAGGTTATGTACTCCTTTCCGGCGACTGGGCTAAGGCTGGAGAACCACTTGGTGTTTCCGGTCATGTGCCTCGAACAACCGGAATCCACCAACCAAACGTCCTCCAACCGTCTTACCTACATCAAAAGAAAGACATAGGGTGAGCATACGGTCCAACACTGGGGTTAGTGAAATAAGGGGAAAACCAGTGTTGGGCCGGCTGCTCAAAAGAAGGGTTAGTGAAAAAACCATTCCTAGCATGTCTACGAGGGAAGCGATCACCACGCTGAGGAAAACGTGGTCCGCTGGGGAAGAAGCGCTCACCGCGGTACTCAAACTGCGGTGGGGGAAAGCGCTCAACAAAGCCTCCGCCACGGGGTCCGTTACCTGCAAAAGCAGGACCCCGTCGGGCACGCTCTCTACGAGGTTTACGCCTAGGAGCCTGGGGCTCAACTGCTCTAGCGTCTCTCCTCGGAGCTCTCTCCTGCCTAGGCCTAACAAACTGAGGTGCTGGACCTCTAGGCCTAGTCTCCCTCCTCGGGGCTCTCATCTCCTGCCTAGGCCTGGGATCCTGTCGTCCGGACCTAGCAGCTCTCCTCTGGGCCTTCGGTACATGTCCACCATGAGCTGGATGGTACATGTCCGGGTTCTCCGTCTCCCGAGCCCTGCGCGCCTCTCTCTTGCGCCTAAAGCAGAACTCGCTCAAGTGGCCATCTCTCCCACAAAAATCACACTGGTACCTCACCGCACGCACAGGGGGTTGTTGGTGACCAGGGCTGTGGGTGTGGCTCACCTTGCCTTTGCCCTTCGGTGGCAGCTCCTCACGGATGGGTGGCATAGCATCAAGCTTGTTTCTGAGGTGGTTTGGCTTGGGTGCCCAAACTGGGTTCTTGGGAGGAGCTCTCGGGGGTTCCTCAACCACACCATCTTTGGTGATAGGCTTGGCTGGCTCTTTGAGTGGAAGCTTGGCAAGTTTGGGAGTAGTGGTGGAGTTGGGCTTCTCACATGGGTTCAGACCACTAGACTCTCCAATCTTCCCAAAAGCTGAGAGATCAACACTCTGAGCAAAACCTACACCAGGGGCACCAACAGCTCGCTTGAATTGGGAGATCATCATCCCGAGCTGCGGCTCACTACTGGAGACCCATGACAAGATGGACCGAAGGTATGTGTTTTCTTCCTCGGTTTGCATCTTGCCATGCTTCACATTGGCAATCTCCATCTCCAGGCCCTCACACAAAGCACACCTCATGACACAAGTGCTATCTGAGCTGGCCTTCTCTAAAGACTCAAGCTTGGCATTCTTCTCTGCCAACTCAGATTGCAAGACAGGACAAGTCTTGCACGCACCCAACAGCTGCGGCCTAGCTCGGAGCTCATCCACCTCATCTACCAGCGCAGCATGCTTACTCCTCAGAGTGAGAAGATCCGTCATGTGCGCGGCGCAACTCTCGCACTCCAACTCCTCCGACACAACCACGGTGGACCGAGCGACCTCAAGCTCCTTCACCGTGTCCTCCCACTTCTGCCTAAACTCCTTGCGCTCTCTAGCGGCACGCCTAAGCAACTTATCTTGGCTAAGGAGGGCAGCAGTCAACTTCTCAACCTCGGAGGAAAGCTCGTCGTAGGTGAGAGATACCTGGGAGGTGTCGTCGTCGTCGTCGTTCCGAGGGGTACGCTCCGGCTCGCCGTCGACCTCATCGCCCAGCGCCATGGTGCAGAAGCCGTCGTCGTCGGCGAAGAAGCAGAGGCCGTTCAGCTTGTCCTCGATCCTCTTCTTCTTCTCGGACTCGTCATCACTCGAGCTGGCGGAGTCGTCATCCGAGCCGTCGACGTCGCTGAGCGTGGCGAAGAATGCACGCTGCTCAGCTTGCTGCTTCTCCAAGTACTTCTTCTTGATGTACTCTTTGTCGAAGCCGCCCCGCTTCTTGTGCCTTGGGGGAACGTGCTTCTCCTTGTACTTGGAGTCGCGCCTGTGGCCGTGATCGCCCTTCCCCAGATGCTTGTTCTTCTTCTTGGGGCAGTCGGCGATGAAGTGGTCGGGGTCGCCGCATTCGTAGCATCCGGCGCGTCCTCCTCCACGACGGCGGTTCACGCGGTTGTTGTGGAACCGCGAGAACCGGTTGGCGAGCAAAGCCAACTCGTCATCTCCCAAAGACTCCAGCTGGTCCTCTGTCACAGAAAAGAGAGAAGAAAGCGCAAAACCAGCTGAGGGGTTAGAGGAAGAGCCGGAAACCAAAGCCATGGACGGGCGAGAAGGATTTTCAAAAGAAGCCCTCGCCATAGCATCAATCTCACTGGACTTGAGCTTACTGAAGAGCTCGTCGCAGGTGAGAGTCTCATAGTTCGGCGATTCGATGATTGCCTGAACTTTGGAGTCCCACACGGAACGATCAAGAGTGTGCAAAAGCTTCAAGGCACGCTCATGATCATCAAAAGGCAACTGCTCTCGGTTAGCCCGCATCCTGTTGACAATCACCTGAAAGCGAGCGAATAAACTCTCTATGCTCTCGCCAGGCTGATGTCGGAAGTTCTCATACTCCCTCTTGTACGACTCGTAGAGTCGGGTTTTGACTTGAGAGGTGCCCTCATGAAAGCGAATGAGGGTAGCCCAAATCTCCCGAGCCGTAGCAAGATGTGAGACACGATCGAACTCCCCAGCGCTCAAACACGAAAAGAGCGCATTACGGGCTCGGCTATTGGCCTCGTGCTCATCGATCTGGATCTGAGTCACACGGGTAGCCAAGACCACGTAATCGGCAGAGTTGCAAATATCCCAGATGGAAGAACTCAAACTCTGCAGATAGGCTGACATGCGTATCTTCCAATACGCAAAGTTCGTCCCGTCGAAAAACGGCGGTTTGCCCACGCCGCGATCCATGTCGCCTTCGGTGGATCTGGAACCGGCTAAGGTGGAAGATCCTTAACCCGCTCTGATACCAATTGAAGGACCGAGAAGCTACCCGAAAGCGACCAGAGGGGGGGTGAATGGGAGCTTCAATAATTTCCTTTCGGAAACTAGATGCCACTGTCCCAAGATCAACCCCAAAAGCGAAACCTAGAGCTTGTTAATGTCCACGACCCTAGATGTAGGGTGGATGCTTCCTAGAAGCACAGCGGGACACTAGACAACCCTAGAAAGCCAACCCAAAAGACGGAACTCAAATCCGATCAAGAACGAACGAACCGCGAACGAAGACGCGCGAAACTGCAGCGACCGGACTCTGGCCTGCGTCCGGTCAGCAGGGACCGGACGCGTCCGGTCGTCCAAAATCGGCTCTGGAACCTTACTGTTCGCGACCGGACTCACGAGTACGGAGCGTCCGGTCGTGTACAGTGCGTCCGGTCGAAACCGGCAGAGCGTCCGGTCACCCCGCGACTGCACTGAAACTCCGGCGATTCAACCCGATCTCCTCCGAATCAAGTGCTCTAGGCTTGGGATTCGATCTGAGGAGTCACAAGGAGGTTAGTGAGCTATCTCTAAGAGATCATGGCTCGAACCTAACTCCAAATCGGTGAATCGAAGGAATTCGGGGGAAAGAAGAAAAAGAGACCCGAAACTAAAACTTGATCGATCTCCTAGACCGTGAGGTTAGAGATGATTTCTTTCGGTGGAAAGAAGTGCCTCACGATCTAGAGCAACTCAGTTCAAACGGAATCGTAAAAGATGAACCGAGCACAAAGATCAAGCGACGGGAAAACTCAAGGCACAAAGCAATCCGCGAAGAACATGATGAACATGAAATCAAAACGCGAATTGACACCAAGAGATGGGATCCAAGGTGAGGATACGGCCTCACTTCCTCGAATCAACAGTACACAGAGTGGAATCTCTCTGCGGATCTCAACTAGCTAAAGCAGGGGTGTGGGAGAGTGGAAACCCTAGGAAATGAAAGCTCTAACTGAGATTGAGATAGGGAGGAGGGTGTCTCCCCTAGACTACTTATACTAACCTAGCCTAAGTCTATTTCCTACTCTACCCCTCTCTACTCTAATTTACAGAGCGGACCAGCCTAACCCTAAGGCTATTCTAGTCCACCCGCTGGTGGTAGGTAGATCCGACGGCCACGCCCGCACGGTCTTCCGCGTCGCCTCCACGCAACCTTCAGATCGCCGCCACGTGCCGCCACCACTCTGCACCCCCGGTTTTGCGGCCCAAACCGGGAAACCAGCCTTTTCCATCAGCCCCCGGTTTTGAGGCCCAAACCGGGAAACCAGCCTCCAGCCCGAGTTTTGTGGCCCAAACTCGGAAACCCTCAGCGCCCGAGTTTTGAGGCCCAAACTCGGAAACCGGCCCACTCCCAGGTTTTGAGGCTCAACCTGGAAACCCAGCACCCAGGTTTTGAGGCCCAAACCTGGAAACCGTCCACCGTTGGTTTTTCCCGGGCTCTACCAACAAACCGGCGTCGTAGAAGGGATGCACCGCCTGTGCACCCCTTCCACCGACATGATCGCACTTCTCCGCTTGTCGCTGTCGCAGGCTGCCAGCCACCACAGCTGATCCTCCGGCCTCCAGTCCATCAGTCCAAGTCCACGTCCGCCCTTCACCGTCCGATACATCGGCATGGCACGTCCGCCGCACGGCACGCCCATCCTTCATCGCGCCCGGTCCGTCGGCACGACACGTCGCAACTTGACCTTCACCCGCCATCGACCACTGTCTCCGTGCTCGACACCTGCACAACACAAGCCAAAGAACATGCGCATCATCTCCGTTGACAATCACTCATCACACAGAGACTCGGCATACACCCATGTATCCGCAAGGTTAAGCTCGAGCCACACAAATATCGAATGCAATAACAAGAGGAGACACGATATTTGTTTTACCGAAGTTCGGCACCCCCTCGGGTCCTACTTTCCGTTGAGCTGGCTGCGAGCTACCACAAAGGTGGTCTCTAGAAGACACCACAGGTCACTCTAGCCGCGGTCTATTTCACCCGCAATGCTCCTTCCACTAGATGATCTCTTTTGAGGAGAGATCGAACCTTCACAAACTTTCTGAGGCACTCCACAAAGCTCTTGGGTGCTCAACGGCGACGCCTAGCCGTCTAGGACCGTAGAGTCCAAGAGTAACGAATGCGCACAACGAGATCGACGATTTGCACAAGTGCTCAAGAGGTGGCTTGCTCTCTAATTTGAATCTCTCTCAACCCACAAATGGATTTGATAATTAGAGGTCAATCACTCACTAAGAGAGGGTTGGAAAGTGCTTTGGAAGCTCTAGAATGGGCGTGGGGGTCAGCAGAATCAGCAGCCCTCAAGAGAGAGGGCTTGGGGGTATTTATAGCCCTACCCACGAAACTAGCCATTTTCTAGCCGTTGGTCTCAAAACTTGAAGGTCGGAACTTCCGGTCTAGATCTCAGAACTTCCGACGTTCACTAGAAACACTGTTCATAGAGGTATAACGGCTACTTTTCAGACAGTGTCTGAAATCGGGTCGGAACTTCCGGGAGATAACCGGAACTTCCGACGAGCTTGCGGCAGGGAGGCTGAGCAGGTCAAGATCCCATTGTCGGAACTCGCGTCGGAACTTCCGACGCTGACAGTGTCGGAACTCGGGTCGGAACTTCCAACGCTGGGAGTGTCGGAACTCGGGTCAGAACTTCCGACGCTGGGAGTGTCGGAACTCGAGTCGGAACTCGGGTCGGAACTTCCAACGCTGGGAGTGTCAGAACTCAGGTCGGATCTTCCAACTCTGGGAGGACAGACTTGCTGAAAATCCCAGTGTCAGAAATTCTGACTTTAAGGTGGGAACTTCCGACGCTGGAAGTTGACAGCAACCTCTCTAAGTATTCGTGAAGTGATTTTGTGTCTCTCATTTGATTTTATTTTATACTTGAGCACTTATGAAGAATCATCTACTCTATGTTGCATCCCTCTTAATAGTATGACTTTCCTATTTACTCAAGATAAATTGAAAAACAAGTTTTAAACCTCTTGAGTTGATTTCCATCGAACCGAAGCCGCTTCTCTTCATCTCCTTTATTTAGAGGAATGCTTGTCAAGATAAAGAGTAGATATCCCTCGAGCATAGCCAACTTGAGCATGTGACTTGACTCCATACAAGTGATATGATGAAATCCCAAATGTGTCAAGTCACTTCAATCAATATTGTTGCTAGGAATGTTGATTCTCCATTCAATGTAATCTTCAAGCTTGATTGATCCTTCGACTAAATGCAAGTACTTTCTTCTTCACCCTAGCTAGGTTTTTCGGTCGCCAAGCCGTCGCTTGCCCTTCACCCTTGCTTAGTACCTCGAAGACTCTTTCCTTGTTATCTTCATCATCTTCAAGCCATTCAATCACATTTTGCTTTGAATCCTTTGTTAGCACACATATGAACCATGATTATCCCACAATAGAGTAGCCTTTTCATCAATAACATTCTCATTGTTGTCTTGTGCTTGTGACATGAAAATAATACAACAATCCATCATTTTGGCTTTGCATTTCATTTCAAATACATTGTGAGATAAGCTTATTCCTGTGTCACACTTAGCAAACATATTAGACCTTTAATCAACATTGTCATCAAGTCATCCAAAATCATATTTAAGTGCAACATGCACTTTCAATCTCCCCCTTCTTGGTGATTGATGACAACCTTGATTAAAGCTTACAAAAGGATAAAACATTTAAGCTTATTGGGTTCAATGATTTATGGAGAGCTCCCCCTTGATATGTGCAATATGAATGGAATTCATAGGAACCTCAAAAAGTCAATTTGCACATACCAAGTGGAGTTGGAAACTCCCCCTAAATCATTGCATCGGATGAGTGCTAGAATAAATAAATCAAATGAGGTGCATATGGCATGGCATATCACATAATAACGAAATAAAATCAATACACCATCCAATGATATACTAATCAACAAGCATGAAGTATATGAAATTAAATGCATAAGTAAAACCACACACATAGCACTCATGACAATGGTTTCCCAAATCCATAAGCCACTGAGATAGATATGGAAATAAAAATCATGTCTCACAAAGTCTCATCTCTCACATGATACAACTCGAACCATCAACAAACTGAGACTAGTACATAACTGATCTGACACATGTGATACATGAACTAGTCTGATACATAAAAGGTACATCAATGAAGCTCAATCATAACTCAACTCAAACACAGCTGTAGTACATATCTCTAGATACAAGAATATAACATATGAAGCATCTCTGAAGCTTTAATCATCACAAACTCTCCCCCTTTGTCATCCATCACCACAAAAGGTCTGACAAGAAGAACAAAAGAACAAAGGGGCTCCTGACTGTGACTGACACTGGAGCTCACTCGTCGCCGCCGTCACCATCACCCTCGTCATCTGACCGAGGAGCACCTGAGGGACGGGAACCACCCTGACCAGGGTCACCCAGACCGCTCTGAAAGTGGGGGTCCTGACCGTAGGAACCCTGCTGGTGCCCGTACCCAAAGATGTCCTCCCACCAGAACGCAGCTGACTCCTCTGCTGCACTAGGACGAGCTGCACCCTGACTGGACTGTCCACCAAGAAGCAGTCTCTGCTGAGAAGAACTATGGGGTGCCTGTTGTTGTGTCTCCTGCTGCTGCTCCTGCTACTGAGAGTGACTACCAAAGTGCTCCTGGTACTCCCTCTGGTACCTAGTCTGCTGCTCCTCAAAAGACTCTGGCTCCTCGTCAGTGTCCTCAGACGGAGGAGACCTGGGTGGTTGAAACTGAAAGTGCTCATGCAGCATCTTCATCGTTCTTGAGTCCTCTCTCTTGGCCCTCCTCTCGTGATGTTGCTTCCTTTTGACTACATTGATGTCCTTGCACATACCGAAGATAGCACTGAAAAACTTCTTGATCGGAGAGGGAGGGATTCCACGGCGTGAAGCTGAACGTGAAGGGGCACGTGGCGGAGGTGAAGCTGCTCCTCCTGCACTTGCTGCAGGTGCGTCCTCTGCTGCTGCTCCTCCTCCTGGACCTGGTGGCGGGGTGTGTGTCTCTGTCAAGTCCATAGCAAGCCTCAACACCCTGTGACGACAGTCATAGTCAAACGTGTGTCCTGTCACCTGCTCAATCATATGCATGATGTACGGAGCAAAGCCACAGCCCTTGAGGGGCCTCTCGCCAACACTCTTGATCTCGCTCCATATAAAATCAAACACACTGAAGGGCCTTGCCCCTGGAGCCATCCTTTAAAGAAGGTTCTTTGAATAATCTGCAACTGTCCCCTTGTCTCCACCCTTGCAATCAATAGTCCTCCTGAAAATCCTCTCGAGATACCTGTAGGTAGGGTGAAGACCTAGAACCTTCCCAACCACACCTGGACCACCTGCTGGATACATAAATCCCATCTGCTCTGGTGGTAGTGCAAGCTCTGAGTGAATCTTGTCCTTCTGGAGGTCCTCCTTTGTGAAGACAAGGTAAGCAGCAAAGGCCTCGTACTCTACACTGTACCAGGCTCCCTCAAGTATCCAATGCATCCGGCTCGAGTCCTCCTCAACAAACAGAGTGGCGTAAAACTGAGCGATGGCCTCTGAGTTCCAGTCGTGCTGAAACTCTATAATCTGATACGCACCCACTCGCTGACAGATAGCAATAGCATGATCTATGGAGTCCTTCTCGAGCTCTCTGAAAGCTGCCCAATCCACCCACTCAGATCTGGCAATCACTGGGTTCCTGGATAGGATCACACTCGTATAGAAATCTGCGTGAAACTGTGTGTGAAACCTGTAGTCATACTGTATCTTGGGCAAACCTCTGGGATCGATCCTCCTCTGATCTCTAGCAAGTCTGGTCTTCCCCTTTCCCTTGTAGTTAACTCTAGCAATGTACTGAGGGACATGAGGGGCATGAATCTCTAGCATCCCATAGTTCATATGTTGACCACCCTGGGAACCCTGCTGATAGAGAGGATCAGCTGCCTCTTCCTCATCATCATCATCATCTTCTTCCTCCTCCTCAATCTCCTCTTCCTCACTATATATGTCAGTGCTCTTCCTCTTCCTGAATCTGTACTCCTGGGGATCACTGTCAGGAGAAGAGTTAGAGCCTCCCTGAGCTTCTGTCCTCACTGGCCTGTGTCCAGCTGAGCTGGTCCCTGTGTCATGTCTGGCCTTCTTGTGCCTCTCATGGCGAGGGTCATGCCTGCCCTTGCTCCTCGGCTCTATGTGCTCACTCATAGTTGCTGTCCTGAATCCACAAAGATACCCAAGAACAATATTAAGAACCGTGGCTCAAAGTATATCTTAGTTAATTATATCACTATAGTACAATCATTTATCCGAAGATTTGCCATCACGTAGTCCAACATATGACAAAGGTTTGCAAATACATCGTAGACAAATAATAGTATCACAGGATATAATATCTAGTTGGATTGGAATCAAACTACAGGCAAAGCCTGCACTGCCTGGCCAGTATGAGCGCAACAAGCAGCCCTATCTAGGGTTTGAATCCAAACCAACTTCGATTGAATCCAAACTTTGAGCACTACTTCTAGGCATCCAATGCAACATATTGACCGAAGGAATCATCAAATGAACTTGAATCCAACAGATCGGACGAGGTCCGGGATTTGAATACCTTGGGGGTGGAGAAGAGGATGAGAAACTAAAATCCAAAACTTGGGGCCTTCAAACTTGATGCAAGGCCTCTCCAATCCCTTCTCCTCCTTCACTTTTCCATGGTCGAATCAACGGGGCTCGGATTGAGGTATTGGGGTCGGGTTTCTATTTGTGTGAGACAAAGGAGAGAATAGAAAGAAGTAGCCCTTTGCTGGCCTGGGGTTTCTTTAAGTCACGCGCCACCTCTTTTCTTTGACTTTTCTGATATTTCTCAATCCAAAAGTAAACGCAAACCTTTGATCCAAACATTTGCAAGCATGCTCAATCCAATATTCTCAAATTCTTTATTCTCTTTTCCAAAAAGGATCATATGAGAGACTTGAACTAAGAGAGACAAGGTGGCTTATGAACTTGAGAGAGTCATGTCTCATGTGATTAGCCAAACATTCAACCAAGGGGAACAATAATCACAGTATGACACGACTAGGTCACAAAGACCAAAGAGGATCAAAGATTTTATAAAACCACACCTCCTATGCATGCTAGTAAGGGGTTTTGGAAAGATCTATCCTATTACACACAAATGCACACACTAGCATATTATAGGGCCTAGAATGCACTTTCAATGCATATAATCAAAAATATACCTTTGCCTTGAGCCCACGAAATCCACTAAGCATAATTATGACATGGTGATGATTTGTTGACCTTCCTTGTCAAATAACCATGTCCTCACTAAGTGATCAATTTAATCAAGATGAACTACAACATATGCTAGATAAACCTCATTAGTCCATAAAAGGCACAAAGTTGAAATTGAGCTCCCCCTAAATTAGTGCTTCAAGTATCTGAATTCTTTTCAAGCACTTTTCATTCTATTAAGAATGTGAGAGTTACATTTCGATTTTTCCCAACACAAAGTAATTTGCCATAGAGTAGAGGATTTTGAGTTATATGCATAAATTACTGAGAAACAACAACATTTGATATCTGACCTAACAGAAAAAACATAACATGAATAGAATTAGGTTCAAGTCTCATATAGGCAAAGACATGCAGCTCACTGCCATACCGGACACGTCCGGTAGGCATACCGGACACATCCGATATGCTTTGACAGTGCAGAGAGGTTCTTTGTCAGCATTGCTGGTGCCAGGTCGGAAGTTCCGACAGTCAGCACTTCTGACACAGGTCAGCACTTCCGGCAAAGAATGATATGTAGTTATTTTGCCATTTCCAACTTTTCACATATTAAACAAGTTATGAAATAGTAAGCAAGAATAGTGAGAAGATGGCTATCCTACCAAGTTTAGGTACACTAGGTCATGGTGAAGATGAAGTAATAGATAAGACAAATATAGATTACCAACGGGTCAACCATATAAGCAATTATGATGAACATAGGTTGATAGGTTGAGTTAGGATTTCCAAATTGGCTTGCTCAACTACCCCGAAGGCCTCCATCTCACCATTGGTACCTACATCAACATCCTAAGCACATCTTGGTACCCAACTCTTGTTGGGTCCTCCAATGTTAGTCAACAAGTGCCTAGGCACCCAAATGGCCTTAGTGCTAGTATGTGGTGAACACATCACCTCACTAGTGCTAAGTCCCTTTGTGGCCTTCCTAAGCACATTATCATTTGCAAATGTGTTTGGCTTAGGTGACATACCATTTGGGAAATCATAGCTTAGATGCCCCTTTCTCCTACAAGCATAGCAAATACGCCCATTGTTTGCTTTTTGCTTATCTTGCTTGTTTGGGCATTTGTTCACCAAGTGACCTTCTTGGTTGCACCCATAGCACTTTCTTGTTGCTAATAAAGCCCTCTTTCTTGAATCTTGGGCTAGGGTGCATTTCTTGCTTTTCTCGCTCTTGGTTGCTTTCTCTTTGGATGGGATGAAATTATTTTGTGGGACTTTGGAGGAAGCAAGGTTTGAACCCTTCTCAAGCTTCTTCACCATGTAATCACGGTTATCTTGAGAAGGTTGTGCTTTCTCCTCATCCTTCAATCTAATCGCATCCTTCTTTAGACTTTTCACTTCTTCGATGAGCCTAGCATTTTCTTTAAGAATTTGCTCAATCGAAGATTGGCTTGCTTGAGAGGCACACTCATTAGCACAAATAATATTTAATTGAGATGGTGCACTAGTGAGTGTAGTAGTGTGAGGTTGAGAACATTTTACCATAGCAATCAAAACCTCATGTGCTATCTCAAGCATGGCATTTGATTCTACTAGCTTCTCATGTGAGCACTTGAGATGGGTGAAATCCTCATGTAGAAACTTGTGCTCAAATGAGAGATCACTCAATCTAGCTTTGAGCTTGTAGTTTTCCTTCTCTAGTCTTTCCACATTAGAGAGAGAGTTAGTAGCTAAAGCATTCTCAATTGACAATTTGTCATACCTTTCATTTAATGCCTTTAGCTCTTCTAATTTGGAGATGAGGAACTTTTCTTGATTTTGAAGGGATTGCTCTTGTTCCTCCACCTCCTTCTCTAGCTCATCATTTTTCTTCAATACTTTGACGAACAAGAGCTTGTCTTCATACTTGAGATAATCAAGAGAGTCATCATCTTCATCATCCTCATCACTCTCTACTTGACTATCTCTTGATGTCTTCTCCTTGATTCCACCAAGAATCTTCTCTTGATCTTTCTTGATTGCTTTCTTCTTGTTCTTCTTGGCCATGAGACACAAGTGATGAGTGTCATGAGGTACTGAGGTTGACTCATCACTTGGTCGCCACCGGGCATGAAAGTCGCTGCTAGCTGCCTCCTGATCCCTGTCTGCTGGGCAAATACCGGACACGTCCAGTAGCAATACCAGACACGTCCGGTATGTGCAGACAGGCACCAGAGGAGCAGCAGCCTGCGCCTCCCGATCCGGTGCATCTTCCTTGAGGCTTCTTCACATGATGATGATTCAATGGACCTCATTTTCAATGAATCACAATCATGTGCTTCATTACATTTGGACTTTCCATATAGGTTGGCAAGTCTAGTCCAAATGACATGAGAACTCTCCGGTGGAGATTCTCCATTGTAGATAGCCTCCTCAAGAACCTCTGCACTCAATGAGTTTAACAAGATTAAACACGCATGAGCATTGAGTTGCACACATATCTCTTCCTCTTTTGTCAAGTTCTTATAGTTGCTCCAATCAACTATAGAAAGAGATATGCTCGCATCCACAATATGCTCAACAATGGGGCTAATAGCCCGAAATGCATTGAGTACATAAGATGACCAAGATAGAAAGTTTGAACCATCATTTTGGAGAAGCACCACGTCCGTCTCCATAGGTGAATCCATCCGTTCTCACAAGCGGTGAAGCTCAAATGTGAGTCCGAGCTCCAATACCAATTGAAAGGACCGAACGGACCTAAGATGCCGCCTAGAGGGGGGTGAATAGGCGTTTCTGAAAAATTAACACCTTAAATGCGGAAGCGATTAGTAAGTGAGCTTCCAATTTCTTGGAAGGTCTCAATCAGAGTAAATCAACCCCACAAGAGACAAACACATAGTATATGGAAGATATACAAGAATATAGAGTCAAGTCCCTGCACCACAAATGAATTAGAGCAAGATATAAAAGTTTCTGCAAAGAGAACTAATACCGGACACGTTCGGTAAGGATACCAGACACGTCCGGTAAACCCTAACTCGCCGAACCCTCAGGCAATACCGGACACGTCCGGTAGCAATTCCGGACACGTCCGGTATTTGCGATTTCAGCTCCGGACTCCAAATCGACTCCGGATTCTTCACAACTTTCACACACCCTGCAGAGATACAATATATATATATGCACAACACACAGAACCTGCAGGGAAAGCTCGAGCCACACAAATATCGAATGTAAGAACAAGAGGAGACACGATATTTGTTTTACCGAAGTTCGGCACCCCCTCGGGTTCTACTTTCCGTTGAGCCGGCTGCGAGCTACCACAAAGGTGGGCTCTAGAGGACACCACAGGTCACTCTAGCCGCGGTCTATTTCACCCGCAATGCTCCTTCCACTAGATGATCTCTTTTAAGGAGAGATCGAACCTTCACAAACTTTCCGAGGCACTCCACAAAGCTCTTGGGTGCTCAACGGCGACGCCTAGCCATCTAGGACCGTAGAGTCCAAGAGTAACGAATGCGCACAACGAGATCGACGATTTGCACAAGTGCTCAAGAAGTGGCTTGCTCTCTAATTTGAATCTCTCTCAACCCACAAATGGATTTGGTAATTAGAGGTCAATCACTCACTAAGAGAGGGTTGGAAAGTGCTTTGGAAGCTCTAGAATGGGTGTGGGGTTCAGCAGAATCAGCAGCCCTCAAGAGAGAGGGCTTGGGGGTATTTATAGCTCCACCCACGAAACTAGCCGTTTTCTAGCCGTTGGTCTGAAAACTTGAAGGTCGGAACTTCCGGTCTAGATCTCGGAACTTCCAACGTTCACTAGAAACACTGTTCATAGAGGTATAACGACTACTTTTCAGACAGTGTCGGAAGTCGGGTCGGAACTTCTGACACGTCAGAACTTCCGGGAGATAACCGGAACTTCCGACGAGCTTGCGACAGGGAGGCTGAGCAGGTCGAGATCCCATTGTCGGAACTCGCGTCGGAACTTCCGACGCTTACAGTGTCGGAACTCGGGTCGGAACTTCCAACGCTGGGAGTGTCGGAACTCGGGTCAGAACTTTCGACGCTGGGAGTGTCGAAACTCGAGTCGGAACTCGGGTCGGAACTTCCAATGCTGGGAGTGTCGGAACTCGGGTCGGAACTTCCAACGCTGGGAGGACAGACTTGCTGAAAATCCCAGTGTCGGAACTTCTGACTTTAAGGTCGGAACTTCCGACGCTGGAAGTTGACAGCAACCTCTCTAAGTGTTCGTGAAGTGATTTTGTGTCTCTCATTTGATTTTATTTTATACTTGAGCACTTATGAAGAATCATCTACTCTATGTTGCATCCCTCTTAATAGTACGACTTTCCTATTTACTCAAGATAAATTGAAAAACAAGTTTTAAACCTCTTGAGTTGATTTCCATCGAATCGAAGCCGCTTCTCTTCATCTCCTTTATTTAGAGGAATGCTTGTCAAGATAAAGAGTAGATATCCCTCGAGCATAGCCAACTTGAGCATGTGACTTGACTCCATACAAGTGATATGATGAAATCCCAAATGTGTCAAGTCACTTCAATCAATATTGTTGCTAGGAATGTTGATTCTCCACTCAATGTAATCTTCAAGCTTGATTGATTCTTCGACTAAATGCAAGTACTTTCTTCTTCACCCTAGCTAGGTTCTTCGGTCGCCAAGCCGTCGCTTGCCCTTCACCCTTGCTTAGTACCTCGAAGACTCTTTCCTTGCTATCTTCATCATCTTCAAGCCATTCAATCACATTTTGCTTTGAATCCTTTGTTAGCACACATATGAACCATGATTATCCCACAATAGAGTAGCCTTTTCATCAATAACATTCTCATTGTTGTCTTGTGCTTGTGACATGAAAATAATACAACAATCCATCATTTTGGCTTTGCATTTCATTTCAAATACATTGTGAGATAAGCTTATTCCTGTGTCACACTTAGCAAACATATTAGACCTTTAATCAACATTGTCATCAAGTCATCCAAAATCATATTTAAGTGCAACATGCACTTTCACTTACAAAAAAATGAAACTCTTGGAGGTGCTCTAATAAAATTATTGTTTTTGCACTTTCACTTTGGTAATAATAATCTATTTAGATCCCACCTACTAATTTCAGATGCTAACTATTATCATTAACGGATCCAAGCATGCTCAAATTAGGGAGTGATATATGTTTTGGTCAGGGGAGTAAATCGCTAACTAAAAGTAGAAATAGTTCGCTTTAACTTGTTATTTGTTTAATTATGATGATGCATCCAAAAGTGACAAAACATACTGCACAAACATCTAAAGACCAAGGAAGGATCCAAAGTTGCTAAAGTCATGATCCTTGCCGGCCTAATTTGATCCGGAAGGTTCAAAATACTTGACGACTGGCATCTCTAGTTCGCTAGAAATTGCTTCTGCCCTTGACCAGGCGATCGATGCGATTGATTATACAATATCTTTCTCGCCCTGACGTCCTCGTTATGCCGAAAATTCATCTCAGGTTTGTTTGTCTATTTATTTGTTCTCATCCTCGCAACTGTTGCAATAACGAGGAACGCTGACTTCGCTGAAATCTTAAAAACAGAATTAGCCGATGCTTTCTTCAACTCTGCCATTTCTTTGACTCACTCTCTTCTTATCTTACTTCTTAAGGGGTGTTTAGTTCACTACTTAAAAGTTGTTCACCTATCATATCAAATATTTGAATACATGCATGAACTTCATGTATATATTCAAATATTCGATATGATTTAATAATATTGTGTCACAGTAAACATATACTAATAATGGATTAATTAATGTTAATAAATTTATCTCATGGTTTCCTAACAAAATATATAATTTGTTTTTCTATTATTTTATTTTTAATAGACTACTAGGATCATGCCCGTGTGTTGCATTAGGGGAGCAAATAATATCACATATCATAATAATTTAAATTTAAACTTGTGATGAGGCACCATTCAGAGTTTGAGATTTCAAAGGCTATCATTCCCAATAGGGGTGGGATGAACGATGGACCATCTTCCCCCTTCACTGGTGATTAGGCACCATTCAGAGTTTGAGATTTCAGAGGCCTTTGCATTACTCACCATTGCACTTATAGACCTCCATATGATTAATCCACCTGAGCATCGCTGATCAATGCACACAAACTATAATAAAGGGCAAATACAACAGCATTCAAGTAGATTGATATAATGTGACTGCTAGTGGATATCATTTAAATTAGCTATTTTTAACTCTCTTCTAAAACAACAACAAAGATGGTCAAATGACCCAAGGACCATCTATATAGTATAGACCTTGAAAATACTTGCAAGTAGTGAGCACCTGGCGAAAAAATAGTAATTTCAGAATATATCCAGCAATCTTAATTTTTTTTTACTGAATGGATTCCGTCTCCGTGAATTTAAGAAGTCACAGTGATTTGTGCATTGTGTTCCATTGTTTTAATATGTTTGCTAAACTTTGAAAGTGCATGTTGCACTTAAGCATGGTTTTGGATGACTTGATGACAATGTTGATTAAAGGTCTAGTGTGTTTGCTAAATGTGACACAGGAAAAAGTTTATCTCACAATGTATTTGAAATGAAATGCAAAGTCAAATAATGGATTGTTGTATGATATTCATGTCACAAGCACAAGACAACAATGAAAACGATATTGATAAAAGGCTACTCTATTATGGGACAATCATGGTTCATATATGTGCTAACAAAGGATTCAAAGCAAAATGTAATTGATTGGCTTGAGATGGTGAAGATAGCAAAGAAAGAGTCTTCGAGGTACTAAGCAAGGGTGAAGGGCAAGCAACGGCTTGGCGGCCAAAGAACCTAGCTAGGGTGAAGAAGAAAGTACTTGCATTTAGTTGAAGGATCAACCAACCTTGAAGATTACATTGAGTGGAGAATCAACATTCCAAGGAACAATATTGATTGAAGTGACTTGACACATTTGGGATTTCATCATATCACTTGTATGGAGTCATGTCACATTCTCAAGATGGCTATGCTCGAGGAATATCTACTTCTAAACATGACAAGCATTCCTCTAAATGTAGAAAGTGAAGAGAAGCGACTTTGGTTCAATGGAGATCAACTCAAGAGGTTTAAAACTTGTTTTTCAATTCATCTAGAGTAAATAGGAAAACCATACTATTAAGAGGGATGCAACATATGGTAGATGATTCTTCATAGGTTCTCAAACCAACCCAAGTGAGACTTGAGAGAGGTAGAACTGACTTTCACCTTGTGTTGTCTATTTCTGCATTCAGAGTCCATACCGGACATACCGAACGTGTCCGGTATTTGCTGACTTCTCAGTTCCTCTTTGTGGTGGAACATCGAAAGTTCCGATATTTAACCGGAAGTTCCGACTCTTTTAGAACAGCAGACTCCAGATCTCTGTCTCTGCCTCATCAGAAGTTCTGACGTTTCTTATTGGAAGTTCCGACCTTTAACTGGGGTTTGTTAGTTGGTTAGTTAAGTGTTTTATCTCGAAGTATAGTCATACCGGACGTGTCCGGTATTAGCCGGTAGTACCGACCGTGGTTGTTGGTAGTACCGCTATTTAAGGGCAGTTCGCAAGCTTGCTGGTCTTGGCCAGTATTTGGCCTACCGGTAGTACCGACCTTTATCCGGTAGTACCGGCCCTTTGGTTGGTAGTACCGTGATATATTCACAATAGAGCAAAGTCTCGGGTCCTAGCAGAGTTTGACCTACCAGTACTACTGGACTTTGGGACCGGTACTACCAACAACTACCAGATCAAAGCCAACGACTAGTAACAGCTAGTTTCGTGGTGGGGCTATAAATACCCCAAGCCTTCTCTTTTGAAGGCTGCTGATTTTGCTGGTTCCCACACTCATTCTAGAGCTTTCAAAACACTTTCCAACCCACTCTTAGTGAGTGATTAACCTCTAATTGCTAAATCCATTTGTGGGTTGAGAGAGATTCAAAATTAGACAGGAAGCCACCACTTCAGCACTTGTGCAAATTGTCAATCTTGTTGTGCACATTCATTACTCTTGGACTCTACGGTCCTAGACGGCTAGGCGTTGCCGTTGAGCACCCAAGAGATTTGTGGAGTGCCTTGAAAAGTTTGTGAAGGTTCGATCTCTCCTCAAAAGAGATCATCTAGTGGAAGGAGCATTGCAGGTGAAATAAATCGCGGCTCGAGTGACCAGTGGTGTCCTATAGAGCCCACCTTTGTGGTAGCTCGCAGCCGGCTCAACGGAGAGTACGACCCGAGGGGGTGCCGAACTTCAGTAAAACAAGTATCGTGTCTTCTCTTTTTATTCCTTTCGATATTTGTGTGGCTCGAGCTTTCTCTGCAGGTTCTGTGTGTTGAGCATATGAAGGACCGAGAAGCAATAGCAAGGCGACCAGAGGGGGGGGGGGGTGAATGGGAGCTCAAAAATTTCTCTCGAAACTTTGGCCTTTGTCCCACAGATCAACCCCAAAAGCTACGAATGAAAACCGTGATGCCCACGACCCTTGGAAGTGGGTGGATGATCCCTAGGATCACAGCGAGTCACCACAAAGCAAAAACAAACAAAACGTCAAAAGCACCAGCACAAGTTCAACCCTCAAAAACCAAGTCTTGAACGTAGATAGACGGCTACGTCGAGAAATCCCCAAATACCTATGCAAACAAGTAGCAAAGATACCTAGAGAGGTTCCTTGATCAACTCTGGGGCCAAACGAGAAGTCCGAAATCCAAGCGAAGAAGCCGGGAGAGCAAACACACTGAACCGCAACAAGCAGCCGAATCCCGGACTGTCCGGCCCTGGGGTCCCGGACTGTCCGCACCAGGCCAGACTGTTCGCGGTTCACTAGCGGACTGTCCGCCGGCAGAAAACACAAAACAACACGAGTGCTGTAAGTCCCCTGGACGTTCCCGGACTGTCCGCGAACTCCAACGGCGGACTGTCCGCCGGTCAAAAGGAACTAGTCCAACAGCGCGGACTCAGGCTACTGATCCAGCCGACCCCGACGCGCGGACTGTCCGCGGGAGGAACAGCGGACTGTCCGCGACCTCCCAGTGAGGGCGATTTTGTTCGCCCCTCACACAACTCTTCCCAAATCTGAATCAAATCACAATCCCGTGTTTCCAAACTTGGAGAGAATGATCACGAGGTAGTTAGAAGACTATCCCCAAGAAATCATCCGCTCAAATCGATTCAATCACCGGGAAATCGAAAGGGGAGGAGTATGAACGAAAAAGCGCCACGAAAACAAAATCAACCTGATCTACTTATTTGTGGGGAGTTAGATGAATTCCTTCGGTGGAAATGATCTCCTCACTATAAAGAACAAGTTGATTCAAACGAATTTCGCAAAGACGCAATAGAGAGGGAGATTGAGTGATGGGAAAATCGCGGAGAAACGAAGAACGCGAAGAACACGAACAAAATGCGAATCAAGTCATGGATCTGCATCCGTGTGGCTACCACATGCTACAACAGTGAGATTACGGTCTCACTTCCTCAAAATCTCCAGTACACAGAGGTATGGTTCTCTGCGGATCTCAGTAGCTACAACAGAGGATTGGGAGAGCAGGAAACCCTAGAAGCAAAGAGCAAATGACTGAGATGGATGGGGAGGTGAGTGTCTCCCCCTACTTATCCTAATTCTAATTCCCACTCTACCCCTAACTAATTACAGAGCGAACCAGCTAAACCCTAGGGTTATTCTGGACCAACTCGTGGTAGGTGGTGATCCGACGACCATGCCCGCACAACTGGTAGCGTTGCCTCGATGCAACCTCCCCGATTGCCGCCACGTGCCGCCACCGCTCTGCTTGTCCTTTTCCCGGACTTCGCCCCCGGTTTTGAGGCCCAAACCAGAAAACCTACCTTCACAGCCAACCCCCGGTTTTGATGCCCAAACCGGGAAACCGGCCATCCATGGCCTGAGTTTTGTGGCCCAAACTCAGCAAACCCGCAACACCCAGGTTTTGAGGCCCAAACCTGGAAACCGTCCTCAGTTCGAGTTTTGTGGCCCAAACTCGGAAACCATCAGTGCCCAGGTTTTGAGGCCCAAACCTGGAAACCGTCCACTCGGTGGTTTTTCTATGGCTCAACCACCAAACCGAGCCGTAGATGGGATGCACCCCCTGTGCACCCCGTCCACCCACAAGTCTTCGCTCGTCGCTGTCCCAGGCTGTCAGCCACCACAGCTGATCCTCAGGCCACCGGTCCCTCAGTCCAAGCCTCACGTCCGCCCTTCGCCACTCTCGGTCCATCGGCACGGCACGTCTCTACTTGACCTTCACCTCGCCTTTGATCACTGTATCCGTGCTCGACACCTGCACAACACAAGCCAAAAACATGCGCATTATCCCGGTTGACAATCACTCATCACTCAGAGACTCAGCATACACCCATGTATCCGCAATCTCTCCCTTGATGAGTGCATTGTCAACTACCAACACAAATCATAATGGAATCGAGGAAGGAAGAAGAAAGAGAGAGAACTCGACCAAATGACCCAAAAGCATAGCAAAGCCGAAGAAGGTCAAGTGGAAAGAGCAAGACAACTTGGTTCCCAAAGACATGGGCAACGGCTCGACGCGACCAAGCAAAGCAAAGCTAGCCCTCAAGAAGAGGTAGAACAGGCTCAACACCGCTAGAAGGAAAGCTTGATACCAACTGTTATCAACTCAAGGAAAAAAAGTTTGATACTAATTGAAGAACTGAAAACGTTTGCTAGTCCCTCAAGAAAGAGGCAAAGGCTCAACACAACTAGCAAAAACGCTCCATACCAACTGAAAATCAAGCTCAACAACTCAGGAACGAGCAAACTTCAAACTACTCAAATAGTGCACACAACCAAGAAAGCACATGATTTGCAATATTTTCTCCCCCTTAGTTGAAAATGCACTATCAAGCAAGTTTCTCCCCCTTGACAGAATAACTCCCCCTTCCAAAATGCATATGAGTCGGAAATGCAAGTTAGCAGCTTCAGGCATATAGTCGATAGAATATGAAGATGCTAGTCAAAATGCTGATCCGATGACTCAGAGTATGCACAGAATGCTAACAGAGGCTCAAACTGATCACTAAATACGAAATTTGAACATTTGAGCAAAAGAGCATTTTTCAGCCAAAAGAAGGTATTCACCATCCAAATAGTACTAAGCATGTATAGACAGGAAGTCGAACAAGTTCTAAACATTTATACAAGGTGAACTACCCCTAGCACAGTTCAATCATCATGCTGCGGAATGAAACATACACTTGTGTATTCAAATTTTATCGGAGTTGCAGCGGTGAAATTACACAAGTTCAAAATCAGCATGTGATTGCGAGAGGTTGAAAGCTTGTCATTGCCTAACTTTTCAACTATGCGAAGCCTATGCAAAAGCAATCAGAAGCTTAAAACAACAGTTTCGGTCATACACTACACAGCTCAAGTTTAACTCATAGTGCAATGAGAAACAGTCCCGAAACTGTGATGTGCTGACAAGCAATCCCATCTCGATCTTTCCAAAAATACTTAGCTTGGTTCATTTTAATAATAGAATATGAACAGACCAAGCAAGTGAAAGACTCAGAACTAGAGACATAGCAACCTAACATATATGAAAAGCACAGGTGAACACAACCTACACATGCTAGTTGCATATCTCAATGGTGAACATTTTCAAGTTTTATGTTCATTAATCATATTCACCGTTCAGAAAATAGCTCAGCTCACAACATGTATCAGTGATCAGAAAGAGCATAAGCTACAAGCATCATCATAAAGCATCGGAGCATACACTAAGCCTAGCACAGTCACATTCTAAAGATTATATACATGAAGCTCTGAATGTAAATATGCAAGATGGAATGCAGAAAAGATATCAAATGAAAAACAACAAGTTAGTTTATGATACAAGAACCAAAATGTTTCCCCCATCTAAAAGGGGAAACACACACCAAGCTCACCTCTCAACCTAGCAAAAGTTGATTGGTCCAAAGGCTTGGTAAAAATATCAGCCAACTGATGATGAGTATCGACATGGCGAAGGTCGATATCACCCTTCTCATAGTGGTCTCACAGAAAATGAAAGCGCACATCAATGTGTTTGGTCTTAGAGTGCAGCACGGGGTTCTTAGCAACGCTAATCGCACTCGTGCTGTCACAAAGTAAAGGAACGCGAGAAAAGCTCAGACCAAAATCACGCAAAGTGGCCATCATCCAAAGCAACTGGGAACTGCAGCTAGCCGCAACAACATACTCAGCCTCCGTGGTAGACTGGGTGACACTAGACTGCTTGCGAGAAGACCACAATATAAGAGAAGAACCAATAAGCTGACAAGTCCCAGAAGTGGACTTGCGCTCAATGCGACAACCAGCAAAATCGGCATCGGAATAACCGCAAGGGGAGAGGGTAGAAGAAGCAGAATACCAAATCCCAAACTCCGGTGTGAAGCATAAGTACCTTGTGAGCATCTAGGCCCCCAATGAGTTTCGGTGATTGGATGACAACGGTAAATTACTATGACTAACGTGTGTTTTGCAGAAACAGTTGAGTTAGGTCATGGTAATGATGATCGTGAGGACACTATGGTATTCATGTCCCCTTATTGATGGAATTCGTTCGGTTTTCAAAGGATGGACGATGAAGACGGTGATAGGCTAGTTCTAAGTGTCATTTGGTGTTGAAGGACACTTAGAGTAGCATAGGTCTTTGTTTTACTTTTGGCCGTACTATAAAGAGGGGTTTGAATGGGTAGCTTGACCTAGGTGAGACTTTTGAGTTAGGTGTGGTGCACACTTGTTAACCAAAGCCCTAGGTGGCTTAGAAAGGTCCCTAAGATCATAAGGAAGAAAGTTCGTGAAGGGAGCGTCGCAAACCGAAGTCGTTTTGGACTTCTATTTGCGACCGGACGCTCGAACCCTAGTGACCGGACGCTGGGGCATGCGTCCGGTCCGTAGGTTGGCTGAGGGGCAAGTCTGGTTGCGACCGGACTCACCCTCAGCAATCAATCGGACGCACCAGGAGGGTGAGTTTGGTCGCGTCCAGAGAGGTTCCAGAAGGGAATATTGTTGACCGGACGCGTCCGGTCAGTGGTGATCGGACGCATGGTTGCGTCCGGTCAGCACTTCGTACAGGTGTCAGGCTAGACGTCACGTAGCCGTTAGGCACTGACCGGACGCGTCCGGTCACCCCGACAGGTGCGTCCGGTCAGTGCATAACTGGCTGGACTTACCCCTTCATGCATGTTTTGAGTTGGGGGGTATAAATATGTCTCCCCCTCTTTCATGCTGTCTCTCTTGCTCATTTGAAAGGTTGCCAAACACATTGTGATTGCAAGTGAGTGCAAGAGGCCTAGTGAGGTTGAGAGATTTGATAATTGAGTGATCAAACATCTCATTAGTGAATAGAGAGTAGCAAGTGTGCATCCACCCATCTCATTAGCCTTGCGTTGGTCAAGTGAGAGTTCTTGCTTGTTACTCTTGGTGATCGGCATCACCTAGACGGCTTGGTGGCGATCGGAGAGCTTGGTGATCATCCGGAGGCATTGTGGATGACCCAAGCCAAGTTGTGACCGGTAGCGAGCGATTCACCGGGCCGGAGTGGTGAAGAATCAGCTCGTAGTGAGCACTTGATCCTTGCGCGGATCAAGGGGGAGCGATACCCTTGCGCGGGTGCTCCAACGAGGACTAGGGGGGTGTGCCGACACCTTGATACCTCGGCAAAAAGATCGTTTTGTCATCTCTACTCCTTTACCTACGCATTTACTTTCAAGCAATTCAATTTCGCATTACTACTTGTTGTTCATTCACCATTGGATTGCTTTGCTAGAGTAGGAGTGGCATAGTCTTGATCTTTTCTGCGGTAGAATTAAGAGAAACACACTTCTAGGCACTAGGGGGTTAATTGGGGCTTGATAGGTTTTATTCTTGCAAGAAGTTTTAGAAAAGCCCAATTCACCCCCCCTCTTGGGCATCTTGATCCTTTCAATTGGTATCGGTGCCTTGTGCTCTCGATTTAGGCTTAACCGCCTAGAGTTAAGATGTCCAGAGGTGATGGATCACCTCCCATGTTCGAGGGAGATGACTTTCCATATTGGAAAATCCGTATGGAGTCATACCTAGAAGCGGTTGATGTTAAATGCCGCGAAGCAGCCATAACCGGGTTCCCCAAACCCAAGGAGGGCACTAGCCTCATGCCACATGAGGAAGAAAATGAGAAGTGGAATGCAAAGGCCAAAAACATTCTCTTTAGAGGCATTTGCAAGGATGTGTTTAACCACGTCCGAAACCACAAGAATGCCCATGATCTATGGGATAACATTTGTGCTCTCCATGAGGGGACCAAGAGCGAGCGTGAGGAGAGATATCTTTTAGTTTTGCAAAAGCTTCATTCCTTTGATATGCATGCTAATGAAAATGCAAATGAAATGTACTCACACTTGAATGTTCTTGTAGAAGAACTCAATGGACTTGGCCTCACACAAATGCAACCATCCGATGTTGTGAGGAAGATCCTTTGTGTCCTCCCAATTGACAAATATGGACACATTGTGACGGTGCTACATCAAGGCGATCTTTCCACCGCTACAGCAACTCAAATCTTGGGAAAGATCAATGCGCATGAGATGTACATGCACATCACACCAAGTGGTGGCTCTTCCACCGACAAGAAGAAGGACTTGGCCTTCAAAGCAAGCCATGACAAGAAGGGCAAATCAAAGGCTATTGAGGTGCATCATGAGAGCTCAAGTGATGAAGAGGATGATTCCAACATCGCTCTCATGGTGAGGAAGACCACCAAGATGTTGAAGAAGCTTCACAAGAGCGGAGTCAACTTTGACTCAAGAAAGAAGAAGTTCTTCACAAGTAGCAAGAGGAGGCCAATCTCCGAGATGGATTGCTACAATTGCGGTGAGCTTGGCCATCTTGCTCATCAATGCCCCAAGCCCAAGAAAGAAAGCTACAAGAATAAGAACAAGGGCAAGAAAGATGACTCATCTAGCGAAGATGAGAGGAAGAATGAGAAGTCCTACAAGAAGGATGGCAATAAGAATAAGCAATACCACAAGAAAGGTGGCAAGGCCTACATTGTTGGTATTGGCTCACCGACATTGACTCCTCCAGTGGCTCATCAAATGAAGATAGTGATGATGAGAAGGAGAAGGTGACCGCTCTAGTGATTGGGACTTCTACTCCACCACCTCCACCGTCGCCATCATCCTCTACACACCTATGCCTCATGGCAAAGGGTGATCGAAAGGTACAAAGTGATGATGAGAGTGATGGAGAGTTCAAAGCTCCCACTTATGATGAACTTGTTGAATTGCTAAAGAACTACACTAAAATCGTAAGGAAGACTAGAGCTAAAAATGATAGGCTTGTTCATGACAATGAAGCTGTTATTGAAAAATATGAGAATGCTATGCATGCTAGTGATAAGTTGAAAAATGAACTTGCCACTATGACATCTTCCATCAAGGAGCTCAAGTCCTCTGCGGATACATGGGTGTATGCCGAGTCTCTGAGTGATGAGTGATTGTCAACGGGTTTGATGCGCATGTTCTTTGGCTTGTGTTGTGCAGGTGTCGAGCACGGAGACAGTGATCGAGGGCAAGGTGAAGGTCAAGTTGAGACGTGCCGTGCCGACGGACTGGGTGCGATGAAGGATGGGCGTGCCGTGCGGCGGACGTGCCATGCCGATGTATCGAGCAGTGAAGGGCGGACGTGAGGCTTGGACTGAGGGACCGGAGTGCCTGAGGATCAGCTGTGGTGGCTGGCAGCCTGGGACAGCGACGAGCGGAGACTTGCGGGGCACGGTGTTGCTCGGGTCGAGGACCTGGGGACACGTGTCGGTGGACGGGGTGCACGGGCGGTGCATCCCCTCTACAGCTCCGGTTTGGTGGTTGAGCCAGGGAAAAACCACCGGGTGGACGGTTTCCGAGTTTGGGCCTCAAAACTCGGGTGCTCGGTTTCCAGGTTGAGCCACAAAACCTGGGCGCGGACGGTTTTCGAGTTTGGCCACAAAACTCGGGCGATGGGCCGGTTTCCGAGTTTGGGCCTCAAAACTCAGGCGCTGCGGGTTTCTGAGTTTGGGCCACAAAACTCAGGCTGGTGGGCTGGTTTCCCGGTTTGGGCCTCAAAACCGGGGGTTGCTGGAAAAGGCTGGTTTCCCGGTTTGGGCCACAAAACCGGGGGTGCAGAGCGAGGACGGCACGTGGCGGCAATCGGAAGGTTGCGTGGAGGCAACGCGGACGAGTTGTGCGGGCGTGGCCGTTGGATCTACCTACCACTTAAGTTGGTCCAGAATAACCTTAGGGTTTAGCTGGTTCGCTCTGTAATTAGAATAGAGAGGGGAAGAGTAGGAAATAGACTTAGGCTAGAATAGGATAAGTAGTCAGGGGAGACACTCTCCTCCCATATCTCAGTTATTTTCAGTTTTAGCCATCTCATTTGCTTCCTGCACTTAGGGTTTCCTGCTCTCCCATCCCCTGCTGTAGCTGAGATCCACGGAGAGACTTGCAACTCTGTGTACTGTTGATTTTGAGGAAAGGAGGCCGTAACCTCCTTGTCGTAGCGTGTGTTTGCGCTTCGGCTTGCAATTCGTGGGTGTGATTCGCGTTTTGTTCGTGTTCTTCGCGGAATCCTTTTTCCCCACGATTTTCCCGTCGCTTGATCTCTTTGCTCGGTTCATTTTTGCAATTCCGTTTGAACTGGTTTGTTCTAGATCATGAGGCACTTCTTTCCACCGAAGGAATCATCCTCTAACCTCACGGTCTAGGAGATCGATCGATTTTTCGTTTCGGGTCAAGTTTTCTCCCTTCCCCCGAAATTCTTCGATTCATCGATTTGGAGATAGGTTCGAGCCATGATCTCTTAGAGATAGCTCACTATACTCTTTGTGACTCTTCTCACCAAGTTTGATCCCTAGAGGATTTGTTTTGGGTGAGATCGAGTCGAATCGGTGAACGAACAGCCTGAATCGGGGTGACCGGACGCTGCCTGTTCAACGACCGGACGCTGTCAGTGA
This sequence comes from Coix lacryma-jobi var. lacryma-jobi, assembly GCA_009763385.1. Taxonomy (NCBI): domain Eukaryota; kingdom Viridiplantae; phylum Streptophyta; class Magnoliopsida; order Poales; family Poaceae; genus Coix; species Coix lacryma-jobi. The sequence goes on from CM019823.1 coordinate 115,175,333, forward strand.
GTCCGGTCGATGAACACCTTCGCTGTGTTCGGTTCGTGACTTGACCGGACGCACCTTTCGCTAAGTGACCGGACTCGCTCATTGTACTGTTCACTTGGCTTGTATTTTGTGACCGGACGCACTGCTCTCGACCGGACGCTCGTCTCTGGTGAGTCCGGTCAGAAACAGTAAGCTCCGAAAACTGTTTTTGCACGACCGGACGCAGGCAGAGTCCGGTCAGTGCTGGTTCGACGCGTTTTCGTCCGCAGTTTGTTCGTTCGTCTTTCGATTCGAGATTCGTTTGTTGCGTTGGATTCCTAACTTCGTGCTCTACAGAATTTGGGCTTCCCGCTTTACAAAATAGCCTGAATCCCCCTCGCGTTGCTCGGGGGAGGTTGAGGTTACCCAAAACCCATCCCGTCACTAGTTGACTTGCGTGAACTTGGGTGAGGAAGTTTTTGTGGTGCCTCGCTGTGATCCCAGGGATCATCCACCCTCTTCCAAGGGTCGTGGGCATCACGTTTTTGGTAGTAGCTCTTGGGGATTGATTTTGGGACACTTGAACAAAAGTTTCGTGAGAAATTTTATTGGCTCCCATTCACCCCCCCTCTGGTCGCCTTGCTTTTGCATTCTCGGTCCTTCATCCTCTAACAAGGAGCTCAAAGCTAAAAATGAAAAACTTGATAACATGCATAGTGATCTTACTACTAGTCATACTTTGCTCAAAGAACAATACACTCAAGTGAAAGTTGATTATGATACCCTCACCGTTGCTTATGATATGCTTTCACATGAGGCACTTGATGCTCCTAACCTTGTTGTTAAGTGTGATATAGCTACATCTTGTGAGGACTTGGTTAGTGAGCATGATGAGCAAAAGGCTAGTAGCAAGGGCAAGAAAGTGGTGGTGGCCGATCACTTTGATGACTATGTCAAGATCAAGAATGAGAATGCAAAGCTCAAGATTGATCTAGAAAAGCTTACCACCACCAAGCAAGTTGTCATTCAAACTCATGATGATGACTATAGCATGACACTTGAGCTAGACATGCTAAAAGAAGAGAACAAGAGATTGAAGATGGAGAGGGATTACAAGATGGCACCATCTCAATTGGAGCTCCAACAAGAGAATGACAAGCTCAAGAGAGAGAAGGAGCACCTTACCACCGGGTTGAAGAAATTCACCAAGGGGCAATGTCTTCAAAGTGAGCTACTCATGAACATCGTGATGAAGACAAATAGAAATGGCATTGGCTTTCTTGAAGAAAACATGAAGCAACGCAAGAGCATCACAAAGCCAAAGAAGAAGAAGATTGGAAGATGCTATGAGTGTGGAAAGGAAGGACACTTTGCTCATGATTGTGAAGAGCCTAAACCTACTCCCTTGCCCAAGCATGCTAGGCCCTTTGCTTTCAATGCTCACTACATGCTTAGACAAGATTCTAGTGGCAAGATGAAAGTTATGTTCATGGGGCCTCCTAACAAGAATAGGCCAAAGCAAATTTGGGTTGCAAAGTCACTGGTAGAGAAGGTTAAGGGACCTTGACAAGTTTGGGTTCCAAAAGTTCAAGCTTGATTTCTTGTGTGTGTAGGTGAACTATAAGACCGGTGGATCTCATTGGGTGATTGATAGTGGTTGCACACAACATATGACCGGTGATCCCCGGATGTTCACCTCACTTGAAGAGAATGTCAATGACCAAGAAAAGATAACATTTGGTGACAACTCAAAGGGCAATGTCAAGGGATTGGGCAAAGTGGCTATATCAAATGACCATACCATCTCCAATGTGCTTCTAGTTGCATCATTGAGCTTCAACTTGCTATCTGTTGGGCAACTATGTGATCTTGGCTTTCAATGTTTGTTCACCGACAAAGAAGTGATTGTGACCAAGAAAGATGATACACAAGTGATATTCAAAGGTTTTAGATACAACAATCTCTATCTAGTGGATTTCTCCTCCGAAGATGCCAACTTGAAGACATGTTTGTTCACTAAGCAATCACTTGGTTGGCTATGGCATAGAAGATTGGCACATGTTGGAATGAACACTCTCAACAAGCTATTGAAAAAGGATTTGGTTAGGGGCTTGAAGGATGTCAAATTTGAGAAGGACAAATTGTGTAGTGCATGTCAAGTCGGCAAGCAAGTTGCAAACACTCATCCAACCAAAGCCTTTGTATCAACATCAAGAGAGTTAGAGCTACTTCACATGGATCTATTTGGGCCAACAACATATGCTAGCTTGGGTGGAAATCTCTATTGCCTAGTGATTGTTGATGACTTTTCAAGATACACTTGGGTATTCTTTCTTCATGACAAATCCGAAGCAACCCCTTCATTCAAGAAGTTTGCCAAGAGAGCCCAAAATGAGTTTGACTTGAAGATAAAAAAGATAAGAAATGACAATGGAAGAGAGTTCGACAACACCCACATTGAGGAATATTGTGATGAAGTTGGGATCAAGCATGAAGTCTCCGCAACCTACACACCACAACAAAATGGGGTAGTTGAGAGGAAGAATCGGACTCTAATCACCCTAGCAAGAACAATGCTAGATGAGTACACTACACCGGAAAGATTTTGGGCGGAAGCAATCAACACCGCTTGCTATGCATCAAACCAGTTGTTCTCCCATCGTCTCCTTGGCAAGACCCCCTATGAGTTACTCAACAACAAGAAGCCGGATATATCATTCTTTAGAGTGTTTGGGTGCAAATGCTACATCTACAAGAAGCGCCAACACCTAGGGAAGTTTCAACGCCGATGTGATATTGGTTTTCTTGTTGGTTACTCATTGAAGTCCAAAGCATATCGAGTATTCAACCATGCCACCGGGATGGTAGAAGAAACATATGATGTGGAATTCGATGAATCTAATGGCTCTCAAGGAGAGCATGGAAATCTTGATGATGTAGGTGATGAACCATTGAGGGAAGCAATGAAGAACATGCCGGTTGGAGCCATCAAGCCTAAAGATGATGATGATGATGTGCAAGTCATTGACAAGCCATCCTCATCCAATGTACTGCATGTTGATGACAAAGATGGGAGGGATCCATTTGAGGATACTCATGTCTCCCATGATCAAATGGTGGTACAAGCTCAAGATGTTGATGCTCCACAAGCGGCCCCTCAAGTGGTTGATCGAAGGACTACTCCTCTACTACAAGCACATCCTCAAGATCTCATCATAGGGAGTCCAACAAGGGGTGTAATGACTCGATCTCAAAAACTTGCTTTATTTATTGAACATCACTCCTTTGTGTCTCTTGTTGAGCCTACCATTGTAGATGAAGCTCTAGGTGATCCGGATTGGGTGAATGCTATGCATGAAGAATTAAACAACTTCACCCGCAACCAAGTTTGGACACTTGAAGAGCGACCCAAAGCGCAAGAGTCATTGGAACAAAATGGGTGTTTAGAAACAAGCAAGATGATCAAGGCAAGGTTGTTAGAAACAAGGCAAGGCTAGTGGCAAAGGGGTTCTCTCAAGTTGAAGGTTTGGATTTTGGAGAGACCTTTGCACCGGTTGCAAGACTCGAAGCCATTCGTATCCTCCTTGCATATGCATCACATCATGACATTAAATTATATCAAATGGATGTGAAAAGTGCATTTTTAAATGGCTTCATAAATGAACTAGTCTATGTAGATCAACCTCCCGGGTTTGAAGACCCTAGATATCCTAATCATGTTTACAGGTTGTCCAAGGCGCTATATGGGCTCAAGCAAGCCCCAAGAGCATGGTACGAGCGCCTCCGGGACTTCCTCATTGAGGAGGGCTTCACCATTGGGAAGGTCGACACCACACTATTCACCAAAAAGCTTGATGGAGAGATCTTCATTTGTCAAGTCTATGTTGATGATATCATCTTCGAGTCAACAAATGAAGCCTATTGCAAGGAATTTGGTCACTTGATGTCGAAGGAGTTCAAAATGTCCATGGTTGTAGAGCTCACATTATTCCTAGGCTTCCAAGTCAAGCAATTGAAGGAGGGGACTTTCATATCTCAAGAGAAGTATACAAAAGACCTCCTCAAGCGCTTCAACATGGATGATTGCAAGCCTATCAAGACTCCAATGCTAACAAACGGACATCTCGACCTAGATGTGGGAGGTAACCCGGTTGACCAAACTCTCTACCGTTCTATGATTGGTAGCCTGTTATATTTGACCGCATCTAGGCCCGATATCATGTTTAGTGTGTGCATGTGTGCTCGCTTTCAAGCCAATCCTAGGGAATCACATCTCATAGCGGTGAAGAGAATCCTTAGGTACCTAAAGCACACCCGAAGCATTGGCCTTTTGTATCCCAAAGGAGCTAACTTCCAACTCATTGGGAATTCCGATTCGGATTACGCGGGTTGCAAAGTAGATAGAAAAAGCACATCCGGAGGGTGCCATTTGCTTGGGAGATCACTAGTTTCATGTAGTTCTAAGAAGCAAAATAGTGTGCCCTTGTCTACCGCCGAGGCAGAATACATTGCCGCGGGTGCTTGTTGTGCACAAATCCTTTATATGAAACAAACTCTGTTAGACTATGGTATAGTTCTAAAAAGGGTACCTTTGTTGTGTGACAATGAGAGCGCGGTTAAGCCTACTAACAACCCGGTTCAACACTCTCGCACAAAGCACATAGATATTCGCCATCATTTTCTTAGAGACCATGTTTCCAAGAAAGACATTTCCTTAGAGGGAGTTAGAACGGAAGATCAATTGGCGGATATCTTCACAAAACCCCTAGATGAGAACACCCTTTGTAGATTGCGAATTGAGCTTAATGTGCTTGATCTAAGTAACTTTGTCAAAAGGTGAAAGGGGGTCGTCTTTGCATTGCATTGTATAATATGCCATGGTTAAATTATGTTATGCACATAGGCTTGTCAGACGTGGTTAAGATAACCGCCCTAAAAAGCGTGTGAAGAAGCTTACCCATGAGCAAACTTGACAAGCAACCTAGATTCAAATTCCGTATTGCATTGCATATGCATGTGTGTTTGCTTTGCCGTTTCTTTTCGGTTATGTCTTGAGCAACCGCTGTGTTCGTCCACCGCTAGAGGGAGCATTTGAGGCTCCTAATGGTTGAGACCCCTAGTTTTGGTGGGCACATGTTGTCTTCTCGGAGTTTTATTGCCTACTTTGTGTAGAAAACTAAATTAGCCTATGGCAAAATATTTGAAAAACTTGAGGGTTTGAGAGAGGTCTCTCCGCTAGGTTCCAACTGGTGTTTATTTGCGTCTTATTTGAGTTGGAACTTGGTTGGAAGAAGTCGGCGCGAAAAATCTAGTCAAAATAGGGTTTTCCCTGTGATCGGACGCTGCGATCGGACTCATCCCGTGCGTCCGGTCAGTTCTTCCCTCGCGCTGAGTGAACAGTAACTTCGGCGCGTCCGGTCATGAGAGTGTGCGTGCGTCCGATCGATTGCTGTTACGGGATCGGACGCTCGGCGCGTTCGGTCGCGTGTGACAGGACGCGTTCGATCGCGGAAATCGCGTTTCGGGAGCTCTCTGTTTGTGACCGGACGTTGGGGCCTTGTGCGTCCGGTCACGTCACGTGCGTCTGGTCACAACTTAAGGGGCGCAATAACTTTATCCAACTGACGTGTGGGTCCCCTCCTCTCCTTCCTCGCTCAGCTCCACCCAACCCGCCCGACCCCCGCCGTGCCCTACCCCCACCGCGCCCGCGCCACCACCGTGACTTCTCACGCCAACCGCCGGCGCCGCATCCGCCCCACCTCTCGCCCCTGCGCCCGCGCCCACGCCCGCGCCGCCGCCCCACCTTCGCGCGCCCTCGCTCTGCTCTGTGCTCGCCGCACCAGTTCGCCGGAGCTTCGCCGACGCATCTTCAAGTTCGCCGGCGCCCGAGTTGAACTCGCCGGAGCTCCTCCCTCGTCCCTGCGCACCGCCCCCTCTCCGGCGACTTCCTTCCCAGACCGGCAAACCCTACGCAGTGAGCACCACCCCTTCCTTCATAAACCCTGCCCGCCAGGTGTTCGATGGAATGCTCCAACCATATGTTCATGCCTATTTAACCTCTTTTTGACCCTAATTCTCGCGCAGATCCTTCCGGCACGTCTTGGTGCCCGAACGTGTCGGTGTCTTCCCCCTCTTTGTTGGTTTTGTCGCGTCTCGTCAGGTAGCAAATCCCCGCCTCGTATCTCCCTTTCCTTTGCTTTGCTTCCGATAGGGCCCTCTTTTCTCTAGTTAATATATGCTTATGTATATCCCTATCTATCTATTGCAGCGAGTCGGGACCGTGTCAGTGAGCCGTGTGACAGTGACAGCTTAATCCGGGGCCATGCTCGCGGATACGGAACGAGGCCAAGCCTCTGAGGTTCAGTCCAGTTTCTCTCTTATCAGTGGCAGTGATTCTCAGTGGCAGTGAGTCTTGTCAGTGACAGTGGTTCTCCGTGGCAGTCGGTCTTGTCCGAGGTAGTGGTTCTCCTCTTATAGAGATGGCTCGCTGCAAAAACATCGGCGGAGGTCCCGGGGCAGATCCTCCTCCCCCTCGCCCTCCTCCTGGTGACAAGGGGAAGAGGCTGCAGAAGCTTGTGTCCAAGAAGCGCAAGCGTCTCGACCGTGATTCAGAGATGACACTAGCAGCAGCCCGAGCAGCCGAGCGTGCAGAGCAGGGTGGTCAGTCAGGTGGTCTCCGTATTCACGACCAGTCTTCAGAGCAGGCCAGTCAGGGCACTGGTCAGTTCAGTGGTCAGTGAGTTCGTGACCTTCTCACAGAGCAGCAGGTGCAGGCCCTGCTTCAGACCGAGGGCGGAGTTGTCCGAGTTCAGGGTCACGAGTACTCTCTCGACGACCCAGCTGAGGTCCTTCCTCTCGGCTTCCAGTTTCCGTCCGAGGCAGCCTCAGCCCTTGCAGCAGTCACAGCCGGTGGGTCAGCTCCAGAGCCCAGTTCAGCTACAGCGACCCAGGCAGAGGGTCAGCCAGTGGAGGAGCAGCCGGTTCAGCAGCCAGTCCGCTGGTCCACCTGTACCCGCACTCAGGTGTCTCCTAGACCTGAGGGGCAGAGGCGGGGTGGTCGACCCCCTCCGAGGTCACAGGGACCCCCACCTATGGAGCACTTGGACCTGCAGACCGCGACAGCACGACAGGTGCAGGCTCTGCGGTTGGTTCCGTACGAGGAGTGGTTCCCAGCCGCCAGGCACCCTCAGGCCTCCGAGGGTTTCTACACTGTTATTCAGGAGGATTTCTATAGAGCATATGTCAACAGCGGCGTCCACATCCGTCCCCACCGAGTTTGCCCGCTGGAGACTATCGTTGCAGTTGCTAGGGAGGCCATCTGTCCTATGCTATCATATCTACCTGGGTTAGCAGATCTTCTTGGACGGAGTGGTTAGTACGTTGAGGACTGGGTGCGCTAGTTTTACGCATCCCTGTGGATCTCCCCAGATCACTGGTTCCTCCACTTTACTTTTAGGGGGAGGTCCTACAGGCTCTATAGTGCTCGTGCCCGCGAGTACCTTGGTCTGACAGCCTATGCGACCAAGGTCCACATAGTTTGCTATGGAGAGAAAGAGCCACCCCGCCGTCCACACGCAGGCAAGATTCCACCAGCCGACTTGGTTCGTGCCTGCTTCCGGGAGCCGTTCGGAGAGGGGTCCAGCCGGCGTCCTCGTGACTTGACGCCGACGGCCCGTCTCGTGAACGAGGTAATGAGGCGTACTCTTCTGCCCCGAACAGGCTACAGAGAGGGATTGACCAGGATTCAGATTTGGCTAGTTCACCACTTGGTCTCCCAGCTTGAGTTCGACATTTGGGACGTAATTATTTCTGAGACGGAGGACACACTGGCAGAGGGCTTCAAGGGTCACCAGCAGCTTCCTTATGCTCACCTGATTTGTTTCCTTCTGAGGATGATGATTCCGGGACTGCTTCTAGAGCTTCTCTAGTCACCGACAGAGTTCCCTGTGTACGACACTCGCCAGATTGCCGGGGCTCGTCCAGACACTCGTCCCAGGGGTCAGCGTCAGAGGCCCGTTGTCACCGAGACTGAGGCATAGCAGGACGAGGCTGTTAGTCAGTTGGCAGAGGCTGAGCTCGCAGAGCTAGAGGCAGAGGGAGAGGACCCTGACTTTGAGGTTCCGTCTGACAGCACCGACGACGACTACGCTCCTCTTCCAAGGATGCGTCCATCGACCGCTCATGACTCAGAGGCCTCCTCCTCACATATGGTCGGCTCCAATCCAGCACTTCTTGCGATTCTTTCTCGGATGGAGCAGCAGCAGTCACGGCTTTCTGAGGAGGTTCAGCGCCACGCTGAGGAGCAGCGACGACAGGCTCAGGAGCAGGCCCAACTTGTAGAGGCACAGGCAGTGACAGCGGCTCAGGCACAGGAGCGCCAGGACGCTCTGCAGCAGCAGATGATTCAGCTTCAGACTCAGACTCTTGCTTTCATCGAGAGGATGGCGGCTCTTCCACAGTTACCTCAGTCGTCTCAGTTTCAGCTGCCGCAGCCCGGACCGTCGACCTCGTTCTACACGTCAGTTCCTCCGTCGACGGTCTCGCCCTTTCCTCAGTACCCTTAGTGGTTTACTTCACCTCTGCCTGGGCCGCAACCAGGATTCACGCCGATCCGCTCAGGCTTCACTCCTACTCAGACGGAGTCGATACTTGTGACCCCTCGGAGTCTGGAGGCTTCTTTCAGTGAGCTCACCGGCCTGCCTACCCCGCTAGAGTTTCAGTTGCCGGTGACCTCAGCTCCAGTTCCTGCTCCCGCTACTGGTACCACAGAGACACTCCCTTCCTCAGTAGCGTCGTCCGAGCCACCGGTCTCTCAGAGTTCGACTTTGCCCATCAGTTCAGTGCCTGAGCCTTCGATGACCGTGTCAGTGGCAGCGACCGAGACAGTGGACCCTCTTCCAGAGACAGAGCCTCCTCAGCCAGAGCTTGCAGCGCCAGAGGCCGCTCCCGCGTCAGCTGAGCAGACCCAGACTGCTTCCCCTACACGTCCAGTGTCCGAGGGTCAGCCAGCTCACAGTTCGTCGTCCGACGAGGAGGCTTACCTTGCTCAGTTTGAGACTTTTCCGCGCACCTCGTCGCCCGACTCGTCTGCTCCCGTCCCGCCTTCCGACCCTTAGGTTTTGGTCCTTGATGCCAAAGGGGGAGAGAGCGTTTGTTAGACTAAGGGGAGCTTGTGAGAGGGTCTCGGTTCTTTTGTGTGATCTTGCGCTCATATGCATACATGTTTATCTTTTGGCACTTGTACGGTTTGTGTATGTCTTTTGGATGTGACATGATATGTTTCACTTGTTATATACTCCATGTCACTTGTTTATGCTCAGTTGTGACATGTTATGCTTCACTCGTTATTTTCTACATGTGACTTGATTATGCTCATTTACTTTGCTTCCGCACTTATACTCCGATAAATGAGCTTGTTCATAAGTACTTATGTTAATTCTTATTATGTTGAGTACTTATGTGGACTTGGTTTGTATAAGCATGCCTAACCCTCGTTTGATCTTATTGTCACATGCTTATATGAACCGAGTTATTGAAAACCTCACCTCTCTTTCAAACATACTTGAGGTTGTCATCAATCACCAAAAAGGGGGAGATTGTGAGCATCTAGGCCCCCAATGAGTTTCGGTGATTGGATGACAACGGTAAATTACTATGACTAACGTGTGTTTTGCAGAAACAGTTGAGTTAGGTCATGGTAATGATGACCGCGAGGACACTATGGTATTCATGTCCCCTTATTGATGGAATTCATTTGGTTTTCAAAGGATGGACGACGAAGACGGTGATAGGCTAGTTCTAAGTGTCATTTGGTGTTGAAGGACACTTAGAGTAGCATAGGTCTTTCTTTTACCTTTGGCCGTACTATAAAGAGGGGTTTGAATGGGTAGCTTGACCTAGGTGAGACTTTTGAGTTAGGTGTGGTGCACACTTGTTAACCAAAGCCCTAGGTGGCTTAGAAAGGTCCCTAAGATCATAAGGAAGAAAGTTCGTGAAGGGAGATTGAAAGCCCTAGTTTGGTTTTGGCTAATTGATGAAACCTATTTGGTCTAATCCTATTACTAAGCATGTGTGTAGCTTATGAGGAAGGATTAAGACCAAGCCAAGTGGTGGAGCTAGCAAGATGGCAACCTTGGAGGAAGGTGTTGGCCATATGCATCCCAAGTGATCAAGTGCTCTACCTTTGGTGAATCACAAGAAGAAGAGAAAAGATGGAGCAAAGAAGCCCGAAGGCAAAGGTATAACCTATAGGGCTCTTTGTTTTAGTGATCAAGACACTTAGCGAGTGTGATCACATTTAGGATACATAGCCGTACTATTAAGAGGAGATTATTCATGGCTTATGCGGTGTTCAAGTGCCACTAGGTGTTCTCTAACATATCGATGCTATAGACCTAGTGAGTGACTAACAAAACCCTTGGAAAATGCTTTGCAAAATGCTAACACACGTGCACAAGTGTTGAAACACCTTGGTGTTAGCACATGGGAGCAAGGGTAGAAGTTAGAAAGCGAAGGGTGCTGAGTTTTCAGCATCGGACGCTGGCAGCGGGGGCATCGGACGCTGATCGAGCGTCCGATGGTAGACCCTAGGTTCTGTCAGAAGCTGAAGGAGCATCGGACGCTGGCAACGGACCCTGAGAAAACACTGTTGCAGAGTCCAATGCAGGTGTCGTGGCGCGAGCTTGCTCTCTAGGGAGCATCGGACGCTGGCCTGCGTCCGATGCAGAACCATCGGACGCGTCTGATGTGTTTTGGCCCTCTCTGGAACCTTTTTGTTGTGTCATCGGACGCAGGGGTCGAGCGTCCGATGCTAAGCGTCCGGCGCGTCCGATGTAAGGGTGTTTTTGCGCAGACTTGAGCAGAGGCATCGGAGCATCCGATGCTAGGCATCGGCGCGCCCGATGCCACTTTAACCAGTGCGGGAAGGAATGTGACCATTGGGATCTAACGGGCTGAATTCATAGCAGAGGGACACGTGGTGCTCATCAGAGCATCGGACGCTGAGGGAGTGTCCGATGGCCCCGACACCGGCGCGTCCGATGCTTCTGTTTCGGACCCAACGGCTAGGCCGACTTGTGTGGCCTATTTAAGGGGCTTGGCCGGCTTGCTAGGAACCACTCTTGCACATTTTGATTCCTAAGCATTCTAGTGAGCTTTGACAAGCCTCCCAACTCATCTCCCAAGTTGATTTGATAAAACCAAGTGAGATTGAGTGATCTAGTGCGTGATTTGAAAAGAGTTCAATCTAGTGGCACTAGTTCTTCGCATCGGCATTGAGTTTTCTTGTTACTCTTGGCATTTGTCGGTGCCTAGACGGCTTGGAGGTGTAGAGGTGGTTGATTGGCAAGATTGGTGATTGTTCTTGGCCACCATCGTTCGTGATTGTGAGAGGTTTTGGAGCCTCACCTCGCCGGAGCGGCAAGAGGCATCCTTAGTGGATTGCTCGTGGCATTGAGCTACCTCACTAGTGGTAGATTCTTGTGGTGCTCTTAGTGAGCTTGGCTTTGCGCCGATTAGCCACCGAATCACCTAGTGTTGGTCGACACAACGGGGAGTAGCGTGCCGGCAAGCACGTGAACCTTGGGATAAATCTTGGTGTCTCGTGTGCTCATTGTGATTGATTCTACATCTTAGTGATTGGTCTCCATATTCATATTGTTGGTGATTGGCATCACGAGTGGATTTCACCGGTGATTGGCTCTCTACTAGACGATCCCGAAGGCTCGGTGAAACCACTTCTATCTAGCTCATTTACTTTGTGTATTTACTTTGAGCTATTTCATTTGTGTAGACATCATCTCTTGTATATCTTGTGTCATATACTTTGTGTAGCTAATTGTGATTAGATTGCTTAGTTTATCTATTGCACATACTTGTCAAATATACTTTCACATATATCATACTTGTGCTAGAGCTTGATTGTTTTATTCCGCATTAAGATATTAGCTCTAGTTGTTTGTGTGACATAGTCTTATTAGGTAGAATTGTTGGATAGGTGGCTTGCAACACTCTATTAGGCTAGCGCAAAAAGCTTTGCCATTTGTTATACTAATAGTGTTTGCCTAAGTAATTTTGTAGATTTTTAATTAGGCTATTCACCCCCCCCTCTAGCCAATTTGGACCTTTCAAGTGGTATCGGAGCGGTGGTCACCGTTTGTTTGAGGCTTAACATCCTTCGGTCTTAAAATGGCTCAAATCAACTATATGGGGAAGCCACCACATTTTGACGGCACCAACTTTGATTGTTGGAAGAGGAAGATGTGTGCATTCACAAGAGGAATGAATAGAAAGATTTGGGAAGTGATTGAGAATGATTTTGCGGTAATTAACCCTGCAAGTACCAATCCAAGAGAAGAAGAGAAGCTTCAATGGAATGATGTGGCAATCAACTTATTTTATGAAGCATTTGACACAAAGGTGTTTGAGCAAATCAAGGACCTTGAAAGAGCAAATGAAATATGGGAAAGATTAGAAGAAACATATGAGGGCACCAAAGCGGTGAAGGGTGCCAAGCTATACATTCTCAAGGACAAGCTTGCCATGTTCAAGATGCAAGATGATGAAAGCATACTGGAGATGTTTCACCGATTGCAAGTCATTATCAATGACTTGAAGGCCTTGGGAGACAAGGTAGAGGACAAGGACTTTTCTCACAAGTTCTTGAAATGCTTGCCACCAAGGTTTGATACTTTGGTGACTATCCTAGTGAGGGAAGGATTGGATACGGTAACCCCAAACCAAGTACTAGGTGATGTGGTCACACAAGACACATACCGTGTGGAAAGGGATGGGGGAGCCCAAGAAGAAGAGAAGAAGAAGAAGACCGTAGCATTCAAGGCATCATCCTCCAAGGGCAAGAGCAAAGGCAAAGCAAAGAAGGAGGAAAGTGATGATGAAGCAAGCTCAAGTGGTTGTGAGATAGATGATGAAGAAATGGCTCTATTTGTCAAGAGATTTGGCAAGTTCATGAAGAAGAAAGGCTATGGAGCAAGAAAGAGAAGAGATGGAATCAAAATCACAACTAAAAGGTGCTATAGATGCAAGAGCAAGGATCACTTCATTGAGGATTGTCCATATTCTAGTGATGAAGATGATGATCATAAGAAGAGCAAGAAGAAAGACAAGAAGGAAAAGAAGGAAAAGAAAGAGAAGAAGAAGGAAAAGAAGAAGGGTGGTTCCTATGTTGTGACATGGGATAGTGATGCTTCCTCAAGCGATGATGATGATTCTAGTGATGATGAGAGGAAGACCACCAAGAAGAAGGCTATGGCTAGTCTTGCTATATCAAGCAAGCCTCCTATCTTCAACACTCCATCGACATGCTTCATGGCTAAATCCACTAAGGTATCATCCGATGAGAGTGAAAGTGAGAGTGAGAGTGATGATGATGAGGAGTACTCAAAGGAAGACCTCATGAGCATGCTACAAGATGCTCACTCTTACATTGAGACTAAGAGGAAGGAGTGCAAAGAATTGCGCAAGGCCAACAAGGCACTTGAGCAATCCTTTGATGAGCTCAAGTCCACTCATGAGAGGCTAGAGGAAGCCCATGAGAAGCTTGATCAAGCTCACACTAGGCTTAAGGAAGCCCACTCCTCCCTCCTTGATCAAAGTAAGATTGAGGATGTTGTAGAGACATGCAATGTAGGAGTTACATGTGATATACTTGATGAATCATTCTATGCTCCTATTATTGTTGCTCTCACAAATGCATCATCATCATCTAGCTCAACTAAAATGCCTACTTCTACTATTTGTGATTCATCATTAGTAGTAGAAAATGAGAACCTTAAGAACAAGGTTGTTGAGCTCACTCATGCCTTAGGCAATGCCTATGGTGGAGATGTCCGCTTGCTTAAGTGCTTGGGTAGCCAAAGGTGTCCACTCAACAAGGAGGGACTTGGCTATACCCCCAAGAAGGGCAAGGCCGCTTTTGCTCCTCACAAGACTAGTTTTGTGAAGAGCAATGGTCGATATTGCTATAATTGCAAGCAATCCGGGCATATAGAGCAAAATTGCTTTAACAAGAACAAGAACAAGAACAATGCTCATGTTTCATCTATTAGACTTGATTCTTGTTATATGCTTACAAAGGGCACTAATGGTGTGAAGGCTAAGTATATTGGTGCACCCTTGGTTGGCCCAAAGAAGAAGGCAATTTGGGTGCCCAAGAGCTTGGTGACTAACCTTGGAGGACTCAAAAAGGTTTGGGTACCTAAAAAGAATTGATCCCTTTTGTAGGTAAACTATAAAGCGGGAGGAAGGCATTGGGTGCTTGATAGTGGGTGCACTCAACACATGACCGGAGATGGAAGAATGTTCAAATCAATCAACACTAGTGGCAATGATCATGCGGATGCTATCACATTTGGTGACAATAAGAAAGGCAAGGTCAAAGGCTTGGGCAAGATTGCAATATCCAATGACTTGAGCATCTCCAATGTGCTATTAGTGGAATCTCTCAACTTCAATCTTTTGTCCGTAGCACAATTATGTGATTTGGGATTCAAATGCATATTTGGTGTGGATGATGTGGATATAGTGAGTTTTGATGGAAGTGATTTGGTCTTCAGGGGATTTAGATATGAGAACCTTTATTTGGTGGACTTTGATGCAAATGAAGCTTAATTGATAACATGCTTATTCACCAAATCAAGTATGGGTTGGCTTTGGCATAGGCGCTTGGGACATGTTGGAATGAAGCAACTAAAGAGGCTAGTGAAGCATGACATGGTTAGAGAACTAAAAGATGTTCATTTTGAAAAGAACAAGCTTTGTAGTGCATGTCAAATGGGAAAGCAAGTTGAAAACACTCATCCCAACAAAGGAATGATGAGCACTACACATGCACTTGAGTTGTTGCACATGGACTTGTTTGGACCAACTACATATGCAAGTATTGGGGGAAACAAGTATGACTTTGTGATAGAGGATGACTATACAAGATACACATGGGTCTTCTTTTTCATTGACAAGAGTGAAGTGTTTGGCATATTCAAAACCTTTGTCAAGAGAAGTCAAAATGAGTTTGATAGAAGAATCAAGAAAGTGAGAAGTGACAATGGAAGTGAGTTTAGAAACACAAGAGTTGATGAGCTATGTGATGAGTTTGGAATCAAACATCAATTCTCGGCCAAGTATACACCTCAATCTAATGGAATAGTTGAAAGGAAGAATAGAACACTCATTGATATGTCAAGATCCATGCTTAGTGAATACAATGTGAGTGATTCTTTTTGGGCCGAAGCAATCAACACGGCATGCTATTATAGCAACCGGCTATATTGTCACCCTCTCTTGAAGAAGACACCATATGAGCTTCTCAATGATAGAAAGCCCAACATTGCCTATTTCCGGGTCTTTGGGTGCAAGTGCTACATATTGAAGAAGGGCACAAGACTTGGCAAGTTTGAAAAGAAGTGTGATAAAGGGTTCCTACTTGGTTACTCCACTACAAGCAAAGCATATAGAGTGTGGAACAACACATCAAGAATAGTTGAAGGAGTTCATGATGTTGAGTTTGATGAAACCAATGGCTCACATGAAGAACAAGACAACCTAGATGATGTGAGAGGAACACAATTGGTGGAAGCTATGAAGAACATGGACGTTGGTGATATAAGGCCAAAGCAAGTGATTGACATTGAAGATGACAAAGATCAAGTGCTCACTCCTCCAACCATGCATGACAATGATATTGCAAGCTCTAGTGGTTCTCATGATCAACAAGATGCTAGTACAAGTGCAAGTGCTCAACCGGAACAAGTGCTCCAACCAACACATATTGCAAGAGATCATCCTTTAGATCAAATTGTTGGTGACATAAGAAGAGGTGTGCAAACAAGATCAAGATTGGCATCCTTTTGTGAGCACTACTCATTTGTATCATCTATTGAACCAACCAAGATTGATGAAGCTTTGATGGAAGTTGATTGGGTGAATGCAATGCATGAAGAGTTGAACAACTTCACCCGTAATGATGTTTGGGAGTTAGTGGAAAGACCAAAGAATACAAATGTGATTGGCACAAGATGGGTCTTCCGGAACAAGCAAGATGAAGATGGCATAGTTGTAAGGAACAAAGCAAGATTGGTTGCACAAGGGTACACTCAATTGGAAGGCATTGACTTTGGAGAAACCTATGCACCGGTTGCTAGATTGGAGGCCATAAGAATCTTACATGCATATGCTTGTTCTCATAACATCAAGCTCTATCAAATGGATGTCAAGAGTGCTTTTCTCAATGGATTCATCAATGAGCTAGTGTATGTTGAACAACCTCCCGGATTTGAAGATTTGACGAAGCCCAACCTTGTGTACAAGCTCAAGAAGGCACTATATGGGTTGAAACAAGCACCTAGAGCTTGGTATGAAAGATTGAGGGATTTCTTGTTAGCTAAAGAGTTCAAAATTGGGAAGGTTGACACCACTCTCTTCACCAAGAAGATTGGAAGTGACTTGTTTGTATTGCAAATCTATGTGGATGACATTATCTTTGGATCAACCAACCAAGACTTTTGTGAAGAGTTTGGAGAGATGATGGCTAAAGAATTTGAGATGTCTATGATTGGAGAGCTTAGTTACTTCCTTGGTCTACAAATCAAGCAAATGAAGAAAGGCACATTTGTTAGTCAAGGCAAGTACATCAAGGACATGCTCAAGAAGTTTGGGTTAGATGAAGCAAAGGCAATTACCACTCCAATGGGCACAAATGGACATTTGGATAGTGACTCTAGTGGTGACATGGTAGATCAAAAGCTATATCGGTCAATGATGGGAAGCCTACTCTATGTGACCGCATCAAGGTCGGATGTCATGTTTAGTGTGTGTATGTGTGCAAGGTTCCAAGCTTCACCAAGATAAAGTCATTTGAAGGCAACCAAAAGAATATTGAGATATTTGAAGCACACTCCAAATGTTGGACTATGGTATCCCAAGGGCTCTCAATTTGAATTAATTGGATACTCGGATTCCGATTATGCGGGATGTAAGGTGGATAGGAAGAGCACATCGGGCACTTGTCAATTGCTTGGAAGATCACTTGTCTCATGGTCATCAAAGAAGCAAAATAGTGTTGCACTCTCTATCGCCGAAGCCGAATACATATCCGCGGGTAGTTGTTGTGCACAATTGCTATGGATGAAAGCAACATTGCAAGATTATGGAGTCAAGTTTGGACAAGTCCCATTGCTATGTGATAATGAGAGCGCCGTCAAAATAGCCACCAACCCGGTTCAACATTCAAGGACAAAGCACATTGACATAAGGCATCACTTCATTAGAGATCATCAAGCAAAGAAAGACATAACTATTGAGAGTGTGGGCACTGATGATCAACTTGTCGATATCTTCACCAAGCCACTAGATGAGAGAAGGTTTTGCAAGCTAAGGAATGAATTGAATATCCTAGACTTCTCCAACATGAGTTGAATGCACCCCCACTTATGACATGCCTTTCCTCCAACAAAGCAAAGGTGAAATTGTTTGGCATGTGCATTCATTCTTATTAGGTTGTGATCTAGTTCATATAGCCATCACATTGCTTATTTAGGATCATTCATGGTAAATCAAATGAATTTGAAGTATATATGGTACCACTATTGCTTCTATGTTTGACTTGATCTAGTGGTAGCATATAACTTGTTTGTGAGCTTGTAACTCTAGTGTTTGATCTAGTAGGTGAACAGTAGGTGTTTAACCAACGTGAGTAAGATAACCATTGAGAGATGTGTGAAGAAGCTTACTCTAGAGCAAACCGTGTTAAATATCCTATGTTCATGAGCTAGATTAAGCCATAACTTGACTTAGTTTGATCCCTACATATGAATTTCATGATAAAAGGATTGTCTCCTTCATTAAAATTTGCCCCATCATTATGATAATTGTTGACAAAGGGGGAGAAAATAATGCACCAAAGATATGTTAGTGAAAGAGGGAGACAAATATGTTAGTGAAAGAGGGAGACAACATGAGTAGATGACATGCTAAGTAAATTTTTCAAGTGTTCAAGTAGGATCAGAGCATACAAATAGGGGGAGCAAGCCCATAAACATGATTGTTGCATTTAAAATGTGCATTTTCATATGATTGATTGCATTGCATAAACATTCATGCTTATGTGATGAATGGTAGTGGTAAGATTTGATTGATGATATGACTCACTAGCATAAATAGGATGATAACTAGACATACTTGTATTTTCGTATTTTCAAGTGGATCAAGAGCCTTTTTATAATGTTGATCTCACGGGGTTCTTGAGTTTTGATGTATGTCTAGTAACAAATGGTGCTAAGGATGATATAACATGTGCACTCCGATTGGTATCACGCTTCAAAGGTCCATTCTTATGCCTTAGCATCATCATTGGTAGTATTGCTCATCCACATTTTATATCTATACATATGTGCAAAATCTAGAACCAAACTCTATAGCACATATGTAGGGGGAGCTAATACTATCAATGTGGTTACTCAAATTTAAATCACATATCTTTGTATAGGTTGTCATCAATTACCAAAAAGGGGGAGATTGAAAGCCCTAGTTTGGTTGTGGCTAATTGATGAAACCTATTTGGTCTAATCCTATTACTAAGCATGTGTGTAGCTTATGAGGAAGGATTAAGACCAAGCCAAGTGGTGGAGCTAGCAAGATGGCAACCATGGAGGAAGGTGCTGGCCATATGCATCCCAAGTGATCAAGTGCTCTACCTTTGGTGAATCACGAGAAGAAGAGAAAAGATGGAGCAAAGAAGCCCGAAGGCAAAGGTATAACCTATAGGGCTCTTTGTTTTAGTGATCAAGACACTTAGCGAGTGTGATCACATTTAGGATACATAGCCGTACTATTAAGGGGAGATTATTCACGGCTTATGTGGTGTTTAAGTGCCACTAGGTGTTCTCTAACATATCGATGCTATAGACCTAGTGAGTGACTAACAAAACCCTTGGAAAATGCTTTGCAAAATGCTAACACACGTGCACAAGTGTTGAAACACCTTGGTGTTAGCACATGGGAGCAAGGGTAGAAGTTAGAAAGCAAAGGGTGTTGAGTTTTCAGCATCGGACGCTGGCAGCGGGGGCATCGGACGCTGGTTGAGCGTCCGATGGTAAACCCTAGGTTCTGTCAGAAGCTAAAGGAGCATCGGACGCTGGCAACGGATGCTGAGGAAACACTGTTGCAGAGTCCGATGCAGGTGTCGTGGCGCGAGCTTGCTTTCCAGGGAGCATCGGACGCTGGCCTGCGTCCGATGCAGAACCATCCGATGCGTCCGATGTGTTTTGGCCCTCTCTGGAACCTTTCTGTTCTGTCATCGGACGCAGGGGTCGAGCGTCCGGCGCGTCTGATGTAAGGGTGTTTTTGCGTAGACTTGAGCAGAGGCATCGGAGCATCCGATGCTAGGCATCAGCGCGTCCGATGCCACTTTAACCAGCACGGGAAGGAATGTGACCGTTGGGATCTAACGGGCTGAATTCATAGCAGAGGGACACGTGGTGCTCATGAGAGCATCGGACGCTGAGGGAGTGTCCGATGGCCCCGACACCGGCGGGTCCGATGCTTCTGTTTCGGGCCCAACGGCTAGGCCGACTTGTGTGGCCTATTTAAGGGGCTTGGCCGGCTTGCTAGGAACCACTCTTGCACATTTTGATTCCTAAGCATTCTAGTGAGCTTTGGCAAGCCTCCCGACTCATCTCCCAAGTTGATTTGATAAAACCAAGTGAGATTGAGTGATCTAGTGCGTGATTTGAAAAGAGTTCAATCTAGTGGCACTAGTTCTTCATATCGGCATTGAGTTTTCTTGTTACTCTTGGCATTTGCCGGTGCCTAGATGGCTTGGAGTTGTAGAGGTGGTTGATTGGCAAGATTGGTGATTGTTCTAGGCCACCACCGTTCGTGATTGTGAGAGGTTTTGGAGCCTCACCTCGCCGGAGCGGCAAGAGGCATCCTTAGTGGATTGCTCGTGTCATTGAGCTACCTCACTAGTGGTAGATTCTTGTGGTGCTCTTAGTGAGCTTGGCTTTGCGCCGATTAGCCACCGGATCACCTAGTGTTGGTCGACACAACGGGGAGTAGAGTGCCGGCAAGCACGTGAACCTCGGGATAAATCTTGGTGTCCCGTGTGCTCATTGTGATTGATTCTACATCTTGGTGATTGGTCTCCATATTCATATTGTTGGTGATTGGCATCACGAGTGGATTTCACCGGTGATTGGCTCTCTACTAGACGATCCCGAAGGCTCAGTGAAACCACTTCTATCTAGCTCATTTACTTTGTGTATTTACTTTGAGCTATTTCATTTGTGTAGACATCATCTCTTGTATATCTTGTGTCATATACTTTGTGTAGCTAATTGTGATTAGATTGCTTAGTTTATCTATTGCACATACTTGTCACATATACTTTCACATATATCATACTTGTGCTAGAGCTTGATTGTTTTATTCCGCATTAAGATATTAGCTCTAGTTGTTTGTGTGACATAGTCTTATTAGGTAGAATTGCTGGATAGGTGGCTTGCAACACTCTATTAGGCTAGCGCAAAAAGCTTCGCCATTTGTTATACTAATAGTGTTTGCCTAAGTAATTTTGTAGATTTTTAATTAGGCTATTAACCCCCCCTCTAGCCAATTTGGACCTTTCAGAGCGTCGCAAACCGAAGTCGTTTTGGACTTCTATTTGCGACCGGACGCTCGAACCCTAGTGACCGGACGCTGGGGCATGCGTCCGGTCAGTAGGTTGGCTGAGGGGCAAGTTTGGTTGCGACCGGACTCACCCTCAGCAATCGATCGGACGCACCAGGAGGGTGAGTCCGATTGCGTCCAGAGAGGTTCCAGAAGGGAATATTGTTGACCGAATGCGTCAGGTCAGTGTTGATCGGACACATGGTTGCGTCCGGTCAGCACTTCGTACAGGTGTCAGGCTAGACGTCACGTAGCCGTTAGGCACTGACCGGATGCATCCGGTCACCCCGACAGGTGCGTCCGGTCAATGCATAACTGGCTGGACTTACCCCTTCGTGCATGTTTTGAGTTGGGGGTATAAATATGTCTCCCCCTCTTTCATGCTGTCTCTCTTGATCATTTGAAAGGTTGCCAAACACATTGTCATTGCAAGTGAGTGCAAGAGGCCTAGTGAGGTTGAGAGATTTGATAATTGAGTGATCAAACACCTCATTAGTGAATAGAGAGTAGCAAGTGTGCATCCACCCATCTCATTAGCCTTGCATTGGTCAAGTGAGAGTTCTTGCTTGTTACTCTTGGTGATCGGCATCACCTAGACGGCTTGGTGGCGATCGGAGAGCTTGGTGATCATCCGGAGGCATTGTGGATGACCCAAGCCAAGTTGTGACCGGTAGCGAGCGATTCACCGAGCCGGAGTGGCGAAGAATCAGCTCGTAGTGAGCACTTGATCCTTGCGCGGATCAAGGGGGAGCGATACCCTTGCGTGGGTGCTCCAACGAAGACTAGGGGGGTGTGCCGACACCTCGATACCTCGGCAAAAAGATCGTCTTGTCATCTCTACTCCTTTACCTACGCATTTACTTTCAAGCGATTCAATTTCGCATTACTACTTGTTGTTCATTCACCATTGGATTGCTTTGCTAGAGTAGGAGTGGCATAGTATTGATCTTTTGTACGGTAGAATTAAGAGAAACACACTTCTAGGCACTAGGGGGTTAATTGGGGCTTGATAGGTTTTATTCTTGCAAGAAGTTTTAGAAAAGCCGAATTCACCCCCCTCTTGGGCATCTTGATCCTTTCATACCTCATAATGCGCTTGACTGCCTGACGGTGAGAGGTGCGCGACGAAGACTGAAATCACGCGCAAAGACACACTGCGAACTGAATGTTCGGGCGTGTCGCTGTCAGGTACAGCAGCGACCCGATCATACTTCGGTACTCCTTCTGGTCCATAGCTTCTCCCTCCTTGTCCGCATCCAGGGCCGTCGTGGTCGACATGGGTGTTGGAAGAGGCTTGGCCTCACCCGTATCGAATTTCTTCAGAATGTCCTTGGTGTACTTGCCCTGGTGCACGATCGTCCCCTCTTGGGATTGCTTGATTTGCAACCCGAGGAAAAACGTCAACTCGCTCATCATGCTCATCTCAAACTCCCTGCTCATAGTATCTGCAAACTTGGCAACCAAAGCGTGAGAAGAACCACCGAAAATGATATCATCCACGTAAATCTGGACCAAGAGAGTGTCACTGCCTTGCTTGAGGAGAAAGAGCGTTTTATCCACACATCCCATTTTAAAACCCTTAGCTAGCAAAAAGGTTTTCAACCTATCATACCTTGCTCTAGGGGCTTGTTTCAAACCATATAAAGCTTTGTGAAGTTTAAAAACATGGTTTGGAAACTTGGGATTTTTGGAACCGAGGGGTTGTCTCACATACACCTCCTCTTCTATGTAGCCGTTTAAGAAGGCACTCTTGACATCCATTTGAAAAAGTTTAAACCCTTTGGATGTAGCAAAAGCGAAGAGTATCCTAATAGCCTCCAAACGAGCTACAGGAGCGAAAGTCTCCTCATAGTCTATCCCCTCCTTCTGACTATACCCCTGGGCTACAAGTCTGGCCTTGTTTCTCACAACATCGCCATCCTCACCTTGTTTGTTTTTGAAAACTCATTTTGTCCCAATTGGGTGACACTCAGAGGGAGGAGAAACTAGAACCCAAACCCGATTTCTTTCAAAATTTTCCAACTCCTCATGCATGGCATTGACCCAATCTAGATCCATCAAAGCGTGTCCAACATCTCGGGGTTCAAAATCAGCAACAAATGCAGAATGAGCGAAGTGAGAGATTTGTTGTGACCTAGACCGAGTGACGCGATCGTTGATGTCGCTGATCATCTGTTGAGGCAGGTGCTGGCGCTGAATGTGTCGTGGCGCCTCCCTTGCCGAAGTGGCCTCCCCCTCAACAGCAGCTGGTGCCTCCTCGGGTACAAAAGGTACCGCTCGAGGTGGCGGATCACACGGCCCCCATGTCGTAGAGGAAGAAGGATTGGGGCCGCGTGCAGTCGTGGTCGAAGTCGACCCACTAGGAGCAGCAGGTGGAGGAAGTGCTGGATCGTCCATACCTTCAGCACCCTCATCCTCGTCATCAAAAAGAGGTTCTTCAACCTCATGATCACCTGCGCGCTCAAAACAAGAAGAAGGACAAACCATGGTCTCGTCGAAGGTGACATTGGATGTCTCCATGACTCGGTTAGTGTCAAGGTTAAGTACACGATAAGCACGAGTATGAGCGCCATAACCCAAAAACACACCATCAGAAGAACGAGACTCAAAGTTGTCCAAGTTGCCTTTCTTGAGTATAAAACAGTGGCAACCGAAAACTCTAAAATAACTCACTTTGTGTTGTCTTCCAAAATGCAACTCATAAGAAGTCTTTTTCAAGAAAGCTCGGAGAAAAATGCGATTTGAGATATAGCATGCAGTGCTCATAGCTTCGGCCCAATATCGCCTAGCAGTCCTATGCTCATCGAGCATCGTCCTGGCCATCTCTACAAGGGTCTGATTCTTCCTCTCTACAACACCATTCTGAGGCGGTGTGTAGGGAGAAGAAAACTGATGCTCCAAACCCAAAGAGTTACAAAACTTTTCAAAATCCGAATTCTTGAATTCGGAACCATTATCACTCCTAATAGCTCGCATCGAGTTCAAAGGGAACTCGTTCTGAAGATGCAAAATCAGATTGCGAGCAAAGGAGAAAGTCTCGGTTTTCTCAACTAAAAAGAAAACCCACGAATATCTCGAAAAGTCATCGACAACAACAAGCACATACCACTTCCCCCAACCGAGCTCACCCGAGCCGGACCAACAAGGTCCATGTGCAAAAGCTCTCTAGGGCGCTTGGTCATGACCTGAGTCACTGGATGGTGGGGAGCAGCAACCATTTTCCCATGTCTACAAGAATGGCAAACAAGATCCTTCTCCATGGACAACTTGGGCAATCCTCGGATTAAGCCAAGTGAACTAAGCCTTGCAAGCAAGTTGGAGCTCAAATGACCAAGTCTCCTAT
Source organism: Coix lacryma-jobi var. lacryma-jobi (assembly GCA_009763385.1). NCBI lineage: Eukaryota > Viridiplantae > Streptophyta > Magnoliopsida > Poales > Poaceae > Coix > Coix lacryma-jobi. Next base: position 115,199,313 of record CM019823.1, read on the forward strand.
GCCACTTCCAAAGATCAGAGGAGGAAGGTCTAGCCACAAGACAACGAGAAATGCCAAAAGACTCCGAGAAATCCGCACGAAAGACTTTCCCAAAGGGCAAAATCCCACAAACAAGATTGCCCTGAGGATCCAAAATGCGACTGAGATTCGGCTTAAAACGAATCTCATAGTCATCATCAAAAAGTTGTGAAACAGAAAGAAGGTTAAAATGCAAGTTAGAAACAAGAGCAACATCGCACAACACAAAGTGTTCATTAACCCGCACCGACCCACGAGACAATATCTTACCTTTGCTATTGTCGCCGAAGGTGATAAACTCCTTTCCGGCAACAGGACTAAGACTGGAGAACCACTTGGCGTTTCCGGTCATGTGCCTGGAACACCCAGAATCCACCAACCAAACGTTCTCCAATCGTTTTACCTGCATCAATAAAAAGACATAGGGTGAGCATACGGGCCAACACTGGGGTTAGTGAAGTAGGAGGAATACCAGTGTTGGGCCGGCTGCTCAAAAGAACGGTCAGTATAAAAACCATTCCTTGCACGCCTACGGGGAAAGCGATCACCACGTTGAGGAAAACGTGGTCCGCTAAGAGAAGAGCGTCCATCGCGATACTCAAAATGCGGTGGGGGAAAACGCTCTACAACAAAGCCACCGCCATGGGGTCCATAGCCTACAACTGCAGGCTCCCACCTGGCACGTCCTCTCCGCTGCCTAGGCCTAGGAACTTGAGGTTCTGGACCTCTAGGCCTAACAACACGCCTCTGAACATTCGGCACATGTACATCATGGAAAGGATGGTACATGACTGTGTTGTTCATCTCCTTTGCACGGCGTGCCTCTCTCTTGCGCCGAAAGCAAAACTCACTCAAGTGTCCATCTCTCCCACAGTGCTCACAGTGGTACCTCACCGCTCTCATAGGAGGTTGTTGGTACTCACGGTAGTGGGTGTGGATCACTTTGCCCTTCTGTGGCATAAGTTCCTCCTGGATGGGTGGCATGGTGTCCAGCTTGTTCTTGAGGTGGTTTGGTTTGGGAGCCCATGATTGTTTCTTGGGTGGAGCTCTCGGAGGCTCAACAAAGACCCCATCCTTGGTGTTAGGCTTGAGAGGCTCTTTGGGTGGAATCTTGGTAAGCTTGGGAGTAGTGGTGGAGTTGGGCTTCTCATATGGGTTAAGACCACTCGACTCTCCAATCTTCCCAAAAGACGAAACATCAACACCCGGAGCAAAACCTACACCTGGACCTCCAGCAGCTCGCTTGAATTGGGAGATCATCATCCCGAGCTATGGCTCACCACAAGACACCCATGACAAGATGGTCCGAAGGTATGTGTTTTCCTCCTCGGTTTGCATCTTGTCATGCTTCACGTTCGCGATCTCCATCTCCAAACCCTCACAAAGAACACACCTAGCCACACATGTGCTACCCAAGTTGGCCTCTTCAAGAGACACAATCTTGGCATTCTTCTCTACCAACTCAGATTGCAAGCCCGCACAGGACTTGCATGCACCCAACAGCGAGGATCTAGCCTTCAACTCATCCACCTCTCCTACCAACACAGCATACTTACTTCTCAAAGTGAGAAGGTCAGTCATGTGTGTGGTGCACATCTCGCACTCAACCTCCTCAGAAACGACTACGGTGGACTTGGCAAACTCAAGCTCCTTCACCGTGTCCTCCCACTTCTGCCTAAACTCCTTGCGCTCTCTAGCGGCACGCCTAAGCAACTTATCCTGACTAAGGAGCATGGCAGTAAGCTTCTCGACCTCAGCAGAAAGCTTGTCGGGGGTCTGAGATACCTAGGAGGTGTCGTCGTTGTCGTCGTCGTTCCGAGGGGTGTCCTCCAGCTTGCCGTCGACCTCCTTGCCGGGGGCCATGGTGCAGAAGCCTTCGTCGTCGGCGAAGAAGCAGAGGTCGTTCAGCTTGTCCTCGATCCTCTTCTTCTTCTCGGACTCGTCGTCGCTTGAGGAAGCGGAGTCGTCATCCGAGTCGTCGACGTCGCTGAGTGTGGCGAAGAAAGCACGCTGCTCAGCCTGGGCCTTCTCCAAGTATTTCGTCTTGATGTACTCCTTGTTGAAGCCGCCCTTCCGCTTGTGCTTCGCGGGGACGTACTTCTCCTTGCGCTTGCTGGAGTCATACTTGTGCCCATGATCGCCCTTCCCAAATGTGTGCTTGTTCTTCTTGGGACATTTGGCGATGAAGTGGTCGGGGTCGCCGCACTCAAAGCATCCTGAGCGTCCTCCTCTGCGGCGACGGTTCATGCGGTTGTTGTGGAACCGCGAGAACCAGTTGGCGAGCAAAGCCAACTCGTCATCCCCCATGGACTCCAGCTACTCCTCTGTGACAGAAAGAAGAGAAGAAAGTGCAAAGCCTCCAGAGGGGTTAGCAGAAGAACCAGAAACCAAAGCCATCGACGGGCCAGAAGGATTTTCATAAGAAGCCCTCGCCATGGCGTCAATCTCACTGGACTTGAGCTTACTGAAGAGCTCGTCGCACGCGAGGGTCTCATAGTGAGACGATTCGATGATCGCCTGAACCTTGGAATCCCACACCGATCGACCGAGAGTGTGCAAAAGCTTCAAAGCTCTCTCATGATCGTCAAAAGGCAATAGCTCCTTGTTAGCCCTCATCCTGTTGACAATAACTTGAAAGCGAGCGAATAAACTCTCTATGCTCTCGCCAGGCATGTGTCGAAAGTTCTCATACTCTCGCTTGTGCGACTCGTAGAGAAGGGTTTTGACTTGAGTGGTTCCCTCATGGAAACGCATGAGGGATGCCCAAATCTCCCGAGCCGTAGCGAGGTGAGAAACGCGATCAAACTCCGTCATGCTCAAGCATGAGAAAAGAGCATTACGGGCTCGGCTATTGGCATCGTGCTCATCGATCTGACGCTGAGTAGCACGAGCAGCCAAGACCACGTAATCAGCAGAGTTACAAATATCCCAAATGGAAGAACCCATACTCTGTAGATAGGCCGACATGCGTATCTTCCAATACGCATAGTTCGTCCCATCAAAGAACGGCGGTTTGCCTACGCCGCGATCCATGTCGCCTTCTGTGGATCTGGAACCGGCTAAGGTGAAAGATCCTTAAACCGCTCCGATACCAATTGAAGGACTGAGAAGCAATAGCAAGGCGACCAAAGGGGCGGTGAATGGGAGCTCAAAAATTTCTCTCGAAACTTTGGCCTTTGTGCCACAGATCAACCCCAAAAGCTACGAATGAAAACCATGGTGCCCACGACCCTTGGAAGAGGGTGGATGATCCCTAGGATCACAGCGAGGCACCACAAAGCAAAAACAAACCAAACGTCAAAAGCACCGGCACAAGTTTGACCCTCAAAAACCAAGTCCCGAACATAGATAGACGGCTACATCAAGAAATCCCCAAATACCTATGCTAACAAGTAGCAAAGATACCTAGAGAGGTTCCTTGATCAACTCTAGGGCCAAAAGAGAAGTCTGGAATCCAAGCGAAGAAGCCGGGAGAGCAAACGCACTGAACCGCAACAAGCAGCCGAATCCCGGACTATCCGGCCCTGGGGTCCCGGACTGTCCGCACCAAGCTGGACTGTCCGCGGTTCACTGGCGGACTGTCCGCTGGCAGAAAACACAAAAGAGCACGAGTGCTGTAAGTCCCCTGGACGTTCCCGGACTGTCCGCGAACTCCGACGGCAGACTGTCCGCCGGTCAAAAGGAACTAGTCCAACAACGCGGAGTCAGGCTACTAATCCAGCAAACCCCGACGCGCGGACTCTCCGCGGGAGGAACGGCGGACTGTCCGCGACCTCCCAGTGAGGGCGATTTTTTCGCCTCTCACACAACTCTTCCCAAATCCGAATCAAATCACAATCCCGTGTTTCCAAACTTGGAGAGAATGATCACGAGGTACTTAGAAGACTATCCCCAAGAAATCATCCGCTCAAATCGATTCAATCACTGGGAAATCGAAAGGGGAGGAGTATGAACGAAAAAGCGCCACGAAAACGAAATCAACCTGATCTACTTGTTCATGGGGAGTTAGATGAATTCCTTTGGTGGAAATGATCTCCTCACTATAAAGAACAAGTTGATTCAAACAGATTTCACAAAGACGCAATAGAGAGGGAGATCGAGTGACGGGAAAACGCGGAGAAACGAAGAACGCGAAGAACACGAACAAAACGCGAATCAAGTCATCGATCTGCAACCGTGTGGCTACCACACGCTACAATAGTGAGATTACGGTCTCACTTCCTCAAAATCTCCAGTACACAGAGGTATGGTTCTCTGCGGATCTCAGTTGCTACAGCAGGGGATTGGGAGAGCAGGAAAACCTAGAAGGCAAAGAATATCCTCAAGAAAGCTACGGCACTATTTCGAAGCTCATGAGATCACAGTTGTCACATATTTTCCATTGGGAGAAATTCTCCACAATCGTGACGCTACCGGAAGAATTTCCAAGTGGGCAGTCGAGTTGGGGGCGCTCAACATCAAGTTCACTCCAAGGAAAGCAATCAAGTCACAGGCTCTAGCTGATTTCGTCGCCGAGTGGACAGAAATACAGCAGACCCAGCCCAATGCTATTCCTGAACATTGGAAGATATACTTTGATGGGTCTTTAAAACTCGGTGGAGCAGGGGCTGGAGTACTACTTGTATCACCCACTGGAGAGCAGCTCAAGTACGTCCTGCAAATTTTACGGCCTGCTACCAACAATGAAGCAGAATATGAAGCACTACTACACGGACTCAAGCTAGCAGTCGCATTGGGCATCAAGCGACTCCTAGTCTATGGCGATTCTTCCATGGTAATTCACCAAGTTAACAAAGATTGGGATTGCACCAAAGAAACAATGAACGCCTATTGCGCTGAAGTCCGCAAGCTAGAAAAGCACTTCTCAGGGTTGGAACTCATTCACATTACCCGGGATCTTAATGTGGCAGCAGACATCCTAGCAAAATTGGGTTCCGACAGAGCCCTGGTTCCCAGCGGTACCTTCGTACATGAGCTATCCAAGCCTTCAATCGAAGAGAAGGATGAGGTCGACCCCCACCCTCCGCTCAGATTCTAACTCTAACACCCGACTGGACACAAGTTTTCATCGACTACTTCAAGGAGCATAAACTACCAAGTGACAAAACTGCTGCAGAGCAGGTCACCAGACGTAGCAAAAACTATGTCCTAGTTGGAGACAGGCTATATCGACGCGGCGCTTCATCTGGAGTCCTCCTGAAGTGCATCTCACCAGAAGAAGTCAGAGAAATGCTAAATGAGGTTAACTCCGGGTGTTGCGGCAACCTGGCAGCATCAAGGACACTAGTCGGAAAAATCTTCAGATTAGGGTACTATTGGCCCTCAGCCTTGAAAGATGCAGAAGACTTAGTCCGCCGATGCCAATCATGCCAGTTCTTTGCCAAACAGCAGCATATACCGGCACATGAGTTGATCTGCATTCCTCCGTCGTGGCCTTTCTCATGTTGGGGACTCGACATGGTGGGTCCTCTTAAACGTGTTCCAGGCGGATTCGATTACATCTACGTCGCAATCGACAAGTTCACCAAGTGGATTGAGTATATGTCGTTGGTCAAGTTCAATGCATCCAAGTCAGTTCAATTCATGCAAAGCATCCTCCACCGCTTTGGGCTGCCACATAGAATCATCACTGATCTTGGGTCCCCCTTCACGGCTATTGATTTCAAATCATGGGCCAGCGACTATGGAATTAAGATAGACTACACATCAGTGGCTCACCCACAATCAAACGGTCAAGTTGAACGAGCAAACACCCTCATTCTTGCTGGATTAAAACCAAGGCTATTTGACCTTCTAAAAGATCATGGCAGGAAGTGGGTCGAAGAACTTCCTAAGGTAGTCTGGGGGCTACGAACACAGCGAAGTCGGGCAACAGGCCAAACTCCTTTCTTCCTGGTATATGGCACAGAAGCAATCCTCCCGGCAGACCTAATGTTGGAACTCCCCACGAACAGAGGAGTACAATGAAGGCGAGGCTGATAATACAAGGCGACTAGAAGTCGACAGTCTTGAAGAGGCCCGATTAGCTGCACTCTTTCGGTCAGCAAGATATCTTCAAGGGATGAGGCGCTACTACGACAAGAACATCCATCACCGTACCTTCCAAGTAGGCGACATGGTCCAGAAGAAGATTCAGAATACCACAGGGCGCTGTTGGTAGTTCGTAGCTTCACTAAAGATAGAGCTAGGCAACTATCCCTGGTAACGGCCCAGAAATGCTTGTTGGCACTCGCTAACGTTGTTACTAGGAGTAGACTATGGAATCTATTCCAGGCAACGGCGTCAGAAGTGCTTGTAGCAAGTTCGGTCACTATACCTAAAGGAGTGGAGCTAAAGCAGCTGTCTACTAATGCCAAGCGGGGTTGTCAATCCCGACACTAGTAGGAGCTAGCTAGAGAGATTGCAATCTACCAGGAGGAGATTCTGCAAGCGCACAGAACTATCGTAGTAGCACTTCGCCTAGGAGTACCAGCTGTCGATTTATTTGATCCCAAGGGAAGGCTAGGGTGGTGTATGAGTTGAGTCAAGGAGGGGATGAGAGTCGAAGAAAAGAGAAAAGGGATAAGGGGAGAAGAGAGGAGACGAAAGGCTAGAAAGAATATATGGGTGGATAGGTAAGGATGAAATGGATGGCTAAGGTAAGGTGGATGGATAGGTAGATGATAAGGGATAACTAAGGGTAACTAAGATAACTAACTACTAACTAATCCTAGATAACCACAGAGCAAGATAACTATGAAGCAAGATAGTTACGAAGCAAGGCAGGCAACAGTCAATAAAGCAACTAAGTTGAGTAAAGTTTTATTCCTATCTTGTCAAGTATCGAGGCGTACTAGCCTTTACCACTTACTTAGGTTGAACGCTAGCACAACGAGCCTTACTGTTAAACTGGGCCAACTACGTGGTGGAATTCAAGGCGCACAGGGCTGTCACCACCTGCTTGCTACCACAGCTATCCGGGGGTCCAGCCGTATCTGAAGGTAAGTCTATAACTAAGCACCACGCTTAACTATATTGTAACTATCTCTACCCTAGCTTTGAATAGAGACACCCTTGCGGACATCAGAGCAAACACTTGACTTAATAAGATAAACACTAAACTAACTAAGCATCCTATTGGCAAAGATCAATCACTAAGCACACTAGAGATTAACTACTATGGCTAAGTGAATTGAACTGTAGGATAGCTAGGTCACACTCAAGGTACTTGATAAAGTAATACTGAAAGTAAAACTGAAAGTAATGCTTAAAGTAATACTGAGATAAAGATAAATGTACCTGAGATACAAGAGAGCAAACCAGACCAGAGACGCCGGGAAATCAACCGACCTCCGATGCTAGTCGCTCGCACCCGCTTCTCTCTTAGCAAGCTCTACGCTCCTTATACCAAGAACTTAGGCTGAGCTGTGCTAAACTAAGAGCCGCGCTGTAGCGAGGGCACTAGAGCTATACTCTCTGTACTAGCTAACCTACTTGCCTAAGCTCTCTGAGCTTCTAACTTAACTCTCACTTGCTTCTCTTGGTGTGGTGTGGTGCTTGGTACCTGATGGTACGAATGAAGTAGTGTCACCAGGGGGTATTTATAGTCTTGAGGAGTGAGGGGGGTACTTATAGAGGGGCAGCGAGCCGACCTAGGGCTAACCCTAGTGATGGGCGCCAGCCCTAGGTGGCGGCCGCCACCTCCCTCACCGTTGGATGCACCGCCTTGGCTTCAACAGCATCCAGGTGGTTGTCCAAAGCGGTTTGGAGGTTGGTTGCATGTCCTAGCAACCGCCATTCAGCCTTGATCCACGCCACTTCATCCTGAGTCGTCCGATGCCACTGACCTAGTGACCGAGGGCCAAGATTTGGCCTTGGGGAGGTCACACGGATCAGTGACGTGGCAGGGAGTGGAGCTTGGGCCAACCCAAGTGGCGGGCGCCACTTAGAGGTGGCGCCCGCCACCTAGGGGTGGCGGGCGCCACCCCCCCTTAGGCCCATTTGGCCCCTGCTGAGAGGGCTTGGCCTCTGGTGGGTCCATATGTCCAAATTTGGTTTAAATCCTGCATTCAAATAAAATTCTATGGACATGTGGAATTTGGTTAGTTTGAAACCTATTTGACTACATTTCATGCCTTTTTGGTGGAATTTAGGGTCAAATGTTGATGGTAAAACAGGTGTTTAAGGACCATCAACAAGCTCCCCCAAGCTAACCTGTTGCTCGTCCTCGAGCAACGATGCGGTTTAAGCATTGAGCATGAAATGGATAGCAACTTAAGATGTCTGCAAGTGCATATTGTATAGTAAGAAATAACTTAGCATATATCATTAATCATAGCAATGTGGGGCTTATAGCTTTTCACTTCAAACATGCAAGAGTGAAATAAAGCAGTAGATACGAAACTTTTATCTTGCTTAGGTTTGACTAGGATTCTGTTTGGAGGTTTTTCAAGGTTTTCAAAAGATAACAACTTGCTTAAGTCCTCCAAGATTCACTCAATCACTCAATGGTGTTTAAATCCTCACTTAGGCCAAAATGTAGCCTCTCCTATTTCTAAAGAATGATATGTGGAGTTATTGGTAGGCTAAGAACCATGAGCAAATTGCCTGATGTTTATTGCTAAGCTAGACACTCAGATCATAAGGAGCAGCAAATCATAAAAATTGATCAAGATGTGCATGTGTGGTTATGTGGAAGTGTATAGAGATATATTTCGTAATCCTTCCTAGTTAATTTCTGGGGTCTAGAGCTAATGATAATTCTCTCTCTCTCTTTTTTTTTGAATACATAGTGAGTAGACAAAAGATGTGTCCTCACATTTTCTTAGGACATAGTCCTCTTTTGAGCTACTTTGCTCTTTTTTTTCATATGACATAGTCCTTTCTTGAGCTACTTTGCTCATTTTTCTCTCACTCTCTCTTTTAGCTCTAGATTTCCCCAGACATCTATAGGAAAGGATTTTTGAAATGAAAAAGGGGAAGAGGGAGAAATGCTTATTCCCAGTGTAGGAATAAGCATAAGGCTAGCAATGGGATGTTTGGCAGTGTATTGCATATCTCCGGTGTAGAGAATAAGCAATTTATTTGGTGGTTGCAAACTTCCAAAGTGGAAAGTAGGCAAATTATGGTGGGTGTGCGTGAATCCGTGAATCTTGATTCAAAAGATATGATAAGCTTCTCTACTAAGATCTATGAGGTCTAACAAAGCTCAACACAAACAAAGCTCTTTGTAGTTTTGACTAATGACTAACAAATATTTGGCTGGTGGTGGGATGGGATAAAATCTAGGAGGAACTTTTAGCACGGTTTTCATAATTTTTAAAAGAAATCCTCCAGATTAGGTCCTAATTTCACCTTAACGAGTTTAATGAATTACTCCATTTCTTACTAACTTTATTCACTAAGCATGATTTCAGTTTAAGCATGTGCAACCCACAAAAGCTACAACTTAGATAAGACCAGTTATTCAAACCATGACAATAGCATTTGCATGACATATTTCAAATCTTATTTAGGTTTCAACTTATTTAAGCAGATTTTATCAATTTTATTCATAGAGTGGTTATTTAGTCAAGCATGTGACATTCAAAAGATAGAAAATTTAAGAACTGAATGTAAAGTGTAGGCTTGAGACATACCTTATCGGAGCGGGAGTCTCCCCCAAGCTGGCTTCTTGCTTGGTGAAGGGTCTTCTTCTTTCTCGGTCAGAGCTCTTGTTCTCATTTTATTAAAAGGGAAACTATCTAATGTTGTGAAAAGGGAAACTATCCTATTATGATATTTTATTGTTCTAACTAAGTTAACATATACCTATGCATATAACTAATGATAACTGATTTTTTTTTAGTTACATGCATGACATATGTTATTTATTCAAAAAAGGGAAAATTGAAGGGAAAAATTAAAAGTAAAACCATACCTTAGGTCCAAGGAATTTCATCCTTATCAGGTGGATCTTCTTCCTTGGGCACTTCTTCTCTTAGTACTCCATCGGGTTCTTCTTCTTTTGGCACCTCTCCTTTGTTATGTGAATTACACAACTCAGGAGGAGGTGGTTCTTTCTTTCTGCTCCACCTTGTTCTTGGGCGCCTCTTCTTGGTACGAACGGGTTTTGCTTCCTGCATGTTAGCGGCATATGCGGGACCACGGGAAAAAGCGAATATTTCCTTCCTCCCTCCTAATGTCATTTGAATTTTACCACTTTCCACATATATGCAGGCATCAACAGTGTTCAAGAAGGGTCTACCTAAGATTAGAGGCACATCTTTCCTATTTCCCATATCTAGTATTATGAAATCAGTAGGAACATATGAACCTCTAATATGAACAAGTAAATCATTGACTATTCCTTCTACATAGCAAGTGGATTGATCAGCTAGCACAACATAGGCAGATGTGGATGACATGTGTGGAAAGAATGAGTTTTCATAAAAGTCTTTAGATAGAATGTTCACACTCGATCCTAAATCACACATGGCATTTTTAAAGACTTCACCAAAGATTGAGCATCTAATTATGGGACTACCAGGATCACCCTTTTTAACAGTCATGGTTTGATCTTCATAATAGTTAAAATGTTTTATTTCAACCACATTAGCAGTTTCCATGTTAGGTTTAGCAGGAATTTTGCCAGTTTCAAAAGATGGTATTATAGCAACAAGTTGAGCTAATTGGGTTTCTAACATCTTATTAAAGCTTCATTGATTTTTCAGAGCAGATGAGAAATCTTCCAATTTAGCATTTATATTCTCAAGGGTTTTATCATTCGACATTAATTTCTTATTCAAGAAATCAGTAGTTCTACCTTGTGAGTAAACTAAATTTTTCAAGAATGAGAGACTATCAGAATTATGAAAATTAGAGCGGAGGAATGAATTGTTACCTTGAGAGTTTGTAGGCTGATTCCATCCTTGATTCTGTTGACGGAAACCGTTATTGTTGTTGATGAAGTTCAAATCTTCATGTAGCTCGGGGCAGTGGTTCCTAGAATGTCCGGTTTCTCCACAGACTTCACAAGTCATGTAGGATTCCAGAGATTGGACACTCTCCTGTTGGTTCATCTTCTCACAGCTGTCCAGCTTCTTTGCCAGCAGGTCCATCTTGGCCATGATCATGTCGGCCTCCTTAAGGGAATGCATACCTCGCTTACGGGGCTGTAGTCTTTCGTCATTCCATCCTTGGTTCGACACCATCTTCTCTATGAGAGCCTTAGCATCTGCAACATTCAGAAAAAAGAATGCACCGCCGGCGGCGGCATCCAAATGGCTTCTAGAGAGTGGGGTTAGGCCATGGTAGAAGTTCTGGATCAATAGCCAGTCCTCCATACCATGGTGTGGACAAGCAGCGACATACTCTTGCAACCTCTCCCAAGCCTCGGGAATAGATTCCTCGGCTTGTTGCGTAAAGCTGGAGATTTTGTTGCGCAGAGCATTCGTCTTGCCCATAGGAAAGAATTTGGCGAGAAAAGCATTGGAACACTTGTCCCTTGTGTCTACACCATTGCGATCGGTATAGAACCATTGCTTCGCTTTTCCTAGCAAAGAGAAAGGAAAGAGACGAAGACGGATGGCTTCTTGGGTTATCCCCTTAATGGTGAAGGTGCCGCAAATCTCCAAGAATTGTTAGAGGTGAGCATTGGCATCCTCATGAGCCTTGCCACAGAACGGGCTAGCTTGGACCATCGTGATCAGAGACGGTTTCAACTCAAAATTGAGGTTGGCATTGATCACGTCTGGTCCCGTCGCTACATTAGCGACAGAAGGAGCAAAAAACTCACGAATGGTCTTATTGGCCATCATGAAGATAGAACGAGATAAGAAAGAAAGAAGTTGAAGAAGATGAAGGAAAAAGATAAGAAGAACTAAGGAAAGAAAGAATGGGGTAAGACGGGATTCGCTAAGCGGGAGCTTAGACGAAGATAAATTCGACACGGACTCAACCGATACAACGATTGCCTTCCCCGGCAACGGTGCCAGAAATATTTGTTGGTAGTTCTTAGCTTCACTAAAGATAGAGCTAGGCAATTATCCCCGGTAACGGCCCAGAAATGCTTGTTGGCACTCGCTAACGTTGTTACTAGGAGTAGACTATGGAATCTATTCCAGGCAACGGCGTCAGAAGTGCTTGTAGCAAGTTCGGTCACTATACCTAAAGGAGTGGAGCTAAAGCAGTTGTCTACTAATGCCAAGCGGGGTTGTCAATCCCGACACTAGTAGGAGCTAGCTAGAGAGATTGCAATCTACCAGGAGGAGATTCTGCAAGCGCACAGAACTATCATAGTAGCACTTCGCCTAGGAGTACCAGGTGTCGATTTATTTGATCCCAAGGGAAGGCTAGGGTGGTGTATGAGTTGAGTCAAGGAGGGGATGAGAGTCAAAGAAAAGAGAAAAGGGAAAAGGGGAGAAGAGAGGAGATGAAAGGCTAGAAAGAATATATGGGTGGATAGGTAAGGATGAAATGGATGGCTAAGGTAAGGTGGATGGATAGGTAGATGATAAGGGATAACTAAGGGTAACTAAGATAACTAACTACTAACTAATCCTAGATAACCACAGAGCAAGATAACTATGAAGCAACATAGTTACGAAGCAAGGTAGGCAAAAGTCAATAAAGCAACTAAGTTGAGTAAAGTTTTATTCCTATCTTGTCAAGTATCGAGTCGTACTAGCCTTTACCACTTACTTAGGTTGAACGCTAGCACAACGAGCCTTACTGTTAAACTGGGCCAACTATGTGGTGTTATTCAAGGCGCACAGGGCTGTCACCACCTGCTTGCTACCACAGCTATCTGGGGGTCCAGCCGTATCTGAAGGTAAGTCTATAACTAAGCACCACGCTTAACTATATTCTAACTATCTCTACCCTAGCTTTGAATAGAGACACCCTTGCGGACGTCAGAGCAAACACTTGACTTAATAAGATTAACACTAAACTAACTAAGCAACCTATTGGCAAAGATCAATCACTAAGCACACTAGAGATTAACTACTATGGCTAAATGAATTGAACTGTAGGATAGCTAGGTCACACTCAAGGTACTTGATAAAGTAATACTGAAAGTAATACTGAAAGTCATGCTTAAAGTAATACTGAGATAAGATAAATGTACCTGAGATACAAGAGAGCAAACCAGACCAGAGACGCCGGGAAATCAACCGACCTCCGATGCTAGTCGCTCGCACCCGCTTCTCTCTTAGCAAGCTCTACGCTCCTTATACCAAGAACTTAGGCTGAGCTGTGCTAAACTAAGAGCCGCGCTGTAGCGAGGGCACTACAGCTATACTCTCTCTACTAGCTAACCTACTTGCCTAAGCTCTCTGAGCTTCTAACTTAACTCTCACTTGCTTCTCTTGCTTTGCTTCTCTTGGTGTGGTGTGGTGCTTGGTACCTGATGGTACGAATGAAGTAGTGTCACCAGGGGGGTATTTATAGTCTTGAGGAGTGAGGGGGGTACTTATAGGGGGCAGCCAGCCGACCTAGGGCTAACCCTAGTGGCGGGCGCCAGCCCTAGGTGGCGGCCGCCACCTCCCTCACCGTTGGATGCGCCGCCTTGGCTTCAACGGCATCCAGGTGGTTCTCCAAGGTGGTTTGGAGGTCGGTTGCATGTCCTAGCAACCACCATTCAGCCTTGATCCACGCCACTTCATCCTGAGTCGTTCGATGCCACTGACCTAGTGACCAAGGGCCAAGATTTGGCCTTGGGGAGGTCACACGGATCGGTGACGTGGCAGGGAGTGGAGCTTGGGCCAACCCAAGTGGCGGGCGCCACTTAGAGCCACCCCCCTTAGGCCCATTTGGGCCCTGCTGAGTGGGCTTGGCCTCTGGTGGGTCCATATGTCCAAATTTGGTTCAAATCCTGCATTCAAATAAAATTCTATGGACATGTGGAATTTGGTTAGTTTGAAACCTATTTGACTACATTTCATGCCTTTTTGGTGGACTTTAGGGTCAAATGTTGATGGTAAAACAGGTGTTTAAGGACCATCAACAGGCGCCACAAGCTTATGAGCCCATGGGAAGGACGCTACATAGTATCTAAAGGAACAAGACCCGGGTCATTTGAACTAGTCACTGAGGATGGTTCTCCATTGCCAAATTCATGGAATATTGAGCATCTGAAGAAATTCCATACCTAAGGATTATGCTATAAATTTGACTCTGGGCAAATGTACTTATTTCCCGGATATTAATACAGTTTGAAGTTCATTAGAAACAAGATCTTTATGACTTACTTTTTATTACACTTCATCATGACTACTTAGTCGGATAAAGTCCTTCAATGATACAATAAGCTTTAGCTATTGTATCTCACCGACTAATATATAATATTACTCGGATAAATTGGTTCAGCGGCAACCATACTCGAGTTACAAGCTCCGAGCTCAATACAACTCAAAAGATAGTATGGTTTAATACCCGGCTATCAGCCTATAGTGAATATGGTACCTACAAAAGTAGATACTAGTTCCTATAAGGCAAAACAAGGGGAGTAATACTCACCCTGTTATATACTAATTGGACAGAGGTACGCTTACTTTCGCACTCAAACTGCGACTACCAAGAGGATATGATTCACCCAACAGGAACCATTGTTCGGTCCTTTAGAGGTGCTTGATCAAAGTTATCCCTTGGACAAGGGTACTAAGAGTAGTACCCGAGCAGACTAAGTTCTCTATAAGATCAGTAAAGACTATTAGAGAAACGAAGTCATATGACCCAAAACTTAAGTGCTAGAGAGCACTCGGATAGACCCGTCTAATAAGACGCCTGGTCATGCATCCACAAAACGACCCATTGACATTCCTTGCAATGCCGAGTCGATCATACATGAAATCTACAAGTCTCAAAAGTAACTAATACTTTGATTCTTTATATTTAAATTATTTACAGCCAATACAAGACATGGTCAAAGGATCAAGGAGGTTAGACTACTCTACAAGATCAAGAATCTGAGAGTACTCCTCCGCCATGGGCTTAACCTCCTCCTGCATCGTTGCAAGGTCCTCATCGCTTTTTGCCTTTGGGGAGCGTCATGACGGACGACAGGTCGAAGGTAGGCAGATGCAGCCGCAGCGTCGCCAGCAGACCCTGCACCACTGAAGTCGCCATATCCTTGATGTACTGAGCCAGCCACCCGGGTGCTGCCTTGGCTCGATCAATCAAGGATTCGTCAGCTCCTTCAGGGCATGGGATCATATCCAGCACGGGCTCAACAGCAAGCTCCAGTGCCTTCAGTTGTGTTTGAACTGCTTCAAGAGCCTCCCGCGACTCCTTTGTCGATTTCAATGCCTGCAGGAGGTCCCGGTCAGCACCCTCACGCATCAATTTGGCCTCTTGAAGAGTACTTTGCGCATTAGCATATACCTCTTCGACCTCCGCCTCCTTCTGTTTGAAAGCATTTTGCCAACCAGAAGCCAGTGTGTTTGCATCTAAAGACACTTCACCCAGAAGAAGTAGCGAAACAGAGTAAAGGAAGGGCAGATTCCCAGAAAAGCTTCACACAGATGGGTGAACATAGCAATGTTGAAGCAGGCATTGGGAGTGATATGGTTGAGAGTCAAACCATAGTAATGGAGCAACCCTCGCAGGAAGTCAGACGCTGGAAGTCCCAATCCCCGCTCCACAAAGGACTTGAACATGACTATCTCCGTCGTATTGGGCGCTGGAGCACGATGGTCAGTAGGTACCCTCCACCCATCAAGTGGCTGCGCTCGGAGCAGTCCTTGCTGCGCCAAATAAACAAGCTCCGTCTGCCTGGTATCCGGCATCTTCCACGCCAAGACATCAGTGGGCGGGCAAGGATGGCGCGGCCTCCCGGTGGTGGTGATCCTGGCTTTCTTCTTCTCCGCAGCGGCTTGCTTCTTAGGACCCATGTTGGTGACAAGGGATTTCCTACACATCAACTGTGGTTTGGCTATAGGAATTCTAAAAATCCGAAGGCAATGGCTTGATGAAAGCGTGAGGATAACATAATCCCGGCGGCGGCTTATTATAGATCTGTTTCGGCAACTGTTCGTCATTTTCAAACGGCGTTAAGAAACTGTTCAAAACCCTAACGGCTGAGGGATGTTTCAGACGGCGTCAGAGGCAGTGAACAGGTACACCGCAAGCAGACAATGTTACTTCTTTCACAAGACATAGTTAGTACTCGGAGAAAAAGACAAAGGACTCAGAAAAATATTCCAAGTACCCGGATCTTATTTATTATTACTCGGAATTACAATAGAGATATGTGGATACATCTTGAGATACAACAACTACCAGCCCAAGTACAATCAGGATGTAAAACGCTATTTTAGTGTAATCAAGGTACAAAGTCTTGATGCCTAGCGCACTAAAGACCGGGTTCAGTGAGACGCAGTAAAGCAGACACAGAACCTTGGGTTGACACTATCTTTTCAGTGCATCCCAAGGTGGGTTTAAGCCACCGCCCCAGTACCCAAGGAACTCGGGGGAAGGCCCTAACCCTAGCGCTCTTTTGACAACCTGTGACTCCGAGGTTATCTACGAGTGGAGTCACAAGAGTTCTTCTAGGCGCACCTCTATATCCCTCTGCTCGCGACCACTTGGAAACCACCCTGCGGATGATCCCTTCACAAGAGTTCTTCTGGACACTTCAACTATCTTACATAAGAAAGATATCCGGGGGCTCGGACATCTCCGCTACAGATACTACAATATTCATGGGACTAAGAGTAGTCATATACTTGAGAGGATATGGTTTCCTTGCTTCCTAGGCAGGGTATTTATAGGCGGTTCATCTTGGTCTATGGACATTGTCCACGGATATAAGTGACCAGAGAATCAATAATTTACCCTATGTACTGTCGCACATGTGAAGCCTGGCATCAGTGATAGGTTGCATTCCCATGCACACTTCAAGAGGAAGACGACAAAGTTTGCAGTTGTGGAAAACGACAAATACGTACAGTTGGAACAGTCATTGGTCAATTATTGCTGACTTCACAGTAATCTTTACTCAGTGGGGGGTGATAAGGGATGTTTGATGAAAACATTACCCACCTGAAGCTGGATATTTATTACTCGGATGATTTAAGCAACATATCAGTGTCATGTTTCGATTTTTCAAAATCTTTATGGATTACCCGGTAAAATATTTGGAAGACCCCAAGATCCGACTACTTAAGTACTCGGAACTCAGGCTCGGGGGCTGCAGGGTATATATCATAAAGGAAATGTTTTTTCTTACCCAAGGATTAATCGGAAAGGGCTCAAGAGATCCTCAAAGTTATTATAAATAACAAGAGGCTCGGGGGCTACACCCTATGGGTGCACTTTTTGGGAAAAAGTGCACGCCATGGAAGTTCTTTACCTACGGAGCACTTCAAAATTTCTCAGGACATTACTCGAAGATTCTCAAGGAGAAACCAGAAGATAATGTTTTATAGAAATGATGAAGAGCTCGGGGGCTTGACAGACCAGGATGTCAGAGATATCATCAAACGATGATTACTCCGACTAATTCTGGACGACACGGGAGATCCGAAGACCTGATACGAAGTGTACTTGGATTAGGACTCTCGCTGTAACTTAGTCGAGTTCTTAAAGGGAAGTCTTGTAATTAGAATAGGACTCCTTTGTTATAACCGACTAGGACTCGGTCTGTGCTATGCTTTACCCGGATATATAAGGGGAAGCAGGCACAGGCTCCAATCAATTGAATCTTGAATCATAACACAAGGCACACGCCGCACTAGACGTAAGGTATTACGCTACTTAGCGGCCTAAACCAGTATAAATCGTTGTCCCTATGTACTCGCCGAGTTCTACGAACGCCGATCCCCACCGAACAAATCGTCTGAGATCCCTCAAGACGAGTTGCCGGTTAACAAACACCGACACCTATTTAACTTTGGATTTTGGTGTTTGATGATCAACACAACCATATTGGACTAATGTATTTGCAAGTGTTTATTTTGTAGTTGAATAGGGTGCAAATGTCACTTGGACGAAGGCTACGTGGTGATTCAATGATCAACACCTCAAGCAAGACATTAGAAGCTCAGTAGAAGACTCACACAGATCAAGCAAAGTCCAAGGCACAAGAATGGAACCAAGACGGCGCAAGAAATCGCGAAGAAACGAAGAAAAAACGACATCGGACGCTGCATCAGATGCTGGCTCAGCAAGCGTCGGACGCACCGATGGCAAACCCTAGCTCGGGTTGGCACCAGCAGAAGCATCGGACGCGCCGATGGTGCCACATCATACACGACGATAACACTCTGCATCGTGCACAGTCTTACAACGGACGCATCAGTGATGCATCGGACGCTACAGTCCCAGAATCTGATGCCTATGCAGCTTCCAGAGAGGCTCTGAAGACATCAGACGCGTCAGATGGTCACGCATCGGACGCTTGTCAGAGTCCGATGTGACTCAGTGCCAGGTCGGCGGAACTAGCCGTTATGTGACATCGGACGCGCGTCTGATGCTCCCGACAGGAGCGTCCGATGCTACGCAAGAAAGTCCATCTTTGGTGTCCAACGGCTCTATTTGCTTGGGGCTCTATATACCCCCATGGCCAGCCAAAACAAGATGGTTGGAGCTCAAGGAAGTGTAGCAAGTGCTTAGACATATATTTAGTTGCTCTAGCCACCAAAATGCTTAAGTGATATACTAGGTGATTAGTGTAGGTGCTTTGCGAAGTGCTTAGGCTAGTTATACCACCGCTTTGTTCTTGCTCTAGGTGTTAGGGCTAGTGTTTAGTCAGGTTTAAACATCTCTTTCTAACAGTGCTTGTGCGCACCGTTGTTGTACATCAGAGGGGCTTGTAGTCTTGCGAAACCACACCAACCGCGTTTATGGTGTGGCCGCCACCGTGTACCGAAGGGAACAAGGCTTGCGGCGGTTCGGCCGGAAGCTTGATAGTGAAGACGACCGGAGCATCCGGGAGAGGCTTTGCCACAAGTGGCTTAATCGGAGACCCACTTGCGCGTGGGGAAGGCCCGGGGCTATCCACGGAGTTACCCGACCGGGAGCTTGGCCCTTGCGAGGGGCTCCAACGAGGACTAGGGGGAAGCTTGCGCGCTTCTTGATTCCTCGGTAAAAATACCAGCATCGTCGACGGGAGTTTGCATCTCTACCACACTCTTTAGCTTTCGCATTCGCATTGCTCCTTGGTTGTGTGCTTTACCTTTCCTAGCTTAGTTGATAGGCTAGTTGATAGGTTTGTAACCTAGGTTGCATAACTCTTTTGCGGTAGAGATAGCAACACACCTAGCAAAACCTTAGTTGCACATTAGATAGTTTACTTTCTTGCATAGGTTTTGAATAAGTGGAAATTAGAGGCCATAGTTTAGAGTATAAGTTTTAAGTTGCCTAATTCACCCCCCTCTTAGGCGTCATGATCCATTCAATTGTTATCAGAGCAGGTTGGCTCATTTGTGGATTCTTGGCTTCACCGCCTTCGAACCGACACCCTTTAGAGTGATTGAGATGGATACCTCTAGGCCTCCGCACTTTGACGACACTAACTTCCCATACTATAGTGCTAGAATGGCTTGTTACCTAGAAGCAGTTGATCTAGGTGTTTGGAGAGTCACCCGCGATGGGATGAGACCCCCTAAGAATCCCATCAAGTTAACCGCCGGTGATGAAAAAGAAATTCATCTTAATGCTAGAGCTAGAAATTGCTTGTTTGAATCTCTTAGCATGGATGTCTTTAACCAAGTTTTCACTTTACAAACATCTCATGAAATTTGGTTAAAGTTACATGAGCTCCATGATGGTACAAGTAATGTCCGTGAGCAAAAACATCACCTAACTAAAACAAGCTATGATTCCTTTAAAATGAATGATAATGAGCTTGTTCGTGATATGTATTCTCGTTTGAATCTAATTATCAATGAGCTCAATTCTATTGGAATTACAAAGCTAGGTGATGCGGACATTGTGAGGAAGATCATCTCCGTTCTTCCAAAGAACAAGTATGCAACCATCATCACCATCCTCTACAACATGGAAGACTTGAGCACTATGACCCCGACCATTGTCATTGGCAAATTGGTGGCATTTGAGATGTCACGCAAGATGGGTCAAGAAGAAGCCACTTCTTCAAGCAAAGGCATAGCTCTCACATGTGATGAGCACAAAGAGATGAAGGGCAAGAAGCAAATTGAGACATGCTCAAGCTCAAGCTCCTCAAGTGAAGATGAGGAAGAAGAAGATGATGATGATGATGAATCAAGTGATGATGATCGAGCCTCCACCTCATCCATCTCCTCCCTAGATGAAGAAGAAACAATCAAGCTAGTTCGAGGAGTGGAAATGATGATCCACACGCTCAATGTCAAGGGTGTGCCCATCACCATTGAGGATTGCCTCTTCACCAATCAAAGAAGAGAGCAAAGAAAGAACGGTTGCTATAGATATAGCAAGAGAGGGCATTATATGAAAGATTGTCCAAAACAAAAACCCACACCTATGACAGAGCAACTATTTGTCATAAACATAGTATGTATAGACTCTGTGACAATGGATCAATGACAATAGTTAGTCGTCATAAAATATGTAACTATTATAAAAATATTGTTAAAAATAAATATGTAACACATGAGGATTGACCCTTGCACCACAAGAAGGTAATAGAGCACACAAACCATTAGAACTAGTGTCCCTGCTCTGTACTAGAGTGTTCTGTTTTGTGTAATCCAATTTTGCCTCGCGAGCAAACTTGTAAAAAAATTGATAAAATGAGGTACATAGGAATCGAACCTGGAAGCTCTATATATATATAACAAAACAGAGCAAGTAAACCACAAGGTCACACAACTATTAGTTTGTTTCTGGAAGCTCTGTAACAAAACAGAGCAAGTAAACCACAAGGTCATGCAACTATTGGTTTTTTGTAAAGTGTTCTACTTTTATTTATCGATTCATCACTACCGAGGGAAAAACCAATCCATAACTTCAAAAAATGTGGAGCACGTAAGAATCGAACCTACCACGTAAATAAGGTGTTATGTGTAAATATCTCTTATTTTTAACATCCTTTTGCTTGTTTATTTCTATTTTCACTAGATTTAGGAACAACGATGGCATATGCAAAGTGAATGTGCAACAACTAGAGCATCTCCTCATGCACGTCGACCTGCTGCTAAAAGGGTCTGAAATTTACATAAATTTGATCAAATATGACATGTCAAATATCAAACATTTCAAATATATTCATCTAGCATCCAAATCCAAATAACTATTAATTAATAAATATAATTTATTTTTATTTTAAATTTTATTTTATAATTTCTTTATCTATTATATTTTTTTCAATTTCAAATTCATTCAAATCAAATCAAAGAACACAAATCCAATAAGAAATGTATATTAATGTTCTCAGCCACAAGGCCAAGGACGTACAATACTGGAACTTCAGTGGTGTCCCTAGGTCCTGATGAAGAGCTCACCACTCTCTGTCTAGCTCAGCGATATGGTACTAAGCATAGTATGTGTATGTTGTTGTTGGAATGGAATATTAATAGTTGAAGTAAATGTTGTATGGGCTGATTTCTCTTGTGAAGGCCCAGCCAGAGACGAATAAGTGAAGTGAGTGGCAAATTGAAAGTAGAAGGGCAAAAACATATTCAAATTCTGTTGGAAACTCTAAGAATGAACGATATGATCATTAGGATGCATTGCAACGCGGCTCTACTTTAGTATAATTACTACTTGACTTTTGATCTAAATCAATATAACTAATTATATAATTATATGATTGTCTCCTATAACACTTTTAACATATAATAATTAGAAGCGCGTTTAAATAGTTTGAATTGCTATTTTAGCAAATTTTAGCATTTTTTCTATTCCATGGCAAAAATAACAATACAAACTATAGATTAAATAGAGTGATAAGAGTGATGGTTGATATAAATACCTTAGAATAAATATTATATCACTAATAATAGTCTAAAGTACACATTATATCCATAAAAAATAGATGTTCGGTCAGTTCGGTTACCCGAGGCATATGACCGAACTAACTATAAAAAGAACTAACTATAAAAAGTTCGGTTAGTGCGGACTCAGAACTAAACTAGTGACCGAAAATTTTGGTCTCGGTCACTTCGGTCTCGGTCTCGATTAGTTCGGTTCGGTCTTCGGTTAATTATGCCCAGGGCTATCGCCAAGTCGCCAATGCCTCCATGTGCTGGTGTCACCATTGAAGACACAATCCACATTCACTTTGCGTCGATTTCCTCAAGTGGCATGGTTGACATTCAGCTCCTTCCTTCTTTTCGCACCTGCATACAGAGAAACATTGGGGTGTTTAGTTAGAGGGTCAAAAGTTTTTTTTGTGTCACATCGAATAATGCGACACTAATTTAGTCTATTAAAAATAGACTAATAAAAAAAACAAATTACATATCTCGTCCAGAAATTATGAGATAAATTTATTAAAACTAATTAATCCATCATTAACACATGTTTACTGTTGTTGACACAAAATCTTGGTCGGGTGCGCCAACACACTCGGAACACGGTCCTCAGAGGGGTACGGAGCGAGTCCTGACATCCTGGACCTTCAGCAGGTGGTGGTGCCGATTCTCAGCAGAATCGACTTCGGGCATGCCAGTCAATTTGACCTGTAATTGATAAGGAAAAGAAAAAGATCATCAAATCATAGAACCTACCGGTTTGGTGCCAGACAGTTCCAAATTATACGGCTCTGATATAGCCATTTGTCTTTAGGATATTGACTACAAAGTCAACTCCCATGAGATTATACGTAAAATGATGAAAAAGATACGAAGCATAACGGCTATAACATGTATGAGATGAATATTTATAATAAACAGACAACCGATAAGCTTAAAGGACATTGATAGATAAAAATCTATATGTGCATTCAAAACGGTATGAAGTCAACGTATCGACTAAATGCACGAGCAGTTCTATTCATTAACAGTGGGGTGTCTCCATGCAGCCGTAATAACAAATAGATCGATAAAATAACTTAAACATCAACAGTGGGGTGTCTCCATGCAGCCTTGATGATGGTCAAGCTAGATCACGTCTCGTGCATAAAGTAGATCCATTGGTTCCAAACCACTTAAAAGAACATATTATGAAGAAAGCATAACTGGGTCGGCTATTTCAGCCGATTCAGGGTCCATGAGGCACGAACAAGAACTACTCGGTAAAAACGTGATTTAATCTAAGATAAACAGTCTTAATCTATCATATATATCAGTGGGGTTTGAAAATACAGCCATAATAGACATGCTAGATCAGATCTATCTACTCTTAAATTAGATCACGGTTTTATCGAATATGTCGAACGCACAACATGTAACAACCAAGATTGGCAAAAATAGCCGATGAGAGGCTTGTATGGGCTATTCCCTCTGTTATGAGTGTGTAAATCTCAGAACAGCCGATACTAAGCAGCCTTTAGGCGCGAGCTATTTTATCAATCTTGATTGGCAAAGATGTTGTTTAGAACATAAATAAAAAGATTAAAACATGAAACAACATTGATAACTTAATGAATCTATTAGCTTGCCAAACCAATAGAGCCGATAAGTAGTCATGATCGACTAAAGTAAGAGATTGATCAGAGTCAAGACAGTCTTATAAAAGACGAGCTTAAACCGATAACTATCCATGCCATAGTTTAACAAGAGGTTGGTTGATGCCAATGCAGCCTTATTACACGATGACATAAGCCATTGGTAAAACTTACAAGCAAACCGGAGGTCGGTCGATGCCGATGCAACCCTGTCTGATTGAAGGTTTCGCCGAGATCTACTTTACTCCTACTCCTAGGGTTTTGGTCGAGGGCCGGTTGTGTTTGATTGATTGGAGATATCTTACAAAATCCGGGTTTCTAGCTATTTATAACCCGGTTGACTCCTGCCCTAACACGAGTAGATTACAAAAATAGTAAAAATACAAGACGACCCGAACTTGAACTCCTTAGTCGAGTCCGACACGTCTTCGAAGCCCATCGTGTTGGTCCATACGAATCCTTTTGATTGTGCTTGACCCATATAAGTTTCTTTATTTTTAGGCCAATCTTTTTCTTAATAAATCAGCCGTTTATGTTTACACAATATCAAACTTCTCGGTACAAAATCTGGTGTAAACACATGCCCCCCAATTTTGGGATAAAATTTTTTATTCCAAAATGTTATTTTCCTTCTTTTAGGTTCCGATCGACTATCTTTATTTCTCAGTCGACCAACCGAGTAGTCTTCCTCTTCCCCCCTTTTGTTATTGCAAACAATCTGAACAGTATCTTGACGATTAATGCGAGACGGTTGCTCTTCTCTTGAAAACCGTGCTTTTGATTTGACATCCCACTCGAGTGCTCTGTACACATTGTACGAAGCGGCATCTTTTCCCTTCCTGGGATTCAATCTTTTAATATAAATCTCCTCTTCGTCTCCATCTCCCGTCACATTCGAAGCACATTTCTTGCTTGCTTTTGCCTTCCATCCAAAAATCCTCTTTCTTGCCAAAAGCTTCGCCTTCCAAAAACCCTTTTCTTCCCCTTCCAATGGCGGACAACAACCGTGGGAAGCGTCCCGCGGAGGAGGAAGTGAATTCTCGCTACCGCCCACAGCGCCGCATTAGGTATGTCTCTTCTTCATGCCTAATCGATTCTAGTTGTCATTACTTCCAAGGTCTGATTTGACCTTCTCCTTTTGCTTTCAACTAGGATTGATGAGGGTCCTTCCAACGCTGCGGCTGTTGTGGTACCTTCTCCCGGCATGGAGTCAGTCTCCGAGAACCCCTCCTCCAGCAGTTCCGAGTCGACAGCGACCTGCCATTACCGTCGAATGACGGAAATGCGGAACCTTCACTCGGAGGCTACTATTAGGAACTGTCTCCTCGAGGACCACATCGCCCAACTCCAGAAGGCGTTGGAGGAAGCAGAGGCGAGGGCCTCTCGGGCGGTCCAACAATGCACAGAATCCGATGCGCGTGTCGCCGATATTTCTCTTTTTCTGAAGAATTTTTATTTGATCGGATCTCCCTTGCTCAATCCTGCTTCATTCGTTTGCTTGCAGACCTGACCGTTCGCTTGGAAGCCCTTCAGGAGGCAGGGAACGAGGCGGCCGACTCCGTGAACGCCATCGGGGATAGCGTCGCGGAGAGGATGACCAACATCCCCGCAAGGGTACATGAGGTCGCCCTCCACGACGTCTGTCATGGTGCCGCCATGGCCCTCGGGGCTGCCGAGGCCTACACCGGCCAAAACCTGGGTGGCCTTGAGGTCACTCCAGAAATAAGTCACGCCATGGAGGTACACTTCGATGGTGTTGATGGCGCGGCCGGGGAAATAGCAGAGTCCACCCCCTCTGTATTCATAGTAGACAAGGTCTTTGAGTAGTTCATCAAGGTCGAGTCTGTGTAAATAAAATTTCCTTTGAATATAATGAAGTTTATGCTTCTTTATGACCCTCCTGTGATAAGACCCATCGAGGCTTTTTAACTCCAACGATCTTTGATCTTGTACTCTTTGAACTAAAGGCTATGCTTCAATTACATCGGTTATTTTTGTTCTAAAGGCGACACATCTGTATCGGCTATCGATTGGATACCAATGTTAACACATTAGTAATAGTTGATCCACCCAAATACTAGGGTAATATTTCTTAAAATATTTTTCATTGACAGCCCTGAAGTATTCGGTGCCCTCCAAAGTCTCGTAGAAATAAGCATTGCCAGGAGCACATCTAGTAATCTGATAGGGTCCTTCCCAATTTGGCGACCATTTACCATATTTGCTATCCTTAGTTCCAATAGGCAAAATGACTTTTCAAACCAAGTCCCCTTCATTAAAGTTTTTTTCCCTGACCTTTTGATCATAGTATTTGGCCACTCTCAGCTTCTGAGCTCTGATGTTCTCTAGAGCTTTTAGCCGATGAAAGTTTAGATCATAAAGATTGTCCATCATGATATGTTTATATTCATCGGCCTTTAAATTATCCTACTGTGATACTCTCCTGGATCCCATACTGATTTCCCAAGACAACACGGCTTCATGACCATAAACCAGCTCATATGGAGAACACTTAGTTGCACCATGGCAGGCCATTCTATAGGACCACAGGGTCTCACTGAGTATCGAATGCCACTTTTTCGGATGTTCTTTAACCTTCTTCTTAATAATTTTGATCAAAATCTGATTAGAAGCTTCGGCTTGTCCATTAGCTTGAGCATAATATGGAGATGAGTTAATTAACTTAAAGCCCGAGCTGACAGCAAAATCCTCAAACTCTTTTGATACAAACATCTTTCCCTGATCCGTAGTAATGGTTTGAGGAACACCAAATCGATAGATGATATGCTCTTTGATGAACTCGATTACAGTAGCCGATGAAGCCTCTTTTAAAGGAATAGTTTCAACCCATTTAGTGAAATAATCTGTTGCCACCAACACAAATTTGTGCCCTTTGCTAGATGCCGGAAATATTTGGCCAATCAGATCTATCCCCCATCCTCTAAACGGCCATGGCTTTGTTATTGGATTCATAGCTGATGCTGGAGACTTTTGAATATTACCAAATCTTTGGCATTCTTGACATCCTTTATAATATTTGAAACAGTCTTCCAAAATGGTTGGCCAAAAATACCCTGCTCTTCTGATCATCCATTTCATCTTATGAGTAGACTGATGTGCACCACCAATCCCTTCATGGATTTCACCCATCAGAACTTTGGCTTCTTCTTGATCGATGCATTTAAGAAGCACACCGTCAATTGTCTTATGATATAGTTGATCGTCAAGAAGGACAAACTTTGTGGCTTTGTATCTCAGCTTTCTGGATACCTGTCGTGATGGATTTTTCAAATATTCAATAATCTCAAATCTCCAATCATCACTATCGGCAATTTCATCACTTAGTATTTCAAAAATTTGCCGATATCCAGAAGAACTCCGAGCCAACCGATTAGCCTCTTGATTCTGACATCTAGGAACATGCTTTAAGATAACAGAAGAGAAAGAATCAAGCAATTCAAGGCATTTCTCATAATGCTTCCTCAGAATATCATCTTTGCATTTATATAGGCCGAGCAATTGATTAATCACCAATTGAGAGTCTCAAAAAACCTCAACAGTCTCAGCCGCTACTTCACACAAAAGTTGAAGTCCCTTAAGAAGTGCTTCATATTCAACTTGATTATTAGTGGAGGTTGGATCAATTGAGAAAGCAAACTCAAAACTTCCTCCTTGAGGAGAAACAAGAACAATACCAATGCCCCCACCTTGTTTGCAATTGGAACCATCAAAGAACAAAGCCCATGGGGTAAAATCTAAAGTTTTAATCTCTTGTTTATGATGATGAGTAACAAAATCGGCTATTACCTAACCTTTAGCTGCTTTAGCCGATTCATATTTCAAGTCAAATTCCGATAATGCAAGAATCCACTTCCCAATCCTCCCATTTAGTATAGGCATGGATAACATATGTTTGATCACATCAAACTTCGATACCATCGTGCACTCAGAAGACAACAGGTAATGTCGAAGCTTGGTACATGAGAAGTACAAACACAAGCATATTTTTTCAACAGGAGAATACCTTGTTTCTGGGCCAAGCAATCTTCTACTGAGATAGAAAACCATTCTCTCTTTTCCTTCGAACTCTTGCATTAGGGCCGATCCAATTGTATGATCATAAGCCGACACGTATAACTTGAAAGGTCTGTTCTTCTGAGGAGGAATCAAAACTGGTGGAGACTTCATATATTCTTTGATTTCATTGAATGCTTTCTATTTCTCATCTCCCCATTTAAACTCTTGATCATCTTTTAATTTTAACAAAACTGAAAATGGCAAAATCCTGGCTGACAAATTTGAAACAAACCTTCTGATGAAATTGATTTTGCCGATCAAAGATTGTAATTGAGTTTTTGTGGTCGGTGGCACTGCTTTGTCAATGGCATCATAGCTCTTTTGGCCAACTTCAATTCCCTTTTCATGTACCATAAACCCTAAGAACTGACCAGCCGACACTCCAAATGCACATTTGTGGGGATTCATTCTCAAACCATGCTTCCTTGCGCATTCAAGAGTGTCTCTGAGATCCTTAAGATGCCTTTGATAATCTTTGGACTTTACCACCACATCATCAATATATATCTCAACAATCCTGCCGATCAACTCATGAAAGATATAATTCATGGCCCTTTGATAAGTTGCACCGGCATTTTTAAGCCCAAAAGTCATGACCACCCACTCATATACGCTATGGCACCCGGACACCTGAATGCAGTTTTATGTATATCCTCTTCTGCCATAAAAATTTGGTTATAGCCAGCATTACCATCCATAAAACTGATAACTTTATGTCCTGCTGCCGCATCGACTAACATATCTGCCACTGGCATTGGGTAGCCATCCATTGGAGTGGCTTTATTTAGATCCCTGAAGTCAATACAAACCCTCATTTTTCCATTTTTCTTATATACAGGGACCACGCTAGATATCCATTCAGCATATCTACATTGCCGAATGAAATTAGCTTCATAAAGCCCAGTGATTTTTGTTTTCACATCAGCCATCACTTCTGCTCTGATCCTTCTTGGAGCTTTCTTCGCAAGCCGACTCCCATGTTTAATAGGTAGCCGATGTTCAACTAATGACCGATCAAGACCAGGCATTTCCGAATAATCCCAAGCAAAGCATTCTTTATACTCTTTCAATAATGTGATAAGTTCTTGCCTAAACTTGGGATCCAGCTTAGCACTAATGTATGTCAACCTCGGCTTATCACCATTTCCAATATCAACTGCTTCTACTTCGTCAGCCGATATGAAACCTTTACCCATCTTACTCTCATCTTCATTAACTGTACAATCCATTAAATATATTTTTTGAAGCCGACAACTTGGATCGGCTGTTGACTTTTGTCAACTGTTTTGAGAGAGTCTTCTACACGATCAGAAGATTCAAATTTAGCAGGTAGTATGAACAAAGCAGCGATGTTAGCCGTTGGTTCACCCTTATCGGCTATTTGCTTGACTTGCCAGATTTTGGATCTCTTCTTCTGAGTTTCATCGTTTCTCAACCTCTGAACTCGTCGTTTCTAACTTCTAGTCAAACCACCAAGACACCATTGTCCTTCCTGCCATGGATGATCATCATTGGCTAATCTTGCTCCAAGCCGATTATGAACATTTTCATTTTTATGCGCCGATCTTTACTTCAAAACTTCAACCTTTCATGTACAGATCGGCGGTTGTCTCTCGACTGCCTATACTCTTGGTATTGATCACTGCATTCTGGACAATTGCGAAGAGTAGGAAGTTTTAAACAACAATGCTTGAAGAAAGGACAATCCCAATGATTCTTCTCTTCATCTCTGATGCGTCTTCCTTCTTCCCGGGACTTCCTGTACTCTTCTTCTTCGAGCCATTCTTAATATTCCTATTCATCTCTTTCCCTTTGCATTTGGCCCCTCTCCTTCTGACGTTGCCACTTGTTTAATAGGATTCTGACAGTTGGACGCCTTCTTGCCTCTCCAGCTTTTGAAGTCTCAGGTTGATCATTGCTTTTCTTCCCTTTCATTTCCTGATACTCTCTAGCTGTTAATTACTTCTTTCGATCAACTGTCCCATCTGTCCTGGCTCTATCAGAGGTTAACACCCTGATTTCACTTCGAGGTGTTGGAGCTACCATGTTTTGTGGGAAGGATGGCCGTTGATGCCCATGCCTTTGGCCTTTTCTAAGCCAATCCTCCCTTTAACGATTGCCCTCTGTATCATATCTCTGAAAACTCGGCAATCATTAGTAGTATGGGTATCAGAATTATGAAATTTGCAGTACCTTTTATTCTTAAGTTCTTCGGCCGATGGGATAGTATGATTCCCAGTTAACTTGATCTGACCCTTCTCTAACAAGTAGTCAAATATCTTGTCGGCCTTGGTGATGTCGAAGCTATATTTTACATCTCTCTCGGTACTTTTAACTTTTGCCCAAGGCATAAATTCATTGTTCTTCCAAACCTAGTCTACAACAGCCACTTCTTCATCACTTTCATTCCCTGAATCATCGTTTTCATTCTGCAAGAAAACATGACTCTCTGCATTATAGGCTTTCTTGGGCTTGAAGACTTGGTTGTATTGATTTTGAGCATCAATACTCGCCACTTTTTTAGCTAAATCGGCCATATTATTACAACCAAAGTCGATTCTTTCTCTAATAGTAGGTATCAGTCCTCGAATTGCAATGCTAACCACTTCTGAATCTGGCAATGTCAAGGAATAGCACTGATTTTTCACCTCTCTGAATCTTTGGAGGTACTGGCATCCAGACTCATTATTGGTCTGCCTTGTATTGATTAGGTCCACTAAGCCTTTTTCCAAAACTCGAAAGCCAAAATATTTATGGAACTTATCTTCTAAGTCATCCCAACTTTGAATGGAGTTGGGTGGTAGAGATGAAAACCATGAAAAAGCTGAGCCAGATAGAGAGAGAGGAAACATTCTGACTTTGAGTGCTTGTTCATCACCGATCTCTCCAATCTGGACCAAGAACTGGGTTATATGCTCCATGGTTGATACTGAACCAGTTCTTGTGAACTTGGTAAAATCAGGAATTCTATATCTTGGATGAAGAACAACTTGATCAAACCATTCTGGATACGGCTTTTTGTAACCAGTTATTATAGATTTCGGCGTCAAGCCGAATTTCTTTTGAACCAGGTCAGTTACCCGATTCATCAACTGGTCCATCTGATTCACCGGCTTCTGGTAGCCGATGTTTTGCCCCCCGAAGGCGTTGCCATTATACCCCGGATTTTCTTGAGCATCCAAAGTATAAAAGTCAAAGACATAATGATACTCCTGAGGGATATCACTAGATGCTACGTTCCCTTGATATGGCGGTGTATTGAAATCTCTTGTGATGCGCCTTGCCTGAGGAGCTATTTTTTGTAGCCGATGAGTACATGTTATTACTCATAATCGGCAGTTGCACTGGCTGCGGCATCATGCCCCCAGGGCTAATCATCATCTGGTTCCCATTGCCATTTGGACCATTGATATGAGGTCCATTAGCAGTTCCAGCTCCTTGATTGTTCCCAATATTATATGCTGGACCTCTTCTATCGCCACTTATGTTGAAAACCTCTTTCATGGCATTTGTGAGGCTGTTGAGAAAAGCCTCATTGTGGTTCATCATAGTGGACGCCATTGCCTTACTGATCACTTCTTGCATAGCATTATGCTGGACTTGAACCATTGGATCAGCATGACCATCAAAGACCACTCTCGGAAGATGGGTTTTCTGAACCACCTTTTTATCCCTAGTCTTGCCAAAACTCAGTAAGCATTGGTGTCGGTATTGCTCAATAGCCTCTTCTATTAAGCGTTGAGTTTCCTCTGGGAGGTCCTCCATCTTCACGTGCAACACTTCATCATTGTCAAATGTCATGATTCAGACGATTGGGTCCCACCGAGCGTGCTAAAAGAATGCGTTGACACAAAATCTTGGTCGGGTGCGCCAACACACTCGGAACACGGTCCTCAGAGGGGTACGGAGCGAGTCCTGACCTCCTAGACCTTCAGCAGGTGGTGGTGCCGATTCTCAGCAGAATCGACTTCGGGCGTGCCAGTCAATTTGACCTGTAATTGACAAGGAGAAGAAAAAGATCATCAAATCATGGAACCTGTTGGTTTGGTGCCAAATAGTTCCAAATTATACGGCTCTGATATAGCCATTTGTCTTTAGGATATTGACTACAAAGTCAACTCCCATGAGATTATATGTAAAATGATGAAAAAGATATGACGCATAACGGCTATAACATGTATGAGATGAATATTTATAATAAATAGACAGCCGATAAGCTTAAAGGACATTGATAGATAAAAATCTATATGTGCATTCAAAACGGTATGAAGTCAACGTATCGACTAAATGCATGAGCAGTTCTATTCATTAACAGTGGGGTGTCTCCATGCAGCCGTAATAACAAATAGATGGATAAAATAACTTAAACATCAACAGTGGGGTGTCTCCATGCAGCCTTGATGATGGTCAAGCTAGATCACATCTCGTGCATAAAGTAGAACTATTGGTTCCAAACCACTTAAAAGAACATATTATGAAGAAAGCATAATTGGGTCGGCTATTTCAGCCGATTCAGGGTCCATGAGGCACGAACAAGAACTACTCGGTAAAAACGTGATTTAATCTAAGATAAACAGACTTAATCTATCATATATATCAGTGGGGTTCGAAAATACAGCCAAAATAGACATGCTAAATTAGATCTATCTACTCTTAAATTAGATCTCGGATTTATCGAATATCTCGAACGCACAACATGTAACAACCAAGATTGGCAAAAATAGCCGATGAGAGGCTTGTATGGGCTATTCCCTCTGTTATGAGCGTGTAAATCTCAGAACAGCCGATACTAAGCATCCTTTAGGCGCGAGCTATTTTATCAATCTTGATTGGGCAAGATGTTGTTTAGAACATAAATAAACAGCTTAAAACATGAAACAACATTGATAACTTAATGAATCTATTAGCTTGCCAAACCAATAGAGCCGATAACTAGTCAAGATCGACTAAAGTAAGAGATTGATCAGAGTCAAGACAGTCTTACAAAAGACGAGCTTAAACTGATAACTAGCCATGCCATAGCTCTATAAGAGGTTGGTCGATGCCAATGCAGCCTTATTACACAATGACATAAGCCATTGGTAAAACTTACAAGCAAACCGGAGGTCGGTCGATGCCGATGCAGCCCTACCTGATTGAAGGTTTCGCCGAGATCTACTTTACTCCTACTCCTAGGGTTTTGGCCGAGGGCCGGTTGTGTTTGATTGATTGGGGATATCTTATAAAATCCGGGTTTCTAGCTATTTATAACCCGGTTGACTCCTGCCCTAACACTACTGCACAAAGCTTAACCGCAGCGGGCGTTTTGGCTTTACCGCAGCGGGCAACAGCGTCCGCTGCGGTGCTAAGGCCACGGTTAATCGTGGCCATTACTGCAGCGGGCAACATAAGGAGCCCGCTGCGGTTAATAGCATTTACCGCAGCGGACAACCTAAAGCGCCCGCCGCGGTAAATTATTAACCGCAGCGGTCGTTTTAGGTTGCCCGCTGCGGTAGTTGCGTTTAACCGTAGCGGGCAGCTTATGTTGCCCGCCACGGTTATTAATTTTGGATTAAAAAATAAATAATGGAGCCAGCAGAAACAGTAGAATATGAATTCAAATCTGCAGTTTTCAAATAATTCCAGAATTCCAGATTTCTAACAGATATATATATATATGCACATATAAACCATCTGGACATAACATACAAAGTGACTTAGTTGTTTGTTGTCATCATATACACATTGACTTAGTTGATTTCAAATTCAAATTACAATTCATATTTCAACTTGATGAGCATAATCTGTCGGACGAAGCATTGTGTTCCATTTGCGGAGCTTCTCGTATTGGGGTAGCAACGCCAGCTCAGATTCGTTGTCAAAGAACGTTTCTCCTTCGAGAATGCATTTCTCCATTACAAACTTGCATATGTCCGCCTTGACTTGTTTAAAGCACATCCTGCGGCTATGCTGCTCTCCCCAATACTTGACACCTTTCTTGAGCTTCTTCCAGCTATTGGTGTACTCCTTGCTTTCCCTTAGAAACTCGCATGTGTACAAGCCACATGTCTTCGATCCTAGTGGTTGTTTGGCGCACTGCACGATTGATACACAAGCATTAGAACCCATATATATGTATGAAACATGAATTGAACCTTTGAAATACTTATCGGGAAATCTCGTCGGATTTTGAGGTGGTACCTATGCTTGTCCTTGAACTTTTGAGTTCTTCGGTCCCAGAATCCGGGCACCTTTTGGTATTCCTTATAAGCGTTGTACGAAATATAATAGTTTTAGCCACATTTTAAAAATGTATGGTAACCGTAACTGATGAAAAAGCTGGATGACTTACTTTTTCAGACAATCTTCGAATGCCTTGTACCCTTGCTTGTTTGGTACGCTCAAGGAGTCAAACACACAGGCCCTGCCATCTTGAGGGTATATGATAAAAGCGACCCAGTGGCCACCCACGAGGCCCTGGCTGCACCATTGCAACAAAATAGAGTTTATGATGACTAGAAGGCATGATATGCTAGCGACTTAGGTGTACGTACATGTATTTGACTTACCCAAAGTGATAGGCAGCCATTATACACTCTGGCCCAACCAGCTTGATCTTCTTCATGCATTCTAATATGTAATTTTTCAACTTAGTCTTCTCGGCTTTCATATTTTCTTCATATTTCTTCTCTCGCTGTCGAACTGTCATCTCCGGATCAGTGATCTCGAAACCCTTGATGACTCTTTTGGCAATATGTGCAGGAGAGAGGTAGAGTACAGGACGTGTCTTTTTATTACTTACAGTGACCGTCATGCTGCACGGACAAGTCATCGTGACATAATAAGTATAGAACTATGGAAAATACGAATGTAGTGATCTGTGGAAGTTGCATTCATCGCTTACAGTGTGAATAGGGTGATTTGAACGATGTCCAGGTCTTCTTCCCGCATCAGGTTGTACATGTCGCTAAAGTCGACGGGTAGGTGCATTTCGTTACCAGCGGGCAAGTGGAAGTACTCCGTGGGAATCTTGACGTTAAAACTTGACTTCCCGGCTTTTGCAGCTTCCATGTACCATAGATGGAACCTCCTTGTATCCCACTTTTCCTCGTCGATGAGCTGGGCCTTGGGAATCATGAACTTCCCGCACACATAGTGGCCAGGGCAGTCTTCGGCCTCATCAAATAGTTGACGGGTAGTTTCAGGCCTGGCAAACGATGGATAGGGATGTTAGTAGCATATATACTATGGACATGGTATTATGCTCAATGTTATCATACCTTTTGAACGTGAGCGTGTACGAGAGCTTGTCGGTGGACGTTCTTGGATTCTTGGTGGGCGGGGGAGGACATTGGCTTGTGGTTGACGGGGGAGGTGTCTTCGTCCCTGTTGCCTCCCCCGTCGTGCCTCCCTGTTGCTCGTTCGTGCTTGGCTGGCTTGTCGTTGTCGTGTTGTCGCCCTTACCGGCCTCTGAGCTTCTTGCCTCATGGACCGGGCCGATCGGCGGACAATTTGGAGGCGGGGGAGACACAGTTCCCATGTCAGTGCCCTTTTCCTTTTCCCCACCATCACCTTCTACCTTTTCCTTGTCCCTGCCTTCGCTACCGCCTTCTCCTTTGTCCTTTCCCTTGCCCTTGTCCCCGCCCTTTTCTTCGTCATCATCGCTGTCGTGATCTGGATCTTCCGGAGGACAAGATCCGGCGTCTGATGGTTGTGATGCTGGGGTCGGCGTTGGAGTTGGCATCCGAGCAATGATCTCGATGTCCTCGCGGTTCCA
Source organism: Coix lacryma-jobi var. lacryma-jobi (assembly GCA_009763385.1). NCBI lineage: Eukaryota > Viridiplantae > Streptophyta > Magnoliopsida > Poales > Poaceae > Coix > Coix lacryma-jobi. The sequence continues at coordinate 115,234,673 of CM019823.1, forward strand.
TAGGACTTCCAATCCAAGTGCCTGCCCTAGGTGCCTGGCCGGTTGTAGGTTGGGATGGTCCAATTCAAAATGTTCCTGGTCGGGAACGTGCCATAACGGGCTCACGACCACATAGTCTTCAGGGGTGTTGTCTTTGTTGAAGTCGTGAATATCGTGGGGTGCAAGAATGCATCCCTTGGCCACCACCATCTTCTTGGACCTTCCGAACGGGATGAAGAGTTGGACGTGCTGGTTTTCCTTGAAGTCCTCGTTCGAGACCCTTGGGCGATCCTCGTTCATCGGCAGTAAGGCTTTCTTTTCCTTTGCTTGAGGATTGGGCAGGCCATGGTGATCAAACATCTTCGACCTCATCGCGACCATCTCCGGGTCGTTGCTCGTGAAGGCTTCCTTTATTGAGCTTTTGATCATTTCAGCCACGCCTTCATTGAAGCCCTTGTTATATAGCTCATCTTTATACCTCTGCCTGGACTTGTATGTGGCCGCGTCGGATTGCCACGACTCAACTGACTTCCAGCTCATCTTCAACCCGACACCACGAATGCGGCCGCGGTGCTCGGGGGTTCCTAGGACCTCGGTGAGCAAGTCGTGGCCCCGGCGGACCACGATGTTGTCCTTAAGCTTTGCTTTCTCCATCAAAGTCTTCTCAACGTCCTCGAGGTGGGGCTCGTTAAACTTGGTCGCCCCTGGCTTCAGCCTCTTTGGAATGCGGGCCCTCATGTAGTCCTTTGCCCTTGGGTCGATGCCCTCATACGGATCTGGAACCCCGATAGCCTGTCTTGCTTGTTCTTCTTGCTGCCACTTGGTCCTCTGACCGGCAAAGCCAGTCATGCCCAAGTGGTGAGGATTCTTGTTCCTCTTTGCGAGCTCACTGAACTTAGCGCTCTTTTCCTCTGCTTCTTGCATCTTTCTAATTTCGCAGAAAGCGTCCCACACGTGTGCCTTGACCATATTGTACTTCAGCAGTGGCGACTTCCCCTTCTTCAGGTAATTTCTGGTCAACATGGACCTGAAGTTGCGAAGCGCAGTCGACGCCACGTGCAAAGCCCACTCTTGGCACTTCTCCATGTCAGCTGAGGGCGGAGATCTGAATCTCCTTGTCACCTCACCCCATACATTGTTTTTATGTCTTTCGGTACATCGTGCCACTTGGGCCAAGTGATCTCCACCTTCTTCTTGGCTATACACGCCACTTGATTGCTGAACTTGCCAATGACTGTATCTGGAGCTATTGGGTTTCCCTCTGGCCCCACCGCATCGATGACATGCACCTCATTTTCTTTGTCCAGCTTGTGCCTCCCGTGTTGTCCCCTCACCCTCTTCTGGCCCTTAGATTTGGACGAAGAGGTTGCCATAGAGGGAGCGGGGGCTTCTTCCTCCCTGACCGCGTCTTCGTCCCTAAACTCGAGCTGACGAGGCACAATCGGCAGCTGTTGACAAGAGTCACAAGCCTTTTAGTGATTCAATCGCGTCTTTGTACATGTTAGAAAGCCAGCGTGTTGTGTAAACCTTGAGACTCTCTGCTTCGTCCGCCCCTGGTTCGTACGTGGGATCATTGCCCTCCTCTGTACGCTACTTCTTCGGCGGTGGAGTCACGGACACCTCACTCATCAAGCTGGTTGACGAGGAGCTAGGGGTAGGGTCCCTCCATTCATTTGTTTTGTCTTCCGCCATTTCAGTTCTACATATACACAGACGCGTATATAATATGATCAGTTCAAAGCTTTTGAATAAAAAATGACACGTATAAGTTTTTGGCTCAGATTTGCCCCTAGGTCAACACGTCACTGCTAAACTGGTTACTTGTAAAATACAAGCCATCCTAGTCTAGCAGCTGACTCAGCATAGAAAGTAGGGGGCAATTGATCATCATCGCCGCTGCCTCAGCATAGATCAAAAGGGGTCACATCATCGCATTTGCCACTACCTCAGCTTACAAGTTCGAAAAAAATCATCAATGGAAATGCCATAGTAGGGAGTAGAGAGAGTAGTAACAGAGAGTAGTAGTAGGGAGAGGAGTATAAAGAGAGGAGTAGGGATAGTAGTAACAAAGGACTAGTAGGGAGAGTTGTATAGAGAGGACTAGTACAGAGACTAGGTAGAGGGTAGGGAGAGGAGTAGTACAGTAGTATAGAGTAGTAGGGAGAGGAGTAGTAGGGAGAGGAGTAGTAGGGAGAGGAGTAGTACAGTAGTATATATAGAGTAGTAATGAAGCACTAGTACAAAGTAGTAGTAGAGAGTAGGGCATTTGCATAGTGTAAAAAAAACATCACATGGCATCATAGGTCGCAAATAAAAAAGCATCAGATGGCATCATAGGTAGTGGCATTTGCATAGTAGGGTAAAAAGGCATCAAAGTGCATCATAGGCAGCAAATAAACTCTGAATTAAAGCATCACGAGACATAAGATAGGTTCCATCTGAAGACAAGTAGTAACCAGTAGTAAGTAGGAAGTAGACAGAAGATAAGTAGATAGGAGTACTAGCAATAGAGAAGTAGTAGAGAAATAGTAAGTAGCTGTAGTAAGTAGGAAGTAGTAAGTAGGAGTGATAGTATACAGTAGTGGCAAATGCATAGGGAGAGAGTAGTGACTAAAAATAGATGCAGCCACACCAATTTATAAATAAGATCAAAACAGACAGTGAGTTGTACACCAATGATTAATAAGACAGAAATGAACAATGAAACTAAGACAGAAATACTGCATGGTAAAGTTGAGCTATATAAGAAGGGCTTCAATTAAGTATCATACAAGAACTCTGAACTGAACTCTAGAAAGGTAAAGTTGTGTCCATCCAAACCAGAGTAACAGTCTCATGTGCTACTGTATTCATCATAAGGTGAAGTAAAACCAGAGTAGTAGAGGGAGAGAGTAGTAGGAGTTGAGAGTAGTACAGAGAGGAGTGGTACAGGGAGAGAGTAATAGGGAGAGTAGTATAGAGAGTAGTAACAGAGAGGGAGAGAGTAGTATCCAGTGCAGAATCATAATGATGAAGTTCTATATGTCAGTGACTAATCATACCTATATATGTCAGTGACTAAAGCCATTGATTAATAATTCATTGATTAATCATATATATATGTCAGTGACTAATAATTCATCTCAAACCTATATATCAGTGACTAATCATACCTATATATGTCAGTGACTAAAGCCATTGATTAATAATTCATTAATTAATCATATATATATATATGTCAGTGACTAATAATTCATCTCAAACCTATATATCAGTGACTAATCATACCTATATATGTCAGTGACTAAAGCCATTGGTTAATAATTCATTGATTAATCATATATATATGTCAGTGACTAATAATTCATCTCAAACCTATATATCAGTGACTAATCATACCTATATATGTCAGTGACTAAAGCCATTGATTAATAATTCATTAATTAATCATATATATATATATGTCAGTGACTAATAATTCATCTCAAACCATGTTCAGGAGGTTAGTGAAATTAGCTATTGCTTAAACAAGTTTAGGAGGTTAGTGGAGGCAAAGCCATAGATCATATCAGTGACTAATTCATCTCAAACCCTACATCAGTGACTAAGTCATCTCAAGAAGCAGGGCATCATCACATAGAAGCATGGCATCACATAGAAGCATGGCATCGTCTCAAACGAGGAAGAAGAGGTTATGAACTCACATCGGGCTCCTAGCGATGCTCCAGCGGTGGACGAGCTCCAAGCGACGGGCAGTGGCAGTGGGCTAGGGCACCGACGGACTCCTGGCGGCGGGCGGGCTCCAGGCGATGCTCCCGCGGCGTACAGGCTCCAGGCGATGCTCCGGTGGTGGGCTAGGGCACCGACCGGCGTCGCTCCGACTCCGGCGGAGATGGCGGTGGTGGCGGGCTAGGGCACCGACCGGCGTCGCTCCGACTCCGGCGGCGCTAGGGCACCAGCAGTGGAGGAGGAAGGGTGCTAGGGTTTCGTCGGGCGGCGCGCTGCTTCCTCGGTGAGGGCGGTGGAGGACGACGGCGACGGCGACAATGGCGTTGCGGCGGCGGTGGTCAAATTCGACAGCCCTTCGGGGTGAATTGAGATGCACCGAAGGACTGAAATGCCCTTCAGTGTAGCGGGGCTTATATAGGCAAGGATTAACCGCAGCGGGCAACATAAAGAGCCCGCTGCGGTTAATATTTACCGCAGCGGGCTCCTTATGTTGCCCGCTGCGGTTAAAACAAATAACCACAGCGGGCATCTTAATGTGCCCGCTACGGTTATGACAAAGATTTGTTATTAATAATATTAATTTATTAATGACTCATTAACAAATTGAGATTTGTTATTATTAATATTAACTTATTAATGAGTCATTAACAAATTGAGATTTGTTATTAATAATATTAACTTATTAACAAAAATCTATTACAAAACATGTCTCGAATACTATTACATAACTTTCCACTACTTCATTACAAAACATGTGGCATATATATGAATAATATTAACTTATAAACAAAAATCTTATTTTGGTGCGGGCGCTTTCACGGATCGCTTCTCACCATCGGGACGGGCCCAGGGCTTCATACCGCTCTTGTTGCAACGGTCCTCGACGGCCTTGATCTTCTTTGCAAAATCAGTAAAAAGTTGGAGCTCTGCATAGTTGTTGTATTGTTCTGAGCTTTGGACCCCATCAGCTCCAACAATCCGCTGCTTTCCAGACACGACTACATGCCTCTTTGGATCCTCCGGATAGATATAGTAGGCCACTTGCGCGACATTGGTTGCGAGTACCCATTGGTCATCTTTGTACCCGATACTTTTGAGGTTCACAGTGGTTAGCCTGAAACTGTCGACCGCAACCGCTTTGGGGTTTACCCAGTGGCACCAGAAGATCGTTACACATACGTCCTTGCCATAGTCAAGTTCCCATATTTCTTCGATCGGGCCATAGTATTGCTTCCTCGTGTTTGTGGCCTCGTCGACGCCCTCATATCGAATACCGCAGTTCTGTGCCGCGCTCTTCTTGTCCTTCTCTTTCGTGTGGAACCTATACCCCTTCACATCGTACCCTTGCCACGTCGTGATTTGGCTTGACGGGCCTTGCAGAAGCTTCTGCACGGTCTCCGTATCTTCATCATCAGGGCATCTTTCTAGGGGTACGTGTTGCTCTTTGAGCCAATCTATGAAACTGTTCATGTGCTCATTCTGGACCCATGCCTCTGTGCGTTGTCCGTCATTAGCGGCGCGGATCTCTTCTATGTGCCTCTCGACATATTTCTCCATGCTCACCAACTGATGAAGGATGTTGTAATGAGCTTGTTCAATCTCCTTGTATGGTATATCCGTGCGAACTTTTTGGCCCATGCACCCCATGCCCGCGGTTCTGTCCTCGTGCTGATGGACAGGCAACCCAATCGCCCTCCCATCTTTTATGTACCTCATACACCAGTTCACTGCCTCTTCGGTTGTGTACGATCATAGAGCCCACCAGGTGAGCATGGTTATGAACATATCTGTTGAGGCTGGACATGAACCGCTCATACGTCCACATCTCGTGTAGGTACACGGGGCCTAGTTGCTCGATCTGATCCACCATGTGCATCATTAGGTGTACCATAATATCAAAATATGATGGGGGAAAGCACATCTCAAGCTGGCAAAGGGTCTCCGCGATGAAGTCCTTAAGGGCAGGGAGGTCAGCCTTACCGATGACCTTCTGCGTGATGCGGTTAAAGAAGTATGATATCCGAGTGACCACCATCTTCACGTACTCTGGACCGATAACCCTTATCACAATTTGAAGGAACACCGTCAACATGATGTGGCAGTCATGTGCGTTGTAGCCAGTCAATGTGAGGTCTTTCAAGGAGACGAGGCTTTTAATGTTGGAAGAGAAACCGGTAGGCACCTTGATACCCCAGAGAAGGTTGAGCATAGCAGTCTTCTCGCCATGCCTTAGGTTGTAGGCCGCACCTGGAAGATCGACTTTACCATTATGAGGTGACCCAGGGTGAAGGTCCTGCCTGATGCCCTGGTTGAGAAGATCCGTCCGTGACTTCAGACCATCCTTCGTCTTGCCCGGGATGTCCAGCAGGACACCGATCGTGCTATCAAAGACGTTCTTCTTGAGATGCATACAGTCGATGGCATGGGGTGTTTTCAGTGTCTTCAAATATGACAGGTACTCGAAGAAAATCGACCTCTTCTTGAAAGGAACAGAGGGGACCTGTGAAGCTTCCTCCGTCGTGTCTCGCTTTCGCTTCCTCGTTTGTTTTGTCCCCTCCTCTGGTGGCTTCTTCTTCTTCCCAAACTCGATCTGATCAATATCCTTCACCATCTCATACACCTTTGGCCCCCAACTAGTCTGCACCGGTGGTTCACCCTGTGGCTCGCCCTGATCATCGAACAATTGATTCATGACACTTCTTCTATATCTGTGCCTTTTCGGAAGGAACCGCCTGTGCTCATGTAGACCATCTTGTTTGATCCCTTGAGGTAAGTGTAGCATGTCTCGTTGATGCACATTACGCAGCCGGTCTTCCCTTTGATCTGCCCCGACAGTGAGAAGAGGCCGGGGTAGTCGGTGATGGTGACAAAGATGATGGCTTTTAGGGTGAACTTCTCCTTGAGGGACGCATCCACCATCTCAACCCCAACATCAAATAGCTCCTTCATTTCCTCCATTACCGGCTCTAGGAAAACATCGATATCATTGCCGGGCTGCTTTGGTCCCGAGATAAGCATGGTCAACAGAAGATACCTGCGCCTCTGGCACAGATGGGGAGGTAGGTTGTAGATGGTCAGTACGACCGACCAGGTGTTGTGGGAGCTGCTCAGCTCGCCGAACGGATTCATCCCATCGGTGCTAAGCGCGAACTGAACGTTCCTGGGATCTTTGCCAAATTGCGGGTAGGCCTTGTCGAAATCTTTCCACTGCTGGCCATCGGAGGGGTGCCGCAGCATGCCATCATCCTTCAAGCGGTCAGCTGATGCATGCCAGGACATGAGCTTCGCGTCCTCTAGGTTCCCAAATAGCGCACGGAGGCGATCGATCACTGGCATGTACCACATCGACAGTGCCGGACTTCTCCTCAACGTGTAACCCTCTTCTTCCTCGTACTGCTGATGAGCCGAGATGTGATTGGCTGCAACATTGCTCTTCTTGACACCCTTCTTCTTCTTCTTCCTGTGACCACCTCGCAAGGCCTCATCGTCGTCTACATCCACGCAACAGCCAGCATTTCTCTTGTAGCGACTGGCGCCACAGTGCGGACAGCTCGTCAAATTCTCATACTTTATGCCCCGATAGAGGATGCAGTGGTTAGGGCAGGCATCGAACTTTCTAAGCTTCATCGCCACTGGCCGGATAAGCTTCTTTGCCCGATACGTATTTGCTGGGATCTTGTTACTCGTCGGGAATGTTTTAGCAAGGTAACCTAACAGCTCATCAAAGCTAGTGTCTGACCACCCATGCCGAGCCTTCATCATCAGCATGTGGAGGTTGAAACGGAGCACCGTGCAATCCTTCAGAGATTCCTCGCCGTCCTTATATAAAGGATCAAGTGACGCCTGCTTCATCTCTCTGAAATTTTCCAGCCACTTCGGGGAGCCATACACGACGTCGTCTTCGTCGATGTGGTTGACTAAATCCTGAAACAGCTGCACATCCGCAGGGTCCTGCACCGTAGCGTCCTCAACATCTCCACCACCATCATCTGTCATATCCTGGAGTACATCTGCCTCCACAGCGATGTGGTCACGAGCACTACTGTCACTGAAGGCAGGCGCTACTGTTGCTGATGAGACGTGCGCTCCAGGATCTTGGTTCATCGTCGCCGTCGACGCTAAGCTTACTCCAGATGCCGCCCCGACACTCGGATCGAATCTCTCACCATGATGAGTCCACACCGTGTAATCATCCATGAAACCAAAACGAATCAAATGAGATTGCACTGTGCCTTCGTCTTTGAAGGCGGTCAGATTCTTGCAACGATGACATGGACATATGATTGTCGTCTGGTTCGATCTCTCACGGTCAGCTTTCGCAGCGGAAATAAACTTTCTCACTTCAACGATATACCGCACATCAAGTACTCTATTGATCTTATACATCCATTCCGACCGGTCCATCGTACCTGCGATCCTTAATTAATAACACACATCATGAATCACAAAACAAAGATGAATTAGAAAAACATAATAATTTATTATATTTATGTAAAATCTAGGGACATAATTAATAACGACGGCAAATAAAATTAATGCATCCTTGATGAACTTAGAGAAACAAATACCAGTTTTCTCTCTCCTACATAAAACTAGATCTAAAAGGGAGGCTAAAAAGAGAGAAAAAGAGAGGGGAAAGAGGGTGGAGATCATCTAGGTACCTCTTGTGGAGTACTTCTCCTCCAAATTAAACAAATAAACCTCAAAAACAAGTTATTTAGAACAAAAATTCGGCAAAACTTCTTCCCCCATTTTTCGTCTAGAGGAAGAAGATGATCGAGTTCTTTTCTGCTGGCGGCGGCTTAAATAGCCAGGAATAACCGCAGTGGGCAACGTAAGGAGCCCGCTGCGGTTAAACTTATTTAACTGCAGCGGTCTTCTTTACACGCCCGCTGCGGTTAATAATTAACCGAAGCGGGCATATAAGGAAGCCCGCTGCGGTTAAATAAGATTAACCGCAGCGGGCTCCTTACGTTGTCCGCTTCAGTTAATGATTAACCACAGCGGGCGCTTCCGCGGCCGGCCGCGGTAGGCCGGCCACCGAATAACCGTGGCGGGCAAAAACTGTGCCCGCCACGGAGCCCATTTAGGCAACGCTGCGCAAGTTCTTTTTTTGTAGTAGTGTAACACGAGTAGATTACAAAAATAGTAAAAATACAAGACGATCCGAACTTGAACTCCTTAGTTGAGTCCGACACGTCTTCGAAGCCCATCGTGTTGGTCCATACGAATCCTTTTGATTGTGCTTGACCCATATAAGTTTCTTTATTTTTAGGCCGATCTTTTCCTTAATAAATCAGCCGTTTATGTTTACACAATATCAAACTTCTCGGTCCAAAATCTGGTGTAAACAACTGTAGCACAATATTGTCAAGAAATGGGATGATTCATCAAGCGATGATGAAGCCCAACACAAGAGGCGCGGCCACAAGCACTCATCATCAAGTTCCTCACGTATGTGCCTTATGGCACGAGGTAACACAAGCTCTATCTCTAGTGATAAGAATAGTGATAGTGATGATGATCTACCTTCTTATAATGAACTTGTGCAAGATAATCTCAAATATGCTAAGGCTTGTACTAGCCAACAAAAGAAAATTAATGCTTTAAAAGTAAAATTAGATAGTTCTCAACAAGCTTACAATACTATGCTTGATCAATATGAAACCTTTTCAAACTTAAATATTGAGCTATCTAATAAAATTGAGAAACTTGAGGCTAGTGTAAGCACAAGTAGTAGCACAAGTAATGATGAGCAACTTGTTAAGAAAAATGAAAAACTAAAAGCAAAGTTAGCTAGCACACAAAATGCTTACAAAAGTTTGCTTGCTAAAATGGAAATCATGTGCAAACATTGTGATGAGCTAACTAACAAAGTTGCTAATCTTAAAACCATCAGAGCAAACCCCACCGAGGCACATAAAATTAAAAAATCAATCTTTGATATGCCTAAAAAGGATGCCTCTACTTCTTGCATTGATTTACTTGATTTAGACTCACCCATGTGCAAACAAGCTTGTGTTGAGGATGTGATTGTAGAAACATGTACACAAGAAATTGCAATAGAGAATGAGCTACTAAGGCAAGAAGTGGCTCGCCTCACCAAGGACTTGACTCAAGCAAAAGGCAAGACAAAGCAAACCCGAACTCATCAAGATAACACCGTCAAGGGAGTGAAGAAGCTTGATGAGGAACAAATCGTGGTTTGCTATGTTTGCCACAAGGAAGGCCACAAGTCCTATGAGTGCAAGGTGAAGCACGGGGGAGAGAAAAAGAAGAAAGAGAAAAACAAAAAACAAACAAGCAAGCTGTCCAACACCTACACCAACAAGGTGAACAAGAAGGCCACCACACCTTATCTCTTGAAGAAGAAGAAGAAGAAGAATGACAAGGTGGTGGCCATCAAGGTGAACAAGCAAGCCAACAATGGGGCCAAACACATTTGGGTGCCTAAGGATATTATATCAACCATGAAGAGCACCAAAAAGGTTTGGGTCCCGAAAGGGAAGTGAGTAGTCAAGTGGACATCGGGGAATTTGGAGACTTGGCAAAGGTTGGGTGCATACCATGGGGTGCATCACATTGGATCATGTCATTGCCAAGTAAGTTAGTGGCTACTATGGACCCAAGTTCCCCTACCCATGTGAGGTAACTAGATTTAAATTCTTGCAATTTCTTTCAGCATCTAGTTCCTTCCATTGCCTAGGTTTGCATTTGCATATTTAAATCCTTTGTCATGCATACACTAGGCTCATCATTTGGTAGTTTTGCTCGGTATCACTCTCATTCTAGGAACAAACCTACATGGTTTAAATTGTTTAGGAGCACGGCACATAGTTTCTTTTACTTTGTATTTATCTAATATGTGTCATAGTCCAAATAGTAGATAAACTACCCCAATTACCATCTTCAGTTGGTGTCACATTTTGGTGATGTCATATTGCAAAGTGGTAGTTTGGCCTTACAAGTCTATGTGCATGTCTCCTACAAGTATTTCAAACTTGTATGCACACTTTTAGGGGAAGTTTATTCTACAATTTGGAAGCTTTGAGACTAACACTACTTTCAAGTTTATCATGTGTGTAGTAGTCTCATTGCAAGGAAAATGGAGTTCCCGGAGACAAGCATTGTGTGTGACAATAATTCATTTGGTATCTACATATGGTATTCCTAATCGATATCATTATGTTGATCTCATTTTGATACTTTTATGTGCTTTCTCCGTACTTTATATAGATTAAACTTGTTTTTGCATTAATTTGTCGGTTATGCATATGCTTTGCCTTACATCATATGTATGCATACACTTAGGGGGAGTTTAGTTTATATAATGTGAGAGTCAAGTTTTGTGATCAATTCCACTCCACATAAAAAGGATCACAAAATTTGACCCTCCCTTATGCTACTAATGTCTTCCTTTTCGGTGTTTGATTCCAAAGGGGGAGAATTGGAAGGACCAAAAGCAATCCCAAACTAAAACAAACAAAATACCCAAAATAAAAAAATTCAAAAATCTTTCTTTGGTTAATTACGGATGGTCCGAGAAAGAGAGGAAGTAGATTATGGAAAGATTAGGGGGAGGCTTAAATCCATAATGCCACAAAGGGACTCTATGGCGAGGGCAAGATATGTTATTAAGTTTTATTTCAATTTGGTATCTTTTACCATCATATGATCTTGTTCTTGCATTGCATCCTAGCAAGTAGATTGCATTTTAATTATGTATCTTTTATTTGCTTGCTTTGGTCGTGTTGTCATCAATCACCAAAAAGGGGGAGATTGTAAGGAAAATGGACCTCAACCCATTTGACTTTGGATTTGGTGTTTGATGATCAACACAACCATATTGGACTAATGTATTTGCAAGTGTTTATTTTGTAGTTGAATAGGGTGCAAATGTGACTTGGACGAAGGCTACGTGGTGATTCGATGATAACACCTCAAGCAAGACATTGGAAGCTCAGCAGAAGACTCACAAAGATCAAGCAAAGTCCATGGCACAAGAATGGAACCAAGACGGTGCAAGAAATCGCGAAGAAATAAAGAAAAAGGGACATCAGACGCTGCATCGGACGCTGGCTCAGCAAGCGTCGGACGCACCGATGGCAAACCCTAGCTCGGGTTGGCGCCAGCAGAAGCATCGGACGCGCCGATGGTGCCACATCAGACGCGACGGTAACACTGTGCATCGTGTGCACATTCTTACATCGGACGCATCAGTGATGCATCGGACGCTACAGTCCCAGAATTCGATGCCTATGTAGAGAGGTTCCAAAGAGTCTCTGAAGACATCGGACGTGTCAGATGGTCATGCATCGGACGCTTGTCAGAGTCCGATGTGACTCAGTGCCAGGTCGGCAGAACTAGCCGTTATGTGACACCGGACGCGCGTCCGATGCTCTCGACAAGAGCGTCCGATGCTACGCAGGAAAGTCCATCTTTGGTGTCCAACGACTCTATTTGCTTGGGGCTCTATATATACCCCCATGGCCGGCCAAAACAAGATGGTTGGAGCTCAAGAAAGTGTACCAAGTGTAATATCCTGATTTTTTTTAGAAAAAACTGACTAGGCAAACTAAAAGATGGAAAGATTGACTTTTTGATCCATAAGTCGTATGGAAGATCAGAGACCGTGGATGCGTAGAGGTCGTCGGAACGAATCCATTTGACTACTAATATTTTCATTTGGATATCAGATGAGTTCACCACAAGGCTATCAAATCTGAGCCGTTGGATTTCTATTAGGTTTCCTGCTCGTAGGCAATCTAGAAAACATTTTTTTTCCTTCCGTGGCTGTCTTTCCTCCTATCCACGCTGCTTCCCGTCTCTGTATCCGAGTTCCTGTGTCGCCGCCGCTTCCAGCGATTTGGCGCTGCCCTGCATCTCCTGGCGCCTAGTGCTGCTGCCCTGTACCCTCGCTGGTCTGCCCCAGTTAGTCTCGTCCCTCGGCTACTCTTTGTCCTATTTTTTTTCTTTCCCTCCGTGCTCCTGATTTTGTGCTGGCTTGGAGCACAGCATCTGTGGCCGAGTAGTCTCCAGCATCGCTGGTGGAAAAATACAATAAAGGGCAGGACAAGCTAGATAGTAAAAGGAGGAGTGTCGATCTGATCCCTCCGTAGTTTGAGTTTTAGGTAATTGCTAAAGTCCTTGCCTTGTCAGTACTATTAGGTCTGATCGATCCATGAGATTTGTTTCCAATCAGGCCAACTAGTGAACGCTGGGTTAGCAAGTTATAGTTAGTAAATCATGGCTGGTGCAAGGAACATGCTGTTGATGTTGCCATTTTTTTAATATTAAACTCTCCATGGAGTAAGCAAGTGTCTGATTAGGACTCAACTATAGTTTTCTGTTACAGTAATGTCGTGAATGTATAACTCTACAACCTTCAGAGGTTTTCGTTTTAGCGGTTAGGTGGACTGAGGAAAATAAAAAAAACAAGGAATTTATAAGCTGTAGCCTGGGCTTTGCAAAAAAAAAATTATAGTTGTTTGAACAACTATAGGCTTAGAATTCTTTTTCTTTTGCTGTTTTTGAGCGTAAACATGGTTGTTCAGGTGGTGGTGATCCAGTGAGCTTAACTCAACCTTCTACTCGACGTGCTACGTAGCATCGCTAAGGCAAGTGCAAGATGAATTATGTTTGGGCTTTACGCCTAGTGTTTGAGTTTTCTTGGTTCAGATGTTTCAAGTGTTCTTTTTGCCTAGTTCAATTTCAAATTCTTGTTTCATGGGAATCCAAATTTCAAGTGTATTTAATTTTCAATCAAGTTCCGGAGGATCCGGATGTGCAATTTGATTCTTATATTCAGGTTCCTGTGAGTAAGTGTTGGCCCCACTTACTCAACTTTACCGGTAAATGCAAAGGATTCAAGTTCGTCCGTTTCAGACGGAAACTACTATTTATTTGAGATTCTAATTCTTTGATCATGGACTCCCGTGTGACATTTTATTTTTGGTTCAAACTGTACTTGCTGAGTATTTTTACTCACCCTTGTGTTTATTGGTTTTAGGTACCAAATGACCACGACAGGCATGAGAATAACTAGGAGTAGCACCTTATCAGCACAAACATTAGTTACCTATACTTTATTTCTTAATTCCAAGAACTTGCCACTATAAAAGTTTTATTAAAGGTGTTTAAACGTTGGCTCGATGGAGATGATGGTTATATTGGGAATTGGTTTTTATTTTTTTTCGGTTGGGCTGAGGTGCTTATGATTTTAGCTATGATCTATATTAATTATTATGATCTGTGTTTCATCCGGTTTTAGGGGAGACTCTGCCAAAAATTTTATTTTTATTTTTCCTAAAACTTAGTGAGATTGGTGTGCTGCTGGTAGCCCCCGGGGCGTTACACCAAGTGCTTAGACACATATTTAGTTGCTCTAGCCACCAAAGTGCTTAAGTGATATACTAGGTGATTAGTGTAGGTGCTTTGCGAAGTGCTTATGCTAGTTAGACCACCGCTTGCGCTTGCTCTAGGTGTTAGGCCTAGTGTTTAGTGAGGTTTAAACCCCTCTTATCTACCAGTGCTTGCGCGCACCGTTGTTGTACATCGGAGGGGCTTGTAGTCTTGCGAGACCACACCAATTGCGTTTGTGGTGTGGCCGTCACCGTGTACCGAAGGGAACAAGGCCCGCGGCGGTTCGACCGGAAGCTTGATAGTGATGACGGCGGAGAGCATTTGGGAGAGGCTTTGCCACGAGTGGCTTAACTGGAGACCCACATGTGTGGGGGAAGCTTGCGAGGGAGCTTGGCCCTTGCGAGGGGCTCCAATGAGGAGTAGGGGAAAGCTTGCGCGCTTCTCGATACCTCGGTAAAAATACCGGCGTCGTCGACGGGAGTTTGCATCTCTACCACACTCTTTAGCTTCCGCATTCGCATTGCTCCTTGGTTGTGTGTTTTACCTTTCCTAGCTTAGTTGATAGCCTAGTTGATAGGTTTGTAACCTAGGTTGCATAACTCTTTTGCGGTAGAGATAGCAACACACCTAGCAAAACCTTAGTTGCACATTAGATAATTTACTTTCTTGCATAGGATTTGAATAGGTGGAAATTAGAGGCCATAGTTTAGAGTAGAAGTTTTAAGTTTCCTAATTCACCCCCCTCTTAGGCGTCATGGTCCTTTCATATATATCGAAAACATATTTATAACAAACACTTACATCAAATTTAAGCGGAACCGATACTAAACTTCTCTTAAGGCTCCATCTTCATAGGAATAGTTGCCTGGGGGTACACACGCCTAACACTTTATGGCACTTCAACCATGATCCATCTTCTGAGCAGCTTTTACTAATAACTGGAGGTTGGGGAAATAGCAAGAGTGGGCACATATCGTACTCAGCAAATACAACATGAGGTTCATGAGGCTCGAAAGGTCAACACAGGTTTAACTGCGGTCAGCTTTTAATTATGTCATATTAATAAGCAATTGAGTTGCAATAGAGATATGCAATAGCCCAAATAAACATATGATTAAGTGAACATGAATAACGTATAGCAAGAACATAAATAATTTAATAACCAAGTTCATCAATTGTTATTCCATAAGAAGCTCAGGCCGCTCTTGACCGAGAGCACGGTTGATATATCAGTTTAAAGACACTCTGCAGAGGTTGTACATCTTTACCCGCGAGTTGTGATTTGCCCTTTCGTCCGAGGTGATAAGCCTCTTGACCCACTTCGGAGGAAGGCCAACAGGGTTCACTATGAAACCTTTCAAAAGTCCGTCTAACAAGTTAAGGTCGCTAGGTTTCCGTGGCCTACAGGTGTAGAGCCCTCCTTCCAAATGGCACAATAACACGTAGCCTATATACATGTGGACAGGAGCCGCACTATACCCGACCCGGAACACACCCCTCTTGCGCTATAAAGGTAACCACTAACAAGCTAGAAAAGATCATCATACTGAGCTAAAGCCAGAGCCATGTAGCCCTCACGATTGCACTGTAAGTCCTGGGGGAATCCACTTAGAGATAAGTTATGTTTCTCAAAAGTATCTTTTAGTTGTTCATTGCATATACCATTATTCAAGTTAAATGATCATAGTCATTCGTTTGAGAACTAGCAACTTCTACCCAATGCATATCCCAAGGTAGCAAGGTATAAGTTAACAAAAGCTAGGATGTCCCTATGGTTATCAAGGTAGACAAATACATAATGAATTAGTGAATTAAGGTGAATAGGAAACAAGGAAGATCCCATGCTATACTTGTCTTAAACACTTTCAATTCTCACACCATAAGCTTTCAGTCATCACCTTCTGATCTTCAGCACTGACAAGCAGTCCACGTCTGCTCGCAGCAAGCACCACACATAGACAGACATATACAAGCAAACAAATAGAGACTAAGAACATCACAACAAGAGAAAAAAACGTACTAAAAGAGAGCTCGTTACTATTGTCGCGGGATCGCACGAAATGACTAAAACGGAGCTATCACTGAAAGACGCATCTAACGGAAGTTTTTATATTATATAAAAGCAGAAAAGACTATATGCTTGATTTATTTTAATTAAACAAAACTATATGAAGGTGATTAATCCGGATTACACAAAATCATATTTATTTTAAAACCCGAGTTGAACTAGCCATAATTTTTATTAAAAACATACATGTATAATTTAATTCATTTAAGCATTTACTTTAAAAAAACACATAAACTACGTGAGAGCAACTAATCGGATTATAAACGAGTCATGTTGGACTAAGAAAATATATTTTAAAAGTATGTTAATATCAGCAATTAATCACATTATCATTTGATATAAAAATACTGAGATATAGAATTTATACTACTTTTAATTATAAACTGGTTGTAGTCTTACTAGTCAATTTAACATTTTGCTATAAGAAAAATCATGTGACACGAAAAACGTTAACACTGCTACGTTGAGCACGTCCATACAAAACTAACACAACTTGAATCACTGAAATCGGAGTTATTAAGATTATTAAACAGCAAAGGATTAATGAGGCGTGGCAAAACCATAGTTACCTTCACTTCTCTCTGTGCGTGCGTGTGCATGACATGGAAGATTGATCTGCTGTTGTGCTAGCGCGCAGGGCAAAGGAGGACCTTGACCGTCGCTTGGCTTGCTTGCTACTGCCCGCAGGGGCAACACACGCATGAAGGTGGAGACTGCAGCCACGGGGCTAGGCTGATGGCCTGGCGTGGGGTTGGGGTGCGAGTTGGAGCTTGCCAAGCAGTATCGCTGAGAGGACGAGGGACCGGGCGGCCGCAACTGAGAAGCTGGAGCGAACGTTTACCGAGTTCGCCGGAAAAGAGGAGGAAGGTTAGAGAAACAATTAAATGGTGATCGATTTGTAAAAGGTAAGATATGACGGCGTAGAGAATGAAGAGACCTACCTTCTTGTGGTGGTGTCGGTTTTTGTCAGAGATGGCTAAGATGGCCAAAAGCTCGCCGGAAGTTCGCCGAAGTTGACGAGATTTAAAACTTCGGCTTCAGATATAGGGGCTACGAGCGATGGAAACAACAATCGCTGGACGTGGCGAAGATCACAGGGTTTGGAGCATTGATGGAGCGCTGACTGCTGAGGTCCGGCAGCGAGCAGACATCGACGAAGCACGGAACAGTCACACATGAGGGTTTGGATCATGCGAGCGACCATTGACGCAAAATGAGGCGAAGGCGGTGGCGGCTTAGGGAAGCATGCGATTTGATCAATTAGATTAAGGTTTGCAAGGGTTTATAGAACAAAAAAGATGCGATGGGAGGCTCCTGCTATTTATAATTGTTCCAGAGTCCCGGCTTGCACGACATATATTGCGAACGTATTGGAAATAGAATCAGAAATCGATGGGATGCTCTGGCTAAAGCGTGGCCTCGTTGCATGCTTCTTTGATCTGTCAAAAATTATTAAATCTGGTAACAAATTGATATAGAATGGATCAAATGCGAGACAAAATTGCATAGACCTCGATCCATTAACCAAAGAATCAAAAGTTTGGTCTGACATAGAATGGAGTCAGAGTTAATTATTTTAGAAGTTATTAAATCTCGTGGATAAGAATAATTTTAGAAGAGTCTAGAATTGATATTTAAGGCACGAAAAATACTCCGACAGCTCTGAAAATTCAAGCAACATTCTTAGAGATATTTTGGAACATGATAAATCTAAATAAAGTATTTAGAGCTCATAGAAAATTAGAAAATATTTCGGAAAAGTCGGATAAATTTCCAAGAAGTTTACAACTATAGGTTGATGGATGATTGTAAGTGCATCTAGTCTTCAGTGGGTTTTGGTGAATTGAGTGGCAACATAATTAAAGGTCTGATAATTAAAGGTCTAACAAGATTGCTAAGTGTATCAAAGGTTCAACAAGAAAAGCAAACTTGGTGGTATTCCACATAGTGTTAAAATGAAGGCCAAAATTGTGTATTGTTGTATTGGAAGATCATGAAAACAATCTTGTTCAAGCAAAAGACAACAATGCAAATAGAGTTGATGATATGACTTCTATGTTGTGGGATATCATGGCATCATCAGGGGCGGGCCCAGGGGGGCTCAAAGGTATTCAGCTGAATACCCAAAAAATTTCGTAAAAAGTTTTATACATATAGTGTATATATAAGTATATATACTAAAAAGGAGAAAAATCAGAGTAAATGAATAATCTATAAATAATTTAGCCTAAAAATATTGCTACTCTCCTTTGGTCCCAACTAATGGCCCAACAACCCAATACGGTCTAAAATATTACTTCTCTTTACATTTTGAATACCCACCTTCAAAATTTTGGACCCGCCACTGGGCATCATGGGAAAGCAAGCATATTTGACAAATGACAAGTGAGACATGGATTGATGATTTTGGAATGGTCTCAACAATGGGTTGCTTTTCATGAGCAAGAAGAGTTTGATAATGAGCTAGCTTTGATCAAGGTTGAAGAATGAATCAAGAATGCATAAGTGAGTAAATGTGAAGCAAACGTCAAATGACAAGGACTTAACTCATATTGGATATATGTCATCTCTACATTGGTTTGCTTGTATAGATAAATATTTGGAGAATCACTTTGAATTGATTTGATCAAGCTAGAAGTATGAAGATATATATATTGAGGCAATAAAGGTGTCAATCCAAAATGAAGAGCATTTAAGGAACCGTGAATTGGCTTGACCATATTGATGTTGATTCATGTATGACACTCTATGAGAAGCTTGATTTATCTCAACATTCATATCTATAAGATGTTCAAGCAAGGATCATAACATTGAACAAATGGTTTTCAATGGATACTTAATATGATGTGACTTGAGTATAGCTTGATAGGATGAAGATAGCAAGGAAGGGCTTCGAGGTACTAAGCAAAGGTGAAGGTCAAGGAGACCGAGGTACTATGGCTAAGGTGAAGAAGAGAGTACTTGCATTGAGTCGAGGTACTAATCAAGCTATGAGGAGTCATATTGTGTTGAGGATCAAATCATTAGTGAAAATGACTTGAAGCCATGAAGTTGAACTCACATATGGAGAAATGGTTCAAGTCACATGCTCAAGGGATGTTTGCTCGAAGAGATGAGACAGTTGCAATTAGTTGCAACCCCTATGAAGTGACATTGAGAAGAAATGACATATGAAGACACTGAAGACTCAAGTGGTTAATTGTTTATATTCTTTTATTCTTGATTTTATTGTGATAGCAATGCTCAATCTTTGCCAGAAAGACATACTTCCAGCCACCTTTCTAACCCCACAGGTCTCACCTCGATTTGACTCAGTTGGGGTGGTCGGCAGTGCCAACCATTATGATCGGCAGTGTTGATCATAATTGGACCGTTGGGCTGAGACTATAAATACCTTTCCAGAAAGCCCACAACGACCCAGTTACGCCAGTGCTTCTTCCAGCTCGGGATCTGACCGTTTGAAAAGCTCCTCTCTCTCTCCCTCTCTCCTTCATTGTTGCCTCTCAAGCATTCAAGTGGATCTCCCATTCCAACTAGCAAAACTTGAAAGAAAAGGCAACAAAACACCATTTAAGAGCAGATCCATTGATTCCCAAAGTCTCAAGAGCATTGGTTCACATTTGGCCGGTGGTTCTAGGGTTTGTTACTCTGCTTGCTCTTAGCCGGCTAGGCGTCGCCATTGAGCTTGCCAACTTGAGTGGCAGCCTAGGGAGGTTTGTAACCACCCATTGCAGCTAAGAAATCACCCCTTACTTCAAGAGTTCATTCTCTTGATTTGAGATCGAGGGAAGGGAAGCCTTGGTGGCAAGCCCGATCCTTGTGTGGATACCTCAACAACGTGGAGTAAGCAAGCCTTGGTGGCTAGCTGAACCACGGGATAAATCTTATATCTTGTGTGTTGTTTATATTCGTGCAAATCATATTCATGCATAGACATTGTTAGGGTTATTGAGGTTGATCTCTACTTGTGATACATTTCTATGGTATATACAGTCTTTGAGCTGTATCTTATCTTTATGTTGCAGGGATAAGCTGCTTAGAGTATCTAGTTTCTATCTGCAAAGTTTCATTTCTATCCGCTGATATTTTGAAGAGCGGTAGTGCCGACCTCTAATTTGATTGAATCTTGAGCTGAAATTTTGCAGGGTTGTCACTAGATATCTCTAGTACTTAGTCTTACAGTTTGAACAGATTTGGACTTACGACCTCAAGGGAGACAGTGCTGCCCTCAGTTTTAACTTTTGTTTGTGCTGAACTTTTGTAGGCCTATTCACCCCACTCTAGGCCTCCTAGGAGACATCAAGGTCCTTTCAATGATGAACTCAAAAAGTGACTTTGGAGCACAAGAAAAAGGATCGTGAGAAAATTCTAACAAGAGAAAGGAGAGTTTAGAGCAATAAATTTAATTTCTGAAAAGATGGAAACAGTCCGGATAAAAATAAACGACCTAGCAACCGTGTTTTGAAAACTCTATTGATTAAAACACACGGTCAAACAACTTGCAACACACATCAAGCAAAAACCTGTCAAATTAGTTTAGAAAATTTGAAAATTATCATTTTACTACAGCTGAAGTGGCGCTAGCTCAGACTAAACTTGTTCTATTTTATACAAATATTTAAATCATTAGTTTATTTAGTGTTTTCTACGCACAACCCAAAATCAAAAATTATGGGGTGTGACACCAGACGTGTACGGTATTGGAACCAGACGTGTCCGGTATTTGCCTAGCAGACAGGGATCTAGAGGCAGACAACAGCAGCTCTCATGCCCGGTGGTGACCAAGTAATGAGTCAACCTCAGTAGCTAATGACACTCATCACTTGTGTCTCATGGCCAAGAAGAACAAGAAGAAAACAATCAAGAAAGATCAAGAGAAGATTCTTGGTAAGATCAAGGAGAAGGCATCAAGAGATAATCAAGTAGAGAGCGATAAAGATGATGTTTCTCTTGATTATCTCAAGTATGAAGACAAGCTCTTGTTCGTTGAAGAAAAATGATGAGCTAGAGAAGGAAGTGGAGGAACAAGAACAATCCCTTCAAAATCAAGAAAAGTTCCTCATCTCCAAATTAGAAGAGCTAAAGGCATTAGATGAAAGGTATGAAAAATTGTCAATTGAGCATGCTTTAGCTACTAACTCTATCTCTAATGTTGAAAGACTAGAGAAGGAAAATTACAAGCTCAAAGCTAGATTGAGCAGAAAATGGCTATTATAGGACTCCAATCATTGTGGCTTCTCTCAAATAGGACTCCAATCGTTTGTTTCTCCTAAATAGGACTCCTAACATTGTTTGTATGCTCTAATGACATTCTAGACTCTTTTAATCAAATTTGGTAAATCAAAATACATGTATTTTTATTAATGACCGTATTGTCCTTTCCTTTGTATGATACACTTAGATGAGAATAGATCAACGTTTTGTCTTCCCGTACCTGTTCATCGACGTCGCGACTCTATCCCTACGCCCGCCTGTTCAACTTCACCGCCGCCCCCACCATGGAGCCTCCTCTCCCCGACCAGGCGACGGGCACCCTAGGTTGGCCACGGAGATCGCTGGAGGGCTAGCCCGCGCCGGCCAGCGCGGCGCACAGGCGGCCGCCCAGGTACCCCGTCGCGCCCGTCACCACCACCCTCATGACGCTGGCAGGAACTGAAGCGCAGCAGCCGCTGATCGGCGGGAACCTGCCGCCACCTGCTCGAAGCGAACCCAACAACTTGGGGAAACTACCGGGAAAGTCAGTGACACGAGGCGAGAAGAAATGAAGAATGATGCGACTGAGAGAGTCACAGGAGGATTTTTGTCAGGTACGTAAGGCAAGCTACCAGGGAACGGTCAGGGCCAGTTGATAAAATAGTCATGCCATGATAAAATACATGTATTTAGTACTTAAAACATGGTTAAATGTATTAAAATCCTATTAGAGCATACAAACAATGTTAGGAGTCCTATTTGGGAGAAACAAACGATTGAAGTCCTATTTGGGAGAAGCCACAATGATTGGAGTCCTATAATAGCCGTTTTCTCTAGATTGAGTGATCTCTCATTTGAGCACAAGTTCCTACCAAGAGGACTTCACTCATCTCAAGTGCTCACATGAGAAGCTTGTAGAATCAAATGCCATGCTTGAGATAGCACATGAGGTTGTTATTGCTATGGTAAAATCTTCTCAACCTCACACTACTACACTCACTAGTGCACCATCTCATTTAAATATTATTTGTGCTAATAAGTGTGCCTCTCAAGCAAGCCAATCTTCGGTTGAGGAAACACTTAAAGAAAATACTAGGCTCATTGAAGAAGCTAAAAACTAAAGAAGGATGTGATTAGACTGAAGGATGAGGAGAGAAAGCAAAACCTTCTCAGATAACCGTGATTACATGGTGAAAGGTCCTAAATGGCTAGAGGGGGGGTGAATAGCCTATAAAAATTTCTACAACAACACTTAAACAAACTAGTTAGACAACTAAATGGCGAAGCGAAGTTTGCGCTAGCTCTACACAGATGCAAGCCACCTATTCAAAATTCTAGATAACCACAAACTCTAAGTCACACAATATCAAGGAACTATCCAACGACTAAATAAGCAATAATGTATATCACTACACAAGATAAGAGAATGTAACTAACAACAAGGTATAATATTAACTTGCAAGAAGGTAGCAAATGTAAGTACAAGAGATAGAAGTGTGTATACCGAGCCGGCAAGAGATTAATTAATGAATATCAAAGAATACCACGGAGACGAGTTGACACAATAATTTTTCCTCCGAGGTTCACTTGCTTGCCGGCAAGCTACGTCCCCGTTGTAGCGATACACCCACTTGGAGGTTCACGCGCTAATAGGCATCACACGCCTAACCCTCAATAGGGTGCCGCACAACCAACACAAGATGGGGATCCACAAGCTACGAGCAATCCACTAGAGTTACCTTTGGCGCTCCGCCGGGGAAGGTACAAGAAACCCCTTACAAATCACCGGGAGATGGCCACGAACAATCACCACTCGTGCCTAATCTCCTCCGCTGCTCCAAACCGTCTAGGTGGCGGCAACCACCAAGAGTAATAAGAATATCCGCAGCAACCACAATCGCCAAGTGCCACTAGATGCAAACTCACAAGCAAATGCACTTGGATCTCTCGATCTCACTTGGATTCGCACTAACAAGCAAAGAGATCGGAGGGAGGGATTAGATCTTGCTCAAGAGGATGTTCAAGAAGTGAGAGAGTCAAGAAGATCTCCCCAAAGGCGGCCACGGTCAATATATAGGGAAGGGAGGGCGACGGCCCGAACCCTACCTTTCTGCGCTTGGTCGGTAGTACCGACCCCTCCTGGGCGGTAGTACCGACAGAGTCAAACTAGCCGTTTAACACACGTCCCGCTGATTTAGGCGAGGCACCGACTCTGGTCGGTACCTCCGAGGTCGGTAGTACCGAGGAAATGGCGGTACTACCGCCAGGCCAAAATCGCCGCGAACAGAGAGCTCTGCGAAAAACCAGCCACTACCGACCTTGCGTCGGTACCACCGTGGGCGGTAGTACCGAGGTAATGGCGGTACTACCGGCAAGCCATTTTCAAAAACTCCAGAGAGCCTCGCGAAAAACCAGCCACTACCGACCTTGCGTCGGTACCACCGTGGGCGGTAGTACCGAGGTAATGGCGGTACTACCGGCAAGCCATTTTCAAAAACTACAGAGAGCCTCGCGAAACTCCTCAGGGCCACGGTACCACCGACCATCCGGTCGGTACCACCGCCGGCGGTAGTACCGAGGTAATAGCGGTACCACCGCCAGGCCAAAAACGCCCCAACAGAGAGGGCTGCACGCAGCACCTATGGGCGGTACCACCAACCACCCTGGTCGGTACCACCGACCATACACAGAAAACTCCATTTTCTTCTCTGTGTTGATCCAAACAACTCCAACAACTTCTCCTTTGCAAATGTGCTAACACCAACAAGTGTACATCCTCATGTGCATGTGTGTTAGCATTTTCACAAACATATTCAAAGGATTCGAGTTAGCACACTAGGTCCTAATGCATATGCATGTATGAATTCACCTAGTGGCACTTGATAACCGTGATCACTGAGATATTCCCCTCTTAATAGTACGGCTATCTATCCTAAATGCACTCACACCCTCTATGGTGTCTTGAGTGCCAAAACAAAATTCCTATTTACCTTTGCCTTGATCTCCATAGGGTTTTGTTTTTCTCTCTTCTTCTTTCCAAATGTGGAGCACTTGATCTATCTTTTGGTCATCACCACCAATACCATGATCATCATTTGGCTCCCGTACTTGGAATGTACCAACCTAGCTCATAAACACTTCATGACAAGGTTAGTACTCTAGGTGACATCAATTATCCAAAACCAAACAAGGACTTTCAATCTCCCCCTTTTGGTAATTGATGACAACCTTTCACAAAGATATATGTTTGAAAATTTGAGTCTTCACTTTGTTAGTATTAGCTCCCCCTACATATGTGCTATAGTGTTTGGTTCAAGTTCGGCACATATGCATAGATATAAAATGTGGGAGAGTAATACTATCAAATGATGCTAAGGTATAAAGAATAGACCTTTGAAGCGTGATACCAATCGGAGTTGCCAATGTACACCATCCTTAGCATCTTGATCAGCTAGACTTACAAAAACACTAGATACCTTATGAGATCAACATTATATAAAAGGTTCTAGTACCACTTTGCAAAAACAGATTACATCTAGCTACCACTTATGCATGCTAGTTCACAAATCATTATTCAAAATTTATTTCTAGCATACATCACACAAGCATGTATATTGAATTTAAATTTGTACAATGCAATCACTCATATGAATATGCACATTCAAATGCAACAATAAGTTCATGAGCTTGCTCCCCCGACTTATATGCTCAAATTTTAATTGATCCTCCCTTTGTTATATATATCTATCTTAACCATTTCTCCCCCTTTGTCATTAAGTACCATAAAAGGCACACCAATTTTAGTAGGAGTTAAGTTAATCAATAGGGTGATCAAGTTCATAGTATGGTTCAACCTAGCAAACAAACATAAGATATTTAACACGGTTTGCTCTAGAGTAAGCTTCTTCACACATCTTTCAATGGTTATCTTACTCACGTCGGTTAAACCCTTGAATGCTTTTTTTCAAGATCAAACACTAGGTTCACAAGCCCATAAACATGTCATATGCTACCACTAGATCATATCAAACATAGAAGCAATAGTGGTACCATATGTACATCCAAAGTATTTTATTTTCATGAATGAGCCTATAAGATGCAACGAATGACTAAATGCACTAAACATATCCTTAGCAAGAATGAATGTCATGCCAACACATTTTACCTTTGCTTTGTCGAAGGAGAGGCATGTCATATAACGGAGGGTGCATCAACTCATATTTGAGAAATCAAGTATATTCAATTCATTCCTTAGCTTGCAAAATCTCTTTTCATCAAGTGGCTTGGTGAATATATCGGCAAGTTGATCATCGGTACCAACATTCTCAATAGAAATATCACCCTTTTGTTGATGGTCTCTTATGAAGTGATGGCGAATGTCAATGTGCTTTGTTCTTGAATGTTGTACTGGATTGTTGGTGAGCTTCACTGCACTCTCATTGTCACATAGCAATGGTACTTGTTTGAATTTAATTCCAAAGTCATCCAAAGTTGCTTTCATCCAAAGTAATTGAGCACAACAACTTCCTGCGGATATGTATTCTGCTTCGGCGGTTGAAAGTGCAACACTGTTTTGCTTTTTCGATGACCATGATACAAGTGATCTTCCAAGTAATTGACATGTGCCCGATGTGCTTTTTCTATCAACTTTGCATCCTGCATAGTCGGAGTCCGAATATCCAATCAACTCAAAGTTTGACCCCTTGGGATACCACAATCCAACATTTTGTGTATGCTTCAAATATCTCAATATTCTTTTAGTTGCCTTCAAGTGACTCTCTCTTGGTGAAGCTTGAAATCTTGCACACATGCATACACTAAACATGACGTCCGGCCTAGAAGCGGTCACATAGAGTAAGCTTCCAATCATAGACCGATACAACCTTTGATCCACCATGTTGCCACTTGCATCACTATCCAAATGTCCATTTGTTCCCATAGGTGTACTAATAGCTTTTGCATCATTTAGACCAAACTTCTTGAGCATATCTTTGATGTACTTGCCTTGACTCACAAAAGTGCCATTCTTCATTTGCTTGATTTGAAGACCAAGGAAGTAACTAAGCTCTCCAATCATAGACATCTCAAACTCATTTGCCATCATATTCCCAAACTCTTCACAAAACTCTTGGTTGGTTGACCCAAAGATAATATCATCAACATATATTTGCAACACAAACAAGTCTTTCCAATCTTCTTGGTGAAGAGAGTAGTATCAACCTTGCCCATCTTGAACCCTTTAGAGAGTAGGAAATCTCTCAACCTCTCGTACCATGCTCTAGGTGCTTGCTTCAAACCATACAACGCCTTTTTGAGCTTGTAAACATGGTTGGGCTTCTTGTCATCTTCAAAACCGGGAGGTTGTTCTACAAATACTAACTCATTGATATACCCATTGAGAAATGCACTTTTGACATCCATTTGATATAACTTGATATTATGAGCACATGCATAAGCCAATAGGATTCTAATTGCTTCCATTCTTGCAACCGGTGCATATGTTTCTCCAAAATCAAGACCTTCAACTTGAGTGAAACCTTGAGCTACCAATCTTGCTTTGTTTCTTACTACTATCCCATCTTGATCTTGCTTATTTCGAAATACCCATTTGGTTCCAATTACATTGTAATTCTTTGGTCTCTCAACAAGTTCCCAACTTGGTTGCGGGTGAAGTTGTTTAGCTCTTCATGCATAGCGTTTACCCAATCAACATCCATCAATGCATCTTCTATCTTGGTTGGCTCAAATGATGACACAAAAGAAAAATGCTCACAAAATGATGCCAATCTTGATCTTGTTTGCACACCACTTCTAATAGCCCCAACAATTTGATCTATGGGATGATCTCTTGCAATATTGGTTGGTTGGAGGATTTGCACTTGATTGCTTGGTTGAGATGAACTAGCTTGTTGATCTTCACTAGCACTTGATTGATCATGAGAACCACTAGCTTGATTTGCATCAACTTGCACATTTGAGGAGAACATTTGGTCATCTTCATTATCATCCACTTGTCTTGGCCTAATATCACCAATATCCATATTCTTCATTTCATTTGACAATTGAGTGCCTCTCACATCATTAAGATTTTCATTTCCTTCTTGAGAGCCCTTAGTTTCATCAAATTCAACATCATGCACTTCTTCCATAATACCACTAGCCAAGTTCCAAACTCTATATGCTTTGCTTGTTGTTGAATATCCAAGTAAGAATCCTTCATCACATTTCTTCTCAAATTTGCTCAATCTTGCACCTTTCTTCAATATATAACATTTGCAACCAAAAACTCTAAAGTAAGCGATATTTGGCTTTCTTCCATTTAATAGCTCATATGGTGTCTTCTCTAGCATGCCATGGCAATAGAGACGGTTGCTACAATAGCAAGCCGTATTGATAGCTTCGGCCCAAAAGGAATGACTGACATTGTATTCACTGAGCATAGACCTTGTCATATCAATCAAAGTTCTGTTCTTCCTTTCAACAATCCCATTTGATTGAGGAGTATACTTGGGTGAGAATTGATGTCTAATGCCAAAGTCGTCACACAACTCATCAATTCTTGTATTCTTAAATTCACTCCCATTGTCACTTCTAACTTTCTTGATTGTTGTTTCAAACTCATTCTGACATCTCTTGACAAAAGTTTTGAAGATATCAAAGGTTTCACTTTTATCACTAGAAAGAAGACCCATGTGTATCTAGTGTAATCATCCACTATCACAAAGCCATATTTACTTCCACCGATGCTAGTGTATGTTGTTGGTCCAAATAAATCCATGTGCAAAACTCAAATGCTTTGCTAGTACTCATCATGCTTTTCTTAGGATGGGAGTTACCAACTTGTTTGCCATCTTGACAAGAGCTACAAAGTTTATCCTTCTCAAAAGTGACATCTTTCAAGCCTCTAACTAAATCATGCTTCACTATTTGTTTAACTGTTTCATTCCAACATGACCAAGCCTTCTATGCCATAACAACCCAAACCAGATTTAGTGAACAAGCATGTTGACAGCTGGGTTTCACTAGCATTGAAATCAACCAAGTATAGGTCTCATATCTAAATCCTTTGAATATCAAATTAGAGCCATCTACACTTATGATTTCTACATCATCAACTCCAAAAATGCATTTGAAACCAAGATCACACAACTGAGCGACTGACAGTAAATTGAAGTTCAAGCTCTCAACTAGCAACACATTGGAAATGCTCATGTCATTGGATATTGCGATCTTACCAAGCCCTTTAACCTTGCCTTTGCCATTGTCACCAAATGTGATAGAATCAAAACCATGATTGCCGCTTGAATTAATTGAATTGAACATTCTTGAATCCGCGGTCATATGTTGAGTGCAGCCACTATCAAGCACCCAATGCCTCCCTCCGGCTTATAGTTGACCTACAAGAACAAATCAATCCTTTTAGGTACCCAAACCTTTTGGGTCCTCCAAGATTAGTGACCAAACTCTTTGGTACCCAAATAGCTTTCTTCTTTGAGCCCACAATTGTGTACCAATGAATTTAGCTTTTATGCCATTAACACCCTTGGTAAGCAAATAACAAGAATCAAATTTAATAGAGGATACACTAGCGTTCTTGTTCTTGTTCTTGCAATATTGCTCTACATGCCCACTTTGCTTGCATCTAGTGCAAAACCGACCATTGCTCTTCACAAAACTAGTCTTGTGAGTAGCAAAAGCCGCCTTGCCATTCTTGGGGGTATAGCCCAATCCCTCTTTGTTGAGAGAAAAACGTTGGCTACCCAAGCACTTAAGCAAGCGGGCCTCACCACCATAGGCTTTACCTAAGGCGTGAGTGAGCTCATTTACCTCCTTCTTCAATGTCTCATTTTCAACCATGAGTGAGGCATCACAAGTGAAGCCATCATCCATAGATGAAGTAGTAGTGGTAGATGATGAGCTACATGAAGGGTTAGTAGCAGCAATAACAATAGGCTTATAGAAAGATTCATCGATTATATCACAAGCTATGCCTATGTCACATGTTTTAACCACTTTTTCAGTTTTAGCTTGATCAACAAGTGAGGAGTGAGCTTCCTTAAGCTTAGTGTGAGCATTGCCAAGCTCCTCATGGGCTTCCACTAGCCTCTCATGAGTAGCATTGAGCTCCTCAAAGGATTGCTCAAGAGCTTTTAGTCTCTTTTGCAATTCTTTGCACTCCTTTCTCTTTTTATCAAATGTTCTCTAGCATCATCAAGCATTTCAATTAATTCATCTTTAGTGGGTTCATCATCATCACTATCATCACTATCACTCTCATCATCATCAGATAGTACCTTTGGGCTTAGCCATGAGGCATGATGGAGTATCGAAGATTGAAGGCTTGTTGTTGATAGCAATACTTGCAAGTGCCTTCTTCTTGCTTGTCTTGCGATCTTCATTATCACTATCTTCATCACTATCACTTGTGGATGCATCACTATCCCAAGTGACCATATATGATTGCCCCTTCTTCTTCTTTGTGTAATTCTTCTTTCTTTCTTCTCAATTCTTCTTGTCCTTCTTGTTGTCATTATCATCATTCTCACTGTTGTACGGACATTGAGCAACAAGATGGTCCTTGCTACCGCACTTGAAGCACCTCCTTGGTTCATCTTGTTCTTGTATGAAGTCTTCTCCTCCTTGCCCGGTAGCCCTTCTTCTTCATGAATTTGCCAAACCTTTTGACAAATAGAGCCATCTCTTCATCATCGCCATCACTGTCATTTGAGCAGTTATCTTCGCTAGAATCTTCTTTCTTTGCTTTGCCCTTGTTCTTTGATGATGATGTTGTGGCTTTGAATGCCACACTCTTCTTCTTCTCATCCTTCTTCACTTCTTGATCATTCTCATCTCTGTAGGTGTCATCGGTCATTACATCTCCAAGAACTTGTTTGGTGTCATAGTGTCCAAACCGCTTCTTACAAGCAATGTGACTAACATGCCAAATCTCTGGGAAGACATCTCAAGAATTTATGAGAGAAGTCTTTGTCCTTCACCTCTTCTCCAAGTGCTTTGAGATCATTGACAAGCACTTGAAGCCTATGGAACATCTCTGGAACACTTTCATCTTCATTCATCTTGAAGCTAGCAAACTTTTCTTTGAGAATGTATGCTTTTGCTCCTTTCACTGCTTGAGTGCCCTCAAATGATTCTTCCAATTTCTTCCAAGCATCATATGCCATCTCCAAATTTTTGATTTGCTCAAATACCCTTTCATCAACGGCATCATGATAGCACTGAGAGCAGATGTCATTGTTCTGCATCTTCTCTCTTTCGGCATTGGTGAGATTCTCCGGATCAACTATCTCAATCTTGACATCCACAACTTGCCATATCTTTCTATTGATTGACTTTAAATGAGTGGTCATTTTTGCCTTCCAATAGCCATAGTTTGTGCCATCAATTGGGGTGGCCTTTTGGTGTTGTTGATATGAGCCATTTTGACACCGAAGGTTGTTAAGCCTCAAATAAACGGTGACCTTGCTCCGATACCAATTGAAAGGTCCTAAATGGCTAGAGGGGGGGTGAATAGCCTATAAAAAATTTCTACAACAACACTTAAACAAACTAGTTAGACAACTAAATGGCGAAGCGAAGTTTGCGCTAGCTCTACACAGATGCAAGCCACCTATTCAAAATTCTAGATAACCACAAACTCTAAGTCACACAATATCAAAGGAACTATCCACGACTAAATAAGCAATAATGTATATCACTACACAAGATAAGAGAATGTAACTAACAACAAGTATAATATTAACTTGCAAGAAGGTAGCAATGTAAGTACAAAGAGATAGAAGTGTGTATACCGAGCCGGCAAGAGATTAATTAATGAATATCAAAGAATACCACGGAGACGAGTTGACACAATAATTTTTCCTCCGAGGTTCACTTGCTTGCCGGCAAGCTACGTCCCCGTTGTAGCGATACACCCACTTGGAGGTTCACGCGCTAATAGGCATCCACCGACCCTAACCCTCAATGGGTGCCGCACAACCAACACAAGATGGGGATCCACAAGCTACGAGCAATCCACTAGAGTTACCTTTGGCGCTCCGCCGGGGAAGGTACAAAAAACCCCTTACAAATCACCGGGAGATGGCCACGAACAATCACCACTCGTGCCTAATCTCCTCCGCTGCTCCAAACCGTCTAGGTGGCGGCAACCACCAAGAGTAATAAGAATATCCGCAGCAACCACAATCGCCAAGTGCCACTAGATGCAAACTCACAAGCAAATGCACTTGGATCTCTCGATCTCACTTGGATTCGCACTAACAAGCAAAGAGATCGGAGGGAGGATTAGATCTTGCTCAAGAGGATGTTCAAGAAGTCAGAGAGTCAAGAAGATCTCCCCAAAGCGGCCACGGTCAATATATAGGAAGGGAGGGCGACGGCCCGAACCCTACCTTTCTGCGCTTGGTCGGTAGTACCGACCCCTCCTGGGCGGTAGTACCGACAGAGTCAAACTAGCCGTTTAACACACGTCCCGCTGATTTAGGCGAGGCACCGACTCTGGTCGGTACCTCCGAGGTCGGTAGTACCGAGGAATGGCGGTACTACCGCCAGGCCAAAATCGCCGCGAACAGAGAGCTCTGCGAAAACCAGCCACTACCGACCTTGCGTCGGTACCACCGTGGGCGTAGTACCGAGGTAATGGCGGTACTACCGGCAATCCATTTTCAAAACTCCAGAGAGCCTCGCGAAAACAAGCCACTACCGACCTTGCGTCGGTACCACCGTGGGCGTAGTACCCGAGGTAATGGCGGTACTACCGGCAAGCCATTTTCAAAACTACAGAGAGCCTCGCGAAACTCCTCAGGGCCACGGTACCACCGACCATCCGGTCGGTACCCACCGCCGGCGTAGTACGATGTAATATCCGTACCACCAGCCCGGCCAGGCCCAAAACGCCCCAACACAGAGAGGGCTGCACGCAGCACCTATGGGCGGTACCACCGACCACCCTGGTCGGTACCACCGACCATACACAGAAACTCTATTTTCTTCTCTGTGTTGATCCAAACCAACTCCAGCAACTTCTCCTTTGCAAATGTGCTAACACCAACAAGTGTACAACCTCATGTGCATGTGTGTTAGCATTTTCACAAACATATTCAAAGGATTCGAGTTAGCACACTAGGTCCTAATGCATATGCATGTATGAATTCACCTAGTGGCACTTGATAACCGTGATCACTGAGATATTCCCCTCTTAATAGTACGGCTATCTATCCTAAATGCACTCACACCCTCTATGGTGTCTTGAGTGCCAAAACAAAATTCCTATTTACCTTTGCCTTGATCTCCATAGGGTTTTGTTTTTCTCTTCTTCTTCTTCCAAATGTGGAGCACTTGATCTATCTTTTGGTCATCACCACCAATACCATGATCATCATTTGGCTCCCGTACTTGGAATGTACCAACCTAGCTCATAAACACTTCATGACAAGGTTAGTACTCTAGGTGACATCAATTATCCAAACCAAACAAGGACTTTCACATGGTGAAGAAGCTTGAGAAGGGTTCAAACCTTGCTTCCTCCAAAGTCCAACAAAATATCTCATCCCATCCAAAGAGAGCAACCAAGAGCAAGAAAAGCAAGAAAGGCTTCGCTATGGTTGCAGGACATATGGTCATGAAAGTGCCATGTGTCCACACAAGACATGGGCCGATAAATGTGAAGCGGCCGAGAAAAGGGCAGCCACCAAGGTGGCAAATCAAGTGAAGAATGAAGGACCAAGTGGTGTGTGAAGTGTCATACTTCATGTCATTCAAGCAAGAAATACACCCTAGTCCAAGATTCAAGAAAGAGGGCTTAGTAGCAACAAGGAAGTGCTATGAGTGCAATCAAGAAGGACACCTTGTGAACCAATGCCCAAACAAGCAAGACAAGCAAAAAGGAAACAATGGGTGTATTTGCTATGCTTGTAGAAGAAAGGGGCATCTAAGCTATGATTGCCCAAATGGTATGCATTCCAAGCCAAACACATTTGCAAATGATAATGTGCTTAGGAAGGCCACAAAGGGACTTAGCACTAGTAAGGTGATGTGTTCACCGCGTACTAGCTCTAAGGTCATTTGGGTGCCTAAGCACTTGTTGACTAACGTTCGAGGACCCAACAAGAGTTGGGTACCAAAATGTGCTCAGAATGTTGATGTAGGTACCTATGGTGAGATGAAGGCTTTCAGGGTGTTTGAGCAAGCAAAATAACATCTCAACTCAGACTATCAACCTATGTCTTTAATACTATCCTATATGGTTGACCCGAAGACTATGTGATGTTGATTTCATTCTTACTCATCTCCACCATTATTGACAAGTGTCTAAAACATAGTAATAATAAATTTATTTATCCTTATGATATTTGCCATTCGATGATCTTAATGCTCTCTAGCAGAGCATTATCTTTGATGAAGTGCAGGGAAGTAAATAAACTAGAGCAAGGAAAGGAACTCAGAAGTGGTTGTTTACTGGTTCTGATTTGCAATACCGGACATGTCTGGTATGGTGATTCACTCTGACAAGAACTAGTGACTCAATATGAAGATTTGGACGAAGTCACTTCATACCATTCTGGACTTGTCCGGTATGGCTAGAGAAAGAACAACTGTAACACCTCTGGTGATTAATATGTAATTAACCTAACATGTCATCATCTTTAGTCATTTAATCATCCTTGCCATGCATTATGTTTCCTAATACTTGTTTTGCATTTACCTTTTTCTGAGGTGGCTTGTGTAGTGGTCTTTTTTTCAAAAACCCTAAAGGCCCAAATCCTCCTATAGGGCAAAATGGTAATTTCATCTCTGTGTCTAGCTTTGTGTGAATCTTGTTCAGTTGAGTGTCTTGATGTTTTGTTGTGTTGATCAAAGTTCAAAATCAGAAATAGAATTTAAATTCCTTTTGAAAAACCTAAATTTTCAAACTCTAGTTTTACCCCTCTTTTTCTAATTCAAAAACTATTCAAAATTTGAAGTTGGCCCAATAAGAAAGTTGTAGATCTTGCAATAAGGAACAACTTTGGTGTTTGCAGATTTTCAAGTTTCAATACAAAATCAGAAGTATTTCAAATTCTTTCAAACTTCAATTTTGTCCCCTTTTCAGTTTTCAAAATTATCTCAAAAACTATTGAGTTTCAGAAAAGTTTATATTGGCAAAGTTGTAGATCTCAAAATTTTAAGCAACTTTGATATTTTGAGTTTTCTTTGTGTAGTTCAATTTTAGGAGTATTTTGAAAATTCAGAAAAAGGAGGAAGGTGACGTCACTGTGCACGAGCTTTAAACAGGGGGCCCCGGCCGCCGGCGCAGAGCGCCGGCCACGCCGACCGGCTGACCCGCGCCCGTGTCGTGCGCCGCCAGCGCTAGCGCGCAAGCTCCCCGGCCCCTACCTCCGCCTCGCCCATTCCCACCCTCCTCCTCTTTCCCTCGCGGCCGCGGACATCGGCAGCGTGCCGCCGCCGGCAAGCCGCCGCGCCGCGCGCGAGCTCCCCCGCCCACGTCGAGCCGCCCTACCCTGCCCCTACATCCGCTAATGCCGCACGATCGCTCCCCGACCCTTTGACCGGACCCCGGCACCACCCCGCGGCTATAAAAGCCGTCGATCCTCCGCCTTTTTCCGCCATTCGCGCCACCACTCCAATCCGAGCCACCGGACCGCCCCGGAGCCCGCTGAGCACCCCATCACCTTCGCCTTGAGCTTCTCCACCTTCCCGAGCAACCAATTTCACCCCTCCGCCCCTCCTTTCGCCGGCGCAAGCGATCCGTCCCCGACTCCAGCGAACGGCCCCGTCACGGTGTGGGGCGAAATTCGTCGCCGTGAGTGTTCTCCCCGTCCCTCCGACCCCCGTCCTCTTTTCCTCACCTCGGTGCGCTCCTAACCGCACATCGGTGATCCCTTTTGATGGCAGAGCCGCCGGAACGCGTGCTCGCCGCCGAAGAGCTCCGCCGAAGCACCGCCGCCGTCGAACTCCCTCCTTCGACCCTTGCACCGCCTCGCCGTTCCTCGTTCCCGACCCCCGGTGAGCCCGCGAAGCTTCCCCCACCCTCTGCTTTCCCAGCGCGAGGCCCGAGCGGCCAGTCCGCCGCGCGCTCTCGCCGGCGAGCGCGCCGAGCCCGCGGGGAAGAAGCACAGTGCTCCTTTTCTTTTTTTTTTAAAATGTGAATAGTGTTCTGTTTTCTCTTTTTTTGAGAATTAATCTGTTGCTCCTTAAATCCGGAAAAAATGTGGTATGCTCCTTGCACTGTGTAGTATTTTAGAAAAATAGAAACCCTACTTTTCTGCAAAAATTGGAAGATGAAAAATCCTTCTTTTAATTAGAAATGGATGGTTTTTAGATTTTTTTTGAAATCATGTGTAGCTCCAAAAATCATGAGATAAATTTTTTATGTGCTAGTTATGTCATGTTTAGTCTCTGGTAGAAATTTTGAGGCCTTTTGGAGCATTTGATTTTTGGGCATTTATTTTAAATTGTTAAATAGTGCCTTTTGTTAATTAAACGTTTGATTTTTGTTAAGCACCTTAAGATCTCCAAAATTATGAAATTTGTTTTGTCATCTATTTATATCATAATGAACCGATGGGATTAATTTGGTAATTTTGGAGCAACTGCATAAAGTGACCTTTTTAATTAAATAGGAAAAATAGAAAATATTTAGAATTCCTTTGAATGCCCTATGATGTGGTTTTTGGATTGTTGCTGTTCATAGACCCCCACCCAGCTGGTCTATGATGTTTGTGATGCCATGCATGACTTATGCTTAGGATTACTAATGATGCTTAATAGGTTTGATTAATCTTGCTAGGGGAAGATAAGTAACTTTATGTCCACACTAGGAGTTACTTTCATGTTGGAAAGTTGTATTTAGAATCAGTGGAATTGTCCTGCGCTTTAGCAAGTCTCTTGTCCTTGTCAGCATCCTCATAAGCATACATCATTGCATACGTGTAGTGTCTGAAGGAGAAGGCATCAAAGTCGAGGCAGCCGCTGACGAACCTACCCCCGAGGCGACCCCGAGCTCCGACACCTGCACTGCCGACCCCGAGCCTGTCCTTTTTGCTCTTCAAGGCAAGCCCCGGTGCATTTTAACCCTTCCTTGTTTTTATAAAAGTTTACCTAAAATGCCTTTGAGTTAAACTACTGCATTAGGTTATAGGAGTTGTGCGATGACCTATTGCGGCACTATTACCTACCTCCACCGGCGAATACCCCCGCCCTGTTTAAAAATTATTTGCAAAATGCTTAGTGTGCTATACAATAGATTTGCAATAAAAATGCAAATTTCAAAGTGTGATCACTTAAAGAATTTTTATGGGAATTTGGCTTTACTCCCCCGACCATTGGCTAAGTATCTGATCCGTACCTAGTCAATTGCGAGAGAGGTTGTCCGAGCGTACGGTGCCGTCATGTTGTAGTCCGGGACTCAACGGTTGACACCGACCGGGACATTGAAAAACTGACTGACAGGACTATTACGCTTGGGTGAGATATACCCGAGGTATGGTTCTGGCAGAAAAATTAGGGACCATCCGTATGGGGGCCTGCTGGCCAAGACTTGCAACTATTCACATACTTCGGAAAGCTCTGGCTCCGAGGACTCCTTAATTGGGACCGACAACCGCGCACTGGGAGTGGCGAGATGGCTGAAGTAGCTTGTACCCACGTGGTCGTCGTGCCTGGATATGAGTGGGTGTACTTTACTTCCGGGTGGCGTAGGACCGGTCCAATCTTGGAGGAATCGTGGTAGACGAGTTGGCATATGCAAGCTTGGGTGCTACATATGCAGTGTGAATAGGGATCCTCAGCTGAGTATTATTTATCCGGATTAACATTGCTCCTCGTTATGGAGACTTGGTCACTGACTGTCAACAGAGAGTGGTTCTCAACTAGGTATGTTTTGGAAGGTAAAATGAATCATGAACAATGAAGAATTGAGAAATACTTGAATCTTTCCAAAATAGCACGAGGTTTACAAAAATGCTTTTCTTCTGCAAAATACTTGATCTTGCTTAAGCCTTACCTTGACTACCTACCTCTCAGCCCTGATCTCCTTCTTTCTTTTCTTTAGTCGGGTAAGTCTTGTTGAGTACCCAGTACTCAGGGTTTGTTACCTATGCTGCAGGTATGACTGAGTCCCCGATGTGTCCTCGCCCTGCGGCATGACACATCGTCCTGGGAGAGGCCGATGAGGCCGATGAATAATTGTGGTCCCTTGGGCTGGGTGTTTGCAAGTATCTTTATTTTGTTGTACTCCACTACGTGCCTATTTCTATTACCCGAACTTGGTTTGTAATAACTGCACCTTTAATCTTATTTGGAACCTCGGTTTGTAAAACTAATGTTATTTAAGTCTTCCGCTCTGTATTCCGATGTTATTTGTAAAAGTATCCAGTGCTGTACCGAAAGGTGAGATGATCCTGCGGACGATGGCGCTGATGCCAGCCCGTGACAAACTGTCTTGGTCACGTGGAACATAGGTTCGGCTTTCAGAGGCTGACGGGGACCTGTGGGCCATGGGATTAGGACCGTTCCGCCACAGAGTGGTATCGGAGCATCTCATTATAACGTTGCAGTGTTCTAGCGAAAACTTCAAAAGATCTTTGAGTCCAAACAAACTAAACTTGGCTATTTTGGGTCCAAACTGCTTTTCTCATCTTGTCTTGTGTGTGGCAACACTAGATAGCGAGACAACATGTTTTAAGCCCTAAGTACCTTGTTTTATTTATTACATTGCCTTGTTCCGTAGAAACGAATCATGCATTATGTCATATTCACTTAAGTTAATATAATAACTTCCTCTCTAAGTTCGTTGGGATAGTATATGCCTTTACCTTTTCTTGCTAGCCTTTTTACTCCTTATCCAACTTACCTTATCCAACATGGCCCGTATCAAGCTGACTGCTCGCAAGTCGACTGGACCCAATGGGTGCCACGCCACCAACTGGCACCACGCACTGGAGAGGAGACTGGTGAAGCCTCCAACGGTCGTCGCTTTCCCCGTCGCACCCGCAAACACTTAAAGGAGGAGATCAAGAATCTGAAGGCTGAGCTAGAGAACTTGGAGCATGACTTCTCCACTCATGTCTGGAGTTCTATGCGGCCCGAGCCTCCCTGGAGAGGCCCAACCAGAACGTGATTCGCGCCATCCAGCAGCGCGATGCCACTTGGATTCGCGAGACGTCACAGCGAGCCGAGCTTCACGACTGCGGCAGTACACAACTCAGATTGAACAGTTCAATGATATGCTTCAAGAGGAGGTACACCAGCTATACAACTAACTCCACCCTGTGGTTCCCCCGGTTGTCGAGGACCCTGAGGACGGAATAGTGGAAGAGCCGGACGGGAGCAGGAGTCAGGCATCATGAACGAGGAGATTGAACCTGCCGAGGACATCCACGCCGAAGACGAGGACGAGGAGGTTGAGCCTGAGCTCATCCTCGAGGAAGACGACGACGACGACATGATCATCAATGAAGACTAGACTCGTTGTTAGAGGATGGAGATCCCGTGTGTCTGTACCACCTGCTTACCAAAACCCTTAGTCTAGGTTTTGGGGGCGCTAGTCTGTCTTTTGTTAAGTCGGGTCTGTATCTTTCTTTCTTTTCGTATCTTTTCCCCTTATCAGTCTGTGTTATCTGTCAGTCATCTTTATCAATCATCTACCTTTGTGTCAGTAAAGTTTTTTCAGTCAGTTGTTTTCAGAACTTAATCAATGGATGCTAAGTTCCAAGTTACTTAACAGATGCCTGTGAACACTCGCACTGGAGCTGGAAGTTCTCAGGAGGCTGACCTTCCAAACCCTCCACCTGTACCTGCTACGCTAGCAGATGCCATCGCAGCCTTGGCAGCCGCTGCTAACCTGATGGCTCAAAACCAAGGGCAGCAGAACAATGGCCACCGTGGTCGCCGCAACGTCAACAACGAGACCACATATGTGGATTTCACACCGAAACCCGTCCACCGGTCTTTACCAAGCTGAGGAACCCCTTGAAGCTGATGATTGGCTCCCACCATGGAGCAGAAGTTTGGTCTTCTCCACTGCACCGACACCCAGAAGCCCCTGTTCGCTTCTCAGCAGCTTTCGTGGCCCAGCAAGCGCTTGGTATGCCAACCTGTTGGCTGCCCAGCCAGAGGGCCATCAGTTGACCTGGGAAGAGTTCCGCACAGCTTTCCATGCCCATCACATCCCTTCTGGAGTGATGAAGATGAAGCTTGATCAGTTTCTGGCACTGCAGCAGAAGGACTCCACAGTGATGCAGTACGTGGGTCAGTTCAATCACCTTAGCCAGTAATGCCTCGGAGTACGTCAACACGAACGAGAAAAGGAGGGACTTTTTCCTTAGGGGGACTGCACCCCCAAGATCCGCAGAAGTATGTCCAATACCTGACCAGCTCGTATCATGATGCCGTTGACCGGCTGTTGCTTTTGAGGAGAGCAATCGCCAGTACCAGAGGAAAAGAAGAAGAGAAAGCAGATCTAGCAGTTTCTCTGGCGGAAGTCACAAGCGCCAGAGGGTCATTTATCACCCTAGCCACCACCAAAATCGCCCACCTTACCCCCACCAGCAAGTGGTCGTCCGTACTGCGGCCACCACCCACAACGCCAACCAGCAAAGTGCCACGCAGCCGAATGCCCCAGGTGTTCGTATCACCACCCCACAAACCGCTTACAACCATCCCCGCTACAACTGCAGCCAGACTGGCCACTGGGCTCGTGAGTACCCAAAGCCCAAGAGGTATGCTCAGAACGCTCAGAAGGGTCCTGGAGAACCTCAGCAGCAGTAGTACCGTGTCCAGCAGCAACATGCTCAGAAGGACAGGTTGTCAAGAAGCACGGGCAAGTCTACTACACCGCTATCAGCGACATCCCAGAAGGGGAGCCCGTCATGATCGTTAGGTTTTCCGTTGCCAAATTAATCCCACAGTCGTGCTGTTTGATTCCGGTGCATCGCATTCCTTCATCATTCGTACATTTGTCATGGAGCATGGGATATCAATTGGGGAATTGAAAGAAAATTTCTGCATATTTTCGCCTGGAGGGCGTATAAGTACTAAGGAGTAATTCGTAATATACCAGTGATGTTGGGGAACATGTATTTCCTACCACCATGATAGTGCTTCGTGATCAGGAAAATATGTAATTTTAGCCATGAATTGGATGTGCCAGTATAAAGCCATGATTAACATCCTGAATAGGGTTGTGAGAGTGGACATTCCTAACAGTACCTCCAAGCTCCTTCTCCAACTCCCAATGCCTCCAAACCAGCAGCCACGCAATTGAATACCACCTATGTTTTCAGGAGTCAGGAGACCAGAGACATCCCCGTGGTCTGTGAATTTCCTGATGTGTCCGGTATGCGCGGGTCTTAAATAAACTCTAGCCAGCCGAAGGGCTATCTCTTTCGATTCTCTCCTCTCTCTCTCTCTCTCAAAAACAGTTAGACCCGTCCAATATACCTCATCCGGAGATCAATCGTTTCAACCATGAAAAAGTGAAGGAGGAGAAGGGATTGGAGAGGCCTTGCATCAAGATTGAAGGCCCCAAGTTTTGGACTTCAGATTCTCATCCTCTTCTCCCTCCCCAAGGTATTCAAATCCTGGACCTCGTCCGATTTATTGGATTCAATATCACTTGATGTTTCCTTTGGTCAATATGCTGCATTGGATGCCTAGAAGTAGTGCTCAATGTTTGAAATGGATTGGTGTTGATTCGGATTCAAACCCTAGTTAGGGCTGCTAGTTATGCACATACCTAGCCAGACATTGCAGGTTCCCCTCCTGCAATTTGATTCAATTCAACCAAACTGTTGACACAAAAATCCGGTCGAGAGCACCAACACACTCGCTACACGGTCCTCAGAGGGCGTACAGAGCAAGGTCTTGACCTCCTGGACCTTTACAAGGTGGCGGTGCTGAATCTAGGTGAGATCGACCTCGAACATGCCAGTCAATTTGACCAGTAATTGACAAGGAGAAGAAAAAGTTGTCAAATTGTGGAACCTGCCGGTTTGATGCCAGACAGTTACAAGTTATACGGCTCTAATATAGCCATTTTATAGGACATTGGCTACAAAGTCAACTCCCAAAGATTGCATGAAGGCATTGATAAAGATATAAAGCAAAGCGGCTATGATATACACAAAGAAACATTTAGGACAGATAAACAGTCGATATGCTTAAACATGTTAAGAGAATAAAGATCTATGTGTATGTTTAAACAATATGAAATCATCGTATCGACTAATTGCACAGGCAGTTCTATATGTTAACAGTGGAGTGTTTCCATGCAACCATAATAACAAATAGATCGATAAAATAGCTTAAACATCAACAGTGGGGTGTCTCCATACAGCCATAATGATGACCAAGCTAGATTATGTCTGATGCAACGAGTAGATCCACAAATTCCCAACCATTCAAAAGTACACATTATGAAGAGAGCATAACTGGATCGGCTATTTTAGCCGATGCAGGGTCCATGAAGCATGAACAAGATCTATCCGTTAAAAACATGATTCGACTTAAGATCAAACAAATCTAATATATCATATATATCAGTGGGGTTCAAAAATACAGCCGTAATAAACATGCTAGATCAAATCTATCTACTCTTAGATAAAACCACGATTTTATCAGATATCTTGAACGCACAACATGTAACAATCAAGATTGACAAAATAGTCGATGAGAGGCTTGAATCGGCTATTTTCTTCGTTGTGAGCATGTAAAACCTCTAGACAGCCGAAACTAAGCAACTTTTAGGCTTAAGCTGCTTTGTCAATCTTGATTGGGCAAGATACTGTTTAAATCTAAATAAGAACATTAAACATAAACAACATCGATAACTTAATGAATCTATTGGTTTGCCAAAACCAATAGAGCCGATAACTAGTCAAGATCGACTGAAGCAAGAGATTGATCAGAGTCAAGACAGTCTTACAAAAGGCGATCTTAAACCGATAACTAGCCATGTCATAGCTTAACAAGAGTTTGGTCGATGCCAAATACAGCCTTATTGAATGATGACACGAGCCATTGGTGAAACTTATAAGCAAACCGGAGGTCGGTCGAAGCCGTTGCAGCCCTGCTTGGTTGAAGGTTCTGCCGAGTTCTACGTTAATCCTACTCCTAGGGTTTTGGCCGGTGGCCGATGTGTTGATTGATTGGATTCTTCTTTACAAAATCAGGTTTCTAGCTATTTATAACCCGGTTGACTCCTGTCCTAACACGACTAGGTTACATAAACAAAACAAAAGACGACCCGGACTCAAACTCTTTGGCTGAACCCAACATGTCCTCGAAACTTGTCACGTCTGGTCTTCATGGGTCTTGGTCGTGTCTGGGCCCAAACATCCCCTTTTATTTTCTAGCCGATTCTTTCATCAAATAAATCAGCTATTTGTGCTCACAAAAATAATAATCCTTTTAGTCCAAAATCTGGTGCAAACACAAACATTATATTCTGTGACACTATTATTTGTCTACGATGTATTTGCAAACCTTTGTCATATATTGGACTAGGTGATAACAAATCTTCGGATAAATAATTGTGGTATAATGATGTAATGTAGTGAGATACACTTTGAGCTCGGTTCTTAATATTGTTCTTGGAAATCTTTGTGGATTCAGGGAAGCAGCTATGAGTGATTGTATTGAGCCAAGGACCAAGGGAAGGCATGACCCTCGCCGTGAGAGACAGAAGAAGGCCAGACAGGAGACAGGGACCAGCTCAGCAGGGCGTAGGTCAGTGAGGGCAGCAGCTCAGGGGGGCTCAGACTCTTCTCCAGACAGTGACACGCAGGAGTACAAATTCAGGAAGAGGAAGAGCACTGACACGACACAGATAGTGAGGAGGAGGAGATTGAGGAGGAAGAAGAAGATGATGATTATGATGATGATGAGGATGTGGATGTGGCAGCAGATCCTCTCTTTCGGCCAGGTCACCAGGGTGGTCATCATATGAACTTTGGGATGCTAGAGGTGCATCCTCCTCATGTCCATGGATACATTGCTAGAGTCAACTACAAGGGAAAAGGATGACAAGAATTGCTAGAGATCAGAGGAGGATTGATCCCAGAGGTTTGCCCAAGATTCAATATGACTACAGGTTTCACACTCAGTTTCATGCTGACTTCTATACCAGTGTGATTCTCTCCAGGAACCCAGTGATTGCCAAGTTTGAGTGGGTTGAGTGGGTGGCTTTTAGAGAGCTCAAGAAAGATTCCATTGACCATGCTATTGTCATTTGTCAGCGTGTGAGGTGTACTAGATTATGAAGTTTCAACATGACTGGAACTCAGAGGCTATTGCACAGTTCTATGCCACTCTGTTCGTTGAGGAGGATACAAAGCGCATGCATTGGATGCTTGAGGGAGCTTGGTATAGTGTGGACTATAGTGCTTTTGCTGCCTAACTTGGCTTTACAAAGGAGGACCTCCAGAGGAACAGGATTCACTCAGAGCTTGCACTACCACCGAGCAGATGGGATTTATGTATCCAGCAGGTGGTCCAGGAGTGGTTGGGAAGGTTCTAGGTCTTGAAGGACCAAGAATGCAATAGCAAGGCAACCAGAGGGGGGGTGAATGGGAGCTCAAAAATATCTCGAAACTTTGGTCTCTTGTCCCAAAATCAACCCCAAGTGCTTTGATCGAAACCGTGATGCCCACGACCCTTGGAAGAGGGTGGATGATCCCTAGGATCATAGCGAGGCACCACAAAACGATAGCAAGCCAAATGCCAAAAGCACTAGCACGAGTTCGACCCTTAAAAACCGAGTTCCAAACGTAGATTGAAGGCTACATCGGGAAATCCCCA
Organism: Coix lacryma-jobi var. lacryma-jobi; assembly: GCA_009763385.1. Taxonomy (NCBI): domain Eukaryota; kingdom Viridiplantae; phylum Streptophyta; class Magnoliopsida; order Poales; family Poaceae; genus Coix; species Coix lacryma-jobi. The sequence continues at coordinate 115,278,798 of CM019823.1, forward strand.
AATACCGATGCTAACTAGTAGCAAAGATACTTAGAGAGGTTACTAGGTGAACTAAAGAACCAACCGAGAAGTCCGGAAAACAAGCGAAGAGGCCAGGAGCGCAAACGCACTAAAACTCAGCCTACAGCCAGTTCGCGGACTGTCCGGACTCCCAGTCGCGGACTGTCCGCCTCAGGGCCGGACTGTCCGCGGTTCACTGGCGGACTGTCCGCCGGCAGAAAACCGGAAACAACACTGTTGCTGCAAGTCCCCTGGACGTTCCTTCCCGGACTGTCCACGACTGTGTACTGCGGACTGTTCGCCGGTCACTCAAAACCAAATCGGCCGAAGAACACAACAACTGATCCGGCTGATCCCTGACGCCCGGACTGTCCGCCGGTCAAGTGGCGGACTGTCCGCGGCTGTCCAGGGAAGGCAATTTTGATCACCCTTCACCCAAATCACTCTCAAATCGATCCAAATCAAAACCCCTTGATTCCAAACTTGGAGAAGATGATCATGAGGTAGTTGGGAGACTATCCCCAAGAAATCATCCGCTCAAATCAACTCAAACACCGGAATCCGAGAGGGAAGGAGTATGAACCAAAAAAGCGCCACGAAAACGAAATCAACCTGATCTACTTGTTCATGAGGAGTTAGATGAATTCCTTCGGTGGAAATGATCTCCTCACTATAAAGAACAAGTTGATTCAAGCGGATTTCGAAAAGATGCAGTAGAGAGGGAGATCGAGTGACGGGAAAATCACGGAGAAACGAAGAACGCGAAGAACATGAACAAAACGTGAATCACACATCGATCTGCAACCGTGTGGCTACCACACGCAACAACAGTGAGATTACGGTCTCACTTCCTAAAAATCTCCAGTACACAAGGTATGGTTCTCTGCGGATCTCAGTTGCTACAGCAGGGGATTGGGAGAGCAGGAAAACCCTAGAAGCAAAGAGAAAATGACTGAGATAGGATGGGAGGTGGGTGTCTCCCTCTACTTATCCAAATTCTAATTCCCACTCTACCCCTAACTATTTATAGAGCGAACCAGCTAAACCCTAAGGTTATTCTGGACCAACTCATGGTAGGTGGTGATCCGACGGCCACGCCCGCACAACTGGTAGCGTTCCCTCGATGCAACCTCACCGATTGCCGCCACGTGCCGCCACCGCTCTACTTGTCCTTTTTCCGGACATCGCTCCCGGTTTTGAGGCCCAAACCGGGAAACCAGCCTTCACGACCAACCCCCGGTTTTGAGGCCCAAACCGAGAAACCAGCCGTCCATCGCCTGAGTTTTGTGGCCCAAACTCAGAAACCCGCAGCGCCCAGGTTTTGAGGCCCAAACCTGGAAACCGTCCTCAGCCCGAGTTTTGTGGCCCAAACTCGGAAACCATCAGCGCCCAGGTTTTGAGGCCCAAACCTGGAAACCGTCCACTCGGTGGTTTTTCTGTGGCTCAACCACCAACCGATCCGATCCGTAGAGGGATGCACCGCCCGTGCACCCCGTCCACCCGCAAGTCTTCGCTCGTCGATGTCCCAGGCTGTCAGCCACCACAGCTGATCCTCCGGCCACCGGTCCCTCAGTCCAGGCCTCACGTCCGCCCTTCACCACTCTCGGTCCATCGGCACGGCACATCTCTACTTGACCTTCACCTTGCCTTCGATCACTGTATCCGTGCTCGACACCTGCACAATCACAAGCCAAAGAACATGCGCATTATCCCAGTTGACAATCACTCATCACTTAGAGACTCGGCATACACCCATGTATCCGCAATATCCCCCTTGATGAGTGCATTGTCAACTACCACCACACAAATCATAATGGAATAAAGGAAGGAAGAAAGAAGGAGAGAGAACTCGACAAATGACCCAAAAGCATATCAAAGCCGAAGAAGGTCAAGTGGAAAGAGCAAAACAACTTGGTTCCCAAAGACATGGGCAACGGCTCGACGCAACCAAGCAAAGCAAAGCTAGCCCTCAAGAAGAGGTAGAACAGGCTCAACACCGCTAGCGAGAAAGTTCGATACCAATTGAAGGATCAACTGAAATTCAAGCAAAACAGAGCTAGCCCTCAAAAGAGGCAGAACGGGCTCAACACCGCTAGCGAAGAAGCTCGATACCAACTGAAGAAAGCTTGATATCAACTGAAGAGCATAACAGGAAAGGTGCTAGTTCCTCAAGAAAGAGGCAAAGGCTCAACACAACTAGCTACCAAAAATGCTCTGTGAAGGACCGAGAATGCAAAAGCAAGGCGACCAGAGGGGGGGGGTGAATGGGAGCCAATAAAATTTCTCACGAAACTTTGGCCAAGTGTCCCAAAATCAATCCCCAAGAGCTACTACCAAAACGTGATGCCCACGACCCTTGGAAGAGGGTGGATGATCCCAGGGATCACAGCGAGGCACCACAAAAACTTCCTCACCCAAGTTCACGCAAGTCAACTATTTTGTAAAGCGGGAAGCCCAAATTCTGTAGAGCACGAAGTTAGAAATCCAACGCCACAAACGAATCACGAATCGAAAGACGAACGAACAAACTGCGGATGAAAACGCGTCGAACTGGATCGACCGGACTCTGGCCAGCGTCCGGTCAGCAGGGACCGGACGCGTCCGGTCAACAAAAATCGGCTCTGGAACCTTACTGTTCGCGACCGGACTCACGAGTACGGAGCGTCCGGTCAGAAACGAACAAGCACGATGAACAGTGAAAGCGATGCGTCCGGTCAAAACATGAATGGAGCGTCCGGTCAAAGTGAAGAACACGGCTACGTGCTGTTCATCGACCGGACTCACGGACCGAGCGTCCGGTCACACCCGACTGAGCGTCCGGTCGACTCGCTGCAGCCCCGTTCGTCCACCGATTTGCCTCTATCTCACCCAAAACAATTCCTCTAGGGATCAAACTTGGTGAGATGAGTCACAAGGAGTATAGTGAGCTATCTTTAAGAGATCATGGCTCGAACCTATCTCCAAAACGGTGGATCGAAGAATTTCGGGGAAGGAAGAAAACTTGACCCGAAACTAAAAATCGATCGATCTCCTAGACCGTGAGGTTAGAGGTTAATTCCTTCGGTGGAAAGAAGTGCCTCACCATCTAGGACAACTTGGTTCAAACGAATTTGCAAAAGATGAACCGAGCAAAGAGATCAAGCGACGGGAAAATCGTGGAGAAAAAGGATTCCGCGAAGAACACGAACACAACGGAAATCACAGCCACGAATTGCAAGCCGAAGCGCAAACACACGCTACGACAAGGAGGATACGGCCTCCTTTCCTCAAAATCAACAATACACAGAGGTGAGTCTCTCTGCGGATCTCAACTAGCTAAAGCAGGGGATGGGAGAGCAGGAAACCCTAAGTGCAGGAAGCAAATGAGATGGCTAAAACTGAGATAACTGAGATAGGGAGGAGGTGTCTCCCTTAGACTACTTATACTAACCTAGCCTAAGCCTATTTCCTACTCTACCCCTCACTACTGTATATTACAGAGCGGACCAGCCTAACCCTAAGGCTATTCTAGTCCACCCGCTGGTGGTAGGTAGATCCGACGGCCACGCCCGCACGGTCTTCCGCGTCGCCTCCACGCAACCTTCAGATCGCCGCCACGTGCCGCCACCACTCTGCACCCCCGGTTTTTGTGCCCAAACCGGGAAACCAGCCTTTTCCATCAGCCCCCGGTTTTGAGGCCCAAACCGGGAAACCAGCCTCCAGCCCGAGTTTTGTGGCCAAACTCGGAAACCGTCCGCGCCCGAGTTTTGAGGCCCAAACTCGGAAACCGGCCCACGCCCAGGTTTTGAGGCTCAACCTGGAAACCGTCGCGCCCAGGTTTTGTGGCTCAACCTGGAAACCCAGCACCCAGGTTTTGAGGCCCAAACCTGGAAACCGTCCACCGTTGGTTTTTCCCGGGCTCTACCAACAAACCGGCGTCGTAGAGGGGATGCACCGCCTGTGCACCCCTTCCACCGACATGATCGCACTTCTCCGCTTGTCGCTGTCGCAGGCTGCCAGCCACCACAGCTGATCCTCCGGCCTCCAGTCCATCAGTCCAAGTCCACGTCCGCCCTTCACCGTCCGATACATCGGCATGGCACGTCCGCCGCACGGCACGCCCATCCTTCATCGCGCCCGGTCCGTCGGCACGACACGTCGCAACTTGACCTTCACCCGCCATCGACCACTGTCTCCGTGCTCGACACCTGCACAACACAAGCCAAAGAACATGCGCATCATCTCCGTTGACAATCACTCATCACACAGAGACTCGGCATACACCCATGTATCCGCACTCTGAACAAGCTATTACCAGCTCAAAAACTCAACAGCGAGCAAAACTCCCCCTCAAATAGTACACACAACCAGGAGAGATCTCTTTCCCTTAGTCGAACACAGGGAGCACACATGATTTGTCAATATTTTCTCCCCTAAGTTGAAAATGCACCATCAAGCAAATATGCATAGGCACTCAAATTTCTCCCCCTTGACAGAATATCTCCCCCTCCAAGAATGCATATGAGTTAAAATGCAAGTTAGCAGCTTCAGGAATATAGTCGATAGAATGCAAAGATGCTGTACACAGTTCTGATCGGATGACTCAACAACATCCACAATAAGCTAGCAAAGGCTCAAACTGATCACCAAATACGAAATATGAACATGAGAGCAAAACGAGCAGTTTTCAGCCAAAAAGGTATTCATCATCAAAATAGCACGAAACATGTATAGACAGGAAGTCAGACAAGTGCTAAACATGTATACAAGGTGAACTACCCCTAGCAAGGTTCAATCATCAAGCTATAGAATGAAACAAAGACTTGTGTATCCAAATTTTATCGGAGTTGCAGCGGTTAAATTACACAAGTTCAAATTTCAGCATGTGACTGCGAGAGGTTGAAAGCTTGTCATTGCCTAACTTTTCAACTGCGCGAAGCCTATGCAGAAGCAATCAGAAGCTTAAAGCAATAATTTCGGTCATACACTACACAGCTCAAGTTTAACTCAAAGTGCAATGAGAAACAGTCTCGAAACTGTGATGTGTTGACAAGCAATCTGAAGGACCGAGAATGCAATAGCAAGGCGACCAGAGGGGGTGAATGGGAGCTCAAAAATTTACCTCGAAACTTTGGCCTTTTGTCCCAAAATCAACCCCAAGAGCTTCGATCGAAACCGTGATGCCCACGACCCTTGAAGAGGGTGGATGATCCCTAGGATCACAGCGAGGCACCACAAACAAGAACGAACCACACGCCAAAAGCACCGGCACAAGTTCGACCCTCAAAACCAAGTCCCGAGCGTAGATAGACGGCTACGTCGAGAGATCCCCAAATACCTATGCTAACAAGTAGCAAAGATACCTAGAGAGGTTCCTTGATCAACTCTAGGGCCAAACGAGAAGTCCTGAAACCAAGCGAAGAAGCCGGGAGAGCAAACGCACTAAACCGCAACATGCAGCCAAATCCCGGACTGTCCGGCCCTGGGGTCCCGGACTGTCCGCCCCTACTGCGGACTGTCCGCGAGGGGATGGCAGACTGTCCGCCGGTCAAAACACCGAAACAACACTGCTCCTGCAAGTCCCCTAGATAGTCCCGGACTGTCCGCGGTTTATACTGGCGGACTGTCCGCCGGTCAACCGAGACCCAAACAGCAGAGACTCGCGACCACTGCTCTGGCCAAGTCCCTGACGCGCGGACTGTCCGCGGGAGGAACGGCGGACTATCCGCGACCTCCCAGTGAGGGCGATTTCAGTCATCCCTCACACAACTCTTCCCAAATCCGAATCAAAACTCAATCCCACATTCCCAAACTTAGAGAAGATGAGCACGAAGTAGTTAGGAGACTATCCCCAAGAAATCATCCGCTCAAATCAATTCAATCACCGGGAAATCGAAAGGGGAGGAGTATGAACGAAAAAAAAGCGCCACGAAATGAAATCAACCCGATCTACTTGTTCGTGAGGAGTTAGATGAATTCCTTCGGTGGAAATGATCTCCTCACAATAAAGAACAAGTTGATTCAAACGGATTTCGCAAAGACGCAGTAGAGAGGGGAGATCGAGTGACGGGAAAATCGTGGAGAAACGAAGAACGCGAAGAAAACGAACAAAATGCGAATCAAGTGATCGATCTGCAACCGTGTGGCTACCACACGCTACAACAGTGAGATTACGGTCTCACTTTCTCAAAATCTCTAGTACACAGAGGTATGATTCTCTGCGGATCTCTGTAACTACAGCAGGGGATTGGGAGAGCAGGAAACCCTAGAAGCAAAGAGCAAATGACTGAGATAGGATGGGAGGTGGGTGTCTCCCTCTACTTATCCTAATTCTAATTCCCACTCTACCCCTAACTAACTACAGAGCGAACCAGCTAAACCCTAGGGTTATTCTGGACCAACTCAAGGTAGGTGGTAATCCGATGGCCACGCCCGCACAACTGGTAGCGTTGCCTCGACGCAACCTCACCGATTGCCGCCATGTGCCGCCACCGCTCTACTTGTCCTTTTCCCGGACTCCGCCCCGGTTTTGTGCCCAAACCGGGAAACCAGCCGACCATAGCCTGAGTTTTGTGGCCCAAACTCAGCAAACCCGCAGCACCCAGGTTTGAGGCCCAAACCTGGAAACCGTCCTCAGCTCGAGTTTTGTGGCCCAAACTCAGAAACCATCAGCGCCCAGGTTTTGAGGTCCAAATCTGGAAACCGTCCACTCGGTGGTTTTCTGTGGCTCAACCACCAAACCGAGCCGTAGAAGGGATGCACCGCCCGTGCACCCCGTCCACCCGCAAGTCTTCGCTCGTCGCTGTCCCAGGCTGTCAGCCACCACAGCTGATCCTCAGGCCACCGGTCCCTCAGTCCAAGCCTCACGTCCGCCCTTCGCCACTCTCGGTCCATCGGCACGACACGTCTCTACTTGACCTTCACCTTGCCTTTGATCACTGTATCCGTGCTCGACACCTGCACAACACAAGCCAAAGAACATGCGCATTATCCCAGTTGACAATCACTCATCACTCAGAGACTCGACATACACCCATGTATCCGCAATGTCCCCCTTGATGAGTGCATTGTCAACTACCAACACAAATCATAATGGAATAGAGTAAGGAAGGAAGAAAGAGAGAGAAATCGACCAAATGACCCAAAAGCATAGCAAAGCCGAAGAAGGTCAAGTGGAAAGAGCAAAACAACTTGGTTCCCAAAGACATGGGCAACGGCTCGACGCAACCAAGCAAAGCAAAGCTAGCCCTCGAGAAGAGGTTGAACAGGCTAAACACCGCTAGCGAGAGAACTCGATACCAACTGTTACCAACTCAAAACCAAAAGAGTTCGATATCAATTGAAGAGCTGAAACGAGCTGAAATGTTTGCTAGTCCCTCAAGAAAGAGGCAAAGGCTCAACACAACTAGCAAACTCCCTCTCAACTAGTGCACACAACCCAGGGAGCTCACATGATTTGTCAATATTTTCTCCCCCTTAGTTGAAAATGCACCATCAAGCAAATGTGCACAAGCACTGAAATTTCTCCCCCTTAACAGAAAAACTCCCTCCAAAAAATGCATATGAGTTAAAATGCACGTTAGCAGCTTCAGGAATATAATCAAGAGAGTGCAAAGATGCTCTACATAGTTCTGATCCGAGGACTCAACAACATCCATAAGAAGCTAGCAAAGGCTCAAACTGATCACCAGATACGAAATATGAACATGAGAGCAAAAGGAGCAGTTTTCAGCCAAAAGGTATTCACCATCAAAATAGCACGAGACACGTATAGACAGGAAGTCAAACAAGTGCTAAACATGTATACAAGGTGAACTACCCCTAGCACAGTTCAATCATCATGCTATAGAATGAAACATAGACTTGTGTATCCAAAGTTTATTGGAGTTGCAGCGGTTTAAGTTACACAAGTTTAAATTTCAGCATGTGATTGCGAGAGGTTGAAAGCTTGTCATTGCCTAACTTTTCAACTGTGCGAAGCCTATGCAGAAGCAATCAGAAGCTTAAAGCAACAGTTTCGGTCATACACTACATAGCTCAAGTTTAACTCAAAGTGCAATGAGAAACAGTCTCGAAACTCTGATATGTGCTGACAAGCAATCCCATCTCGATCTTTCCAATTCACTTAACTTGGTTCAGATTTTAGAACAGAATATGAACATACCAAGCAAGTGAATGACTCAACACTAGAGACATAGCAACCTAGCATATATGAAGAGCACAAGTGATTTCAACACATTCTACACATACTAGTTGCAAATCTCAATGGTGAACATTTTCAAGTTTTATGTTCATTAATCAGATTCACCATTTATAAAATAGCTCCGCTCACAACATGTAACAGTGATCAGAAAGAGCATAAGCTATAGCATCATCATAAAGCATCAGAGCAAGTAGTATACAGAGCATAGTTACATTCTTCAGATTATATACATGAAGCTCTGAATGTCAATATGCAAGATGAAATGCAAAGATGCAAGAAGAAACCAACGGAAAAACACAAAGTCAGTTTATAACACAAGAATCAAAATGTTTCCCCCATCTAAAAGGGGAAACACACACCAAGCTCACCTCTCAACCTAGCAAAAGTTGATTGGTCCAAAGGCTTGGTGAAAATATCAGCCAACTGATGATGAGTATCGACATGGTGAAGGTCGATATCACCCTTCTCATAGTGGTCTCGCAGAAAATGAAAGCGCACATCAATGTGTTTGGTCTTAGAGTGCAGCACGGGGTTCTTAGCAACGCTAATAGCACTCGTGCTGTCACAAAGCAAAGGAACGCGAGAAAGCTCAGACCAAAATCACGCAAAGTGGCCATCATCCAAAGCAACTGGGAACAGCAGCTAGCCGCAGCAACATACTCAGCCTCCATGGTAGACTGGGCGACACTAGACTGCTTGCGAGAAGACCACGATACAAGAGAAGAACCAATAAACTAACAAGTCCTAGAAGTGGATTTGCGCTCAATGCGGCAACCAGCAAAATCGGCATCGGAATAACCACAAAGGGAGAGGGTGGAGGAAGCAGAATACCAAATCCTAAACTCAGGAGTGAAGCATAAGTACCTCATCATGCGCTTGACCGCCTCCTGACGGTGAGAGGTGCGCGGCGACGACTGAAATCGCGCGCAAAGACACACCGCGAACTGAATGTTCGGGCGTGTCGCCGTCAGGTACAGCAGCGACCCGATCATACTCCGGTACTCCTTCTGGTCTACAGCTTCTCCGTCCTTGTCCGCATCCAGGGCTGTCGTGGTCGACATGGGTGTTGGAAGAGGCTTGGCCTCACCCATATCAAATTTCTTCAGGATATCCTTGGTATACTTACCCTGCTGCACAAACGTTCCATCTCAAGATTGCTTGATTTGCAATCCGAGGAAAAATGTCAACTCACCCATCATGCTCATCTCAAACTCCCTGCTCATAGTATCTGCAAACTTGGAAACCAAAGCGTGAGAAGAACCACCGAAAATGATATCATCCACGTAAATCTGGACCAAGAGAGTGTCATTGCCTTGCTTGAGGAGAAAAAGCACACATCCCATTTTAAAACCCTTAGCAAGCAAAAAGGTTTTCAACCTATACATACCAGGCTATAGGGGCTTGTTTCAAACCATACAAAGCTTTGTGAAGTTTAAAAACATGGTTTGGAAACTTGGGATTTTTGAAACCGGGGGTTTGTTTCACATACACCTCCTCTTCTATGTAGCCGTTTAAGAAGGCACTCTTGACATCCATTTGAAAAAGTTTAAACCCTTTGGATGCAGCAAAAGCCAAGAGAATCCTAATTGCCTCCAAACGTGCTACAGGAGCAAAAGTCTCCTCATAGTCTATCCCCTCCTTCTGACTATACCCCTAGGCTACAAGTCTGGCCTTGTTTCTCACAACATGGCCATCTTCTCCTTGTTGTGTTTTGAAAACCCATTTTGTCCCAATAGGGTGACACTCAGGAGGAAGAGGAACAAGAACCCAAACCCGATTTCTCTCAAAGTTTTCAAGCTCCTCATGCATGGCATTGACCCAATCCGGATCCATCAAAGCGTGTCCAACATCTCGGGGTTCAAAATCAGCAACAAATGCAGAATGAGCAAAGTGAGAGATTTGTTGTGACCTTGACCGAGTGACACGTTCGCCGATGCTGCCGATCATCTGTTGAGGCGGGTGTTGGCGCTGAATGTGGCGTGGCACCTCCCGAGCTGAAGTAGCCTCCCCCTCAACAGCAGCTGGTGCCTCCTTGGGTACAAAAGGTACCGCTCGAGGTGGCGGATCCCACGGCCCCCAAGTAGTCGAAGAAGAAGGGTCGGGGCCGTGAGTGGTAGTAGAGGCCGCTCTTTGCGGCACAGCAGGTGGTGCTAGGTCATCCATCGCTTCAGCACCCTCTTCCTCATCATCAAAAAGAGGCTTGCCAACCTCATGATCACCTGCACGCTCAAAACGAGAAGAAGGACAAACCATGGTCTCGTCGAAGGTGACATCGGATGTCTCCATGACTCGGTTAGTATCAAGGTTAAGTACACGATAAGCTCGAGTGTGAGTGCCATAACCCAAAAATACACCGTCAGAAGAACGAGACTCAAACTTGTCCAAGTTGCCCTTTTGAGTACAAAACAATGGCAACCAAAAACTCTAAAATAACTCACCTTGGGCTGTTTCCAAAATGCAACTCATAAGAAGTCTTTTCAAGAAAGCTCGGAGAAAAATGCGATTGGAAATGTAGCATGCAGTGCTCATAGCTTCGGCCCAATATCGCCTAGGAGTCCTATGTTCATCGAGCATCGTCCTGGCCATCTCTACAAGGGTCCGATTCTTCCTTTCTACAACACCATTCTGAGGCGGTGTGTAGTGAGAACATATATGATGAATGATTGACTTTGATGAGGAAGGTTTGAGGCTTTTACCCGGTTAAGTCCATATGTCGCTATGCGCTTAATGTTTATGACTAAGAAGTGGCGTTGAGTTGTGTTGTGTTTACCGTGTTGGTGTGCGTGTGCAACATGTGTCTCTTGGTTGTGTTGATGTGCAGGTGTTGAGCTCAGATACAGTGGTCGATGGTGAGGTGAAGGTCAAGTAGAGATGTGTCGTGCCGATGAACCGGGAGCGGTGAAGGATGGGCGTGCCGTGCGGCGGACGTGCCATGCCGATGTACCTAGAGCGGTGAAGGACGGACGTGAGGCTTGGACTGACGGACCAGAGGGCCAGAGGACCAGCTGTGGTAGCTGGCACGTGGCAGCGGCGAGCAAGAGCACATGGGGATGTGCGATGCATCGGCCGAGTCGGGAGGAAGACGATGGCGTCGTGGCACTTGGCGGGAGGTCGGACACGGGCTGGCGTGCGGCGCAAGTGCCGTCGGCCAAGTCAAGAAGAAGGCGAAGGCGTTGTGCCCGGCATGGAGGCTGGACATGCATCGGCATCGGTGCCGGTGGTCGGGTTGTGCGAACCACATCCCGTCTACGGTGCGGGTTCGGTAGTTGAGCCTCAAAAAGCTACCCTCGACAGTTTTCGAGTTTGGGCCTCAAAACACGGGTGGCCGGTTTTCGAGTTTGGGCCTCAAAACTCGGGATGGATGGTTTCTAGGTTTGGGCCTCAAAACCTGGGCTCGCGGGTTTCCGAGTTTGGGCCTCAAAACTCGGGCTGTACGGTTTCCAGGTTTGGGCCTCAAAACCTGGGCTGGCAGGTTTCCCGGTTTGGGCCTCAAAACCGGGGGAAGGTCCAAGAGGACGGTCGACGCGTGGTGGCGTGGAGAGGCTGGCGCGGCGACAAAGCTATCCACGAGGAAGGCGCGGTGGTCGACATGACGGCACGTGGCGGCATCAGGGAAATCGCATCGAGGCAAAGCTACCGGATGTGCGGGCGTGGCCGTCGGATCAAAACTGCTAGGGTTGGACAGTTTTACCCCTAGGGGGTATTTGGGTTGAGTGCTTCATGTGAGGGCATTTTGGTCTTCGGACGTGCGCCTATATATATGTGAAGGGGCTGCTAGGGCAGCCATCCTTGGAGGTGTCACTCTCATTTTGTTCATTTGAGAGGAGGCTAGGGTCAGGAGGAGAGACCGGCTCTTGTTCTTGAGCTTTTCGCCATCCGCGCTTTGTGTTGTGAGGAGTGGCTTGTAACCCGACACAGTGTGCTTCACAATTCATCATCCCGTAGCAGTCCAAGGATCAATTTCTTACTCCTCTTGTGTTGGCTGAAATTTGGATCGATTCGCGTTTTTGTTCTTCGCGTTTTGGTTTTTCCCCTCCCGGAGATTTGCCTCGTTCTCCCTCTCCGAGCAATGATTTGCGATTCCGTATGAATCAAATTGTTCTATGTCGTGAGCTCCTTCTTTCCACCGAAGGATTTCTTCTCTAACCTCACGAGCACATAGATCGGGTCGAAATCGCGTTCGTTCTTCGTTCTTCCCCCTTTTCTAGTGTTCTTCCGATTTCTCATCGGTTAGTTGGTTTGGAGCGATGATATCCTAGGATTAGCTTCCCAACACGTAGAAGAACACTTGGGAGAAGTTTGGTTGCAGCCCCATTCGATTTGGTGAAGATCCAATCGATTTTGGTTTTGTCCCGAGCTGTTTTTGGGCTTTCTGGACAGTGGCGGACTGTCCGGGACTCATCCTCGGACTGTCCGGGGGTTGGGGCTGTTCACGGGCAGCGAGGTTGCTGTTTTCATTTTTGAACGGCGGACTGTCCGGGACCCATTCCCGGACTGTCCGGGGTTCAATAGCGGACAGTTCGCGGTTCACTAGCGGACAGTCCGCGACTGCACAGTTTTGTTGTTTTCGTCTGTATCTTTTGCGTACGAGCTCCGATTTGAGATCCGTTTGTTGCGTTGGTTCCGTAACTTCTTAAGGATCATTTCAAAGTACTTTTGCTACCACTAGTCAATGTATTTTTGGTCGGACACTTCCTTCTTCTCCATAGAAGTTAAGTGTCCCGCTTTCGGAGTTTTGTTAGTTCTAGCGTCCGTATCTTTTGCGTTCGAGCTCCGATTTAAGATCCATCTGTTGCGTTAGTTTCCTAACTTCATAAGGATCTTTCCAAGGTGCTTTTGCCACCAGTTGGCCTAAGTAGTTTTGGTCGAACACTTTCCTCTTCTCCATAGGAGTGGGGTGTTCTGTTATCGGAGGTTCGATTGTTCTAGGAGCTTGCTTGTGCAGTTTTTGCCACGTTGCTTTGGCGCTTCATTTTTGGGGTTCTTCGGTAGTTCTGCTGTACCTCTAGGACATCTCCTAGGGTATCCACCTATTCGTAGGTCGTGAACTCACCGGTGTTTGAGTCTTCGCTTTTGGGTGATTTTCTTGGACAAGGGTCATCATTTCTCGAGAAGAAATTTGAGGCTCCCATTCACCCCCCTCTGGTCGCCAATTCGTCCTTCAATTGGTATCGGAGCCAGTTGAGGATCTCTCTACTACCTTAACCGGTTCTGGATCTGTGAAGGCGACCTTTTTGAGAGCGGTTGTGTTTCCGACTTTGCTTGTCGTGGTGTTGAGCTTGCTTTTGCTAACACTAACGATGCTTTTAGAAGTGGCACCAAGTTCTTCTTCTAGTATGTCTTTGTATTTTGGTTTGAATGTTTCCAAGGACGACATCTTGGGAAGAAGGAGGAGCACAATTGATGAGAGGGATCGCGAGGTGAACGATCTATTGAACCTTCTACGACATGATGAGCTTTCACCAGAGGATCTCCTACTTCAACTTGGCAAGGCCAAGAGAGGTACAGTTGCTTGTGGTCTTGTGGCTTTGCACAACCTATATGATGCTTGCTCTAGGGATGATGAGCTTTGTGATACCTTGCGTAGAAAGGTAGAAAAATTAAAATGCTCCATTGCTAAGTTGAAGTCTAGTGCCTCTTTGCCTTGCACCTCTTGTAATGACATGGTTAGGAAGAATGATGAGCTAGGCTGTTCTCTTGCTAGCTTAAAATCTGAGAATGAATTGTTGAAATCAAATGCTTCCAAACCATGTTTAGTTTGCATTGACTTGCGCAAGGACTTTGATTGTGCTAAAACTGAAATAGTCTTGCTTAAGTCAAATGCTTTGTTACCATGTGTTTCATGTGAGTCTTTGCATGCTGAATTAACCAACTAAAGTTGACTCACACCACATGTGTAGATAAACTTGAGCATGCTAGGGCTGAAATTGTTGAAATAAATTCTAGGCCTTGTAGCTCATGCTCTTTGAATAGAAATGCTTGCCCTACTTCTTGTGCTATTCATGATTCTTTGCTTGATATGAATGGTGATGTTTCTTCCACCAATTTCATTTGCACATCATGCATTGATTTAGAAAAAGAAGTTTTAGTTTTGAAGCAAATGTGCGATGATATGAGCGCCAAGTTGGTTGAGCACAATGATATGAGTGCCAACCTTGAAAAAGAAAATGAACTCTTGTGTACCACATATGCCGAGTGCATTAGAGAGGAGATGGAAAATCTGAAAAACACTCCTTGTGGTACTTGTGATCGCCTCATGTTTGAGAATGAGGTTTTAGCTAAAAGATGCAAGAGTCTTTGTGCTAAGTCGTTTGATTCACACACTTCTTGCAACTGCGATATTGATATTTCTATGTCTGCATCTTTGCAACCGGAGTTGAGTTCTTGTGTTGAGCGTGAGTCTTTTGACTATAGCACTTGTGTCAAGGATTCGGATAGCTCTTTCATGGCTAGTCCTAACCTTGTTGTTTCTTCAAGTGATGTCCAAGGGACTTCTCATGACAAGGGTGCTTCTCACATTTTTGGGACTCGTGTTCCCAATCCGATTTTCCATTGCACCTTTTGCAAGCAGGATGGACATTCATTTGATTTTTGTTTTTGCCGTGTCAAACACGAGCGACGTATTCGAGCTAAGGCTTTTAGGAAGCCACGTAGCCTTTCCCATGGCACGTGTGCTTCTAGTGTTGGCACCAAGTTGAACGTTGATGCTTCCTGTTCTAAGTCCCAAAGGACTTCTCACTTGTCGGAGAATGGTGTGCCTTCCGATAGGCCTTTGTACCATTGCTCTTTTTGTGAGAAAGATGGGCATCAAGAAAGCTTTTGCTATCGGCGTGCCAAACGCTTGTGCCAAGCTTGCTCTTCTAGGAACTTGGTGGTTCATAGCCCTTCTCATGGCATGAATACTTGTGTTCCTAGTAAGAAGCCCCTCTTTGTTGATGGGTTTTATGACTCCTTTTCTAGTGGGATAGGTCATGGTCGTGGACATGCCTCTAGTGCTTCTTCTCTTGGTCCACGTCATGCTTCTCATGGTGCTTTTATTGGTTCTTCTACAAAAACCTTGGAAGATGTTTGCCTCTTTTCCCGTGGTACAACTCGTCCTTCTCCTCGAGTTGTCCTTTTGAGGAATGCTTTCAAGGGTGTTTCACAATGGCATTTGAACCAACACTTGCATCATGCTAACCCACATGATAAGTTGAGATTCGTGACCAAGTCTTGGGTTCCCAAGTACATGCTTGCTAACCCTTCGGGATCCAATACTCGGGTTGCTTTGTCCTCTTGTGTGTAGATATGAGGACGCGGGGTGGAGAACATGCACCGAAAGGAACTTGGTCTTTTAGATGTGATCAAGTTTTTGATGGTTCTCTGCATCCCGCTTAGATTTGCCTCCAAAGAGGCTTTTGCAGTTTGGTGAGCTTTGACATACACTCATACCTTGTACATCCATGATTTATGTCTTGTGGTATGAGATGGACTTTCATGTGCTCAATTATATAGTTCTTACATGTACATTTTCTTTTGTATCATGTTTTGTGTTTGTCTAGCATGTGTCTACCATGTATATCATATGTCATGCTAGCTTTGTGTATAGCCTGGTGGATTAGTCACTTTTCATGCTAGTCTGTGATCCTCGTGAACATTATGCAATGCTTTACCATACTTCTCCATGGGCTTTACTTGTAGAGGTATGATGTTCATTAGGTATCACTTTTCAGGTGCTAGTTTTGGTTAGCTACATGTATCCTGTTGACATGTTTAGTTTGAGCACTAGCCTTTCACTCTTGTGTCATGTTACATGCTTTTGGATCTATTGCTATCATTATCTTGCATTGTATCATGTGTTGAGGCTTAGGCTATGTTTGGGTTGATCATGTCTTTAGGCTACATTTTGCTATACAGTGTTTTATCCCTGTTGCATGGTAGTCTTGACTAGTTTGAGTTCAGATCTCCTTGCGGTATCATTCATAGGTAGATCTCTTTTTGTTGAGTTCACCTTATGCTTATTATATGACTAACCGTTTTCGTGGAGACCTTGAGGTCACACTAGACGAGACAATGCCTTGTGCTTTCTTCTGCTTTTGAGTGTGCAGGAGAACAGGATCCTAGAGAGAGCATTTCGACTCACGGACCCGATCCCACTTCTTCCATAACCTGGGGTTTTGTTCGAGCAGTTCTCCAGCGAGCACTAGCTGCACCTGTGGGGGCGACAGCATCAGGCGAGGGGGAGACGACTTCGGCAAGGCAGGCGCCCCGGAGTTCAGCAGATTCAGGCATCCCCTTGGGTAACACACCAGCAGGCGGTCATGCGTTTCATGAGGTACCTCCGACACACTTCTGAGTTCGGGTTTTGGTACTCTTCTTCCTTGACCTCTTGTTGCTGTGTGGTCTTTTCGATGTGGATTTCGCTGGCTGTCGCTTGAGAGTTTCTTGGCTCTTTATTTGTGAGTTTGGTGTGTGTTTCCCTTTTAGTTGGGGAAGCATTTTGCTTGCTGTATCTTAGTTGGACTTCTCCGATACCCTTTTGTTTTGGGTTTTCCTTTTTAGGCTAGTTTTGCTTTGTCTTTGATAAACTAGCTTTTGCATGCATTTCATCATGTATATCTTGAGTTTTAGAGCTTTATGTATATAGTAATGAGAATGAGACTATGCTCTTTTTGGTATGCCCTATTGATTCATGATGATGCTTGTAGCTTAGGCTCTTTTTGATCACTTGATACATGTTATGAGCTAAGCTAATTTTGCAAATGGTGAATTTGATTATTCAACTATGAAACCTTTAATTTGTTCACCATTGAGATTGGCAACTAGCATGGGTAGGATGTGTTGAGATCACTTGTGCTATCTTTTGAATGCTAGGTTGCTATGTCTCTTGCACTGAGTCATTCACTTGCTTGGATTGTTCATGTTTACCTTGTGCTTAAAATGTGATCCAAGTATTAGTGAAATGGAAAGATCGAGATGGGATTGCATGTGTCAGCACCTCACGGTATCGAGACTGTTTCTCATTGCACAATTGAGTTAAACTTGAGCCGTGTAGTGTAAGACCGAAACCGGTGCTTTAAGCTTCCGATTGCTTTTCTTGCATAGGCTTAGCCCGGTTGAAAAGTTAGGCAATGACCATGCTTTCAACCTCTCGCAATCACATGCTTTAATTTTGAACTTGTGTTAATACCGCTGCAATGTCCGATAAAATATTGAAAATAACACAAGTCTATGCTTCACTCTATTGCATGATGATTGAACTTTGCTAGGGGTAGTTCACCTTGTATACTTGAGTTAGCACTTGGTTGATTTCCTTTCTATTCATGCTAAGTGCTATTTTAGTGGTGGACTCCTTTTCAAATGGCTTAAAACTGCTCATATGCTTAATTGTTCAAATTTCGTATTCATTTGATTAGTTTGAGCCTTTGCTAGCATTTGTATTGATTGCTACACTTTCAGGGCAGCACCCTTTTGAGCATCTTTTTATTCTGATTGCTATACACTTGAAGTTGTTGCATTGTGCATATCATGCTTTTTAACTTAGTGTACATACCCCCAGCTCCGATACACTTTGTGGTCACTTTCAGTGCTTTTCATTGCCCCCATATGCTTTTGGTTGATGACTTGTCTTGTGTTTGTGTCAACTTTGTGAAAAATGTCAAAACCCCTCAGCATGTTCCCTTTTGTCAAGGGGGAGAAGTTGTTTGCAATGGGAGCTTGAGTGTTGGCACAAAGGGGAGAGTCATTCATTTTGGGGAGAGCTTTGAGCTAGGGGGAGTTTAGCTCTTTTATGTCCTTCTTCAATCGGTATAGCTCTTTTATGTGTTTCAATTGGTATCCATCTTTTTGTATGTAGTGTAATTTGTGTCATGAGCTTTGTGGCATAGCCTTAGTGTGTAGGCTTGCTTTCAGGGGGAGTCTCTTTTGCTTTGCTGCTTCTCCACGTGCTCCGAATGTTTGTGCTCCATTTGGTTTTGAGCTTCTTTTTGTGTTTTCTCAGTCGGTATCGAGCTTGCTAGTCGTGTTGAGCTGTTTGCCTCTATCTTGAGGGACTAGCATTTTTTGCTTGGTATTTTCGATTGGTATGGAGCCTTCAGCTAGTTGTGTCGAGCCATTCTGCCTCTGTCTTGAGGAATTAGCTGTTTTCACCAATTTTTGGCTTCTTGTGATTGGTATCGAGTCTTCTTCTAGTTGTGTTGAGCCTCTGTGCCTCTATCTTGAGGGACTAGCAGTTTTGCATTCTAATGCGTTATTTCAGCCTCAATTGGTATCGAGCCTTAAGCTAGTGGTGTTGAGCCTTTTCTGCCTCTTCTTGAGGGCTAGCTCATTTTTGACTTGGTTGCGTCGAGCCATTGCCCATGTCTTTGGGAACCAAGTCTTTCGCTCCTTGTCTGAGTTTTGGTTGCGTTGAGCCGTTGCCCATGTCTTTGGGGACCAAGTTTTTAGTTTTGGTACCTCAAACCATCTCTTGTGCCTAGTTTTGTCAATTCAATCATCAAGGGGGAGAAATTTCAACCCAAGTGAACCCAGGTGGATAAGTACCTTGGTTTCTTTTGTGATGATTGTTTGACAATTTATTTGAGATTGGTTTTTGAGTACCTTTTTGGATTTCATGAAACTCTTGTTTTATCTTGACTCTTCGTTGTGTGGAGGCTTTGCCTGCTTTTCCCGTTTCTTTCGGGACCGAGAGCTTTTATTTGGGTTTTCATGACCCATCCTCATTCCATGTGGCCTTGTGTTTGCTTTTGATTGGCTTTTGGGCACTTGAATGAGGTTTGCCTTCAAATCCTTCCTTTTTGGTTTTTTGTTAGTTAATGCATTCATCAAGGGGGAGATTGGGAGATGAGAACTGTTGGCGCAAAAAGTGACGCACTGTGCCAATCACACAGCAAGCCGGAGAAGCTGGCTTCAATCGTGGCCCGGGTGCTCAGAAGTCCGGTGCGTGCCAGTCAGTTTGCCCTGCAACTAACAAGGGAGATAAACTGTTAAATACAAAGCTGGAACATGCCGGGTATGACCAGACAGTTCCAAAATATACGGCCCTGAAGCCACTTACGACGACATATAGCTATGAAAGCTATCTGCCAACAGGTTTAAAGATTATTCGGCAATATGAACAGAGTTACATGAATAACAGGTTGCCGAACACGTTTGCATGAGAATCGTACTTGCATGACGTATTAGATATAAGTTAAAACTTAACCAATCTCGATTGTACAACCGAGTTGGGATCCATGGAGATTGAACATACAAGCTAAGCATGACTAAGCTAATCTAAAGCCTGCGCCTGCCGCACGACACCTAGCCTTGTCATAGATCAAACACACTTAACATGCATGAACCCTCACCACGTGGCAACCCAGATACGGTCCGATCGGCTATTACGAACAATAGATCTACTACATGAAAGACTTTACGATAATAAACGTGAAAGAACAGAGCAGATCTATAAAGATGAAGCCGAACCGAACGGTATCTAGATTGGGCAAAAGTGTTATGATGAGATAAACATAACAAAACATATAACACAAGGTAACTTAATGAATCTATCAGATTGCCAAATCTAATAGAGCCGATAACTATTTTCACTCATGACTCAATCCGCCGCACGATACAAGGCATAAGCAAAAACCTCCCGTCATAAGCTTAAATCCGCCGCACGATACTAAGCTTAACGTACGAGACTACTTGCACCATATCTAAATCCGCCGCACGATACTAGACATGAT
Organism: Coix lacryma-jobi var. lacryma-jobi; assembly: GCA_009763385.1. Lineage (NCBI taxonomy): Eukaryota > Viridiplantae > Streptophyta > Magnoliopsida > Poales > Poaceae > Coix > Coix lacryma-jobi. Next base: position 115,298,688 of record CM019823.1, read on the forward strand.
AACAAGGTTGCCGGAACTTACGGAGGTCGACGGATCGATGGCCCCTCTCGAAGAACTCGACGACACGACTTGGACTCGAAGACGGCACGGGCCGGGTTGGTTGTATTGATTGTGAACATTTTACAATAGTCTCAGGGTTTATATTTATACCCTGGTGTCCTACGAGTCCTAGGAGGACACGATTACAACGGCAAAACAGGAAACTTATCTAAAATACGATGCCTTTTATTCTAAGCCTCCCTTAATAATCGGCACGTGCTAACAATGACAAGATCTTCTGTTGCCGAATCTTCTGATATGCCGTATTTGTCGCAAACCGACTTAACCTGAGGTAGCCGACCGCAGCGCCATATTGCCAAATCTGCTCGCCGTTAACTAGTTGTTTTCGCAGCCTTGCCAAATATATTGAGTTAGCCGACCGCGTTCGCTGTCTGCCGAATCCTTCAAGCGGCGGCGTTCGCCGAATCATCATAGTGCCGGTCCACTTGTCATAGTGCGAAAACTCGGTGTTAACACATGCCCCCTAATTTTGGGATAAATGTTTTTTCTAAAATTCATTTTCTCCTCTTCGCACCACCACTGTAGAGTCTCTGGAAGCATCCGACTTCCCACGTCATTAATCATCACAGCTGCTGACTCGCCTCCTGATGCACTCGAGGTCTTTAAAACTTCCTCTTTATTCCATTTCGGCCTGAACTTCCCGAATCCCTCTGTTCAGCTTCTTCATCTAGAAAAACCCTCTCTTCTCTTGCCCTGAACCGGAAATGTCTTCCCAAGCAAGCCATTACAGTCTCGAGCTCGGCGACACCAGCACTTCTAAGAGAAGGTTGCTTCTGCTTTGATCTTTTCGCTTTGGATATTTATGCCTCATCTTGTTTCCCCTTCAGGAGGACTGGCGACGACCTCACCGAGGACCTGGCTCAGAAGATTACAGACCTCCAGTCTGATCTAGGAAAGAAGAATCAGGAGATTATTCAAATCTCTCAGGAGCGCGATACCTTTCGGGAACAAGCCATCGGTAAGCATCCCTCAACTGTCCTTTTCTTATCCCTTCCTTCTGCTTGACCCCTTTTTCCTTCAGCTCTGGAGACTAGGCTCCATTCCCTCGAGGCCGCTATTGCCGACCTTGCTACTTCAGTCAATGTGTCAGGCACGGTGGCTCTAAGGCAGGTAAATGAGATCAAGCGGATCCTTCCTGACATTTCTAGGGCCGGCATGGGCTACGACGCAGCACTTGCCCTCAATGCCGTCCGGATCCATTCTGGCGCCGACTACCATCATTTTGACGTTTGTGAGCGAGGACTAGAATTTAGGATAGCACGTTCAGTTGAGGATATGAAGGAAGCCGGAACAGACTTGGCTGACTCTTTCGATCCTGATCTTCCGATTAGAAATAGAATGACATGGACGAACTGATCCTTCATTTGTAATCGACTCCTGTTATGTGGATAAGAAGTCCTTTTATCTACTTTCTTGAAATCAATCTGTGACTGATCTTTCGGAATCAAGGTGTACTCTATTCCATGCACTTGGCCATTTGTAACATATCTGCATTTTGCATCCAATCGGTTACGTTCTGATGACATCGTGTTTAACCGTGTGAACCTGTTCGGCAATCTGGCCAGTGTTTGTCTCGAACATCTAAATCGGCAGTTTTGCCGAAGACAGGCGCTCTTATTCCCCACCGAACACGTACGTGAGTGCACTCAGACGGCCTGCACAGCCCATTCCTGTAGAGGCCCATCTTGGGAAGCGGAAAAACTCTAATCCGCCGGTTGATATTCGGCATAAATCGTCCCTGGAGGCCTGCCTTTTCCCCAATCTTGCATTCGCTCCTCTAGTACTCTCGCCGCCTCGGCTCCCTTGCTTGCTCCGCCCCAGAAATCCTAACTTTCCGAGTGCAATGGCGAGCCATGATGATCGCGGCAAGCGCCCGGCGACCGAGGAGGCCGAAGGGAGCCGCGCTCGGCGCCTCCGTCAGCGCGGGTAGGACTCCTCGTTTATGTCCTTCGTGGCAGTTTCTTGAAAACCTCGCTCATGCCCTGTTACTGCTCGCCGACAGGGTCCCCGTTATCTCTTCCGCCGGCGGGCATGCCCGGCCTTCTCCAGCGTCGGGGAGGCCAGAGGCTCCACCATTGGGCTCGTCAAGCTCCTCCGACAGCCTCTCCTATCACTCCCATCCTTGGGAGGCGAGCCCGGACCGGGATTCCGATGGCGGCCTCTACGACCACAACGACGCCTTGAACTTCATGGCGCTGCGGGACGAATCCCGGGAAGAGCTGGCCGCCGTCTCGAAGCAGTACGGGATAGATCAGCTGGAGTGGAGGACCAGCGCCGGCAGTTCTGCGACGCAATCACGGGTATGAACACCCAATCCTAGATCGGCTTTCGGTCGTTCTTGTTGATCTTTTAACCGATCCATTTCAACTCGTCGTTCACAGCATTGTCTGAAGAGCTGGAGCGCCTGAAGATGGCGGCGAACGCCGTCGCAGACCGGGTGAACGCCCAGGGCGACACCGCCGAGGCGCGCCTGGCCAATGTACACGGCCGCGTCGAGCAGGTCGCCCTGCAGGGTGTGCACCATGGCATGGCGCTGGGGCTGTCGGCGCTAACGATCCGCGCAGAGGAGGACTTCTCCGTGACGCCGGTTGGCTTCCCCGGCGGGGCATGTCCGGAGGACGTCGAGCAAATCGATGATTTTCTGGACTCCTATGAGGATCATGCTCGCGCCCTCGCCGCAGTCACCAATCCACAGACGGTCATCAACAGGATGTTCGGTAACTGATCTGCACCTTTTGCACATTCCCCACTATGAACAATGTTCTACTCTGCTATGTCCATGCGCACACTGTTCTCCTGTCCTGCGCTTGTTGAGCGTTTGATTTATCTAGCCGATTGCACAGCACCGCGTGCACTTGGCCCTGTATTTCTGCGTTTTTTGTGCTAGAGGTGACACATGCCGTGCCGGCTGTTTTTTGTTCTAAGGACGATAGAACCTATCGGCCATTTTTTGTGCTAAGGGCGATACAACCTTGTATCGGCCGTCGGTGTCCGCTAGTCCTTGATTCCGTTATGCACCGACCTCCACGCTAGGATGAAATCTCTTTAGATAACGTCCATTAATTGCCCTAGCAAACTCTTCTCCTTGGAGGGTTTTCAGAATGTACGCATTACCCGGAGCACGTCTCAGAATTCGAAAAGGCCTTCCCAGTTAGGGGACCATTTGCCGAATACCTTGTCTTTGGTACCGATTGGCAAGATAATTTTCCAAACCAAGTCTCCTTCTTCGAATCCTTTTTCTCTCACTTTCGAGTTGTAGTACTTGGCAACGCGTATCTTGTTCTTTTCAATATTTTCCAAGGCTTGAGACGAATCAAATACAAATCCTCTAGCTCATCCATCATCAAATCCTTATAATTCTCTTTAGCCAGATCGTTCTGCAATGTAACTCGTTTTGACCCCGACTGCAACTCCCATGGTAGAACTGCGTGATGCCCGTAGACCAACTCGTATGGCGACGTCTGAGTCGACCCATGACAAGCCATTCGGTAAGCCCACAAAGCTTCGTTGAGTACCAAGTGCCACCTTTTAGGTTTCTCTCCGATCTTCTTTTGAATGATTTTAATCATGATTTTGTTAGAAGCCTCTGCCTGTCCATTGGCCTGTGCATAGTAAGGAGAAGAATTATAGAGTTTAATCCCCATCTCTTCGGCAAAGTCACAAAACTCCGAGGAAGTGAACTGAGTTCCCTGATCGGTAGTGATGGACTGAGGAATGCCGAATCGGTAAACGATATGCTCCCTAACGAAGGATATCATGCTCTCCGACGTCACCTTCTTCAATGGGATGGCTTCAACCCACTTAGTGAAATAGTCCGTGGCCAACAGAACAAACTTATGTCCTTTGCTAGATGGAGGGTGAATCTGGCCGATCAAATCGATGCCCCATCCTCTGAAAGGCAAGGCTGCTAATGATCGGATTCATGGCCGATGCTGGGGCCCTCTGCACATTGCCGAATCGCTGGCAATCCTGACAACCTCTATAGTACTCAAAGCAATCTCGAGCATAGTCGGCCAAAAATATCCAGTCCTCCTGATTAACCATCTCATACGGTGAGCCGACTGGTGTGCACCACATACGCCTTCGTGCACCTCATACATCAGTTTCCTAGCCCCGTCTTGGTTCAGGCATTTAAGCAAAACCCCATCTGTGGATTTGTAGTACAATTGATTGTCCAAGAGCGTGAACTTAAGAGCCTTGTACCTGAGTTTTCGGGAGACTTTCCTGGATGGGTCCCTGAGGTAATCGGCAATGTTGTCTCTCCAGTCTTCAATTGCCTGACTATCACTTGGGACTGCTTGATCACCTTCTGGGGCTGTTTGCTCTCCCTCAAGTGCAAAAATGTTTTGATTCTCCCTATACCCGGATGCTGCCTGAGCCAACTGGTTTGCTTCTTCGTTTTGCCCCCTAGGAATATGTTGCAAGGTTGCCGATCGAAACTGTCTGAGGAGCTCTTGGCAACCTTCGAGATATTCCTGCAGCGTGTCGTTCTTGCACTCGTACTTGTGCCGTCAATTGCTTGATCACTAATTCCGAGTCACCGAAGATCTCCACGGCGTCTGCCTTAATGTCCACAAGCAACCGCAGCCCTCGGAGCAGTGCTTCGTACTCTGCTTGATTATTAGTCACCGGGTACTCGATCGGTATAGAGTACTTGAAGGTGCCCCTTGGGAGAAATCAACACGATCCCGACTCCACCACCTTTGCTGCACGAGGATCCATCAAAAAACAATGCCCAAGGGATAATGGTTACCATGTTAGCATTAGGATCACGGTGGTGAGTGACAAAATCAGCCATAATCTGGCTTTAACAGCCTTTGCCGATTCAAAACGCAAATCAAATTCAGAAAGGGCCAAAACCCATTTACCGATCCTTCCACTTAAAATCGGCATTGATAACATGTGCTTGATTACATCAACTCTGATACTACCACGCATTCGGCATTCAGTAGATAGTGCCGAAACTTGGTACAGGAATAGAAACGCACAAGCACAACTTTTCCGTAGCCGAATACCTTGTTCGGGTCCAGTAGTTTTCGGCTAAGATAGGCTACGACTCTCTCTTTTCCTTCGAATTCTTGCATGAGGGCCGACCCTATTGTTAGTTTGTCGGCCGCCACGTACAACTTGAAAGGCTTGTCGAGTTGTGGAGGAACCAACACTGGTGGCGCTTCATGTATTCTTTGATTTCGTTGAAAGCCTTCTGTTGCACGTCACCCCACACGAACTCCTGATCCTTCTTGAGCTTCAACAGTGGAGAGAATGGTAACACGCGCTCAGACAAGTTGGATATGACCTCTGACAAAGTTGATTTGCCGAGCAGTGATTGAAGTTCTTTGAGATTGGTCGGCGGCACTACCTTATCAATTGCTTCCATGCTCTTCCTGCCGACTTCGATCCCCTTTTTGTGGACCAGGAATCCCAGAAACTCACCAGCCGACACCCCAAATGCACACTTGGTTGGATTCATGTTTAAACCATGTTTCCTCGTGCACTCCAAGGTCTTCCTTAAATCTGCTAAGTGTCTTTCCTTGCTTCTAGATTTGATCACCACATCATCAATGTAGATCTCTACGATCTTGCCGATCAGCTCATGGAATACGTAATTCATGGCCCGCTGGTAAGTGGCACCGGCATTTTTCAAACCAAAAGTCATGACCATCCATTCAAACAAACCTATATGGCCGGGCACCTGAAGGCGGTCTTTGCCACATCCTCTGCAACCATGAAGATCTGATTGTAACCTGCGTTGCCGTCCATAAAGCTTATGATCTCAAAACCGGCCGAAGCATCTACTAGCAAATCGGCCACCGGCATTGGATAACCGTCCATAGGAGTGGCTTTGTTGAGTTCCTGAAGTCGATGCAGACCCTCATCTTCCCGTTTTTCTTGTACACCGGGACAATATTGGAGATCCACTCCGCATATCGACACGGCCGAATGAAGTTAGCTTCTAGTAATCGTTCCACTTCCTTTTTCACGTCGGCCAACCTTCCTCCTTGTAGATCCTACGTGGAGGTTGTTTGTATGGGCGGTATCCAGGGTTTGATCGGCAACTTATGCTCAACAATGGACCGATCCAATCCAGGCATTTCTGTGTAGTCCCAAGCGAAACAATCTTTGAACTCTTTTAGAAGATCTACTAGCTGCTCTGAAAGCAGGGTCTAAACTGGAACTTACAAACATCGGCCTCTTCTTACTCGCGTTACCAACATCCACCTCTTCTAACTTGTCGCCGACGTGAACCACGTCCCAGTTTGCCCTCGCTGTTGTCAGTTGGGTTGTCCATCTAAAAGAGCTTTGAGAGCGATTGCTTGGATCGACTGTTGATCCCTGCCGTAGACGTTGACAGGACCTTCCCCCACACACGCGATCGGAGAAGCAGTCTACTCCGTCGAATTCCCAGTAAGTGGGTTCAATGGTGGCAACACTCACCGAGTCGTCGGCTTGGACAACTCAATGTCATCCCCAATCCACTGTATAAGTATTTGATGCATGGTTGAGGGTATGCAGCAGTTGGCATGGATCCAATCTCTGCCCAAAGCAGGCTATATGCCCCCTTGCCATCAATGACAAGAAGGCGGATGAGCGTCTTGGATCCTATCATCAGTTCCACGTGCACGGCACCCCGAGTGTCAGAGGGATTGCCGGCAAAGTCACGGAGTATCATGTCCGTTTGAGCAGATCCTCATCGTTCATGCCCAGCTTTCTGAAGGTGGCGTAAGGCATGATGTTGATCGCTGCACCGCCATCGACAAACATCTTGGTCAACGGTTTCCATTGACGTACCCTTTGACATACAACGGCTTTAAATGCCGATGCCTGGCTAGTTTGTCGAATGCTGCCTTCTGAGACAACACGAGCTGTGCCGCGAGCTCGTCGAGCTCGTCCTTGTCAGAATCCGTATACACCTCGTCCTGTGCCCCCCGGCCGGCAGGAGCCATGAACTCCAGGGGAAGGAAGAAAGTCATGGCCACGTCAGCGCCCCGTCGGCGTCATCTGGTTTTTCCTTCGGGCGCCACTCTTGCTTCTTCCCGTTGGCAGCTGCTTCTTCCAACTCCCTATTCCGGAGGCGTTTGCACTCTCCTTTTCTGGCTTTTCCTGAGCCCTGGTGGGCACCACTGCCCCTTTTTGCCACCTATATGGGCGGGTTGTTACCTCCTTGCTGTCGTCCGGTGATGCACCCATTCCTGGTCGGCATATCTTTTGGCTTGCCGACCCGGGCTTCTCATTTTAGGCGCCGATCGTCCATTGGGATGCGTGCTCCCAACCTTTCATGGACGGGACGGCGGGTTTGACCTGATCCTGCCTATACCCCTTGTACTGATCGCTGCATTCGGGGCAGTTGTTGACGGCGGGCAGTTTCAAGCCTTCGTTCCAGCAGTGGCGGAAGAACGGGCAGCCCCAGTGAGCTTGCTCCCGCTCTTGGCGGCGTTCTTGCTCCCAGCGATGGGCCTGTTCTCTGTGGTAAGCCCTCTCCCCCAGACGATACCGGTGCTCTCCCCGCGTGATCGTCTTCACGCTGGTATTCCTCCGTGAATTCTCGCTCTTCGTGTTGGAGGCGCCCCTGCTCTTCTCACTTTGCCGGCGCCACTTGTTAAGGAGATCCCTGTGGGTAGGCCTGCGCCAGGAAGATGACTCTCCGTGCTCGTATCGACTATTCAGGGAGCGGGCGCGCTGCCGGAGCTCATCGCCAGTGATCTGCCGATCGGGATCCACTACGCCAGATTCGCGCGCCTTGGTGGAGGTGAGGACTTTGACCTTGCCCTTGCCTCTGGGATCCTCCGGGGCTACCATGTTCACTGAGACGAACACGGAGTTCTGGGCGAAGGGGTTGGCATCGATCTTCATCTTGCCATTGAACTTGATGTGCCCATCCTGGATGGCCTTCTGGATCCTTGTCCTGAACACACGGCAATCATTAATAGAATGAGTGTTAGTGTTATGAAAGCCGCAGTATTTCTTGTCTTTAACCCCTCCAGGACGCAGCATCGGGTGATCCGGGGGTAGCCTGACTCTTCCTTCGGCGACCAGAAACTCGAAGAGTTTGTCGGCCTTTGTGACGTCGAAGTCGTATGCCCCTTTCTGCTGGCGCAGCCATTGCCTGTTGGCCTGGGTCGGCTCTTTGTCCCAGTTGAGCTCTCAGCGGCCACCTCATCTTCGGCATCGGTATAGTCATCGGCCTCGTCCAGGAAAGCTTGATACATCTGGGCCGCGACATTGTCCCTCTGGAAGCGCCCTTCCCTCCGGAAGCCTTGCGCTTGGATAGTCATTTCATCAGCCGGCGAGAGAGATGACCCAGGTCCTCGCTCCTGGCCGAAGAGCTTGTCTCTGATGCTTGGGAGCATGCCCGCCACGGCCAATGTGGAAGCTGGTCGTCCGGCAGCAGGTACATGCCGAAGCACTGGCTTTTGACTTCCCTAAACCTGCGTAGGTAGTCCTGCGGTGTCTGTCTCATTCGGCCTCTGGCGCACATACATGATGTCCACCAGCTTCTTCTCCTTGGTGCCCGTGTAGAAGTGCGTATGGAACTTCTGTTCCAAGTCTGCCCAAGAGAGAATAGAGCCCGGTGGCAGAGACGTGAACCAAGCGAACGCCGGCCCAGTGAGCGATGACGGGAAGTACCGAACCCTGAAGGCATCCTCGGTATTGGCCTCTCCAAGCTGGAGCAGATAGCAACTGATGTGCTCCACCGTGCTAGTGTCGTCTAAGCTGAGAGAACTTGACACAGGTCTGTCGGCACTTTGACTCTGGGAGGTAGAGCCACACGGTGGAACCATTCGGGAACGGAGATCTGTAAGCATAAGTGCCCTTAGGCTTCAGGCCGAAAGTGCGCTGCATCATATCTGCCATCCTCTCTAGCATGACGTCGACATTAGAGTCGGCGGCCTTCTCGGCCGTCGGTTTCCCGTATCCTGGATGTGGGGCACCCTCTATGTTGTGAGGCTCAAGCATCTCATGGTACCCGTTTCCGTAGTAGTCCTTTATGAGCCTATAGGTTTGCGGGGAGATCTTGCGTGTTGACTCTGGCGGCTGACCCTTAGCGCCGAACGTGAGCTGACCCATGGTCGGCAACTGGCCTTCTGGCGTGTGCTTCTCTTGAATGGTCATTCCGCTCGATTGAGCCTTAGGCGGGGTCTCCTCACCAGCAGTTCCTGCCCCCTTGAGGTGATTCGGCAGATTGAAAATATGTGGTCCTGCTATAGGGCCAAACTCGGCCTCCATAAGTTCATCGGCCTTGGGGCCGAATTGGGCGATCATGATGGTGCGGAAAGTGTTGAGAAACGCCCCATGCATGCGACCGATGGCACCAGAGACAGTTTCGTTGATTATGTGAGACATTTTCAACACTGCCTCCGCCTCCCCGGATCATTTGGTTGAGCTGGACGGGTTTCGGCAGATCGTGCAGACGGCGAACCTTTCCGCTCTTGTTCTTGGAAAAGGCTTCTAGGCACTTGGCCTGGAATTCGGCACAAGCATCCTCCACCTGCTCTCTGTACTCGTCGGGTAGTTCGGTGAGCTGCACCTGCACGAGCCCCGCCTTGTTGCTGGCCTCAGCTTCAGTGACTTCGACCATTGCTGCAGGAAAAAAGGTCCCACTGGGCGTGCCAAAAAGTGTGTTGGCACAAAAGTGACGCACTGTGCCAATCACACAGCAAGCCGGAGAAGCTGGCTTCAATCGTGGCCGGGTGCTCAGAAGTCCGGTGCGTGCCAGTCAGTTTGCCCTGCAACTAACAAGGGAGATAAACTGTTAAATACAAAGCTGGAACATGCCGGGTATGACCAGACAGTTCCAAAATATACGGCCCTGAAGCCACTTACGACGACATATAGCTATGAAAGCTATCTGCCAACAGGTTTAAAGATTATTCGGCAATATGAACAGAGTTACATGAATAACAGGTTGCCGAACACGTTTGCATGAGAATCGTACTTGCATGACGTATTAGATATAAGTTAAAACTTAACCAATCTCGATTGTACAACCGAGTTGGGATCCATGGAGATTGAACATACAAGCTAAGCATGACTAAGCTAATCTAAAGCCTGCGCCTGCCGCACGACACCTAGCCTTGTCATAGATCAAACACACTTAACATGCATGAACCCTCACCACGTGGCAACCCAGATACGGTCCGATCGGCTATTACGAACAATAGATCTACTACATGAAAGACTTTACGATAATAAACGTGAAAGAACAGAGCAGATCTATAAAGATGAAGCCGAACCGAACGGTATCTAGATTGGGCAAAAGTGTTATGATGAGATAAACATAACAAACATATAACACAAGGTAACTTAATGAATCTATCAGATTGCCAAATCTAATAGAGCCGATAACTATTTTCACTCATGACTCAATCCGCCGCACGATACAAGGCATAAGCAAAAACCTCCCGTCATAAGCTTAAATCCGCCGCACGATACTAAGCTTAACGTACGAGACTACTTGCACCATATCTAAATCTGCCGCACGATACTAGACATGATAACAAGGTTGCCGGAACTTACGGAGGTCGACGGATCGATGGCCCCTCTCGAAGAACTCGACGACACGACTTGGACTCGAAGACGGCACGGGGCCGGGTTGGTTGTATTGATTGTGAACATTTTTACAATAGTCTCAGGGTTTATATTTATACCCTGGTGTCCTACGAGTCCTAGGAGGACACGATTACAACGGCAAAACAGGAAACTTATCTAAAATACGATGCCTTTATTCTAAGCCTCCCTTAATAATCGGCACGTGCTAACAATGACAAGATCTTCTGTTGTCGAATCTTCTGATATGCCGTATTTGTCGCAAACCGACTTAACCTGAGGTAGCCGACCGCAGCGCCATATTGCCAAATCTGCTCGCCGTTAACTAGTTGTTTTCGCAGCCTTGCCGAATATATGAGTTAGTTAGCCGACCGCGTTCGCTGTCTGCCGAATCCTTCAAGCGGCGGCGTTCGCCGAATCATCATAGTGTCGGTCCACTTGTCATAGTGCGAAAACTCGGTGTTAACAAGAACATATATTATGAATGATTGACTTTGATGAGGAACGTTTGAGGCTTTTACCCGGTTAAGTCCATATGTCGCTATGCGCTTAATGTTTATGACTAACCAGTGGCATTGAGTTGTGTTGTGTTTACCGTGTTGGTGTGCGTGTGCAACATGTGTCTCTTGGTTGTGTTGATGTGTAGGTGTTGAGCTCAGATACAGTGGTCGATGGCGAGGTGAAGGTCAAGTAGAGACGTGTCGTGCCGACGAACCGGGAGCGGTGAAGGATGGGCGTGCCGTGCGGCGGACGTGCCATGCCGATGTACCCAGAGCGGTGAAGGATGGACGTGAGGCTTGGACTGATGGACCAGAGGGCCAGAGGACCAGCTGTGGTAGCTGGCACGTGGCATCGACGACGAGCGAGAGCACATGGGATGTGCGATGCATCGGCCGAGTCGGGAGAAGACGATGGCGTCGTGGCACTTGGCGGGAGGTCGAACACGGGCTTGCGTGCGGCGCAAGTGCCGTCGGCCAAGTCAAGAAGGAAGGCGAAGGCGTTGTGCCCGGCATGGAGGCTGGACATGCATCGGCATCGGTGCCGGTGGTCGGGGTGTGTGAACCACATCCCGTTTACGGTGCGGGTTCGGTAGCTGAGCCTCAAAAAGCTACCCCCGACGGTTTCCAAGTTTGGGCCTCAAAACACGGGTGGCCGGTTTCCGAGTTTGGGCCTCAAAACTTGGGATGGATGGTTTCCAGGTTTGGGCCTCAAAACCTGGGCTCGCGGGTTTTCGAGTTTGGGCCTCAAAACTCGGGGTGTACGGTTTCCAGGTTTGGGCCTCAAAACCTGGGCTGGCAGGTTTCCCGGTTTGGGCCTCAAAACCGAGGGAAGGTCCAAGAGGACGGTCGACGCGTGGCGGCGTGGAGAGGCTGGCGCGGCGGCGAAGCTATCCACGAGGAAGGCGCGGTGGTTGACATGACAGCACATGGCGGCATCAGGGAAATCGCGTCGAGGCAAAGCTACCGGATGTGCGGGCGTGGCCGTCGGATCGGATCAAAACTGCTACGGTTGGACAGTTTTACCCCTAGGGGGTATTTGGGTTGAGTGCTTCATGTGAGGGCGTTTTGGTCTTCGGACGTGCGCCTATATATATGTGAAGGGGCTGCTAGGGCAGCATCCTTGGAGGTGTCACTCTCATTTTGTTCATTTGAGAGGAGGCTAGGGTCAGGAGGAGAGACCGGCTCTTGTTCTTGAGCTTTTCGCCATCCGCGCTTTGTGTTGTGAGGAGTGGCTTGTAACCCGACACAGTGTGCTTCACAATTCATCATCCCGTAGCAATCCAAGGATCAATTTCTTACTCCTCTTGTGTTGGCTAAAATTTGGATCGATTCGCGTTTTTGTTCTTCGCGTTTTGGTTTTTCCCCTCCCGGAGATTTGCCTCGTTCTCCCTCTCCGAGCAACGATTTGCGATTCCGTTTGAATCAAATTGTTCTATGTCGTGAGCTCCTTCTTTCCACCGAAGGATTTCTTCTCTAACCTCACGAGCACATAGATCGGGTCGAAATCGCGTTCGTTCTTCGTTCTTCCCCCTTTTCTAGTGTTCTTCCGATTTATCATGGGTTAGTTGGTTTGGAGCGATGATATCCTAGGATTAGCTTCCCAACACGTAGAAGAACACTTGGGAGAAGTTTGGTTGCAGCCCCGTTCGATTTGGTGAAGATCCAATCGATTTTGGTTTTGTCCCGAGCTGTTTTTGGGCTTTCTGGACAGTGGCGGACTGTCCGGGACTCATCCCCGGACTGTCCGGGGGTCGAGGCTGTTCACGGGCAGCGAGGTTGCTGTTTTCATTTTTGAACGGCGGACTGTCCGGGACCCATTCCCGAACTGTCCGGGGTTCAATAGCGGACAGTCCGCGGTTCACTAGCGGACAGTCCGCGACTGCACAGTTTTGTTGTTTTCGTCCGTATCTTTTGTGTACGAGCTCCGATTTGAGATCCGTTTGTTGCATTGGTTTCGTAACTTCTTAAGGATCATTTCAAAGTACTTTTGTACCATTGGTCAAAGTATTTTTGGTCGGACACTTCCTTCTTCTCCATAGGAGTTAAGTGTCCCGCTTTCAGAGTTTTGTTAGTTCTAGCGTCCGTATCTTTTGCGTTCGAACTCCAATTTAAGATCCGTCTGTTGCGTTAGTTTCCTAACTTCATAAGGATCTTTCCAAGGTGCTATTGCCACCAGTTGGCCTAAGTAGTTTTGGTCGAACACTTTCCTCTTCTCCATAGGAGTGGGGTGTTCCGTTATCGGAGGTTCGATTGTTCTAGGAGCTTGCTTGTGCAGTTTTGCCACGTTGCTTTGGCGCTTCGTTTTGGGGGTTCTTCGATAGTTCCGCTGTACCTCTAGGACATCTCCTAGGGTATCCACCTATTCGTAGGTCGTGAACTCACCAGTTGTTTGAGTCTTCGCTTTTGGGGTGATTTTCTTGGACAAGGGTCATCATTTCTCGAGAAGAAATTTGAGGCTCCCATTCACCCCCCCCCCCTCTGGTCGCCAATTCGGTCCTTCATGTTGGGAGAAGAAAACTGATGCTCTAAACACAAAGAGTTACAAAACTTCTCAAAATCCGAGTTTTTGAACTCGGAACCATTATCACTTCTAATAGCTCGCATTGAGTTCAAAGGGAACTCATTCTAAAGACGCAAAATCAGATTGCGAGCAAAAGAGAAAGGCTCAGTTTTCTCGGCTAAAAAGAAAACCCACGAATATCTCGAGAAGTCATCAACAACAACAAGCACATACCACTTCCCCCCCAACCGAGCTCACCCGAGCCGGACCAACAAGGTCCATATGCAAAAGCTCTCCAGGGCGCTTGGTCATGACCTGAGTCACTGGATGGTGGGGAGCGGCAACCATCTTCCCATGTCTACAAGAATGGCAAACCAGATCCTTCTCCATGCACAACTTGGGCAATCCTCGGATTAGGCCAAGTGAACTAAGCCTTGCAAGCAAGTCGAAGCTCAAATGTCCTAGTCTCCTATGCCACTTCCACAGATCAGAGGAGGAAGGTCCAGCCAAAAGACAACGAGAAACTCCAAACGACTCCGAGAAATCCGCACGAAAGACTTTCCCAAAGGGCAAAATCACACAAACAAGATTGCCCTGAGGATCCAAAATACGACTGAGATTCGGCTTAAAACGAATCTCATAGTCGTCATCAAAGAGTTGCGAAACAGAAAGAAGGTTAAAATGCAAGTTAGAAACAAGAGCAACATCACGCAACACAAAGTGCTCATTAACTCGCACTGACCCACGAGACAACACTCTACCTTTGCTATTGTCGCCGAAGGTGATAAACTCCTTTCCAGCGACCGGACTAAGACTGGAGAACCACTTGGCGTTTCCGGTCATGTGCCTCGACCAACCGGAATCCACCAACCAAACGTTCTCCAATCGTTTTACCTACATCAATAAAAAGACATAGGGTGAGCATACGATCCAACACTGGGGTTAGTGAAGTAGGGAGAATACCAGTGTTGGGCCGGCTGCTCAAAAGAACGGTTAGCAGAAAAACCATTCCTAGCACGCCTACGAGAAGAGCGATCACCACGTAGAGGAAAACGTGGTCCACTAAGGGAGGTGCGTCCATCGCGATACTCAAAACGCGATGGGGGAAAACGCTCAACTACAAAGCCACCGCCATGGGGTCCATAGCCCACAACTGCTGGCTCCCGCCGGGCACGTTCTCTTCGCGGCCTAGGCCTTGGAACTTGAGGTTTTGGACCTCTAGGCCTGGCAGCACGCCTTTGAACATTCGGCACATGTACATCATGGAAAGGATGGTATATGTCCGTGTTGTTCATCTCCTTTGCGCGGCGCGCCTCTCTCTTGCGCCGAAAGCAAAATTCACTCAAGTGTCCATCTCTCCCACAGTGCTCACAATGGTACCTCACCGCTCTCAAAGGGGGTTGTTGGTACTCACGGTAGTGGGTGTGGATCACTTTGCCCTTCTGTGGCATAAGCTCCTCCTAGATGGGTGGCATGATGTCCAGCTTGTTCTTGAGGTGGTTTGGTTTGGGAGCCCATGATTGTTTCTTGGGTGGAGCTCTCGGAGGTTCAACAAAGACCCCATCCTTGGTGTTAGGCTTGAGAGGCTCTTTGGGTGGAATCTTGGTAAGCTTGGGAGTAGTGGTGGAGTTGGGCTTCTCACTTGGGTTAAGACCACTCGACTCTCCAATCTTCCCAAAAGACGAAACATCAACACCCGGAGCAAAACCTACACCTGGACCTCCAGCAGCTCGCTTGAATTGAGAGATCATCATCCCGAGCTGTGGCTCACCACTAGACACCCATGACAAGATGATCCGAAGGTATGTGTTTTCCTCCTCGGTTTGCATCTTGTCATGCTTCACGTTCGCAATCTCCATCTCCAAACCCTCGCAAAGAACACACCTAGTCACACACGTGCTATCCGAGCTGGCCTTCTCAAGAGACACAAGCTTGGCATTCTTCTCTGCCAACTCGGATTGCAAACTCGCACAGGACTTGCACGCACCCAACAGCGAGGATCTAGCCTTCAGCTCATCCACCTCTCCTACCAACACAGCATACTTGCTTCTCAATGTGAGAAGGTCAGTCATGTGTGTGGTGCACATCTCACACTCCTCCTCATCGGTAACAACTACGATGGACTTGACAGATTCAAGTTCCTTCACCGTATCCTCCCACTTCTGCCTAAACTCCTTGCGCTCTCTAGCAGCACGCCTAAGTAACTTGTCCTGACTAAGGAGCGTGACAGTAAGTCTCTCGACCTCAGCGTATAGCTCGTCGGGGGTCTGAGATACCTAGGAGGTGTCGTCATCGTCGTCGTCGTTCCGAGGAGTGTCCACCAGCTTGCCGTCGACCTCCCTGCCGAGGGCCATGGTGCAGAAGCCATCATCGTCGGCGAAGAAGCAGAGGCCGTTCAGCTTGTCCTCGATCCTCTTCTTCTTCTCGGACTCGTCGTCGCTTGAGGAAGCGGAGTCATCATCCGAGTCGTCGACGTCGCTGAGCGTGGCGAAAAACGCACGCTGCTCAGCCTGGGCCTTCTCCAAGTACTTCGTCTTGATGTACTCCTTGTTGAAGCCGCCCTTCCGCTTGTGCTTCGCGGGGACGTACTTCTCCTTGCGCTTGCCGAAGTCGTACTTGTGCCCATGATCCGCCTTGCCGAAGGTCTGCTTGTTCTTCTTCGGGCAATTGGCGATGAAGTGGTTGGGGTCACCGCACTCGAAACATCTTGAGCGTCCTCCTCCGCGGCGACGGTTCATGCGTTGTTGTGGAATCGCGTGAACCAGTTGGCGAGCAAAGCCAACTCGTCATCCCCCATGAACTCCAACTGCTCCTCTGTGACAGAAAGAAGAGAAGAGAGTGCAAAGCCTCCAGAGGGGTTAGCAGAAGAGCAAGAAAGCAAAGCCATCGACGGGCCAGAAGGATTTTCATAAGAAGCCCTCGCCATGGCATCAATCTCACTGGACTTGAGCTTACTAAAGAGCTCGTCGCATGTGAGGGTCTCATAGTTAGGTGATTCGATGATCGCCTGAACCTTTGAGTCCCACACCGATCGATCAAGAGTATGCAAAAGCTTCAAAGCTCTCTCATGATTGTCGAAAGGCAACAGCTCCTTGTTAGCCCTCATCCTGTTGACAATCACCTGAAAGCGAGCGAATAAACTCTCTATGCTCTCGCCAGGCATATGTCGAAAGTTCTCATACTCTCGCTTGAACGACTTGTAGAGACGGGTTTTGACTTGAATGGTTCCCTCATGGAAACGCATGAGGGTAGCCCAAATCTCCCGAGCCGTAGCGAGGTGAAAACGCGATCAAACTCGGACATGCTCAAATAGGAGAAAAGAGCATTACGGGCTCGACTATTGGCATCGTGCTCATCGATCTGATGCTGAGTCACACGAGCAGCCAAGACCACGTAATCAGCAGAGATGCAGATATCCCAAATGGAAGCACCAATACTCTACAGATAGGCCGACATGCGTATCTTCCAATACGCATAGTTCGTCCCATCGAAAAACAGTGGTTTGCCCACGCCGCGATCCATGTCGCCTTCTGTGGATCTAGAACTAGCTAAGGTGGAAGATCCTTAACCCGCTCCGATACCAATTGAAGGACCGAGAATGCAATAGCAAGGCGACCAGAGGGGGGTGAATGGGAGCTCAAAAATTTCTCTCGAAACTTTGGTCTCTTGTCCCCAAAATCAACCCCAAGTGCTTCGATCGAAACCGTGATGCCCACGACCCTTGGAAGAGGGTGGATGATCCCTAGGACCACAGCAAGGCACCCCAAAACGATAGCAAGCCAAATGCCAAAAGCACTGGCACGAGTTCGACCCATAAAAACCGAGTCCCAAACGTAGATTGAAGGCTACGTCGGGAAATCCCCAAATACCGATGCTAACTAGTAGCAAAGATACTTAGAGAGGTTCCTAGGTGAACTAAAGAACCAACTGAGAAGTCCGAAAACCAAGCGAAGAGGCCAGAAGAGCAAACACACTAAAACTCAGCCTACAGCCAGTTCGCGGACTATCCGGACTCCCAGTCGCGGACTGTCCGCCTCAGGGCCGGACTGTCCGCGGTTCACTGGCGGACTGTCCGCCGGCAGAAAACCGGAAACATCACTATTGCTGCAAGTCCCCTGGACGTTCCCGGACTGTCCGCGACCATGTACTGCGGACTGTCCGCCGGTCACTCAAAACCAAATCGACCGAAGAACACAGCCACTGATCCGGCTGATCCCCGACGCCCGGACTGTCCGCCGGTCAAGTGGCGGACTGTCCGCCGGTCACTCAAAACCAAATCGACCGAAGAACACAGCCACTGATCCGGCTGATCCCCGACGCCCGGACTGTCCGCCGGTCAAGTGGCGGACTGTCCGCGGTTGTCCAGTGAAGGCGATTTTGATCGCCCTTCACCCAAATCACTCTCAAATCGATCCAAATCAAAACTCCTTGATTCCAAACTTGGAGAAGATGATCACGAGGTAGTTGGGAGACTATCCCAAGAAATCATCCGCTCAAATCAACTCAAACACCGGGAATCCGAGAGGGAAGGAGTATGAACCGAAAAAGCGCCACGAAAACAAAATCAACCCGATCTACTTGTTTGTGAGGAGTTAGATGAATTCCTTCGGTGGAAATGATCTCCTCACTATAAAGAACAAGTTGATTCAAGCAGATTTCGAAAAGACACAGTAGAGAGGGAGATCAAGTGACGGGAAAATCGCGGAGAAACGAAGAACGCGAAGAACACGAACAAAACGCGAATCAACATATCGATCTGCAACCGTGTGGCTACCACACGCTACAACAGTGAGATTACGGTCTCACTTCCTCAAAATCTCCAGTACACAGAGGTATGGTTCTCTGCGGATCTCAGTTGCTACAGCAGGGGATTGGGAGAGCAGGAAAACCATAGAAGCAAAGAGCAAATGACTGAGATAGGATGAGAGGTGGGTGTCTCCCTCTACTTATCTTAATTCTAATTCCCACTCTACCCCTAACTAATTACAGAGCGAACCAGCTAAACCCTAAGGTTATTCTAGACCAACTCGTGGTAGGTGGTGATCCGACGGCCACGCCCGCACAACTGGTAGCGTTCCCTTGATGCAACCTCACTGATTGCCGCCACGTGCCGCCACCGCTCTACTTGTCCTTTTCCCGGACTTCGCCCCCGGTTTTGAGGCCCAAACCGGGAAACCAGCCTTCACGACCACCCCCGGTTTTGAGGCCCAAACCGGGAAACCAGCCGTCCATCGCCCGAGTTTTGTGGCCCAAACTCAGAAACCCGCAGCGCCCAGGTTTTGAGGCCCAAACCTGGAAACCGTCCTCAGCCCGAGTTTTGTGGCCAAACTCGGAAACCATCAGCGCCCAGGTTTTTGAGGCCCAAACCTGGAAACCGTCCACTCGGTGGTTTTTCTGTGGCTCAATCACCAAACCGATCCGTAGAGGGGATGCACCACCCGTGCACCCCGTCCACCCGCAAGTCTTCGCTCTTTGATGTCCCAGGCTGTCAGCCACCACAGCTGATCCTCCGGCCACCGGTCCCTCAGTCCAAGCCTCACGTCCGCCCTTCGCCACTCTCGGTCCATCGGCACGGCACGTCTCTACTTGACCTTCACCTTGCCTTCGATCACTGTATCTGTGCTCGACACCTGCACAATCACAAGCCAAAGAACATGCGCATTATCCTAGTGACAATCACTCATCAGTCAGAGACTCGGCATACATCCATGTATCCGCAGGTCTTCATCCCATCTACAGATATCTTGAGAGGATTTTTAGGAGGACTATTGATTGCAAGGGTGGAGACAAGGGGACAGTTGTAGAATATTCCAAGAACCTTCTCCAGAGGATGGCTCCAGGGGCTAGGCCCTTCAGTATCTTTGACTTTATCTGGAGCGAGATCAGGAGTGTTGGTGAGAGGCCCCTCAAGGGTTGTGGCTTTGCTCCATACATCATGTATATGATTGAGCAGGTGACAGGGCACACATTTGAGTATGGCAGTCGTCACAGGGTGTTGAGGCTTGCTATGGACTTGACAGAGACACACACCCCGCCACCAGGTCTAGGAGGAGCAGCAGCAGCAGCAGAGGACGCACCTACAATAGGTGCAGGTGGAGCAGCTTCACTTCCGCCACGTGCACCTCCACGTTCAACTTCACGCCGTGATAGCCCTCTCTCTCCGATCAATAAGTTTTTCAGTGCTATCTTTGGCATGTGCAAGGACATCAATGTAGTCAAGAGGAAGCAACATCACGAGAGGAGGGCCAGGAGAGAGGATTCGAGGACGCTGAAGAAGCTGCATGAGCACTTTCAGTTCCAGCCACCCAGGTCTCCTCCGTCTGAGGATACTAACGAGGAGCCTAAGACGTTTGAGCAGCAGCAGGCCAGGCACCAGAGGGAGTACCAGGAGCACTTTGGTCGATACTCTCAGTAGCAGGAGCAGACACCTCACAGTTCTTCACAACAGAGGTTGGCTCTTGGTGGGCCGTCCAGTTAGGGTGCATCTCGTCCTAGTGCATGAGAGGAGTCAGCTGTTTTCTGGTGGGAGGACATCTTTGGGTACGGGCACCAGCAGGGTTCCTACGGTCAGGACCCCTACTTCCAGGGTGGTCTTGGTGACCCTAGCCAGGGTGGTTCTCGTCCCTTAGGTGCTCCTCGCTCAGACGATGAGGGTGACGGAGACGACAACGACGATGAGTGAACTACGGAGTCAGTTACAGCTTGCAGCCTCTTTGTGCTATGGTTCTTCTTGTTAGATCATTTGTGGTGATGGATGACAAAGGGGGAGAGTTTGTGATGATTAAAGCTTTAGAGATGCTTCATATGTTCTATCCTTGTATCTGGAGATATATACTGCAACTGTATTTGAGTTGATGTATCTTTCAGTTATGTTGAGCTTCATTGGTGTATCTTTTATGTATCAGTCATGTATCGAACTAGTTTATATATCACATGTGTCAGATCAGCTGTGTACTAGTCTCAGTTTGATTATAATTTTGTTGTATCATGTGAGAGATGAGACTCTGTGAGACATGATCTTATTTCCGTATCTATCTCAGTGGCTTATGGATTTGGGAAATTATTGTGATGAGTGCTATGTGTGTGATTTTACTTATGCATTTAAATTCATCTAATTCATGCTTGTTGATTAGTATATCCTTGGATGGTGTATTGCTTTTACTTTGATCATTGTGTGATATACCATGTCATATGCATTACCTTTGACTTGTTTACTCTTGCAATCATCGGATGCAATGATTTAGGGGGAGTTTCCAACTCCACTTGGTATGTGCAAATTGACATTTTGAGGTCTTTTATGAATTCAATTCATATTGTACATATCAAGGGGAGCTCTCCATAAATCATTGGACCCATTAAGCCTTAATTGTTTTATCCTTTTGTAAGCTTTAATCAAGGTTGTCATCAATCACCAAAAAGGGGGAGATTGAAAGTGCATGTTTCACTAAGCATGATTTTGGATGACAATGTTGATTAAAGGTCTAATGTGTTTGCTAAGTGTGACACAGGAAAAAGTTTATCTCACAATGTATTTGAAATGAAATGAAAAGCCAAATAATGGATTGTTGTATGATATTCATGTCACAAGCACAAGACAACAATGAAAATGATATTGATAAAAAGGCTACTCTATTGTGGGACAATCATGGTTCATATATGTGCTAACAAAGGATTCAAAGCAAAGTGTGATTGAATGGCTTGATGGTGAAGATAGCAAGGAAAGAGTCTTCGAGGTACTAAGCAAGGGTGAAGGGCAAGCAACGGCTTGGCGGCCAAAGAACCTAGCTAGGGTGAATAAGAAAGTACTTGCACTTAGTCGAAAGATCAACCAAGCTTGAAGATTACATTGAGCAGAGAATGAACATTCCTAGCAACAATATTGATTGAAGTGACTTGACACATTTGGGATTTCATCATATCACTTGTATGGAGTCAAGTCACATGCTCAAGATGGCTATGCTCGAGGAATATCTACTTCTAAACATGACAAGCATTCCTCTAAATGTAGAAAGTGAAGAGAAGCGACTTTGGTTCAATGGAGATCAACTCAAGAATTGTAAAACTTGTTTTTCAATTCATCTTGAGTAAATAGGAAAGTCGTACTATTAAGAGGGATGCAACATATAGTAGATGATTCTTCATAAGTGCTCAAACCAACCCAAGTGGGACTTGAGAGATGTAGAATTGACTTTCACCTTGTGCTGTTTGTTTCTGCATTCAGAGTCCATACCGGACGTGTCCGGTATTTGCTGACTTCTCGTTCCTCTCAGTGGCGGAACGTTGAAAGTTCCAATATTTAACCGGAAGTTCACACTCTTTTAGAACAGCAGGCTCCAGATCTTTGTCTCGGTCTCGTCGGAAGTTCTGACGTTTCTTGTTGGAAGTTTCGACCTTTAACTGGGGTTTCTTAGTTGGTTAGTTAAGTGTTTTCTCTAGAAGTATAGTCATACCAGACGCGTTCGTTATTAGCTGGTAGTACCGGCCGTGGTTGTCGGTAGTACCGCTATTTAAGGGCAGTCGCAAGCTTGCTGGTCTTGGCCAATATTTGGCGTACCGGTAGTACCGGCCTCCGGTAGTACCGGCCCTTTGGTTGGTAGTACCGCGATTTATTCACAGCAGAGCAAAGTCTCGAGTCTTAGCAGAGTTTGGCCTACCGGTACTACCAGCCTTTGGGCCCGGTATACCGGCAGCTACAAGATCAAAGCCAACGACTAGTAACGGCTAGTTTCGTGGTGGGGCTATAAATACCCCCAAGCCTTCTCTTTTGAAGGCTGCTAATTCTGCTGGTTCCCACACTCATTCTAGAACTTTCAAAATACTTTCCAAACCTCGCTTAGTGTGTGATTGACCTCTAATTGCTAAATCCATTTGTGGGTTGAGAGAGATTCAAAATTAGAGAGCAAGCCACCACTTGAGCACTTGTGCAAATCGTCGATCTTGTTGTGTGCATTCGTTACTCTTGGACTCTACAGTCCTATACGGCTAGGCGTTGTCGTTGAGCACCCAAGAGCTTTGTGGAGTGCCTCGGAAAGTTTGTGAAGGTTCGATCTCTCCTCAAAAGAGATCATCTAGTGGAAGGAGCATTGCGGGTGAAATAGACCGCGACTAGAGTGACCGGTGGTGTCCTCTAGAGCCCACCTTTGTGGTAGCTCGTAGCCGGCTCAACAGAGAGTAGGACTCGAGGGGGTGCCGAACTTCGGTAAAACAAATATTTTGTCTTCTCTCTTTATTCCTTTCGATATTTATGTGGCTCAAGCTTTCTCTACAGGTTCTGTGTGTTGAGCATATGTATAGATTGTGTCTCTGCAGGGGTGACAAAGTTGAGAAGAAACCAGAGTCAATTTGGAGCCCAGCACTGATTTCACAAATATCGGACGTGTTCGGTATTGCCTGAGGGCTCAGCCTGTTAGGGTTTACCGGACGTGTCCGATATCCCTACCGGACGGGTCCGGTATTACCCTCCTGTGCAGAAACTATTATATATGTTCTAACTATTTGTGGTGCAGGAAATTGATTTCATATTCATTGTATATCTTTTATATAATGTGTGTTTGTCTCTTATGGGGTTGATTTACTCTGATTGGGAGCTTCCAAGAAATTGGAAGCTCACATACTAATCGCTTCCGTATTTTAAGGTGTTAATTTTTAGAAATGCCTATTTACCCCCCTCTAGGCGGCATCTTAGGTGCTTTCAAACTTACAATGATAAGTGACAATGAAGACCAGACAACCTAAACAACACCTATTCATTGTACCTACACAAGATAAAAAAAATCAAGGCAAACAAGCTTGTAACGGTATTTGCATTGTAAGTCACTCATACTTACACATGCATGTGTTATTATTAGTGAGTTGAATAAATTCAATATCTTACATATACGTGCGCCTTGCAGAATGCAATATGATCTACAAGACATGCGTTACGGTCTGAATCCTAATTCTAATGCCAGCCAAAGGGTTGGGTATTTGAACCCAATGAAAATATGTGAGGAGTAGCATACATTCAGAATTGGGGATGACCATGAAGACTTACAAGGTTTAGAAGGTGAAGAACGAGGGAAGAAAATAGAGAACATTAAGAAAGAGTTTGAAGCCAGATACGCCTACTACCTAAGACACACAATGCTTCAGTTTCAACATAGGGAATTAATAGTGGCTCCGTACAACTTTGGGTAAGTGTGAGTTTGCATGTATCAAAATAATTATTTTAATACACACATGCATCACAAATTTGATTCGTGCAAGGACCACTAGATCTGCTTCATGATTTTTCCTAGGTCTGGAAAGGTGCTGGTATGTGACTGCGCAGATTACGCGACTACAAGCTATGGAACATTCGTGAGGCACTTAGAGTTGTAAGTTAAGATTTTGCATGCATACTTTAATCGATGAGATGTTGAGAATAACATGGTGATTCTTTTTAAGATTATAGGACATATAGGTATTACAAGATTAAAGGTGGAAGGTGCGAGCCATCAACACCACGAAACCATTGAAAATATATCATAACTGGCTGGTACGTATGGAAATTTATGAATACATATCATATATGTAGAATACATAGGACGATGTCGCAAGTAAATAACTACTTTCCCGTTATATAGTGCCACAAGCAACCACCTGGATCGGTCCACCGTCGATTCTACGCGTGCGAGTTCATGAGTAAGCCTGGGCACATTACCTGTTACCCATTACCCAAACCCGAAACACCCGAACCCGGATCCAAATTACCCGAACCCGAAATACCCAGTCACTAATTCAGATACTAACTTTGGAAACCCGAAATTATTTGGGTAATTCGGTTATATGCCTGGGTACCCGATATACCCATATAACCCAAAAATTAAGTAAGCTCATCCAAATTTTGGTTCAAACACCATGCGGCCGTGCAACCTTTGTGGCTCAGCCCAACAGCACTAGCACCGTGAGTCTGTGGCCTGCCTATGGCCCAAGAACACAAGTACATGTACACCACACACAAAAACTACTACTCCGTGACTCCGTGAGTCCGTGACCGTGATTCAGGAGACTTCGAGAGAGAGACCACGAGGGACCGAGGGGAGACGCCGCCGCTGCGCCGCGCCACCCAAATCCCTGCCCTAACCCTAAGCGTCGGCGCGTCGCCCACGCCCACACCTGTTGTCCTGCTCGACTTCGACTACTCCTACCGGCTGCCACGACGCCACGGTCCGTCGGTCCCCCTGAGGCCCCGCGCGATGACGACACTCGCGGACACGAGGTGCACTCTGCCCTAACCCTGTTGAAGAAGTTCTTCAAGGATTATTGTCAGAGAGTGTGCTTGACAACAAATTGTTGGACTTCTCAGGTCCAAGATGGATATATGACTGTGACTGCAAGCTTCATTGATGAGAACTAGAATCTACATAAGAAAATCATCAATTTTTTCATGGTGAAAGGGCACAAGGGGGAAGATATTGGAAAAACTTGATGAGAAGCTTGAGTGAAGGGTTTGGACAGAGTATTGACTGTAACCGTGGACAATGCAAGTAACAATGATACTGGTATTGATTATTTGAGGAGGCAGTTGCAAGAAACCAACATAGCCCAAGGTAAGTATTTGCACATGAGGTGTGCTGCACACATTGTTAACCTTATTGTGAGAGATGGATTGAAAGAAGTGGACCTCTTTGTGAAGCGAGAGTTAGGGCTGCTGTTAGATATATCAAAAATGGGACTTGAAGATTTGTTAAATTTAAGAAATTGCTGAGGAAGAGAAGGTGGACAGCAAAGCTTTTTTGAAACTTGATGTCCCCACAAGGTGGAATTCCACATATCTGATGTTGAAAGCTGCAATTGTGTATGAGAAGGTGTTCCTAAAGTTTAGTTGAATATGACACTAATTATGTAATTGATCTATCTGAGGTGAGGGATGGATTTGGGCATCGTGGTGAAGATGATTGGGACAATGCCAAAAAGATGGCTGCATTTCTAGAGCACTTCCATGATCTTACTGTGTGCGTGTCTGCTAGTCTCCATGTTACTTCAAACACTTTGTTTTATGAGATTGGAGAAGTTCATATGTTGATTCAAGCTTGGCTAAATAGTGAAGATAGTTTGCAAGTATCAATGGGCAGGAACATGAAAGAGAAATTTAATAAATATTGAGGTCTTTGGCACAACAATAACAAGAAGAATGACAAACAAGAACAGGAGCATGAGAGGGACAAAGGGAGGAGCAGGGGCAGGGTGAAGGACAAGGAGAACAACAATTTATTAATCTTTGTGGCTGGTTTTCTTGATCCAAGGTATAAATTATCTTTATACACAAAGATGACCATAGAAGAGATATTTGGTGAGGAAAGAGGACAGCTAGTTTGGGTAGCTGTTAACACTTGTGTGCGAGAACTGTTTGAAGAATATAAGAATATGTATGCTCCAAGTGAAGAACAACTGAAGCAATTGATGACAGTCAATCCAAAGGAGGTCCAACAGCCATGCTTAAAGAAAAAATTGCCTTAAGAGGATGAAGATGACCAATTGTTGTACCAACAATAGCAAATTAGAACTTGAAAAATACCTTGCAGAAGAAACTGAAGACACAGAAAAGAAGATTGACATTCTTGGTTGGTGGAAAATCAATGCAAATAGATTTCCAGTTTTGGGTCACATGGCTCGTGATGTGCTTGCTATACCCATCTCAACATTAGCTGCAGAGTCCGCTTTTAGCACAAGTGGACGTATATTAGATGATTTTCGAACATCTCTTACTCCATTCATGCTAGAATGTCTAGTCTGTACACCAGATTGGTTTAGAAGGTCTACTCCTATTGACATCAAAGAGAGTACAGAGGAATTGGCCATAATAGAGAAAGGTACAATATTCCCCATTTTCTCCACATGCTTGTATTATATATTCACTGAATATATAAAATAATTATTAATTACATTTGTCTATTGATTCCAGATTTGATAGAAGAATACGGTGGCAAAGGGAAAAAGAAAGACGAAGCTTCCAAATCACAAGCAACAGTAGACAACACCACTTGTGCCTCCAAATCTAAAAAATATTGACTCCGTGAGTAGGCTGGTAGTGGTAGCATAGCAACTATGATTTGTGAGTGTATGTGTGTGAAGTGTGATCTGTGATGTCATGTGATATATTCTTATCTACAGTCTACTTCAGTTGTACTAAGTGTCAACTGAAGTGTCCATGAGAGATGACTGATGAGACTATCTACTTATCTAGTAATCTTACTTAGTTATTTATCTATGTCATGTCTATCATCTATTCTGTTCTTCTAGAAATGTTAAAAATTGTTGCCGTTTGTTGCTTGTATATTTCACTAAGAAAAGTTGACAGAAAACTGTTGTTTATTGCTGTAAAGTGCAGCCAAAATTTTGCTAAAACTGAAGATTTTATAATATCGGGTATAATGGGTACTACCCGAACCTGAACCCAAAATATCGGGTACCCATAAATTCGGGTAATACTATTTTGGGACAAACATCAGGTAACATTTTTGAAAACCCGAATTTGTCAAAACCCGAATTACCCGACCCGAATTTTTCGAGTAACCCGAATGCCCAGGCTTATTCATGAGAGAGAACAGACGATACATCAAGAACTCTTCTAAGGTAATATAAGTAATAGTCGTGTATGTAGTTCTGACATTAAAGTTGCAAATGTATTATCAAGTGTAAATATATGATATTTGTAAACCTACTTTTCAAAAATTTGATCTACAAAAGGTGAAGCATATGAACAACATGCTTTATACAACATAGTTGAGGACATGTGCTCATTTATCTTAAAAGATGCTACCATCGCTTAACAAGCCCATAGACTCACAGAGATTAGTAGGCTACAACTTAGTCGAGACAGTTATTAGAGAACTGGTGAAAACTTTAATGTATATAACTTGTGATGTAATATATGTAACTTTATGTTTGCGGGGATGAAACTTTGATATATATTGTATGTATGAAATATTTAAATTACATGTTGTTATATTTGAACCCCAATAGGGTTTAGTAGTTCCAAATCAATATATATGTATATATTTATAATAATATAATATAAAAATATCAAAAATATATATACATATGGTCTGCCATCTCCACAGGCGGTTCAGAAGCAACCGTCCGTGGAAAAACATTTTCACAGATGGCTCACTTAGTGAACCACCTGTGTAAATGGTTCATTTATACTGGCGGTTCACTAAGTGAGCCGCCTGTGAAAATGTATTTCTATAGAAGGTTTACAAGCAATCGTCTGTGCTGTGGTCCTATTTCCACTAGCCCCCCAGCATAGGCGGTGCTGGAAAATACTAGTGAAAATGGATTGTGAACCGCCTGTTTGAGTTTATTTTAGACAGAGACAAAGTCATCATCAGCTAAATTAAATGACAACACTTAGAGCAAGTACAATAATACACCTTAGCTTGACTTATAGGCAAGAAAACTCAGCAAAATCCTATATAGAGGAGAGAGAAAAACCAGAAGAGAGAACCAACTTGTCGCAAGTTCAAGCGCTGAGCGCTTGCGTGATCCCCATGATTCATGGGCCCGCCACCAGCAAGCTCGTGTTCATCCATACAGCATCGCATGGCGTGGCTGAGTCGTGCGGAAAGGAGACAAGAAACAACCAGAAAAAAGTGAGTGAGTCTCATGTTATTTTTAACAGGGGAAGAGACTAGACTGGTGCTGACTCTAAGCTAATTTCTCCAATAATTCTAATTTTAACACATAGCTTTTAACATAAATTACCCCACAGGATACTCTCACATAACTTTGAAATATGTGTAAGAGCTTAGCTCTTGATTAAAAACTAGCTGTTCTCTCTCCTCTATTAAAATATAACAAAAATGCTTAGAACTAGTTTAAAAGTCAATTATAGGTTGGAGCTGATGCCCTTACATATTGCTACTGTATTTGACTGTTGCTGACTAGACTTGGCTTAGTAGCTTATAGTCAAGCTTATTAAACATAATCCGTACTCTTATACCGGCTGCAGGCTGCTACGTTCCAATTCAACACGCAACGGCCGCCGCTGAGACCGTGACACCAATAATAATACAAGCCGACCCTTCACAACAGTTGGGTGTCTCGTTCGTGCCCACCCAACCCAACCCAACCTAGTCTCTAAAAAAACCCCAACCCAACCTCCCTAACACTACTCCTGCCTGAGCAGCGATGGAATCTATGGGCGTGCTGCTCCTGCACCCGCTGGACTCGTACCTGGAGCAGGAGCTCGACCGCCGCTGCCGCCTCCTGCGCTTCTGGGAGGCCCCGCATGACCGCCGTGCCGAATTCCTCGGCGCCCACGCCTCGTCGATCCGGGCCGTGGTCACCGGCGGCGGCAGCGGTGCCGGCGGTGGCGCGGCACTCATCGACGCACTTCCGCAGCTCGAGATCATCGCGTGCTACGCCGTCGGCTTCGACTGCGTCGACCTCATCAAGTGCCGCGAGCGCGGGATCAGGGTCACCAACACCCCGGCGTGCTCACCGACGACGTCGCGGACCTTGCTGTGGGACTCGCCATCGCCGCTCTCCGCAGAATCCCACACGCCGACCGCTACGTCCGCGCCGGACTGTGGAAGGCCAATAACGGCAACTATGGTCTCACCACCCAGGTTTGTTTTTTCTTCTATTGGATCGCTATTCTGTCCTCGCTCGTACATGCAAATCATCTCTTGTTGTTGTTGCGCAATGCTCTATGTTACTGTATGATGTTACGTTGGTCAGCGATGCCTGATTTTTTTTATTACTAGAGAAAACTCTTCTAGTCGCCGGCAACCTTGCGTGCGTGGTACAGGTACAGGTATGAATACCCTGTTCCTGTGGGCTTAATTTGATGTTTGCATTATTTGATTCGTACTGCTGCTGTCCGCTACTGATGTGTCAAGCCAACTCATACACTGCTTGGCTCTCTTACAGCCCACATTCCCTCTCACATATTTCTTGGTTCTTGTGCCATTAGCTGGCTATAAACTTAAAGACCACCTCTCTCTTCTCTTCTCTCTCCTCCTTTTTCTCTTCCACGTCAGCGTACAGACTTGCTCTAACTATACGTTCCTTGTTTGCTTGAATATTTTGACCCGTCTCTGGTTCTATCACCATCCGCGCCAACTCATTCCGCTTTTCCAATAAGTTCCCTCTCTTTTATCTCTAGTCTGCACTGGATCGAAATTTCCTCGCCGTCCTTGATATATGGCAGTTAGCAGCAGCCCAGCTTCAACTCAAAGAAGCTCCGCCAGTGGTGCCGACACAAATACTTTTTATATCTTTGAACAGTTTTAAAATGGAAGTCCCTCAAGACAAAATTAAAGAAATTGATTGGGCATCTTGCCAACCTCATTCTCTTGATGCAAAGTATGGTATTGCAGCAGCTCAACCGTAACTAATCTCTGTTTGGTGATCTTGAAAATAAAAGGTATTAACTAATACAAATCATGAATATTATCACATAAAGAGTTGATACTAGTATTACCAGTAAACCAAAAGGTACCATGATTTATTAGAGGTGTTGAACATAGATTGTACCATGATTGTACATAATAAATTTGGCGGGGTAATTCAGTGATTGTCAGACCTGTGAATTGTTTGAACCACAAATATTATTTCCTATGTCCATTTCACACCCTTATGACCAATTTATCCTTTGCCTTAAAATTTCATTGTGTGAAATTTTGAACCACATATAATATTCATGTGCCAACTGCACAAATCTTTATGATGAATGTATTGTCTACCATAAAAGATCTTTTTTCAAATCACAAATTCTATCATCAATTTCAACACAAATCCTTATGGTTTTGGATCAAGTATGGGTTGCTTGGCATGAAAACATAATGGTAGCACAATATAAGTTCAGGCCAAGTGCAATATAACTTCTTCGAGACAAGTGGTGACTATACCTTAAGCAATTAAATTAAAATGCTTCCTGACCACCACCTCTATGGGCCTGGCTGATGGACATCAATTGTTTGCAACATGACACGACACAGACATGAGACTTACGGCAATCCCATTAGCTCCTAGTGTCCTCAGACTGCACAAATGATTGTAAAAACAGAACAGAGAGTAGAGGAAACTGTTAGCCCCAAATAAGCAGGAGGAAGTATTAGATTTATCCTATATTTACCTTTCTTGCATGTAACCAGCTGCACAGATATGTTGACCTCCAAAACCAAATGAGATTAGCATCGACAGAGAAAACACTGGTTCGGAAGTGACCTACATCAGATCCAATGGTACCAACTAACTGACATTGATGCGATGATGCCCATATTAGCACACCGGCTATGACCCTTGGGAACATTCAGGCCGGCGCGACCTGATGGGGTGAGGGGAGACCGTGGCGCCGGGTGAACACGCAAGGGCGACGAGGCAAGGTGCCGAACCAGGTGCAGTGAACTCGTCGATGCCGAGCCAGGTGAGGCGAGCTCGTCGATGCCGAACCAGGTGAGGCGAGCTCGTCGATGCCGAACCAGGTGCGGCGAGCTCATTAGTGCCAAACCCGGCAGCAAACGTTTGTGCCGCCTACAATCAAATTGCACAGATCAATTTGATAGAAAATAATTATAGCAATTAGCAACTACTTAGTGATTAGCTATGGAATGGGGTCGCACAGATCATACAACAGGATCAATAAGGGCAGAACCATACTAGGGGTGATCAAATACACAGCATAGCAAGTCTCCATTGCCCAAAGCATAAGTACAAAGAAAAAAATGGTTGCTAGGTTTTAAGAATAATTAATCCAAATGGCAATTCTTGCTAGCATAAAAATTTGCCGGTCTACCATATAGAATAAAAAAATTTATTTGACCTTTCTTTGGCCCAGTCACATAAAGTAGCTGCATACTTAGTAATTTGATGATACAAAAGTAAGGTAGGTGTAGTATTTAAGCAGCGCCCTACTCTTGATTTTTCTAAAACACAAATTTTTTTTTTTTGCAAATACTCCTTGAGAACAGTAATGAGGATAATGTATCCATAATTCGCATTCACAATTGGTATAGGTCACATTTAAAGCAAAAATCCTTCCCCACCGGTAATAGAAAGCTGCATTGCAACAAATTGGCAGCTGAGACAAACTCACCTTGCTGCAATTGAAGAGGAGCTGTTAGCCGTGACCTGAGATGACAATCGAACACTTTCAGGGAACCCATCCTATACTCACATCATCAAATCAAAACAAGAAGGAGAAGAAGATGGTGCAAAGGACGAGCTAGGGAAGGAGCATCTGGAGGAGGGGCACCTGGATCTGCCAGCAGCAGTGTTCCAGGAGCGGCGGCAACAGCAGGCTAACAGTGATGACAACCTTGTCAGGCGAGTCGCCACTCCTTTCTCCGTAAGTTCGCCACGGAAGCTAACGATGAATCATGGGCGAGCATGAGAGAGGCTGCTAACGATGGCAAGGCATGTAGGATGTCTGCCTCAATTGCGGCAAGCTCGCAGGTGCCTAACCCAGCAACAACCATTGGGATCGACCCTTAAATGGGCCTTGAAGACCGTGGATGTGAACGGAGATGTGGTCAGTAGCGACCGCAAGCTGATGGGGTGAGAGGAGGGGGAGGGAGATGGTGTCAGGGGCCTTCGGTGGTGGCGAAGAAGAAAGCTGGAGGACGGTGGCGGCGACGGTGGCGAGCAGAGCTCGGGCGTGATGGACGGAAGTAACCGCACCCACCAGGCTACGACGAGATCTGAATGAAACAAAAAAAAGGAATGGATTGATTGGAGAAAGGGACCGGTGGATACCAGGATTGGACTCATCGAGTCGGACTCAGACCGGGGATTGGGCTCATCTGAGTCAGACTCGGACCGACATGGTGGGATGGCTCGGGTACGGAATATTATTTAGTACCCAGGGTATAGTATAGAATATATATATATATATATATACACACGGGTAGCGTGGTGTATTTTTGCCATGGCTCTGTTGAAACAGACGGCCTGTCGGGCGCCAACAAATTAAGAGGGTGTTTGGGACTGCTCCGCTCCACCTCCACAATGTCAAACACGTTCAACTCCAAGAACTTCCACTACTAGAGAACAGGCCTTTGGACGATCCACCAACTGAGCTTTAGTCTCGGAAAAAATTTGCGTCCGGGACTAAAGACTTTTAGTCCCGGTTAGTATTACCAACCGGGGCTAAAGGTGAATCTTTAGCCCCGGTTGGTATTATCAACCGGAACTAAAGGTCCTGGACCTTTAGTCCCGGTTGGTAATACCAACCGGGGCTAAAGGGTCACCCTTTAGCCCCGGTTGGTGGTACCAACCGGGGCTAAAGGTCCTTTTAGCCCCGGTTGGTGTTACCAACCGGGGCTAAAAGTCCTTCCCGAGTGGATTCAAAAGGAAAACGTCTAGAACTACATCACGTGGGTTGCGTAGCTCAGTTGGTAGACGTGCCTGAGGCGAGATGTGCTGAGTTCGAATCTCACACAACACACATTTATTTTTCCTCTCTGGACCTTTCCGGTTGAAAGCACCCGGGACTAAAGGCCGGGACCTTTAGTCCCGGATTCTTAGCCCAGGTCCCGGATTCTTAGCCCCGGTTGAGATACCCGGGGCTAAAGGCCCATTTCAACCGGGGCTAAAGGCCCTTTCTCTAGTAGTGTTCGCTCCCAAAAAAGGTGGAGCTGGAGACCAACTATACTTTTTTTTTCTTAAGCACCTCAAGGGGTACTCTAGTTTTTTGAGTTTTGTACTCCCATATGAAGTTGTGAGATAATTACCCACATTGTCATTGATTAATTGGCTACCAATCTACTAATCTGTTTGACTCCCGTAAGCACGCGTCGAACCTTTCTATCATTTACCATTTACTAGGCAATATTTATATTTAAATTATGATCCCAGTTATTGTTCTATTCGGTTGCTCCATCACTTGCTTGTATATGATTGCTTGTATTATTAAAGTATAAATTGGAAGCTACTCCTTCATTTTCTCTATTTTAAATTATAAATCTTTTTTTATTCGGTTCATGGTTTCTACAGTTGAAAAAATATTTTCGTCTGATCTATTTCACGACTGAAAAGTAGGGTCCATTCTGGCTGAACATGCCCTTAGAGTTGATTTTGGCTGAATACCTCAAGGGAATAGAACTCTAGTTTTATTATATATCTAGACATGATCTAAATATAGATATATAGCAAAAACTATAAATCTATCTGAAAAACCAGATGATGTATAGGAGCGAGTATATAAAACAAAAGTAACGAAATGCAATCCTTGGTCGTTTATATGCTAGCTAAGCTATATATTTGCTTATTTAGTTTTCTCATGTTCTGTGTTGCTCTGTTTGCAGTTCAGTGGCAAAAGAGTTGGCATCATTGGGCTGGGCAGGATAGGGCTTGCCATTGCCAAGCGAGTGGAAGGCTTCGGGTGCCCAGTCAGCTACTACCAGAGAACAAGGCAGGAGGCTTATCCCAGCTACACCTATCTCCCGACGGTGGTCCAGTTGGCAGCAGACTGCGACGTCCTCGTGGTGGCCTGCTCACTGAACGAACAGAGCCGCGGCATCGTGAGCCACGAGGTCATCGAAGCGCTCGGCCCCAGGGGCGTGCTCGTCAACGTCGGGCGTGGTGCGCACGTCGACGAGCGCGAGCTCGTCGCGGCGCTCGCCGAGGGCCGCCTCGGCGGCGCGGGGCTGGACGTGTTCGAGGCCGAGCCAGACGTGCCGGAGGCGCTGATGGCGCTCGATAACGTCGTCCTGGCACCGCACATGGGGAGCGGGACGCACGAGACCCGCAAGGTCATGGCGGACCTGGTGCTCGCCAATCTGGAGGCTCATGCGCTCAACAAGCCGCTGCTGACTCCGGTTGTCTGACAGTATGGATAGCTTGACAGCATATAGAGCAATAATAAGGGAAACGATTTGGCTAAGGCAATGATATTCTATAATCTTGTATGTATGGTTATGATACGTTTAAATTTTGTTATCATGTTTTGTAGAAGTGTGTTGATAGTTCTTTATGATCTCGTAGAAAAATATTTAGGTCACGATGCAAGCAAATGGGTCGACGTTGGGTCAAACAGTACCTAACCCACGCTACCCCATGAAGCAAAGTTTTGGTTTTGGTTGACCCAATACTTAGCCCACAAAACCTGATGGGTAACCCGAAACACTAGACCAGTACGCTCTCTGTGTTGCATACCCCGCGGCTCTACTGCCCACCGCTGCGTATACAGGTGGCGCCGGCGGAGGCGCGTGTCCCTGAACCAGGCCTCCATGCACGCGTGAGGACGACATGCATCTCCGCGAGCTCTACGGTGCTACTGGAGCTGGACCACGACGACGAGTCGACGAGAATCACGTGCACGCACACGCACCAGACGTTGTTTGAATGCTCACGCGGCAGCTTCAAGCGGAAGCAGCAGAGCCCAACGCGAGCTTGGAGAGTTGGAGACCATGATCTCCGCCATGTCGCTCGTGCCGTCGATCATGGCGAACATGCCGGACGAGAGGCGGCGCGGGAGCGGCGGCAGAAGCAGACGTGCGGTGTCGTGGGGGAAGACTGGTTTGGTGTTAAAGTAGGTACCCAGGTGACCCACACCAGATGACACTATTTGAGTCCAGTTTATAATGGATCGACCCAATAGGTTTTTACACTATTTTAACATTTTTGGTAATGGGTCATCGGGTCAACCCATAGAAATCTGCATTCTGATATTTGGGTCAACCTATCATCCATATATTATACCTATTGGGTCAACGAGGCTATAACATTTAGGTGAAGTGAAATGGTTCGACCCATGAACTCTACAATTGGCCTTGAGCCATAGGGCCGGGTTCAAGGCCAAGGCATGGTGGGACTGTTCCCATTGATATGTGACACTAACCACAAGCACTATGGCCACTGGGCACATGATAGATGACAGTGTGTCTTGCGTTTCAAGCTGTGAAAATGACTCCCATTGCATTCACGATATCATTGTTTGGATCACAGAACAACTTCATCAAACCTAGAAATCTGAAATGCTTGTTCGCTTGTTTTGAACAATTATGGGGTATGAGATCGATCAAACTGTTGTACAAATTGGCTTAATTTAGCAAACATTGATTGCAACAATCTAAAATTAAATATTTTCTAACAATCTCAAATTAAATATTTTCTAAATAATGTCATATACATGTCTAGTAATTTATGAACGTGAGCATTGATATTTGATATAGAACAGAATAGTCTATACTACTCAAATTTCATAAATCAAGTATGACACAACCATAGATAGAAAGATAAAATACTAAATTAATATATATGTATATATATAAAAATGTTTAGCATTATCAAAAATTGCTCTTAGATTAACATCTTAGTCAGCCCCAGGACTTTTAGATCCTGCCCCCATACTAAGACTTTTCTAAACACTTCATTTGCCGAACTAGTCCAACTTACTTTTGTGATTTAACTCGTGTGCAATTTCAGCAGCAGTAGTATCTTTGTGATTACATAAAACATAACCGTAACCGTATAAAAGAGTTCTAAAATAAATAGACAAGTATAGAGTTGTTTATTTGTTTTCAGCATAATACTCACAGTTATTTTCAGCATAATACTCACAGTTATTCTTAGAATGAGCTTGCATCAGTATGAACATAGTGCATGCAATATAACTATTAAAACAAATTGCAGGATCAAGAATAATGATTCACATTACTCATAGTAAAATCTACAAATAAGTCTACAACTAGTCCGACCTCAGTGTTATCTTAATCATCATCGAACAAACTCTTCTACCAATCTTGCAATTCTTCTCTTACACAACATATTAAATAAGGTGCAAGAATTGAAGTGCCACAATAAATTAATAGGAGTTATCGATTACAGTGGGGGTGTGAACGAAGAAGTCACAAGGCAAGGCACGCTCTTGGCGTTGTCCCGAGGTCAGTAGGTAATGTTTTCGGAGATACAATGCCGATACACAGATCACAGGGCACACTGTGATCTGCGCCTGAGACAGTGATTGCTGCAGCAGTAAGAAGCCCTCACACCGGGCCAGGGAGGAAGAAGATGTTGATATGCTGGTTGAGGACAAAGCTTGACAACCAGCTCACAGACGCACAAAGTACGGCCATCACAAGGCCGCCGGTCAAAACCGGCAAGCTGCCACAAATGGTATCACTTCCCACACCAGATTTTAGGGAAACTCACACTCACAATACTGAATCAAATTCAGTTCATGCACGTGCACAGGTGCACTACCAGATTCACCACCACCAGCCACAAAGCACGGAGGCGACCAGTTTACCCTATGACGCCGCCCGCGCTTAGGTTGTCAAATCGCGAAACACCAGTACAGGACTAGCAGCACACTGCGATGAGAGAATCACTCGGGATTTAGCCAGATTTTGATGGATAGAGAGAGTCGGAGGTGGAAGAGAACCAGTCCCAAGGTGGAAGAAGATGAGGATTTTATAATGCCTACCGAGAGAGGAGGTCCCGATCCGTTTTATCGGATTCATTGAGGAGAAGACACGCCGCCACCGCTCTTCGTGCACCACAGCTGCACGTGTACACGCGCATGCCGGAAAGTGCGGAGAGGCTGACCAGCGCCGCCGCTTCATCCGCTCGTTGCAAAGACCGAGCGTCGCCGCTCCCATGCTCGAGCGAACGAGTCCTTATCTCCCTCTGTTCTCCCGATGCAGGAATAGGATAAGGTGCTGACCGTTTCATGCTTCATGGCCGCATGGGCCTTCCTCAAGCCCGGCCTTCCTCAAGCCCACCACGGTAAGCCTCCTTTTCCTTTCTTTTATTATTTTGTTATTATTTGGAAATATTCTATTATTTCAAATCTGAATATAAATTCAAATATGAAATTCAGTGAAAAACCCACATATTTCCAACACAAAGTCTCTCACAACAACTAAAAGACTAAAGAGGGGACACCGTTTTGGTGCGGAAAAATTTTCGCTACGCTCCTTCGGCCCCCCTCCGTGCGAACGAAGAAACGAAAAGCCGCCTGCCTCCCCGTGCGTACGCCCAGGAAGGAAATAATTGTTTCTCGTCTCCCCAACAGAACCATCTTCTTCGCGTTCCCGCTCCCGAAATCAGCGCCCCTTCCTGCTTTCCCCAATCCGCCCCGCTCCCCGAATCGACGACGAAGCGCGCAGATTCCCAGCCGACGTCGTCGAGACACGTTCGCCGTCCCCAGCCGGCCGCCCTAACTTCGGTGTCCTCCGGCCGGCTAGCACCGTGACTCCTCCGCCTCCATGTGACCGTGACTGCTCGGATTTCCAATCTCACGCAAAACCTCTCCTCATCCACGGATCCGGTCGCGCCCGCCCTGGCACGCCGCGGATGCCAAGGCCTCCGTGTCGCCGTGTTGGCGTGGGGCTGGCGGCGCCTAGCAAGGGCGCGTTCATCGGGCTACAGAGGCGGCGGTGGGGGTTTATCGTGCAGATCCATGACTCCACGCGGAACGACGTGCACGTGTGGCTTAGAACCTTCGGCGAGCGACGGGGTGCTGCTCGAGGTCACGGATTGCACCAAGGACTACACGTGGGCAATCAGGGCCCTGTGGCAGTCGCTCAATGAACACCAGAATGAGGAGACACTCAACAAGGCGAAGAATGTGTGGAATGTGCTGAAGCGCAGGAGCGACTGCATGATGCTGCTGACCACAATCGTGAGAGTGGTTTGTGTGTTGCTGGATTTTTGCATAGTTTAATTTATATGCAAAATGGGAAATTAGTGCTCAGTGCTATCACATACATGCATACACTCTATTTGATTAAATGTCTCAAAGGTGTGGATAAGCCATGCCAAGGTCAGCGATACAACCGAGGCTCAATGCTGTCACATATATGTAGATGCCCTATTGGATTAAATGTCTCAATGATGTGGATGCTTTTATTTTTTGTCACAGGAATACATGATTTTTTAATTGGGTTCAAAATCTAGCCTTGCTGAAGTCAATATGCCGAATTTCGTTCATATGTAAAATCGACAACAATGCAAAGTCAGTTTCCTCTTCAACTCCTCATAGTTATTGTTTGCAAGAGTTTGCCATGTAGCATAATTGGGTTGAGTCATTATTATATTTGTCATTGCCTCTTGCATAGGAGGTCTTCAAGTATTCCTCTTTAATACAATATGCCTTGGTAAAAAATTAATATTTCACTTATAAGCTCTCCATTCTTTGAAGCGTAATAACAATGTGTGATCCACTTCTATTTTCTTTTTTTATCTCTATGCTGGATCAGTAGGATGCACGCTATACTGATCTATACTAAGACAAATAAACCTTTTCTCTAAAATAAATTTGCAGAAATATGTGCTTACTCTATCCCATCATTCAGGTTCTTATTTTACCAATTTCAT
The DNA here is from genome assembly GCA_009763385.1 of Coix lacryma-jobi var. lacryma-jobi. Classification (NCBI taxonomy): domain Eukaryota; kingdom Viridiplantae; phylum Streptophyta; class Magnoliopsida; order Poales; family Poaceae; genus Coix; species Coix lacryma-jobi. Next base: position 115,337,583 of record CM019823.1, read on the forward strand.
TTCCGTGCCGTCGAGTTAGACAGTGGGAGCACAATGAAACTCTCCTATGGGAGCACATACTCATCCAACGTGCTCACACTTTTTCTTTATTGGATTGGAAATCACTACTGTAGCTTCCTAGAATACTATGCAGCAGGGTGGGAGGAGCCACTATTTATCCAGTGTCCATCTTACAATTGGTTTACAACACATGTTGAGCTCATGCATTATTTGACTGGCACCTGACGAATGGTTCAAATGTGGTTTTGTTCAAGGCCTTTATTTGGTTTTTGAATATTTTTGGTGTTTACAATGTTAAAATTATCAATTACTTGCAGTCTTAGAGATGACACTCTTGTCTCAGGTAGTATAATATTTTCCTTCCGAATTTTATGAAATTACCACAATTTCTCTAATCATGTGATAATTTTAGTGTGCTTTGGTTATAACTTTGCACTAAACGGTTTCACTTTGACTTGCCTGTGATAAATTTTGAAGAACTGAATGTGCAGCCTATGTCATCGATCATTTCTAAAACTGCAGCATAATGGGAACACCATTTCTTTTCTCTAATTCAGTTCTGCGCTTTAATAAGAACTTGCATGTCTTGCCTGACTGCATGCTTTAGTTTTTAAGTCATGTCTAACGTTTGAGTTCAAAGCAGCAGCTGCCCATTATCAGTTCACCAATGGCTTGTTTTGCTCAACTAGAAAGATATTGTTCTGGTTTTAATCTGAATTATTTGAGAGCAACTTGGTGCTTGTTTCCTGCTGTGTTTTTCAGTTGTCAGGTATAGCAGCTTGTCAATTCCTCTACATACAGTGGACAATAATAGAAGGATAGCAGGTCTTGAATTGTCTTTTTTTGTCCATTAGCTATGTATGTTGCTGCAGCATCAAACTGTGTGCTTTTCTGTTCCATATGTCTAGGCTTTATGTATGGTGTTGTAGTAGCAAATTGAATTTGGATTACTAGAAGACACGACAAGATTGGAACATCTATGAAATACATATTAGGCTTCTGTGTTCAGCTACGTACCATTTTCCACTTCAAGTTGTGCCGGGAAACATAACAACATTTTGGTGTCCTTCCAAATTAATGAGGTGAGTGACATGTGCTAGAATTATGAATAAGCATGCATACTATCGACGATCCATGCTACAAGCATAATCTCATCTTTTGAATTTTCATGTTTGGTTCAGTTATAAATTGCAACAAGTTATCAAGTTATTTTTTGGGTTTAGTTATACTTGTAATGATGATCTGTGCTGCAAGTATTACTTCTGCATGTTAAAACTTGAATTCTCCTGATAGTTACTTAATAGCTAAGATGTAGTCTTTATTTGTTGTAGTAACTAGAACTGCTTTTACTCTAAACATGTTGTTTATAATTCCAGTTGGTGTGGTGTTTGAATAACTGGACTCCATACTGTAATGGTCTTGTTATTTATCTCAACCTACAACACGAATAGTGAGATTGCCATGTAGAGGATCACATGGAAGGCAAAGGAATAAGGAATAAATGCGATCTGAAGGACCCTCTGTATTGACACTTTGATCAATTTGTTATTTTCTGCCACTATATTGTAGGGAAAACATACCATTTGTGGGAGCTACTAATCATCATGCTTTTTGAGCTAATCATACATTCTTGAACTGTGCCTGCCATGGATTGGGGAATATGCCGTCTTTTTTTTAAACTAGCATAGTATTCGGTGATTTTGCAGGAGTATTAAATTTTAGTGTGAATGCCACAATAATTGATAGAAAGTCATGGTTATCTGATTTCAAGTTTGAGTTAGGTTGTACATTCCAACTTTCCTTTTCTCGTTGTTCAAAGACAGGCAATTTGGTTTCTGATATACTGCATGTATTTCGAAATAAAATTATCATGAAAATGTCAGCAAAAGTGTTTTATTTTAGTAATATATGTTCACAACCAAATATAATTTAGTACCTCACTGTATTATGTTATTATTACCAATTAATCTGTGTGATTAGTATTTTTTCTGTTGAGATTAAAGATAGAGTTCCTCAATGTTCTGTATGAAAATTGCCAAAAAGTAGAGTTCCTCAATGTTTCTACATGAAGCTATAATTGGCTTGGGCTCCTAACCGAACCTTTGATTTGTGGCTGCTGAAAAAACATGTACTTGTAGATTGCTAGAAAAAACAAGGATGCTTCTAACTTTGCAGATTACATATATGAAATGTTCTCAACATCTATAAATGTGCTTTGCTGGTTTTAGTGGATATCTTATACCACAACATTCAGCTGGCATCCTAGCTCTGTACACATGCAAGCAGCTCGTGGATTACAAAGCTTAAGAGGTGTCTTTCATGTACCCCTACGTCGTAGTAATGACACAAGATAATTATCATCGATGGCTTCTTGGTACATGACTTCTTGTCAGTTGCTTGGTAGTCTGGATGGTTTTGTAGATGGGAGAAACAAACAGAAAAGGTGATACTTAGGGTGGAAGTTTATTGTCTGTTGGCGTTCTGTTTGTATAATGTGAAACATGTGAGGCTGCAAAACACTTAGATTTTAGATTTCGTGTATCTGCAATGCTGTTGGTGTGAACAAACATTGGAAAAGGCATGAACAAACAGTAGCACCTGAAATTTAGTTTTTCTAAGCAAATGAATTTAGGGTCGATGAATGTAAGAAAAAACTTTACTTCCCGAGCTATTTAACAAAACTCTACTATAAAATTGTAGAAACATGTATTTTTATTATCATGTAGTATTAATCCTTCTACAATCAACAATCTCTAAACAACAATAGTAGGGATGAGCTGCCTGATGAGGTAAACTATGATATGGAGTTTAGGATGAGCTACCTGATAAGGTAAACTACGATATGGAGTTGGGCTTCGGCGGATGGTGATATAGGTATATCCAATATGAAGCGCACAAAATGCATTGACCGAGACTAGGCACACTTGTAAGAAGGTTATGCTAGATAGGTAAAATAGGGGAAAAATTAGCTCCTAGCGTTTGAAGGTTACAATCATATAATTATATTATGTGGCAGGCACCCTTGTTTTTGGAATACAGGTAGCCTACCATGGTGACATGAGCTATGCAAAGTATAAGAAAGATGAGATCGTGATGAAAGACACCGTCAAAGACGAATGGAAGGTACCGCCAAGGACGACACAAATGTGACAAAGGGTATCATAAAAAGGTCTATATAGTAAGACAAGAGAGTTTCTGAACTTGCGATGCCATGCTCCATGTGACTCTTAATTTGACAAACTCTGGCTTTTAGATTGAATGTCACTTTAATATCGGTATTTAATTTTATAGTATTATTATTTTATCATGCGATCTATGTGTTTTTTAGAATAAAAATTTAATTATCCCGTAGCAACGAACGGGCACGCTACCTAGTAAGACAAAAGGTTGTTTGGACAATTAAGCTAGGCAAGGATGAGACTAACGTGTTTGAGCGTGACTTTCCTTTCAAATATATTCTAGAGATCATTTATGCATTACTCTAAGTTGAGAAGACAAGATATTCAACCTATTATTGATAAAGTTATTTGGAATGATCAAGATGCCTAAGAGAGGGGGTGAATTGAGCTAATCCAATTTTTTCGCAAGATTTAAGACCTACACTAGCCAACTTCACCAGTGTTTTCACTAATCTACCGCACAAAGATTTACCCCTAGTTCCAATCCTACTCTAGCACGACAATTCTATGAATGTAACTTGCGGATACATGGTTGTATGCCGAGTCTCTGTGTGATGAGTGATTGTCAATGGAGATGATGCGCATGTTCTTTGGCTTGTGTTGTGCAGGTGTCGAGCACGGAGACAGTGATCGATGGCGGGTGAAGGTCAAGTTGCGACGTGCCGTGCCGACGGACCGGGCGCGATGAAGGATGGGCGTGCCGTGCGGCGGACGTGCCATGCCGATGTATCGGACGGTGAAGGGCGGACGTGGACTTGGACTGATGGACTGGAGGCCGGAGGATCAGCTGTGGTGGCTGGCAGCCTGCGACAGCGACAGGCGGAGAAGTGCGATCATGTCGGTGGAAGGGGTGCACAGGCGGTGCATCCCCTCTACGACGCCGGTTTGTTGGTAGAGCCCGGGAAAAACCAACGGTGGACGGTTTCCAGGTTTGGGCCTCAAAACCTGGGCTGCTGGGTTTCCAGGTTGAGCCACAAAACCTGGGCGCGACGGTTTCCAGGTTTGGGCCTCAAAACCTGGGTGCTGGGTTTCCAGGTTGAGCCACAAAACCTGGGCGCGACGGTTTCCAGGTTGAGCCTCAAAACCTGGGCGTGGGCCGGTTTCCGAGTTTGGGCCTCAAAACTCGGGCGCGGACGGTTTCCGAGTTTGGGCCTCAAAACTCGGGCGCGGACGGTTTCCGAGTTTGGCCACAAAACTCGGGCTGGAGGCTGGTTTCCCCCGTTTGGGCCGCAAAACCGGGGTGCAGAGTGGTGGCGGCACGTGGCGGCGATCTGAAGGTTGCGTGGAGGCGACGCGGAAGACCGTGCGGGCGTGGCCGTCGGATCTACCTACCACCAGCGGGTGGACTAGAATAGCCTTAGGGTTAGGCTGGTCCGCTCTGTAATTAGAGTAGAGAGGGGTAGAGTAGGAAATAGACTTAGGCTAGGTTAGTATAAGTAGTCTAGGGGAGACACCCTCCTCCCTATCTCAATCGCAGTTAGAGCTTTCATTTCCTAGGGTTTCCACTCTCCCACCTCCTGCTTTAGCTAGTTGAGATCCGCAGAGAGACTCCACTCTGTGTACTGTTGATTTGAGGAAGTGAGGCCGTATCCTCACCTTGGAGCACAGATCGATGGCTTGATTTGCGTCCTTAATTCGAGTTCGTGGCTGTGATTCGCGTTTTCTTTGTGTTCTTCGCGGAATCCTTTTTCTCCACGATTTTCCGTCGCTTGATCTCTTTGCTCGGTTCATCTTTTGCAAAACCGTTTGAACCAAGTTGTTCTAGATCGTGAGGCTCTCCTTTCCACCGAAGGAATTAAACTCTAACCTCACGGTCTAGGAGATCGATCGATTTTCGTTTTGGATTGCGTTCTTGCCTCCATGCCCCGAAATTTCTTGATTCACCGATTTGGAGTTAGGTTCGAGCCATGATCTCTTAGAGATAGCTCACTAACATCCTTGTGACTCCTCAGATCGAATCCTAGGCCTAGAGCTTTTGATTTAGAGGAGATCGGGTTGAATCATCAAAGAACTGCGCTGTTTTCGGGAGCATCGGACGCTATCACGGGAGCATCGGACGCTAGGGTCCCTAGCATCGGACGCTCCGGTGACGCGTGTCACGTTTTCGGCGTTTTAGTTTGCATCGGACGCTAGGCATCGGACGCGTCCGTTGTCCATCGGACGCGCCGGAGCCTTTGCATCGGACGCTGGGTGATTACTGTTCACAGCGTCCGATGGTGGAACAGTAAGGTTCCAGAACCGTCCAGTCTGCATCGGACGCTTCCGGTGGTCTGGCATCGGACGCAGGCCAGCGTCCGATGTGACTGGTTTCGCACGGCTTCATCCGCGGTTCGCTCGTTCGTTGTCGGAATTGATTTCCGTCTTTTGCGTTGGCTTTCTAGAGTTGTCTAGTGTCTCGCTGTGCTTCTAGGAAGCATCCACCCCAAATAACCATATTCGTCCGTGGACATTAAGTACATATAGGGTCGTGGACATTAGCAAGCTCTAGGGTTCGCTCTTGGGTCGATTTTGGGACAGTGGCATCTAGTTTCCGAAAGGAAATTTTGAAGCTCCCATTCACCCCCCCCTCTGGTCGCTTTCGGTTAGCTTCTCGGTCCTTCAATTGGTATCGGAGCAGGTTAAGGATCTTCCCCTTAGCCGGTTCCAGATCCACCGAAGGCGACATGGATCGCGGCGTGGGCAAACCGCCGTTTTTCGATGGGACGAACTATGCGTATTGGAAGATACGTATGTCGGCCTATTTGCAGAGCTGGGCGCTTCGATCTGGGATATTTGCAACTCCCCTGATTACGTGTCTTGGCTGCTCGTGTGAATCAACAGCAGATCGATGAGGCACGATGCCAATAGCCGAGCCCGTAATGCTCTTTTCTCTTGTTTGAGCATGGTGAGTTTGATCGCGTTTCTCACCTCGCTACGGCTCGGGAGATCTGGGATACTCTCATGCGTTTTCATGAGGGCACCTCTCAAGTCAAAACCCGACTCTACGAGTCGTTCAAGCGAGAGTATGAGAACTTTAGACATCAACCTGGCGAGAGCATAGAAAGTTTATTCGCTCGCTTTCAGGTGATTGTCAACAGGATGAGGGCTAACAGAGAGCAGTTGCCATTTGACGATCATGAGCGTGCTTTGAGCTTTTGCACACTCTTGACCGTTCGGTGTGGACTCCAAGTCTTCAGGCATCATGAAATCGAAGTATGAGACTCCTCACCTCGACGCCGACTATGCTCTCTCAACCTGCGAAGCTCTTCAGTAAGCTCATGAGATTGATGCTATGGCGAGGCTTCTTTTGAAAATCCTTCTCGCCCGTCCATGGCTTTGGTTTTCCGGCTCTTCCTCTAACTCCTCAGCTGGCTTCGCTTTCTTCTCTTTTTTTCTGTGACAGAGGACCAGCTGGAGTCTTTGGGAGACGACGAGTTGGCTTTGCTTGCCAACCGGTTCCTCGCGTTCCACAACAACCGCATGAACCGTCGTCGCGGAGGAGGACGCACCGGATGCTACGAGTGCGGCGACCCCGACCACTTCATCGCCGACTGCCCCAAGAAGAAGAACAAGCATCTTGGGAAGGGCGATCACAGCCACAGGCGCGACTCCAAGTACAAGGAGAAGCACGTTCCCCAAGGCACAAGAAGCGGGCGGCTTCAACAAAGAGTACATCAAGAAAGTACTTGGAAGAAGCAGGCTTGAGGCAGCGAGCGTTCTTCGCCACGCTCAGCGACGTCGACGGCTCGGATGACGACTCCCGCTCGATCGAGTGATGACGAGTCTGAGAAGAAGAAGCTGGAGGACACAACGGTTCAACGCTTGTGTGCTTCTTTGCCGGCGACGAAGGCCTGTGTACCATGGCGCTCGGAGATGAGGTCGACGGCGAGCCAGAGCGTACCCCTCGAACGACGACGACGACGACACTCCACTGAGGAGCTGCATGGTGGCGCGGTTGGGGGACATTTGTTCGTGGATTCCGTTGTTCAGACACGGAAAGGCCAAATGGTTCTCCAGCCCACAGTCCGGTCGTCGGAAAGGTCCTCCATACCTTCGGCGACAAAGGTAATACAGAAAGGTAGTTGTCCGGTGCGTGCAGTGCGGGTTAATGAGCATGTGTTGTTGCGCGAGGGTTGCTCTTCTGTGTTTCTAACTGCATTTAACTTGCTTTCTGTTTCGCAACTTTTTCGTGAAGGCTATGAGATTCGTTTCAAACCGAACCTTAGCCGGATCTTAGATCCTCAGGGTGATCTTGTATGTCTGATTCACCCTTTGGGAATGTCTTTCGCGCGAATTTCTCAAGCTAATTTCTCAAAGTCGTTGGATCTTCTCGCTGTCTTTTGGCTAGTCCTTCTTCTTGGATCTTTGGGTGGCATAGGAGGCTCGGTCACCTGTGTTGACTTGCTTTCAAGACTTAGCTCACTTGGCTTAATCCGAGATTGCCCAAGCTTTCGTGGTGGAAAAGGATCTAGTTTGCCATGCTTGCCGGCATGGAAAGATGGTTGCTGCTCCCCCACCATCCTTTGACCAAGGTTATGACCTCACCCCGGAGAGCTTTTGCATATGGACCTTGTTGGTCCGGCTCGGTGAGCTCGGTTGGTGGGAAGTGGTATGTGCTTGTTATTGTGACGACTTTTCGAGGTATTCGTGGGTCTTCTTTTTAGTTGAGAAGTCCGAGACATTCTCCTTCGCTCGCGATCTGATTTTGCGTCTTCAGAACGAGTTCCCTTTGAACTCGATGCGAGAATTAGAAGTGATAATGGTTCCGAGTTTAAATTCGGAAAATGAGATTTGGAATTTTGAACAACCCTGTTGGGAGCACAGCAGTTCTTCTCCCTACACCACCCCAAAATGTTGTAGAGAGGAAGAATCGGACCCTTGTTGAGAGATGGCCAGGACGATGCTTGATGAGCATAGGACTCCTAGGCGCTTTTGGGCCGAAGCTATGAACACTGCATGCTACATTTCGAATCGCATTTTTCTGAGAGCGTTTTTTGAAGAAGACCTCTTATGAGTTGCGTTTTGGTCGCCAGCCCAAGGTGAGTTATTTTAGAGTCTTTGTTTGCCACTGTTTTATATTGAAAAAAGGCAACCTGGACAAGTTTGAGTCTCGTTCTTCTGACGGTGTGTTTTTGGGTTATGGCACTCACACTCGAGCTTATCGTGTACTTAACCTTGACACTAACCGAGTCATGGAGACATCAGATGTCACCTTCGACGAGACTCTTGTTTGTCCCTCTTCTCGTTTTGAGCGTGCAGGTGATCATGAGGTTGGAGAGCCTCTTTTTGATGACGAGGACGAGGGTGCTGAAGGTATAGATGATCCAGCACCCCCTCCACCTGCCGTGCCGCAAAGAGCGGCCTCGACGACGACTCACGGCCCCGACACTTCTTCTTCCTGGGGGCCGTGGGATCCTCCACCTCGCGCGGTACCTTTTGTACCCGGGGTGGAACCAGCTACTGTTGAGGGGGAGGTCACTTCTTCCCGGGAGGCGCCACGACATATCCAGCGCCAGCACCCCCCTGAACAGATGATCGGCGACATCGACGAGCGGGTTACTCGCTCCAGGTCACAGCACATCTCGCACTTTGCTCATTCTGCTTTTGTTGCGTCTTTTGAACCCCGAGATGTTGGACACGCATTGACGGATCCGGATTGGGTCAATGCCATGCATGAGGAGCTAGAGAACTTTGAGCGAAATCGGGTTTGGGTTCTAGTGCCACCACCTCCTGACTGTAAACCTATTGGGACAAAATGGGTATTTAAAACAAGCAAGGAGAGGAGGGCCACATTGTGAGAAACAAGGCCCGGCTTGTAGCGAAGGGTTATAGTCAGAAGGAGGGGATAGATTATGAGGAGACCTTCGCTCCTGTAGCTCGTTTGGAGGCTATTAGGATACTCTTGGCTTATGCTGCATCCATGGGTTTCAAACTTTTTCAAATGGATGTCAAGAGTGCCTTCTTAAACGACTATATTGAGGAGGAGGTCTATGTCCAGCAACCCCCCGTTTTGAAAATCCCAAGTTTCCAAACCATGTCTTTAAACTCCACAAAGCTTTGTATGGTTTGAAACAAGCCCCTAGAGCCTGGTATGAGAGATTAAAAACCTTTTTGCTAGCTAAGGGTTTTAAAATGGGATGTGTAGATAAAACGCTCTTTCTCCTCAAGCAAGGCAAAGATACTCTCTTGGTCCAAATTTACGTGGATGATATCATTTTCGGTGGTTCTTCTCACGCTTTGGTTGCCAAGTTTGCAGATACTATGAGCAGGGAGTTCGAGATGAGCATGATGGGCGAGCTGACTTCTTTCTTCTCGGGTTGCAAATTAAGCAATCCCGAGAGGGACGTTTGTGCACCAGGGCAAGTACACAAGGGACTTGCTGAAGCGGTTCGACATGGGTGAGGCTAAGCCTCTTCCGACGCCCATGTCGACGACGACTGCCCTGGATGCCGACACGGATGGAGAAGCAGTGGACCAGAAGGAGTACCGCAGCATGATTGTCGCTGCTCTACCTGACGGCGACACGGCCGACATGAATTCATTCGCCGTGTGCTTGTGCGCACGCTTTCAGGGCTTCGCCACGCTTTCTCACCGAGGCGGTGAAGCGCATCTTCAGGTACCTTCGTTTCACGCCCGCGTCTCGGGTTTTTGGTATTTCCTGCTCTCTCTTGTCGCTTTTCTGATGCGCTTGCTGCTTGTCGCTTGAGCACTGAAGTCCACTTCAGGACTTGCCTTTATGTGGATCTTTGTGTCTCTTGTGTCGTGGTCTTCTCGCAAGCAGTCTAGTGTCCGCTCATGGATGGCCACTTGGATGGCTGAAGCATCTGTTGCTCAGTACCAGGAGCTGTTCCCAGTGTCCCAGGACTCTGGATGATGCCACTTTGCGTGATTTTGGTTTGAGCTTTACTCGAGTTCCTTTGCTTTGTGACAGCACGAGTGCCATTAGCGTTGCTAAGAACCCTGTGCTTCACTCGAAAACCAAACACATTGATGTGCGCTTTCATTTCTTGCGAGACCACCAGGAGAAGGGTGATATCGACCTTCGCCATGTCGATACTCATCACCAATTGGCTGATATTTTCACCAAGCCTTTAGACGAATCAACCTTTAATAGGTTGAGGGGTGAGCTTGGTGTGTGTTTCCCCTTTTAGATGGGGGAAGCATTTTGAGATGTACAGACTGACTCTTTTATTTTGAGGCTCTTTTCTTTTGAGTTTCTTGAGTCTCCCCTTTTGGTATCTTCTTTCGTTCAGTTTTGTGTCGGGCATACGCATTTACATTCTGAGCTTCATGTCTATATTCACTAGAATGTAATTCTCTTGTTAGTATTGCTCCGATACTTATGATGATGCTTGTAGCTTATGCTCTTTCTGATCACTGTTACATGTTATGAGCGAGCTATTTTTTTGGAATGGTGAATTATGCCTAATGTATATAATCTGAAAATGTTCACCATTGAGATATGCAACTAGCATGTGTAGGGTGTGTTGAGTCCATTCCTGCTTTTCATATATGCTAGGTTGCTATGTCTCTAGTTCTGAGTCATTCACTTGCTTGGTTGTTCATAACTTGCTTAAAATCTGAACCAAGTATTGTTGAATTGAAAAGATCGAGATGGGATTGCTTGTCAACACCTCATGGTATTGAGACTGTTTCTCATTGCACTTTGAGTTAAACTTGAGCCATGTAGTGTATGACCGAAACCGTTGCTTTAAGCTTCTGATTGCTTCGGCATAGGCTTCGCACGGTTGAAAAGTTAGGCGATGACAAGCTTTCAACCTCTCGCAATCACATGCTAAAAATGAACTTGTGAATTCTTTTACCGCTGCAACTCCGATATGAACTTGAAATCACAAGTATATGCTTCATTCCTATGCATGATGATTGAACTTTGCTAGGGTAGTTCACCTTGTATATATGCTTAGCACTTGTTTGGATTCCTTCTATACATGTCTAGTGCTATTTTGATGGTGACTATCCTTTTGGCTTAAAACTGCTCACATGCTCATATGCTTCATATTTCGTATAAGTGATCAGTTTGAGCCTTTGCTATTTGAGTGCTTAATTGAGATGTTGGAGCTATATTAGCATCTATGCACTCTTTTGACTATATACTTGAAGCTCCTAACTTGCATTTTAACTTCATATGCATTGTGGAAGGAGATCTTGTGTTCAGGGGGAGTTTATGTGAAGAGAGTTGCTTCTCCGATACCTTTTGGCCTTGATAAGTGCATTTTCAACTAGGGGAGAAATTTACGCAAATCATATGCCCTGAAAATCTTTGTCCTAGTTGCTTGCATTTGTCGAGGGGGAGTTTGCTAGTTGTGTTGAGCCATTGCCTCTATCTTGAGGGACTAGCAAACGTTCCTAGCTTCTCATGAGCTTTCATAAGCTTTTTCATTTCATTGGCTTCAATTGGTATCGTCTGGTGTGCTTTCCCATTTGGTTTGGGTTGATTTTCAATTGGTTCGGAGTGATTTTCTTGCTAGTTGTGTTGAGCCTCTGTGCCTCTATCTTGAGGGACTAGCATTTTGCTTCTGTTGTCCTCCGATCTTCAATTGGTATCTGCTAGCGGTGTTGAGCCTGTTCTACTCTTCTTCTTGGGCTAGCTTTGCTTTGCTTGGTTGCGTCAAGCCGTTGCCCATGTCTTTGGGGACCAAGTTTTTGCTTCATCCACTTGACCTTCTTCGGCTTTTGTTAAGGCTTTGGGTCATTTGGTTGGGTTTTCTCTTCCCACTCCTTCCTACCTCCTTCTTCTTATTCATGATTTGTTGTGGAGTTGACAATGCACTCATCAAGGGGGAGATTGCGGATACATGGTTGTATGCCGAGTCTCTGTGTGATGAGTGATTGTCAATGGAGATGATGCGCATGTTCTTTGGCTTGTGTTGTGCAGGTGTCGAGCACGGAGACAGTGATCGATGGCGGGTGAAGGTCAAGTTGCGACGTGCCGTGCCGACGGACCGGGCGCGATGAAGGATGGGCGTGCCGTGCGGCGGACGTGCCATGCCGATGTATCGGACGGTGAAGGGCGGACGTGGACTTGGACTGATGGACTGGAGGCCGGAGGATCAGCTGTGGTGGCTGGCAGCCTGCGACAGCGACAGCGGAGAAGTGCGATCATGTCGGTGGAAGGGGTGCACAGGCGGTGCATCCCCTCTACGACGCCGGTTTGTTGGTAGAGCCCGGGAAAAACCAACGGTGGACGGTTTCCAGGTTTGGGCCTCAAAACCTGGGTGCTGGGTTTCCAGGTTGAGCCACAAAACCTGGGCGCGACGGTTTCCAGGTTTGGGCCTCAAAACCTGGGTGCTGGGTTTCCAGGTTGAGCCACAAAACCTGGGCGCGACGGTTTCCAGGTTGAGCCTCAAAACCTGGGCGTGGGCCGGTTTCCGAGTTTGGGCCTCAAAACTCGGGCGCGGACGGTTTCCGAGTTTGGGCCTCAAAACTCGGGCGCGGACGGTTTCCGAGTTTGGCCACAAAACTCGGGCTGGAGGCTGGTTTCCCGGTTTGGGCCGCAAAACCGGGGTGCAGAGTGGTGGCGGCACGTGGCGGCGATCTGAAGGTTGCGTGGAGGCGACGCGGAAGACCGTGCGGGCGTGGCCGTCGGATCTACCTACCACCAGCGGGTGGACTAGAATAGCCTTAGGGTTAGGCTGGTCCGCTCTGTAATTAGAGTAGAGAGGGGTAGAGTAGGAAATAGACTTAGGCTAGGTTAGTATAAGTAGTCTAGGGGAGACACCCTCCTCCCTATCTCAATCGCAGTTAGAGCTTTCATTTCCTAGGGTTTCCACTCTCCCACCTCCTGCTTAGCTAGTTGAGATCCGCAGAGAGACTCCACTCTGTGTACTGTTGATTTGAGGAAGTGAGGCCGTATCCTCACCTTGGAGCACAGATCGATGGCTTGATTTGCGTCCTTAATTCGAGTTCGTGGCTGTGATTCGCGTTTTCTTTGTGTTCTTCGCGGAATCCTTTTTCTCCACGATTTTCCCGTCGCTTGATCTCTTTGCTCGGTTCATCTTTTGCAAAACCGTTTGAACCAAGTTGTTCTAGATCGTGAGGCTCTCCTTTCCACCGAAGGAATTAAACTCTAACCTCACGGTCTAGGAGATCGATCGATTTTCGTTTTGGATTGCGTTCTTGCCTCCATGCCCCGAAATTTCTTGATTCACCGATTTGGAGTTAGGTTCGAGCCATGATCTCTTAGAGATAGCTCACTAACATCCTTGTGACTCCTCAGATCGAATCCTAGGCCTAGAGCTTTTGATTTAGAGGAGATCGGGTTGAATCATCAAAGAACTGCGCTGTTTTCGGGAGCATCGGACGCTATCACGGGAGCATCGGACGCTAGGGTCCCTAGCATCGGACGCTCCGGTGACGCGTGTCACGTTTTCGGCGTTTTAGTTTGCATCGGACGCTAGGCATCGGACGCGTCCGTTGTCCATCGGACGCGCCGGAGCCTTTGCATCGGACGCTGGGTGATTACTGTTCACAGCGTCCGATGGTGGAACAGTAAGGTTCCAGAACCGTCCAGTCTGCATCGGACGCTTCCGGTGGTCTGGCATCGGACGCAGGCCAGCGTCCGATGTGACTGGTTTCGCACGGCTTCATCCGCGGTTCGCTCGTTCGTTGTCGGAATTGATTTCCGTCTTTTGCGTTGGCTTTCTAGAGTTGTCTAGTGTCTCGCTGTGCTTCTAGGAAGCATCCACCCTACATATAGGGTCGTGGACATTAGCAAGCTCTAGGGTTCGCTCTGGGGTCGATTTTGGGACAGTGGCATCTAGTTTCCGAAAGGAAATTTTGAAGCTCCCATTCACCCCCCCCTCTGGTCGCTTTCGGTTAGCTTCTCGGTCCTTCATAACTTGCGAGAAATGAATTGCTCAAAGTAAATACAAAAGTAAAGAGAGGAGAGGAAACACCGCGATGTTTTCCTGGTGTATCGAGGTGTCGACACACCCCCTAGTCCTCATTGGAGCACCCACGCAAGGGTATCACCCCCCTTGATCCGCGCAAAGATCAAGTGCTCACTACGAGCTGATTCTTCGCCACTCTGGCCCGATGAATCGCCTACAACCGGTCACAACTTGAGTTGGGTCATCCACAAGCTCTCTGGATGATCACCAAGCTCCCAATCACCACCAAGCCGTCTAGGTGATGGCGATCATCAAGACTAACAAGCAACAACTCTCACTTGACCAACACAAGGCTAATGAGTTGGATGGATGCACACTTGTTACTGTCTTTTCACTAATGAGGTGTTTGATCACACAATTATCAAATCTCTCAACCTCACTAGGTCTCTTGCACTCACAAGGGTTATGTCTACTGTTGAAATGAGCAAGAGGGATAGCATGAATGAGATGAAGGCCTATTTATACCCCCAACTCAAAACATGTCCGAAGAGGTATAGCCAGCCAGTTATGTACTAACTAGACGCATTTGTTGGGGTGACCAGATGTGTCCGGTCAGTGCTCAATGGCTAGCAGACGCCACTTCTGACAACAGTACTGAAAGGATCAAGATGCCCAAGAGGGGGGTGAATTGGGCTTTTCTAAAACTCTAGCAAGAATTAAAACCTATTAAGCCCAATTAACCCCTTGTGCCTAGAAGTGTGTTTCTTCTATTCTACCGCACAAAAGACAATGTCTATGCCACTCCTACTCTAGCAAAGCAATTTAATAAAGAATGAACAACAAAAATATTGCAGAATTGAATTGCTCAAAGGTAAATGCGTAAGTAAAGGAGTAGAGATGACAAGACGATCTTTTTGCCGAGGTATCGAGGTGTCGGCACACCCCCTAGTCCTCGTTGGAGCACCCATGCAAGGGTATCGCTCCCCCTGATCCGCGCAAGGATCAAGTGCTCACTACGAGCTGATTCTTCGCCACTCCGGCCCAGTGAATCGCTCGCTATCGGTCACAACTTGACTTGGGTCATCCACAAAGCCTCTGGATGATCACCAAGCTCTTCAATCACCACCAAGCCGTCTAGGTGATGCCGATCACCAAGAGTAACAAGCTAGAACTCTCACTTGACCAAGACAAGGCCAAAGAGATGGATGGATGCACACTTGCTACTCAATTCTCACTAGGAGGTCACTAATTCTCTCAATTAGCTATTCTCTCAACCTCACTAGGGCTCTTGCTCTTTCTCACACTCACTATCTGTTTCTCAGCAGAGGAAAGTGGCAAGAACACTCTAATGGTGGAGGGGGAGGAGTATAAATACTCCCCCCAACCGGCCATCCAAAAGAGCACCTAACAGGTGTTTCTGCGGGGGCATCGGACGCTCCGATAACCTCGACCAACGGTTGATTGTACCACCTGTCAGACAAGTTAAAGGAGCATCGGACGCTGGGCAGCGTCCGATGCCATCACAACAGACGCGTCCGTTGTGATTTTACCCTCTCTGGAACCTCTCTGCATGGACATCAGACGCTGGCCCTCAGCGTCCGATGCCAGCGTCCGATGCAAGCCCAAATTCACTCGCAAGTGAACAGTGGCACGTGCGCCTCCGATGTGGCAACATCGGCGCGTCCGATGCCACGCACAAGACTAAACCCTAGTCTGAGTGAGCATACCAGGCCAGCGTCCGATGCCTATATCACAGGCAAAACTCACTCGGATCGTGACGCGGCCTTAATGACTTTTCATCCTTACGATATAAGGCATCTCTCTGAGCTACCTAGGGCTATGAAATAACAAGTGTGCACCACACCTACCTCAATAGACTTATCTAGGTCAAGCTACTGATTCACGCTCCCCTTTATAGTACGTCCAAAGGAAAAACAAAGACCTAAGACTACCTAAGTGTCCTCCAACACCATATGACACTTAGCCTAGTCTACCACCGTCTTCGTCGTCCGTCCTTTGAAAACCGAAACGATTTCCATCGTCAGGGGACATGAACTCCATATGCCTATATCGTCGCCATTACTGTGACCTAACTCATCCCTGTTTCTGCAAAACATGCGTTAGTCACAGTAATCTTGTGTTTCATCCAATCACCGAAACCCACTAGGGGCCAAGATGCGTTCAATCTCCCCCTTTTTGGTGATTGATGACAACACGAGATCGAGTATAGAGAGAAGAGGTTTTCAAATCATGATATGTATGAACTTGCGATGAATAAGAGAAAATGATCAGAGGCAAGCTCATACATATCATGCCAACATCCTGCACTCAACAAGTTAGAGTGAATAGCAAGTGCAAGAGTAAAGAACTCGAATACATAATAAGTGAGAATTAAGCGCAAGTACGAGTGAAACAAAATGACATGCCATATAATATATCAAAGTGAGCATATACATGTCATGAGGTCCATAGCACACATATATAACATAATATCATGCAAAAGATGCGATAAGCAAAGAGCGTATGTGAAACATAACATAACAAAAGAAGCAAATCCCTCTCACATTGCTCCCCCTATCGCTATACTCGACCCACTCTCCCCCTTTGGCATCAAGCGCCAAACTAAGCGTCGAAGGGCGGAGGTGGTGCAGACGAGTCAGGTGCAGACTCTGGAGAGCGCTGGGTGAACTCGAACTGCTGAAGAATCGCCTCGGAGTCTGAGGAAGACGATCCGGCAGTCTGACCCTCTGTAGGTGGAAGCTCTGGAGAAGTGGTCCGGGTCTGCACAGGCGCTGAGTGGGTCGGCCTGCTCGGTCTGCTCAGAAGCTGTCTCAGTCATAGTCGCAGAAGAAGTGCCCGCCTGAGCCTCAGAGTGCGGAAGCTCTGGAATCGAAAGCGCAGGCGGCACTGTCGTCGTGGTCTCAGACTGGACTGGCGCTGTCTGCTCTGAAGACGCGACAGAGCTCGGGAGGATCTCAGTGGAAGTAGTCACTGGAGCCGTCGACGTCTGCACTGGATCCTGAAGATCAGGCGTGGGAAACCCAGTGAGCTCACTAAAGACAGCAGACAAGTCCTGCGTCACTATGATGGTCGTCGCGAACAAAGACTCTGTCGGACGTGGCGTGAAACCAGTGTGAAGCGGACTGAACACACGGGCCCCTCCAGGCGGAGTGGTAAAGGTGGTGAACTGGGAGGGACCCGGGCCTGAGAGTTGGGGCTGCTGACTGTACGACTGGTGCTGCGGGGGGACTGGAGGCGGCCACTGAAGCTGTTGCTGCGGGGGAGGCTGCTGCCACTGCCACTGTGGATGTCCGCTCATGATGCGCTCCATGAAAGACAGGGTCTGCTGCTGTAGCTGGAGCATCTGCTGCTGAAGTGCGTCGGACCTCTCCTGAGCCTGCTGCTGAGCTAAGGCCTGAGCCTGGGCTAACCTCTACTGCTCCTGGGCAAGCCTCTGGACGTCCTGAGTCACAGTCCCTGCTGCTCCTCCATCCAAGAGAGAATCGCAAGAAGTGCGGGGTCGGAGGAAGCAGTACCAGATGTCCCGGCCTCTGAGTCGTGAGCGCTAGGCTGAAAATGGGGCGGGAGCTGGTAGTCCTCGTCTGAGCTGTCTGTGGGGTCGTCGGCCACGAACGTGTCCTCACCCTCTAAGTCGGCAAGCTCTTGCTCAGCGAGGGCTTGGACAGTCTCATCCTGCTCCTGAGCTGACTCTGGCACCTCTGGCCGCTGTCTCGAGCTGACGGGGCCTCCCCTGCTGCTGCCTGCGATCCCGCCATGTCCCAGAAGCTGACTCATGTTATAGGCAGGGAACACGGTCACGAAGCTGGTGAGTGACTGGTCTGGTCGGCTCCCTGTGGTGATGGCTACCTTCCAAAGAATATAGGACACCCAGTGTGGTACGGTAGCTGCCTACGGGCCTTGATGCCCTCTGCCACTGTATCCTCCATCTCACAGATGATCACATCCAGTATATCAAACTCCTTCTGCTGAACTAGATAAGCAAGAAGCCACAGCTGAAGTCTGGAGATCCCCTCTCTGAAGCCGACGCGAGATAGCAGGGTGCGCCTAAGAACCTCGTGGAGGATCCGAGCCGCAGGAGTGAGATCCTTCGGCGTGCGGCTCGAACCGTCCCCGAAAGGCTCTCGGAAGCACGAGCGCACAAGGTCGGTAGAGGGTTGCTCACCGTCGTGAGGGCGTATCGGTGGCTCTGTTCGGTCGTAGCAGAGGTCGTGGATCCGGGTCTGAGAGTGACGCAGGCCGAACCAATCCCGGATCTCTGACACAAACAGTCTGTAGTGCTCTCCGCCAAAAGCAAACTCTATGGTCTCTCTGTTTGGGTGCTCCCAAAGTGACGCATAAAACTGGAAGACCCAATCCTCTATGTATGAGCCTGACCTCCCCAACAGGTCTGTGAAACCGGGTAGGTAATAGGTGAGAACGGGGCGAAGCTGCTCTGACACTGACACCAGGGCCTCCAAGGTGCAAACCCTCTGTGAACGCAGGCTGATCCCGGCGTTCCTGTAGCCTCTGTAGAAATCCTCCTGCAGCACTGTATAGAAATCTGCCCCTGCCTGCTGCGGCCTCTCCCTGGGGAACCACTGCTCCACTGGAACGAGCCAAAGCGTCTGGATCTGCGAGCACCTGGCCGCACGAAGGTCTAGCCGCAGAATCTGCGGGGGTGGATGCCTCGAAGGAGCACACGCACCCGCAGAGGGACATCGGGCCGGGGGTGGCACCGCAGTCCTGCGACGAGTCGACCGGCGCCTGGGTACCTCCTCAGGGACTTCCTCCTCTGCCTCTGCCTCTGCAGTCTCGGCCTCTGCAGTCTTGGCCTCTGCCTAGCCCTGCCCTTTGCTCGGGGCTCCACACAGGTGGAGAGGGGTGAGGGTCGTCCGACGACTGGCAGCCATGAGCATGCCAGTCGTCGAATGGTGAAAGCTCTCGACCTCCTCAACGGCACGCCTCTGCTCTGGTGTCAACTGGTCCTGTATCCTTAGGCCACCACCACGGCCGCCCTGCTCAGCACGCTCTGCAGCGGCTGCAACCTCACGGGCCTGATCAGCTTCTCGATGCTCTCGGGTGCGCTTCGGCGCGTGATCAACTTCCCTTTCCCGGGCCTCTGACCGGAAGGGGGGGACGGGGAGGAGAGTCCCCCGGAGCGCCGCCGATGTTTTGGTGAATTGTGATTCTGTAGGGACTAAACCAGGAAACCAGCACTGATTGCTTCCCCTAGAAGGAAACCGACGCGAGATAACACAACTAGCACGTCAGGAATATTCTAGAAGACTCCAGAGGACACCAGAAGACACCAGGAGGTCGGGCACCGCGGGACCCTGCCAGGTGGGACCGACGGTCCCACCAGGAGACCGACTGGTCTCCCCTAGGCCCGCTGGCTTCTGTCTTCTGCAAGCTTCCTCCACCACCTCCTAGGATGCATCTCTACCGTCCCTGAAGTCGGTTTGATCCAACGGTGGGCGATAAACGTGACGCGGATCGATGACATGGCGATTCCTTGTCCCCTACTCCACCTCGGGCTATATAAGCAACCCCAGACCCCCCTCTCCAGGCATCTCCATCTCATTATTCATCTCCACATCAGAAACTAGGGTTTCAATTTCAATTAGAAGTAGAGGTCCCTCTAGATGAATCTCTTCTAGTTCATCTATAATTAGATCTAGTTCATCTAGTTGTAATCAAGAGTTAGCTTTCAAGTAGAAGATTAGATGCCCTCTAGTAGGATTAGAACCTAGTCTTATTCTAGAACTAGAAGAGAGAGAGAGAGGAAGAGATCAAGAAGGAGCTCTGGCCTGTCGGATCAACTTCTTCATCTTGTACCTGTGGATTCAAGTTCTTCGTCAACTTGCTTCAACGATTGTTTCGGTAATCAACATCTATATTTAAGTTGAGCTATTGTTCTTATTATTCTTACGGTTTAATGACTCTCTTTGAGTACTTTAATTCTAGTCGCTCTAGAGTTAGAGTAGTTGGATAGTGTATGCATGGTGCTTAGACTTGATAGCTCATATTTGCCTCCTATAACGCCGGTAGTAGTAGTGGTTGTTCGCAAGGGTGACTCTTATAGCCTTGTTGATTCTTCTATAGTCCACTTACCCGTGTGTAGGATCGGTAGGATTATATATTTGCATAAAAGAATCATACTCTATTTGTGACCTTTTATGGCAATTTCCCCACTAAGAATAATAAAGCATATCACTCTTAAGTTGGATTTAGATAACCTTAGTGATCCCCTCTATGCTTTTAGCTTTCCGTCCTTATTAGCTACTCAGGGGTTATATTCTTTGAGACTTAACACTATCCGTTCCTTTGGGTTCGATATTAAAACTGGGTTACTCCGGTGAAGTGCTACATCGGTAGATTTTATCTGTGCGCTTGCAGATAAAGTAGAGTGTGCGTTAATTTGTACCAACAATCGGCCACAACCACTTTCTTGCCCTTGCCACTAGCTCTTTGCTCATCATGCTCACTAACCAAGTCCTCACAAGATGTTGATATGTCACACTTAACAACAAGGTAGGAGCATCATGTGTCTCATGAGAAATATATCATAAGCTAATAAGTGTATCATGATCTACTTTAACTTGAGTATATTGTCCTTAAGCAAAGCATAGCTAGTGTTAAGGGTACTATGCATCTTATCAAGTTTTTCATTTTTAGCTTTGAGCTCTTTGTTAGAGGACTTGAGCTCCTTGATAGATGATGACATAGTAGCAAGTTCATTTTGTTGCTCATTACTAGCATGTATAGCATGATCATACTTTTCAACAAGAGATTCATTTTCATCAACAAGCTTTTCATTTTTAGCTCTAGTCTTTCTTATGATTCTAGAATAGTTGTTTAGCAAATCAACAAGTTCATCATAAGAAGGAGCTTGGAACTCTCCATCACTCTCATCATCACTAGAGTCATCATCACTTTGTACCTTCCGATCACCTTTGCCCATGAGGCATAGGTGTGTAGTGGATGATGGCGACGTTGGTGGTGGTGGAGTAGAAGTCCCAATCACTAGAGCGGCCACCTTCTCCTTCTCATCGTCACTATCTTCATTGGATGAGCCACGGAGGAGTCAATGTCGGTGAGCCAATCACCAACAATGTAAGCTTTGCCACCTTTGTTGTGGTATTGCTTCTTCTTCTTGTCATCCTTCTTGTAGGGCTTCTCACTCTTCTTCTCATCTTCGCTTGATGAGTCATATTTCTTGCCCTTGTTCTTGTTCTTGTAGTTGTCTTTCTTGGCTTGGTGCATTGGTGAGCAAGATGGCCAAGTTCACCGCAATTGTAGCAATCCATCTCGGAGATTGGCCTTCTCTTGCTACTTGTGAAGAATTTCTTCTTTCTTGAGTCAAAGTTGACTCCATTCTTATGAAGCTTCTTCAACATCTTTGTGGTCCTTCTCACCATGAGAGCAATGTTAGTGTCATCTTCTTCATCACTTGAGCTTTCATGATGCATCTCAATTGTCTTGGACTTGCCCTTCTTGTCATGGCTAGCTTTGAAGGCCAAGTCCTTCTTCTTGTCGGTGGAGGAGCCACCACTTGGTGTGATGTGCATGTACATCTCATGCGCATTAATCTTTCCCAAGATTTGAGTGTGTGGTGTAGCGGTGGAAAGATCACTTTGATGTAGCACGGTCACAATGTGTCCATACTTCTCAATTGGAAGGACACAACGAATCTTCCTCACAACATCGGATGGTTGCATTTGTGTGAGGCCAAGTCCATTGAGTTCTTCTACAAGAACATTCAAGCGTGAGTACATTTATTTGCATTTTCATTAGCATGCATATCAAATGAATGAACCTTTTGCATAACTAAATGATAGCGCTCCTCACGCTCACTCTTGGTTCCCTCATGGAGCGCACAAATGTTTCCCCATAGATCATGGGCATTTTGTGGGTTCCGGACGTGGTTAAACACATCCTTGCAAATGCCTCTAAAAAGGATGTTTTTGGCTTTTGCATTCCATTTCTCATTTTCCTCCTCATTAGGAGTAAGGCTTGTACCCTCCTTGGGCTTGGCAAAACCGGTGATCGCGGCTTCGTGGCATTTTACATCAACCGCTTCTAGGTATGACTCCATACGGATTTTCCAATATGGAAAGTCGTCTCCCTCGAACATGGGAGCTGGTCCATCACCTCCGGACATCTTAACTCTTGGCGGTTAAGCCTAAATCGAGAGCACGAGGCTCCAATACCAATTGAAAGGATCAAGATGCCCAAGAGGGGGGGGGGGTGAATTGGGCTTTTCTAAAACTTTTTGCCATAATTAAATCCTAACAAGCCCAATTAACCCCCTAGTGCCTAGAAGTGTGTTTCTCTAGAATCAACCACACAAAAGATCAACACTATGACACAAAAGATCAACACTATGACATTTCTACTCTACCATGGCAATTCAAATATGGATGGACAATAAGTAAATTGCGGAATTGAATTGCTCAAATGTAAATGTGTAAGTAAAGAGAGTAGAGATGACACGACGATCTTTTTGCCGAGGTATCGAGGTGTCGGCACACCCCCTAGTCCTCGTTGGAGCACCCGCGCAAGGGTATCGTTCCCCCTTGATCCGCGCAAGTATCAAGTGCTCACTACGAGCTGATTCTTCTCCACTCCGGCCCGGTGAATCGCTCGCTACCGGTCACAACTTGGCTTGGGTCATCCACAATGCCTCCGGATGATCACCAAGCTCTCCGATCGCCACCAAGCCGTCTAGGTGATGTCGATCACCAAGAGTAACAAGCAAGAACGCTCACTTGACCAACGCAAGGCTAATGAGATGGGTGGATGCACACTTGCTACTCTCTCTTCACTAATGAGGTGTTTGATCACTCAATTATCAAATCCCTCAGCCTCACTAGGCCTCTTGCACTCACTTGCAATCACAATGTGTTTGGGAACTTTCAAATGAGCAAGAGAGACAACATGAATGAGGGGGAGGCATATTTATACCCCCAACTCAAAACATGCACGAAGGGGTAAGTCCAGCCAGTTATACACTGACGGATGCACCTGTCGGGGTGACCGGACACATCCGGTCAGTGCCCAACGGCTAGCATACGCCAGCACTGACACATGTACGAAGTCGTGATCGGACTCTCTCGAGCGTCCGGTCACCTCTGATCGGACGCGTCCGGTCACAATTTTTCCTATCTGGAACCTCTCTGAGTTGGACCGGACTCACCCCCTGGTGCGTCCGATCCATTGCTGAGGGAGCGTCCGGTCACAACCGGACTCAACCCTCAGCGAGCAACACTGACCGGACGCACTCCCTAGCGTCCGATCACATGGGCTCTAGCGTCCGGTGGCAGTTTGAAGTCCAAAATGACTTCGGTTCGCGACGCTCCCTTCACGGACATTCTTCCTTATGATCTTAGGGACCTTTCTAAGCTACCTAGGGCTTTGGTTAACAAGTGTGCACCACACCTAACTCAAAAGTCTTACCTAGGTCAATCTACCCATTGAAACTCCCTTAATAGTACGACCAAAGATAAAAACAAAGACCTATGCTACTCTAAGTGTCCTTCAACACCAAATGACACTTAGAACTAGCCTATCACTGTCTTCGTCGTCCATCCTTTGAAAACCGAACGAATTCCATCAATAAGGGGACATGAATACCATAGTGCCCACACGATCATCATTACCATGACCTAACTCAACTGTTTCTGCAAAACACACGTTAGTCATAGTAATTTACCGTTGTCAACCAATCACCGAAACCCACTAGGGGCCTAGATGCTCACAACTTGGACGAAGGCAATATGGTGATCAAGTGATCAACACCTCAAGCAAGACCCTACAATATGTATTGGAGGCTTACAAAGATCAAGCAAAGTCCAAGACATAAGAAATAGAGGGGCGGAAGCAAACAAAGTTAACGCTCAAGCCGAGACAAGAGCTGATTGAATTGGAACGGTCTCATGCTTTTGGATTTGCTCAAACTGACATGACATTAGCATAAAGTTGTAGAGAATTTCATTAGCTTTCCGAAAAGTCCAAGATCATAGAAATCGGAGTTCGGAGCTAAGAGTTATGCCCAAAATACGAAAGCTTGTCTTTGTGAAAATGGAGCAACGGACGCTCTGATGCAGAGCAACGGACGCGCGTCCGATGCAGCGTCTGATGACCTCCGAAATTAGCCCAGAATGAACAGTGTGATGGTAGAGTCTGATGCCCCCGAAAAACAGGTCTAACGGCTAGTGAACGGTACTACATGAGCATAAAGGGTCCGAGCGCATACTGTATCAGTCAGATCTTACAGAAAGTTGATAGCTTCAACGTCCCATAATTAATTGATTGGATTGAGGGGTAGGGATGAAAACAAAAATGGTAATCATCGATTTTCTGAAATCGTTTTCGAGTTTTTTCCGACTTTTAGACCTAAATGGAAATGATAGTGGTAACCGAAAAAATGAAAACAATAATGGTAAAACTAAATGGAAACAAAAGTGAAAATGATTTTGCCCTCTTCCGATCGTTTTCGAAGATTTCCGTATTTAGCCGGTAATTTATCGGTGGTAATTATCGACACAACACATGCTTTAGGAGTTTAGGTCTAATTGGCTCACATAAGCATGTCCATCCTGCCATCTATGTGCACACATGAGCACATAAGGTAATTTTTTGGAAAAGGAAATATTAGGCAAGGATTTCATGTGTTTATAAACAAGAATCCAATCAGGTAATCAGGCAATCAGGCAACAATCATGTATTAAGATTTGTCATTTATCATTTTTTAGATACCATTCTAATTGATTTCGACCGTTATCGATGTATTTTCCGATCAACTACTATCATTTTCGGAATTACCGGAATACCGGCGCCGTATTCGTTTCCAACAATATCGTATCGATTCGTTTTCATGAAAATAATTTGAAAGTGAAAGTGATTCGGCCTCCTACCGATCGTTTCCGACCGTTTTCACACCTAATTGGGGGCCTATATATACCACCTCTAACTGGCCAAATGAGGTGTGGAGGAGTGAGGAAACATACCAAGGGTGTTGCTACACCATATTAGTGCCTCCATATTGCATAGTGCTTAGTGATTTACATGGTGATTAGTGTAGGTGCTTTGCGAAGTGCTTAGGCTAGTTAGACCTGAAGGACCAAATTGGTGACCAGAGGGGGGGGGGGGTGAATGGGAGCCTCAAATTTCTTTCGAAATGTTTAGGCCTCTATCCCAGAGAATCAACCCCAAGAGCAAAGCCGATGCGCGTGATGTCCACGACCCAAGAGAATGGGTGGATGTTCCCTACAAACAGAGCGGGACACACAAAAGCTTCTTCACCCAAGTTCACGCAAGTCAACTAGTGACAGGATGGACTTTGGGTAATCTCAACCTCCCCTGAGCAACGCGAGGGGGATTCAGGTTTTTTCGCAAAGCGTGAAGCCTGATTTCTGTAGAGCACGGAAGCCGGGAATCCAACGCAAAAGCCGGAACTCAAATCCAAAGCCAAACGGATAAGCTACGGACAAAACAGCGCGGAACCAGCTGCATCGGACGCTGGGAAGCGTCCGATGTGTTCACGTCGGACGCGTTCGATGTGAACAGGACCTCTCTGGAACCTTACTGAGTTGACATCGGACGCTGCTACAGTAACAACTCAGCGTCCGATGTGGGGCATGCGCGTCCGATGTGAACAGTAGCGTCTGATGCCCTGACAACTGACGCGTCCGATGAGAAAGAGGGTTTCTGAAACCTCACTGCATGACCATCAGACGCTGCACTGTAGCGTCCGATGCCAGCGTCCGATGCCTCTTCAAAAGCACAGGAACTGACACGTGGCAACGGCGCGTCCGATGCTACTCGGGTCATCGTCCGATGCCAAGAACACGAGCGTCCGATGCCCTGAAACTGTGTTGTTCTTCCGCCGATTCAACTTGATCTCCCTCAAATCAAAAGCTCTAAGGCTCAAACAGCTTGTGAGCGGTCACAAGGATGTTAGTGAGCTACTCCTAAGAGATAATAGCTCGAACCTAAATCCAAATTGATGAATCGAAAGATTTCGGGGCAAAGGAGCAAGAACGTGATCCAAAACAAAATCCGCCCGATCTACTAGCTCGTGAGGAATTAGAGAAAACCCTTCGATAGAAAGATGTCTCTCACGATGCTCTAGGAGATGGTTCAAACGGATTTGCGAATCTTCCCTCAAAATAAGAAAATCTCGGGAAGATCGAAGGAGGGGAAAACGTGCAACGCGAAGAACAAAATCGCAAGACAAATTAAAGCATGAATTTGATCCTTGGATTGAGCAAGATGACAGATTGTTTTAGTGCTCGGTGTTGGGTTACAAGCCACTCCTCGCAACAACAAAGCTTGGATGGAAAAAGCTCAAGAACAAGAGCCCTCTCTTCTCTAACCCAAGCCCTCTCTCACAAGAACAAAATGAGAGTGGCACCGTCCAAGGAAAGGCTGCCCTAACCAGCCCCCTCTCATATATATAGGCGCACGTCCAAAAGACACAAACGCCCTAACATGAAGTACTCAACCCAAATAACCCTAGGGGTAAAACTGTCCAACCCTAGCATTTTTCATCCGATGGCCACGCGCCTTCTCATCCTTCGCTTCGCCTCAACGCAAGCTCCAGGATGCCGCCACGTGCCGTCACTGTCGACCACCGCGCCTTCCTCGTGGATAGCTTCGCCACCGCACCAGCCCCTCCACGCCGCCACGCGCCGACCGTTCCGCATGGGAACCTCCGCCCGGTTTTGAGGCCCAAACCGGTAAACCCGCCAGCCTAGGTTTTGAGGCCCAAACCTGGAAACCGTCCACCCCGAGTTTTGAGGCCCAAAGTCAGAAACCCGTGAGCCCAGGTTTTGAGGCCCCAAACTGGAAACCGTCCATCCCAAGTTTTGAGCCCCAAACTCAGAAACCGGCCACCCCGAGTTTTGAGGCTCAAACTCGGAAACCGCCGAGGGTAGCTTTTTGAGGCTCAGCTACCGAACCCGCACCGTAGACGGGATGTGGTTCGCACACCCCAACCACCGGCACCGATGCCGATGCATGTCTAGCCTCCACGCCGGGCACAACACCTTTGCCTTCCTTCTTGACTCGGCCGACGGCACTTGCGCCGCACGCAAGCCCGTGTCCGACCTCCCGCCAAGTGCCACGACGCCATCGTCTTCCTCCCGACTCGGCCGATGCATCGCACATCGCATGTGCTCTTGCTCGCCGATGCCAAGTGCCAGCTACCATAGCTGGTCCTCCGGCCACTCGGTCCATCGGTCCAAGCCTCACGTTCGCCCTTCACCGCTCTGGGTACATCGACATAGCACGTCCGCCGCACGACACGCCCATCCTTCACCGCTCCTGGTCCATCGGCACATCACGTCTCTACTTGACATTCACCTCGCCATCGACCACTGTATCTAAGCTCCACACCTGCACATCAACACAACCAAGAGACACATGTTTCACACGCATATCAACACAGAAACACCACAACTCAACGCCACCGGTTAGTCATAAACATTAAGCGCATAGCGAGATATGGACTCAACCGGGAAAAGCCTCAAACCTTCCTCACAAATGTTAATCATTCATCATATATGTTCTCAATCTCCCACTTGATGAATGCATTGACTAACAATAAAACCACAAAGGAAGGGTTTGAAGGCAAGCCTTATCCAAGTGCCCAAAAGCCAAGCAAAAGCAAACACAAGGCCACTTGAGATGAAGAAGGATCATGAAAACTCCAAATAAAAGTTCTCGGCCCGAAAGAAAGAAACAAGAAAAGAGGGCAAAGCTTCCACGCAACCGAAGAGTCAAGTGAAAACTAGAGTTTCATGAATCCCAAAAGGCACTCAAAAACCAATCTCAAATAAATTGTCAAACAGTCATCACAAATGAAACCAAGGTTCTTATCCACTTGGGTTTCGAAATTTCTCCCCCTTGATGATTGATTTGACAAAAACTAAGCACAAGGGATGGTTTGAGATACCAAAACCAAAAATCTCATTCAAGTGATCAATAACCATAGAAAGGCAAAGATCAAAATCACTCGACGTGAGAAGACTGCTCATCCAAATGCCCAAAAAGCCAAAGAAAAGCCAAAGAAGGGGCAATTTGAAATGAACAACGCTTGGTCCCCAAAGACATGGGCAACGGCTCAACGCAACCAAGCAAAATCTGAGCAAAACTCCACAAAAGAGCGAAAACTCAGACAAAGAGTGAAAGATTTGGTTCCCAAAGACATGGGCAACGGCTCGACGCAACCAAGTCAAAAATGAGCTAGCCCTCAAGAAGAGGCAGAAAAGGCTCAACACCACTAGCTCAAAAGCTCAAATCACCAAAGACTGCTCCAATCGAAAAATACCAAGCCAAAACTGCTAGTCCCTCAAGATAGAGGCAAAAAGGCTCAACACGACTAGCAGGCTCGATACCAAATGAGAAAACACAAAGAGAAGCTCAAAACCAATTGGAACATAATCACTTGAAACACGCATAGAAGCAGCAAAGCAAAAATGACTCCCCCTGAAAGCAAGCCTACATACAAAGGCTATGCATCAAAGCTCATGACACCTAATGCACTCCATACCAAATGAACACTTGTTACCAAAGGAGGCACAAAAATGATACCAATTAAAAGACCATAAAAGAGCTACACTCCCCCTTGCTCAAAGCTCTCTCCAAAATGCACAACCCTCTCATTTGTGCCAACACACAAGCTCCCCCTTGCAAACAGCTTCTCCCCCTTGACAAAAGGGAACAAGCTGAGGGGTTTTGACATTTCTCACAAAGTTGACACAAACACAAAACAAGTCATCAACCAAAAGCATATGGGGGTGATCACAAGGTGTATCGGAGTTGGGGGTATGAATACTAAGCTAAAAATGCATGATATGCACAATGTAACAGCTTCAAGTGTATAGAAATCAAAATGAAAAGATGCTCAAAAGGGTGCTGCCCTGAAAGTGTAGCAACCAATACAAATGCTAGCAAAGGCTCAAACTGATCAAATGAATACGAAATATGAACAATTGAGTATATGAGCAGTTTTAAGCCATTCAAAAGGAGTTCACCACTAAAATAGCACTTAGCATGAAAAGACAGGAAATCAACCAAGTGCTAACTCAAGTATAAAAGGTGAACTACCCCTAGCAAAGTTCAATCATCATGTCATAGAATGAAGCATAGACTTGTGTTATTTTCAAATTTTATCGGAGATTGTAGCGGTATTAACACAAGTTCAAATAAAGCATGTGATTGTGAGAGGTTGAAAGCATGGTCATTGCCTAACTTTTTAACTGGGCTAAGCCTATGCAAGAAAAGCAATCAGAAGCTTAAAGCACCAGTTTCGATCTTACACTACACGGCTCAAGTTTAACTCAATTGTGCAATGAGAAACAGTCTCGATACCGTGAGGTGCTGACACATGCAATCCCATCTCGATCTTTTCATTTCACTTAGACTTGGATCACATTTTAAGCAAACGGTAAATATGAACAATCCAAGCAAGTGAAAGACTCAATGCAAGAGACATAGCAACCTAGCATACAAAAGATAGCACAAGTGTTCTCAACACATCCTACCCATGCTAGTTGTCAATCTCAATGGTGAACAAATTAAATGTTTCATAGTTGATTAATCAAGTTCACCATTTGCAAAAATAGCTTAGCTCATAACATGTATCAAGTGATCAAAAAGAGCCTAAGCTACAAGCATCATCATGAATAAACATGGCATACCAAAAAGAGCATAATCTCATTCTCATTACTATAAACATGAAGATCTAAAATGCACTAAAATACATGATGAAATGCATGCAAAAACTAGTCTATCAAAAACAAAAAAAAAACTAGCCTAAGAAGGAAGACCCAAAACAAAAGGGATATCAGAGAAGTCAAACTAAGATACAACAAACAAAATGCTTCCCCTATCTAAAAGAGGGAAACACACACCAAACTTACAAGAGAGGAGCCAAGAAACGCTCAAGCGAACAGCCAGCAAAATCCACATCGGAAAGACCACACGGCAAAAAGGAGTCGAAGAAGAAGGGTACCAAAATCCGAACTCAGAAGTGTGTCAGAGGTACCTCATGAAGCATTTGACCACCTGCTCGTGTGATGCCCGAGGGGACGCCTACCACGCCAAAGTCATCTCCCCCTCGCCAAATGTTTTCGCTCCCTCAGGTGCAGCTAGTGCTCACTGGAGAGCTGCTCGAAGGGAACCCCTAGTCATGGAAGAAGTGGGATCGGGTCTGTGAACCAAAATGCTCTCTCCAGGCTCCTGTTCTCCTGCAAGCTCAAACACAGGAGAAACAGAAGGCATTGTCTTGTCCAGTGTGACCTCAAGGTCTCCACAAAATGGTTAGTCACATAATAAGCATAAGGTGGACTCTCAACAAAAAGAGGCCAACCTATGAAAGGTACCGTAAGGAGATCTGAATTCAAACTACACAAGACTACCATGCAACATGATAAAGCACTATAGCAAAACGAAGCCTAGAGACATGATCAACCCAAACATAGCCTAAACCTCAACACACTCCACGATGCAAGATAATGACAACAGTAGATCCAAAAGCATGTAACATGATAAAAGTGTGGAAAGGCTAGTGCTCAAACTAAACATGTCAACAGGGTACATGTAGCTAACCAAAACTAGCACCTGAAAAGTGACACCTAATGAACATCATACCACTACAAATCAAGCTCATGGAGTAATATGGTAAAATATGGCACAATGTTCATGAGGATCACAAACTAGCATGAAAAGTGGATTAACCACCAAAGTTGTACACAAAGCTAGCATAAAATGATATACAAGATAACACATGCTCGACTAAAACAAGACATGATACAAAAGAAAATGTACATGCAAGAACTATACAAGTGAGCATATGAAGGACCATCACATACCACAAGAAATAGACCATGAATGTACAAGGTATGAGTGTATAAGAAAGCTCACCAAACTGCAAAAGCCTCTTTGGAGGCAATTCTAAGCGGGGTGTAGAGAACCATCAAGTCTTGGTCATATCTAAAAGACCAAGTCCCATCAGGTGCATGTTCTCCACCCTGCGTCCTCATATCTACACACACGAGGACAAAGTAACCCGAGTCTTGTATCCCGAAGGGTTAGCAAGCATGTACTTGGGAACCCAAGACTTGGTCACACCTCTCACTGGAGCACTCAACTTATCATGTGGGTTAGCATGATGCAAAGGTTGGCTCAAATGCAGTTTTGAAACATCCTTGGAAGCATTCCTTAAAAGGATAACTCGAGGAGAAGAAAAAGTTGTACCACGGGAAAAGAGGCAAACTTCTCCCAAGGTTTTTGGAGAAGAACCAATAGATGCACCATGAGAAGCATGACGTGGACCAACAGAAGAAGCATTAGAAGCATGTCCATGACCATGACCTAACCCACTAGAAAAGGAGTCATAAAACCCATCAACAAAGAGGGGCTTCTTACTAGGAGTAGAAGCGTTCATGCCATGAGAAGGGCTATGAACCACCAAGTTCCTAGAAGAGCGAGCTTGGCACAAGCGTGTGGCACGCCGATAGCAAAAGCTTTCTTGATGCCCATCTCTATCACAAAAAGAGCAATGGTACAAAGGCCTATTGGGAGGCACACCATTCTCCAACAAGTGAGAAGTCCTTTGGGACTTGGAACAAGAAACATCAACAACCACCTTGGTGCCAATACTAGGAGCACACGTGCCATGGGAAAGGCTACGCGGCTTCCTAAAAGCCTTAGCTCGAATACGTCGCTCGTGTTTGACACGGCGAAAGCAAAAATCGAATGAGTGTCTATCTTTCTTGCAAAAGGTGCAATGGAAAATCAGATTGGGAACACGAGTCCCATAAATTTGAGAAGCACCCTTGTCATAAGAAGTCCCTTGGACATCACTCGAAGAAACAACAAGATTAGGAGTAGCTACGAAAGAGCTATCTGAAACCTTGACACTAATGCTACAGTCAAAAGACTCACGCGCAACACAAGAACTGAACTCTGATTGCAAAGATGCAAACTTGGAAACACCAACATCAGAGTTGCAAGAAATGCGTGAATCAAAGGACTTAGCACAAAGACTCTTGCATCTTTTGGCTAAAACCTCATTTTCAAACATGAGGCGATCACAAGTACCACAAGGAGTGTTTCTCAAGTTTTCCATCTCCTTTTCTATGCACTCAGCATAGGTGGTACGCAAGAGTTCAACTTCTTTCTCAAGGTTGGCACTCATATCATTGTGCTCAAGCAACTTAGCGCTCATATCATCGCGCAAAGCTTTCAAAGCCAAAACTTCTTTTTCTAAATCAATGCATGATGTGCAAATGAATCTGACGGAAGAACCATCACCATTCACATCAGGCAAAGAATCATGGTTAGCACAAGAAGTAAGGCAAGCACTTTTATTCAAAGAGCACAAGCTACAAGGCCTAGCATTTATCTCAACAATTTCAGCCCTAGCATGCTCAAGTTCATCTTCACATGTGGTGTGAGTCAATTTTAGTTTGTTAATTTCAGCAAGCAAAGACTCACAAGAACCACATGGTAACAAAGCATTTGACTTAAGCAAGGCTATTTCAGTTTTAGCACAATCAAGGTCCTTGCGCAAGTCAATGCAAACTAAACATGGTTTGTAAACATTTGATTTCAACAATTCATTCTCAGATTTTAAGCTAGCAAGAGAAAAGCATAGCTCATCATTCTTCCTAACCATGTCACTACAAGAGGTGCAAGGTAAAGATGCACTAGACTTCCAATGAAAAAGAACACATCTTAATCTAGCAACAGAGCATTTCAACTTCTTGATCTTTCTACGCAAGATATCACAAAGCTCATCATATTTACTGTTGTCATCACATCAAGCATTAAGTTATTGGGACACAATCCCAAGACAAGCAGCAAGTGTACCTTTCTTGTCCTTGCCAAGTTCACGTATAAGATCCTCTGTCGAATGCTCATCATCTCCTAGGAAGTCCAGCAAAGCATCCACCTCACGTTCCGTCTCAAGAGCCGCACTTCTCCTTCTTGCCAAAATGTCGTCCTCGATCGCATGTCCAAGATTCAAACCTAAGGACAAAGACACACTGGAAGAAGAACTTGGTGCCATTTCCAAAAGCACGGTTAGTGTTATCCAAACAAAAGCTCAACACCTCGACAAACAAAGTCGGAAGCAAAACTGCTCTAAAAGGTCACCTTCGCGGATCCAGAACCGGTTAAGGTAGAGAGATCCTTAACTGGCTCTGATACCAATTGAAGGACCGAATTGGCGACCAGGGGGGGGTGAATGGGAGCCTCAAATTTATTTCGAAATGTTTAGGCCTCTATCCCAGAGAATCAACCCCAAGAGAAAAGCCGATGCGCGTGATGTCCACAACCCAAGAGAATGGGTGGATGTTCCCTAAGAACACAGCGAGGCACCACAAAAGCTTCCTGAGCAATGTGAGGGGGATTCATGCTTTTTCACAAAGCATGAAGCCCGATTTCTGTAGAGCACGGAAGCCAGGAATCCAACGCAAAAGCCGGAACTCAAATCCAAAACCAAACGAATGAGATACGGACAAAACAGCGCAGAACCAGCTGCATCGGACGCTGGGGAGCGTCCAATGTGTTCACGTCGGACGCGTCTGATGTGAACAGGACCTCTTTGGAACCTTAATGAGTTGACATCGGATGCTACTACAGTAACAGCTCAGCGTCCGATGCGAGCGTCCGATGTGGGGCAGACGCGTCCGATGTGAGTAGTAGCGTCTGATGCCCTGACAACTGACGCGTCCGATGCAAAAAGTGGGTTTCTGAAACCTCACTGCATGACCATCGGACGCTGCACTGTAGCGTCCGATGCCAATATCCGATGCCTCTTCAAAAGCACAGGAACTGACATGTGGCAACGGTGCGTCCGATGCTACTCGGGTCAGCGTTCGATGCCAAGAACACGAGCGTCTGATGCCCCTGAAACTGTGATGTTCTTCCGCCGATTCAATTCGATCTCCCTCAAATCAAAAGCTCTAAGGCACAAATTGCTTGTGAGGGGTCACAAGGATGTTAGTGAGCTACTCCTAAGAGATCATAGCTCGAACCTAAATCCTCAAGTGAAGAAGAAGAAGAGGATGATGAAGCTGAAGAATCAAGTGATGATGATCAAGCCTCCACCTCATCTGACTCCTCCTTAGATGAAGAAGAAACAATCAAACTTATGAAAGGGGTGAAGAGGATGATTCGCAAGCTCAATGTCAAGGGTGTGCTCATCACAATTGAAGATTACCTCTTCGCCAATCAAAGAAGAGAGCAAAGAAAAAATGGATGCTATAGATGTGGCAAGAAAGGGCACTTTGTGGAGGATTGTCCAAAACAAAAGCCCACACGCAAGGACAAGAAAAAGAAGGGATGTAAGGTCAAAGCCTTCACCACCATCAAGACATGGGATGATTCATCAAGTGATGATGAAGCACGACACAAGAGGCGTGGCTACAAGCACTCATCATCAAACTCCTCTTGTATGTGCCTTATGGCACGAGGTAACACAAACTCTATCTCTAGTGATAGTGATAGTGATAGTGCTAGTGATAGTGATAGTGATAGTGATAGTGATAGTGATAGTGATGATGAGCTTCCTTCTTATAATGAACTTGTGCAAGATAATCTAAAATATGCTAAAGCTTGTACTAGCCAACAAAAAGAAAATTAATGCCTTAAAAAAAAAATTAGATAGTTCTCAACAAGCCTATAATGCTATGCTTGATCAATATGAAACTTTTTCAAACTTAAATGTTGAGCTATCTAATAAAATTGAGAAACTTGAGGCTAGTATAAGCACATATGATAGCACAAGTAATGATGACAGATTGTATTAGCGCTTGGTGTTGGGTTACAAGCCACTCCTCGCAACAACAAAGCTTGGATGGCAAAAAGCTCAAGAACAAGAGCCCTCTCTCCTCTAACCCTAGCCCTCTCTCACAAGAACAAAATGAGAGTGGCACCGTCCAAGGATAGGCTGCCCTAACCAGCCCCCTCTCATATATATAGGCGCACGTCCAAAAGACACAATCGCCCTAACATGAAGTACTCAACCTAAATAACCCCCAGGGGTAAAACTATCCAATCCTAGCATTTTTCATCCGACGGCCACGCGCCTTCTCATCCTTCGCTTCGCCTCAACGCAAGCTCCAGGATGCCGCCATGTGCCGTCACTATCGACCACCGCGCCTTCCTCGTGGATAGCTTTGCCGCCGCGCCAGTCTCTCCACACCGCCACGCGTCGACCGTTTCGCATGGGAACCTCCGCCCGGTTTTGTGGCCCAAACCGGTAAACCCGCCAGCCCAGGTTTTGAGGCCCAAGTCTGGAAACCGTCCACCCCGAGTTTTGAGGCCCAAACTCGGAAACCTGCGAGCCTAGGTTTTGAGCCCAAACCTGGAAACCGTCCATCCCGAGTTTTGAGGCCCAAACTCGGAAAACCGGCCACCCCGAGTTTTGAGGCTCAAACTCGAAAACCGTCGAGGGTAGCTTTTTGAGGCTCAGCTACCGAACCCGCACCGTAGACGGGATGTGGTTCGCACACCCCGACCACCGACACCGATGTCGATCCATGTCCAGCCACCACGCCGGGCTCAATGCCTTCACCTTCCTTCTTGACTCGGCCGACGACACTTGCATAACACATAAGCCCGTGTCCGACCTCCCGCCAAGTGCCATGATGCCATCTTCTTCCTCTCGACTCGGCCGATGCATCGCAGATCCCATGTGCTCTTTCTCGTCGATGCCAAGTGCCAGCTACCACAGCTGATCCTCCGGCCACCCGGTCCATCGGTCCAAGCCTCACGTCCGCCCTTCACTGCTCTGGGTACATCGGCATAGCACGTTCGCCGCACAGCACGCCCATCCTTCACCGCTCCCAGTCCATTGGCACGACACGTCTCTACTTGACCTTCACCTCACCATCGACCACTGTATCGGAGCTCCACACCTGCACATCAACACAGCCAAGAGACACATGTTGCACACGCACACCAACACAGAAACACCACAACTCAACGCCACAGGTTAGTCATAAACATTAAGTGCATAGCGTGATATGGACTCAACCGGTAAAAGCCTCAAACCTTCCTCACAAATGTTAATCATTCATCATATATGTTCTCAAGACCACAGATCATGCGCTTGCTCTAGGTTTAGGCCTAGTGTTTAGTGAGGTTTGCATACCTCTTGCTACTCGGTGCTGCGTGGCACCATTGTTGTACATCGGAGGGGCTTGTAGTCTTGCGAGACCACACCAACCGCATTTGTGGTGGCCGCCACCCGTTGTACCGAAGGGAACAAGGCCCGCGGCGGTTTGGCCGGGAAGCTTGATAGTGGAGACGGCGGGGGAGCATTCGGGAGAGGCTTTGCCACGAGTGGCTTTTACCGGAGACCCACTTGCGCGTGAGGGGAAGGACCAGAGTATCCATGGAGTCACTCGATCTGGGAGCTTGGCCCTTGCGAGGGATTCCTTGCAAGGGGCTCCAACGAGGACTAGGGGGAAGCTTGCGTGCTTCTCGATACCTTGGTAAAAATACCGGAGTCGTCGACGGGAGTTTGTATCTCTACCTTGCTCTTTAGCTTCCGCATTTACTTTGCTACCTTAATTATGTCTTTACCTTTTCTAGATTAGTTGTTAGGCTAGTTGATAGGATTGGAACCTAGGTCGCATAACTCTTTTGCGGTAGAGATAGCAACACACCTAGCAAAACCATAGTTGCACTTTTATCTAGTTTACTTTCTTGCATAGGTTTTGACTAGGTGGTAATTAGAGGCCATAGTTGGAGTAAAGTTTTTAGTTGCCTAATTCACCCCCCCCCCTCTTAGGCATCATGGTCCTTTCAATTGGTATCAGAGCCGGTTGGCTCATTTTTGGACCCTTGGCTTCACCGCCGTTGAGCCGATGCTATTGAGAGTGGTTGGGATGGATACCTCTAGGCCTCCGCACTTTGACGGCACAAACTTTCCCTCCTATAGTGCTAGAGTGGCTTGCTACCTAGAAGCAGTTGATCTAGGTGTTTGGAGAGTCACCCGCGACGGGATGAAACCCCTTAAGAATCCCGAGAAGCCTACCGCGGGTGATGAAAAAGAGCTTCATTTTAATGCTAGAGATAAAATTGGTTGTTTGAATCTTTTAGCATGGATGTGTTTAACCAAGTTTTTACTTTACAAATATCTCATGAAATTTGGCTAAAACTCCATGAGCTCCATGATGGCACAAGTAATGTTAGAGAGCAAAAACATCACCTAGCTAAATCAAGTTATGATTCTTTTAAAATGAATGAAAATGAGATTGTTCGTGATATGTATTCTTGTTTGAATCTAATTATCAATAAGCTCAATTCTATAGGAATTACAAAGCTAGGTGATGCGGATATTTTGAGGAAGATCATCTCCGTGCTTCCAAAGAACAAGTATGCAACAATCATCACCATCCTCCACAACATGGAAGACTTGAGCACCATGACCCCGGTCATTGTTATTGGCAAATTGGTGGCATTTGAGATGTCATGCAAGATGGGTCAAGAAGAAGCCGCTTCATCAAGCAAAAGCATTGCTCTCACATGTGATGGGCACAAAAAGATGAAGGGCAAAAAGCAAGTTGAGACAAGCTCAAGCTCCTCAAGTGAAGAAGAAGAAGAGGATGATGAAGATGAAGAATCAAGTGATGATGATCAAGCCTCCACCTCATCCGACTCCTCCTTAGATGAAGAAGAAACAATCAAACTTATGAAAGGAGTGAAGAGGATGATCCGCAAGCTCAATGTCAAGGGTGTGTCCATCACAATTGAAGATTGCCTTTTCACCAATCAAAGAAGAGAGCAAAGAAAAAATGGATGCTATAGATGTGGCAAGAAAGGGCACTTTGTGGAGGATTGTCCAAAACAAAAGCCCACACGCAAGGACAAGAAAAGAAGGGATGTAAGGTCAAAGCCCTCACCACCATCAAGACATGGGATGATTCATCAAGTGATGATGAAGCACAACACAAGAGGCGCGGCTACAAGCACTCATCATCAAACTCCTCTTGTATGTGCCTTATGGCACGAGGTAACACAAACTCTATCTCTAGTGATAGTGATAGTGATAGTGATGATGAGCTTCCTTCTTATAATGAACTTGTGCAAGATAATCTAAAAATATGCTAAAGCTCGTACTAGCCAACAAAAGAAAATTAATGCCTTAAAAGAAAATTAGATAGTTCTCAACAAGCCTATAATGCTATGCTTGATCAATATGAAACTTTTCAAACTTAAATGTTGAGCTATCTAATAAAATTGAGAAACTTGAGGCTAGTATAAGCACATATGATAGCACAAGTAATGATGAGCAACTTGCTAAGAAAAATGAAAACTAAAAGCAAAGTTAGCTAGCACACAAGATGCTTACAAAAGTTTGCTTGCCAAAATGGAAATTATGTGCAAACATTGTGATGAGCTAACTAATAAAGTTGCTAATCTTAAAACCATCGGAGCAAACCCCACCGAGGCACCTAAAATTAGAAACTCTATCTTTGATATGCCTAAAAAGGATGCCTCTACTTCTTGCATTGATTTACTTGATTTAGACTCACCCATGTGCAAACAAGCTTGTGTTGAGAATGTGATTGTAGAAACATGTACACAGAAATTGCAATGGAGAATGAGCTACTAAAGCAAGAAGTGGCTCGCCTCACCATGGACTTGACTCAAGCAAAAGGCAAGATGAAGCAAACCCGAACTCATCAAGATAACACCGTCAAGGGAGTGAAGAAGCTTGATGAGGAGCAAACCATGGTTTGCTACATTTGCCACAAGGAAGGCCACAAGTCTTATGAGTGCATGGTGAAACATGGGGGAGAAAAGAAGAAAGAGAAAAACAAAACGCAAACAAGCAAGCTCTCCAACACCTACACCAACAAGGTGAACAAGAAGGCCTCCACACCTTACCTTTTGAAGAAGAAGAAGAATGACAAGGTGGTGGCCGTCAAGCTGAACAAGCAAGCCAACAATGGGGCCAAATGCATTTGGGTGCCTAAGGATATTATTTCAACCATGAAGAGCACCAAAAAGGTTTGGGTCCTGAAAGGGAAGTGAGTTCTCAAGTGAACCACGGGGAATTTGGAGACTTGGCAAAGTTTTGGGTGCATATCATGGGGTGCATCACATTGGATCATGTCATTGCCATGTATGTTAGTGGGTACTATGGACCCAAGTTCCCCCTCCCATGTTAGGTAACTAGATTTAAATTCTTGCAATTTCTTTTAGCATCTAGTTCCTTTCATTGCCTAGATTTGCATTGGTATTTTCATATCTTTTGTCATGCATTCATCAGGCTTATCATATGGTAGGGTTGCTCGGCTCCACTCACATTCTTAGAGTAAACCTACATGGTTTAATTTTTTAGAAGCACGACACATAGCTTCTTTTACCTTGTATTTATCTTATATGTGCCAAAGTCCAAATAGTAGATAAACTACCTCGATTACCATCTTCAATTGTGTCACATTTCTAGTGATGTCAACTTGCAAAATGGTAGTTTGACCTTACAAGTCAATGTGCATTTCTCCTACAAGTATTTCAAACTTGTATGCACACTTTGAGGGGGAGTTTACTCTACAATTTGGAAGCTTTGAGACTAACACTACTTTCAAGTTTATCATGTGTGTAGTAGTCTCAGTGCAAGGAAAATGGAGTTCCCGGAGACAAGCATCATGTGTGACGATAATTCATTTGGTATCTACATATGGTATTCCTAACCGATAACATTATGTTGATTTCACTTTGATACTCTTATATGCTCTCTCCATGCATTACATAGAGTAAACTCCTTTGTGCTCAAATTTGTCCATTATGCATATGCTTTGCCTTACACCATATGTATGCATACACTTAGGGGGAGTTTAGCCTATATAATGTTTCCTCCCTTGTAATTTTAAATGTCTTCCTTTTCGGTGTTTGATTCCAAAGGGGGAGAATGTGAAGGGACCAAAAGCAAGCCCAAACTAAAACAAACAAAATAACCAAAATCAAATTTTCAAATTTTATGGTTATCTTTCTGGGAATGGTCAAAAATGGAGAAAGTGGATTATGGAGTTAGGGGAGAATTAATCCATAAAGCCACTAAAAGGAACTCAATGGAAAGGGCAAGATATGTTTTTATAAGTGTGTTTCAATTTGGTATCTATTAAACATCATATGATCTTGCCTTTGCATTGCATCCTAGCAAGTAGATTGCATTTAAATTTTTTGTCTCTATTATTTGCTTGCTTTGGTTGTGTTGTCATCAATCACCAAAAAGGGGAGATTGTAAGGAAAATGGACCTCGGCCCATTTATCTTTGGATTTTGGTGTTTGATGATCAACATAACAAAATTGGACTAATGTGTTTTGCAAGTGTTTGTTTTGTAGTCTAATAGTATGCACATGTGACTGGATGAAGGCAATATGGTGATCAAGTGATCAACACCTCAAGCAAGACCCTACAATATGTATTGGAGGCTTACAAAGATCAAGCAAAGTCCAAGACACAAGAAATAGAGGCCGAAAGCAAACAAAGTTAACGCTCAAGCCAAGACAAGAGCTGATTGAATTGGCACTGTCTCATGATTTTAGATTTGCTCAAACTGACATGGCATTAGCATAAAGTTGTAGAGAATTTCATTAGCTTTCCGAAAAGTTCAAGATCATTGAAATCGGAGTTCAGAGCTAAGAGTTATGCCCAAAATACGAAAGCATGTCTCTCTGAAAATGGAGCAACGGACGCTCCGATGCAGAGCAACGGACGCGCGTCCGATGACCTCCGAAATCAGCCCAGAATGAACAGTGTGATGGTAGAGTCCGATGCCAGCGTCCGATGCATTACTATAGCGTCTGATGCCCCCGAAAAATAGGTCTAACAGCTAGTTTTCCAACGGCAACTCATCACATGACCATAGGACGCGTCCGATGCCATCACTGTAGCGTCCGATGCTCTACTGAAAGCTGATTTCAGCCCCCCAATGGCTCTATTTGATTGGGGGCCTATATATACCACCTCTAACCGGCCAAATGAGGTGTGGAGGAGTGAGGAAACATACCAAGGGTGTTGCTACACCATATTAGTGCCTCCATATTACGTAGTGCTTAGTGATTTACATGGTGATTAGTGTAGGTGCTTTGCGAAGTGCTTAGGCTAGTTAGACCACCACTCATGCGCTTGCTCTAGGTTTAGGCCTAGTGTTTAGTGAGGTTTGCATACCTCTTGCTACTCGGTGCCTGCGTGCACCATTGTTGTACATCGGAGGGGTTTGTAGTCTTGCAAGACCACACAAACCGCGTTTGTGGTGTGGCCGCCACCGTGTACCGAAGGGAACAAGGCCCGCGGCGGTTCGGTTGGAAGCTTGATAGTGGAGACGGCGGGGAGAATCCGGGAGAGGCTTTGCCACGAGTGGTTTAACTGGAGACCCACTTGCGCGTGGGGAAGGACCGGAGCTATCCACGGAGTCACCCGACCGGGAGCTTGGCCCTTGCGAGGGATTCGTTGCAAGGGGCTCCAACGAGGACTAGGGGGAAGCTTGCGTGCTTCTCGATACCTTGGTAAAAATACCGGAGTCGTCGATAGGAGTTTGCATCTCTACCTTGCTCTTTAGCTTCCGCATTTACTTTGCTACCTTAATTATGTCTTTACCTTTCCTAGCTTAGTTGTTAGGCTAGTTGATAGGATTGGAACCTATGTCGCGTAACTCTTTTGCGGTAGAGATAGCAACACATCTCGCAAAACCATAGTTGCACTTTTATCTAGTTTACTTTCTTGCATAGGTTTTGACTAGGTGGTAATTAGAGGCCATAATTAGAGTAAAGTTTTTAGTTGCCTAATTCACCCCCCTCTTATGTGTCACGGTCCTTTCATACTTGTCACACTCACTCTTTAGGCGCCCCACGAATTGCAAGATCTAGGGGGAGCTATCCTTTTCAACATATGCAAATGATTGATGTTTATCAAGTTTATGGAATTCAAATACCATGCATATGTTAAGGGGGAGCTTCTCGTAAATATTGGAATTCAAAAGCTAAATTTACTTATCTTTTATCAAAGCCTAAGTTGGTTGTCATCAAGTACCAAAAAGGGGGAGATTGAAAGTGCAATGGCCCCTGTTGTGGGTTTTGGTATTGATGACACTCAAATTAGGGACTAATATTCTTTAATGAAGATGACTTGCAGCTTTAGTCCCTTGAAAGTAGCTAAAGAAACAAATAGAAGAAAAGGTGTCCCTCAATTCATTCTTTGAAAGGCGTGACTAAACTTGAAGAAGAGCTTCAAAGGATTCTTTTTACTTTGAGTTTAGGAATGTCGTACTATAAAGAGGGATGCAAAGTTAAGTGGTTTGAAGAGGATAGAGTGCCCAAGTATAAAAATAAAATCAAAAGAGAGACACAAAATCACTTCATGAACACTTGGAGAGGTTGTTGTCAACTTCTAGTGTCGGAAGTTCCGACCTTAAAGTTGGAAGTTCCGACACTAGGATTTTCAGTGAGTAGGGAAGTTTTCCTGTCTTCCCAGTGTCGGAAGTTCCGACGTCTAACGTTGGAAGTTCCGACAGTGCTATCTCGACCTGCTCAGCCTCCTTGTCGCGAGCTCGTCGGAAGTTCCGGTTAAATCCCGGAAGTTCCGGGACTTCCGGCAGTCGCCTGGCCTAACTGACGACTGTCGGAACTTCCGACATTGATTGAGAAGTAGCTGTTGACCCTCTATGAACAGTGTTTCTAGTGAACGTCAGAAGTTCTGAGATCTAGACCGGAAGTTCCGACCTTCACGTTTACAGCCAGCTTTTGGGTTGACCTATAAATACCCCTCTTCACTATTCCAATCGTTACCCACCTCATTCATTCTCACAAACCAGTGTCCAAACTGACCACCAAGCATTCAAGGCTCCTCCCAACTCTCCCCTTTCTTCCCTACTTCAATTCTTGCAAGGATTTGAGTGGAGAGCTAGTGGATAGAGTGGAATTGACTTCTAACAAGCTTGAGCACTTGATTTCTTCGTCAAGTCGGTTGCTTTCGCGTTCTTTACTCTTGGGTTCTTGGAACCCTAGCCGACTAGGCATTCTTTGGGAGAGCTTTGCTCTTTGTGTTGGTTTCCCCGAAGTGTTTGTATCTCCCTTGTGATTCTAATGGAGAAGCTCAAGATTTCTTTGTGGTTTCTTTGAGAGAGGCTAAGGAGGTGAAAGAGACTCCGACCTTTATGGTCACCTCAACAACGAGGAAGTAGGAGCTCCTTTGTGGAGTGGACGAACCTCGGGATAAATCCTTGTGTCTCATGTGCTTCTTGTTGTTAAGATTATTGCATATATCAATTGTATTGTTTATCTCTATCTCTCAAGCTACTCACTAGGTGGTGGACTCATTCTCGGTTGGAAGGGCCTACAACAGCAAGGAAGGGTCTCTACACCCTCACCCTTTTACTAGGTTGTGGGGTTGTAAGAAATATCTATCTCAAAGTTCATTCCTGCACTTGTAGTTAATTTCCCGTAGGAGTCTCGGAACTTCTGACACACTACTACAAAAAAGAACTTGCGCAGCGTTGCCTAAAAGACCTCCGTGGCGGGCACTCTTTTTGCCCACCACGGTTATTCGGTGGCCGGCCTACAGCGGCCAGCCGCCAAAGCACCCGCTGCGGTTAATAATTAACCGCAGCGGGCAACGTAAGGAGCCCGCTGCGGTTAAGCATCTTTAACCGCAGCGGGCTTCCTTATATGCCCGCTTCGGTTAATGATTAACCGCAGCGGGCGGGTAAAGAAGCCCGCTGCGGTTAAAGATGATTAACCGCAGCGGGCTCCTTACGTTGCCTGCTGCGGTTATTCCTGGCTATTTAAGCCGCCGCCAGCAGAAAAGAACGGTCATCTTCTTCCTCTAGTCCAAAAATGGGGGAAGAAGTTTTGCCGAATTTTTGTCCCAAATAACTTGTTTTGAGGTTTATTTGTTTGATTTAGAGGAGAAGTACTCACAAGAGGTATCTAGATGATCTCCACCCTCTTTCCCCTCTCTTTTCTCTCTTTTTAGCCCCCTTTTAGATCTAGTTTCATGTAGGAGAGAGAAAATTGGTTTTTGTTTCTCTAAGTTCATCATGGATGCATTAATTTTATTTGTCGTCGTTATTAATTCTATCCCTAGATTTAACATAAATATAATAAATTATTATTTTTTCTAATTCATCTTTGTTTGGTGATTCATGATGTGTGTAATTAGTTAAGGATTGCAGGTACGATGGACTAGTCGGAATGGATGTATAAGATCAATAGAGTACTTGATGTGTGGTATCTCGTTGAAGTGAGAAAGTTTATTGCCGCTACGAAAGTTGACCGTGAGAGATCG
Source organism: Coix lacryma-jobi var. lacryma-jobi (assembly GCA_009763385.1). Taxonomy (NCBI): domain Eukaryota; kingdom Viridiplantae; phylum Streptophyta; class Magnoliopsida; order Poales; family Poaceae; genus Coix; species Coix lacryma-jobi. The sequence continues at coordinate 115,381,907 of CM019823.1, forward strand.
AACCAAACGACAATCATATGTCCCTGTCATCGTTGCAAGAATCTGACCGCCTTCAAAGATGAAGGCACAGTGCAATCTCATTTGATTCGTTTTGGTTTCATGGATGATTACACGGTGTGGACTCATCACGGCGAGAGATTCGATCCGATTGTCGGGGCGGCATCTGGAGTAAGCTCAGCTTCGACGACGACGGTAAACCAAGATCCTGGAGCGCACGTCTCATCAGCAACAGTAGCGCCTACCTTCAGTGACAGTAGTGCTCGTGACCACATCGCTATGGAGGATGTACTCCAGGATATGACAGATGATGATGTGACGCTACGGTGCAGGACCCTGCGGATGTGCAGCTGTTTCAGGATTTACTCAACCACATCCATGAAGACGACGTCGTGTATGGCTCCCCGAAGTGGCTGGAAAATTTCAGAGAGATGAAGCAGACGTCACCTGATCCTTTATATAAGGACGGCGAGGAATGTCCGAAGGATTGCACGGTGCTCCGTTTCAACCTCCACATGTTGATGATGAAGGCTCGGCATGGGTGGTCAGACACTAGCTTTGATGAGCTGTTAGTTTACCTTGCTAAAACATTCCCGACGAGTAACAAGATCCAGCTAATACGTATCGGGCGAAGAAGCTTATCCGGCCAGTGGCGATGAAGCTTAGAAAGTTCGATGCCTGCCCTAACCACTGCATCCTCTATCGGGGCACAAAGTATGAGAATTTGACGAGCTGTCCGCACTATGGCGCCAGTCGGTACAAGAGAAATGCTGGCTGTCGCGTGGATGCAGACGACGATGAGGCCTTGCGAGGTGGTCAGAGGAAGAAGAAGAAGGGTGTCAAGAAGAGCAGTGTTGCAGCCAATCGCATATCGGCTCATCAGCAGTACGAGGAAGAAGAGGGTTACACGTTGAGGAGAAGTCCGGCATTGTCAGTGTGGTACATGCCAGTGATCAACCACCTCCGTGCGCTATTTGGGAACCCAGAGGACGCGAAGCTCATGTCCTGGCATGCATCAGCTGACCGCTTGAAGGACGATGGCATGTTGCGGCACCCCTCCGATGGCCAGCAGTGGAAAGATTTCAACAAGGCCTACCCGCAATTTGGCAAAGATCCCAGGAACGTTCGGTTCGCGCTGAGCACCGATGGGATGAATCCGTTCGGCAAGCTGAGCAGCTCCCACAGCACCTGGCCGGTCGTACTGACCATCTACAACCTACCTCCCCGTCTGTGTCAGAGGCGCAGGTATCTTCTGTTGACCATGCTTATCTCGGGACCGAAGCAGCCCGGCAACGATATCGATGTTTTCCTCGAGTCGGTAATGGAGGAAATGAAGGAGCTATTTGATGTTGGGGTCGAGATGGTGGATGCGTCCCTCAAGGAGAAGTTCACCCTAAAAGCCATCATCTTTGTCACCGTCACCGACTACCCCGGCCTCTTCTCACTATCGGGGCAGATCAAAGGGAAGACCGGCTGCGTAATGTGCATCGACGAGACATGCTACACTTACCTCAAGGGATTGAACAAGATGGTCTACATGAGGCACAGGCGGTTCCTTCCGAAAAGGCACAGATATAGAATAATTGTCATGAATCAATTGTTCGATGATCAGGGCGAGCCACAGGGTGAAGCACCGGCGCAGACTAGTTGGGGGCCAAAGGTGTATGAGATGGTGAAGGATATTGATCAGATCGAGTTTGGGAATAAGAAGAAGCCACCAGAGGAGGGGACAAAACAAACGAGGAAGCGAAAGCGAGACACGACGGAGGAAGGGTCGCAGGTCCGCCCCTCTGTTCCTTTCAAGAAGAGGTCGATTTTCTTCGAGTACCTGTCATATTGGAAGACACTGAAAACACCCCCATGCCATCGATTGTATGCATCTCGAGAAGAACGTCTTTGATAGCACGATTGGTGTCCTGTTGGACATCCCGGGAAAGACGAAGGATGGTCTGAAGTCACGGACGGATCTTCTAAACCAAGGCATCAGGCAGGACCTTCACCCTGGGTCACCTCATAATGGTAAAGTCGATCTTCCAGGTACGACCTACAACCTAAGGCATGGCGAGAAGACTGCTATGCTCAACCTTCTTAGGGGTATCAAGGTGCCGACCGGTTTCTCTTCCAACATTAAGAGCCTCGTCTCCTTGAAACACCTCACATTGACTGGCTACAACGCACATGACTGCCACATCATGTTGACGGTGTTCCTTCCAATTGTGATAAGGGTTATCGGTCCAGAGTACGTGAAGATGGTGGTCACTCGGATATCATACTTCTTTAACCGCATCACGCAGAAGGTCATCGGTAAGGCTGACCTCCCTGCCCTTAAGGACTTCATCGCGGAGACCCTTTGCCAGCTTGAGATGTGCTTTCCCCCATCATATTTTGATATTATGGTACACCTGATGATGCACATGGTGGATCAGATCGAGCAACTAGGCCCCGTGTACCTACACGAGATGTGGACGTACGAGCGGTTCATGTCCACCCTCAATAGATATGTTCATAACCGTGCTCACTCGGAGGGCTCTATGATCGAGGCGTACACAACCAAAGAGGCAGTGAACTGGTGTATGAGGTACATAAAAGATGGGAGGGCGATTGGGTTGCCTGTCCAACAACATGAGGGCAGAACCGCGGGCATGGGGTGCACGGGCCGAAAAGTTCGCACAGATATACCATACAAGGAGATTGAACAAGCTCATTACAACATCCTTCATCAGTTGGTGAGCATGGAGAAATATGTCGAGAGGCACATAGAAGAGATCCGCGTCGCTAATGACGGACAACGCATAGAGGCATGGGTCCAGAATGAGCACAGGAACAGTTTCATAGATTGGCTGAAAGAGCAACACGTACCCCTAGAAAGATGCCCTGATGATGAAGATACGGAGACCGTGCAGAAGCTTCTGCAAGGCCCGTCAAGCCAAATCACGATGTGGCAAGGGTACGATGTGAAGGGGTACAGGTTCCACACGAAAGAGAAGGACAAGAAGAGCGCAACACAGAACTGCGATGTTCGATATGAGGGTGTCGACGAGGCCACAAACACGAGGACACAATACTATGGCCAAATCGAAGAAATATGGGAACTTGACTATGGCAAGGACGTATGCGTAACCGTCTTCCGGTGCCACTGGGTAAACCCAAAGCGGTTGCAGTCGACAGTTTCGGGCTAACCACCGTGAACCTCAAAAGTCATACAAAGATGACCAATGGGTACCTGCAACCAATGTCGCGCAAGTGGCCTACTATATCTATCCGGAGGACCCAAAGAGGCATGTGGTCATGTCAGGAAAGCAGCGGATTGTTGGAGCTGATGGGGTCCAAAGCCCAGAACAATACAACAACTATGCAGAGCTCCAACTTTTTACCGATTTTGCAAAGAAGATCAAGGCCATCGAGGACCGTTGCAACAAGAGCGGTATGAAGCCCTGGGCCCATCCCGATGGTGAGAAGCGGTCCGTGAAAGCGCCAACACCAAAATGAGATGTATATATATATGCCACACGACTATGTAATAAAGTAGTGGACAAGTTATGTCATAGCATTGGAGACAAGTTTTGTAATAGATTATTGTTAATAAGTTAATATTATTAATAACAAATCTCAATTTGTTATTGACTTATTAATAAGTTAATTATTAATAAAAAATCTCAATTTTGTAATAGATTATTGTTAATAAGTTAATATTATTAATAAAAAATCTCAATTGTTATTGACTTATTAATAAGTTAATATTATTAATAAAAAATCAATTTTGTAATAGATTATTGTTAATAAGTTAATATTATTAATAAAAATCTCATTTGTTAAACCAACAACCGCAGCGGGCATCTTAATTTGCCCGCTGCGGTATTTTTGGTTAACCGAAGCGGGCAACTTAAGTTGCCCGCTGCGGTTAATATTTACCGCAGCGGGCACCTTAAGTTGCCCGCTTCGGTTAATCGCTGCCTATAAAAGACCTGCAACCCCGAAGGGCACTTTAGTCCTTCACGCGTCATCGTTTCAACCCCGAAGGGCTGTCGAATTCCTCCACCGCGCCGCCATCGCCATTGTCGCCGCCGTCCTCCGCCACCGGCCCTGTCCTCCTCACCCTTTCCACCTCGTCCCCCTATCCGCCTCCCCTGCTCGCTCTCGCCGCCAAGAGTCCGTCAGTGCCCTAGCTCGCCGCCACCGCCATCTCCTTCACCGGTCGCTTGGAGGCCGTCTACCGTCGGAGCATCGCCAGGAGCCGGCCGGTGGAGCCGCCGGTGCCCCTGTCCTCCCCTTGGAGCTGCCGGGAACCCTAGCTTCGACAGGTGAGTAACTTGCTCCCCCGATCCTCCCCTTACCTCATCTCATGACCATGGTAAACCTAGCTCCTCAGAAACTGAATGGCATGTGTTTTGGTGATACTGAATGGTACTGATACTGAATGGCTCAAGTTCAGATTACACATTTAGAGCTTAAAAGTCTGTAGATGCAAGAGTCTATGGTTCAGTTTTAGGAAGGAAAGATTTGGTGCCAATTTTGGAGAGATGTATGGGAAAATTGGAATAGCTTGTCCCACCCAATCTGGCCCTGACTATACTGCTTACTGCATGTGGAACCTGTTGAATTGCAGCTGGACAGGGTTTTTGAAACCCTTCATCTCCATGTCTATTTGAATCTATTGATATTATATATCATGTTCAAACATCACACACTGCATTGTGCATCCAATAATATTGAATCCATAATGCCCAGCATGTCAGTAGAAACAGAAGCCAGTGTTCCGAAACCATTTGTTTAAGCTCGGTTGAATCCATAATCCATTTGTTTCAAACTGAATGAAACTCTATTGTAAGGGGTTTCATCTTCTAACACTATGCAACACTTAAATACTCATTATTCTTTTAGTGGCTAGTAGTTGATACATGCCTGTTTGACGTGTATGTGTTGATTTGTCAATCTCAAAAAATCTCAACCTAGTCTCTCGAATGTGCTCATGAAGGTTTGATTCTTTATGCAAGTGTTCATAGGGATAAGCGCTTGTGTACATAAGGGTCTCTATTTATACCTTGTTTCGGAAATGAAATTCTTGTACTTGCACCTATTGACAACAATTAAGACACGGGCACCAGACTATATATTCTTGGCAGAATATTTCATAATGTTTATGACTCTCTAATTAATAGCTACACACATGACATACTCTAACCTTTCAGTTTCCTTCAAAAGTATTAAACATTTGACTTGAAGGAGTAGGCCAGCCACACCCTAGCTGACAAACGGTGCACTTGCTTGTACATCCTTGGTGGATAGCAATCCAGCATTTTTTCAGTTTGGTGCACTTGCTTGTACATATATTCCTTTCAGTTTTTGGTCACTCCTTTTTCTTTTACACACATATATACTAGTCCCCTGTACTGACCTGGAAAGTGCTGCCCTTATTTGTGGAATGAAAAGGCAAAATGGGAAGAGGGGAAAAAGGGATAGATGAGAAGCTTGAGGGAGACAATTATTACATATGCATGCATACATGTGTTATTCAATTTGTTGGTACCTATATATATATATGTGTGTGTGTAGAACGAAGGTGCCTTGCTTCTGTTTCATTGTATATAGCACCCGTGGTTTAGTATATAGGAGTATTGTACTATTATTATCACTACTCTTTTGCTTCTTCTTACGTTTGGGCTTCCTTCCGCCTGATCTCATTGATCGAGCGATCATCATCAATATATGGGTTTGATCCAGCCATGCATGATTAATTCTAGAAATGCTAAGAAACTCAGGTGATGCACACCATATAAGGGTACACTCATGTTGGATATCTGCTAATTTGCATAAGAAACTCAGGTGCCAAGTGTTAGATGTGCTATTCTTCACAGTTTTCCTCTCCTTTTTTTTGGACATTCTGCTAATTAGGTTAACTTGAGTTTCTTATGCAAATTAGCAGATAAGAAACTCAGGTGCCAAGCAGTAATTCCAGCAGGGTGTCATTAGGATTTTTAGAGGGCTGACATACTTAGGTTGTCCTCTCCTTTTTTTGGACATTCTTGATCAAAGGAATTACTGCTTGTGTAGTAGACTAGGTTGTACTAACACACACCCCCCCCCCCCAAAAAAGGAAAGGAAAATTGTACTTAAGGTTGTTCTATTGTAAAGTTATGTCCAAACTGTCCTTTGTTAATTTGGTTTGGATATGATGGATAGATCGATGTGTATATGTGATGACTTTAGCCTCCTCGTTCTAAAGTTCTCTTTGATGCATTATGAGCAGCTTTGTTTCTTAGCAGAGTATATAATATTAACTTATCAATTCACCTCGTGATTTCAGATGGAACCTATTTTATGTCTCCCTGTACTACTACTCTCTGCTACTCCCTGATCTTTGCCTACTCCTCTCTCCCCTACTCCAGTGTTCTATTTCCTGCCTATGATGCAATTTGATGCTTTTTTACACTATGCATTTGCCACTACCTATGATGCCCGGTCCATGCTTTTCTATTTCCTGCCTATGATGCAATTTGATGCTTTTTTACACTACTCTCTCCCTCCTCTCTTTATAATCCTCTCCCTAGTACTCCTCTCTATACTCCTCTCCCTACTACTCCTCTCTGTTACTACTCTATACTACTGTACTACTCCTCTCCCTCCTCTCTTTATAATCCTCTCCCTAGTACTCCTCTCTATACTCCTCTCCCTACTACTACTCTCTGTTACTACTCTATACTACTGTACTACTCTTCTCCCTCCTCTCTTTATAATCCTCTCCCTAGTCTCTACCTAGTCTCTGTACTAGTCCCCTCTATACTACTCTCTATACAACTCTCTCTATACTCCTCTCCCTACTACTACTCTCTGTTACTACTCTCCCTACTCCCCACTATGGCATTTGCATTGATGATTTTTTTGAACTTGTAAGCTGAGGTAGTGGCAAATGCGATGATGTGACCCCTTCTATCTATGCTGAGGCAGCAGCGGCGATGATGATCAATTGCCCCCTACTTTCTATGCTGAGTCAACTGTTAGACTAGGATGGCTTGTATTTTACAAGTAACCAGTTTAGAAGTGACGTGTTGACCTAGGGGCAAATCTGAGCCAAAAACTTATACATGTCATTTTTTATTCAAAAGCTTTGAACTGATCATATTATATACGCGTCTTTGTATATGTAGAACTGAAATGGCGGAAGACAAAACAAATGAATGGAGGGACCCTACCCCTAGCTCCTCGTCAACCAGCTTGATGAGTGGGGCGTCCATGACTCCACCGCCGAAGAAGCAACGTACAGAGGTGGACAACGATCCGACGTACGAACCGAGGGCGGACGAAGCACATAGTCACGACCTCGAGGTTTACGCAACACGCTGGCTTTCTAACATGTACAATGATGTGTTGTCCGTCATTAGCGAAAAACTAAAGGCAAGAGACTCTTGTCAACAGCTGTCGATTGTGCCTCTCAGCTCGAGTTCAGGGACGAAGACGCGGTCATGGAGGAAGAAGCCCCCGCTCCCTCTACGGCAACATCATCATCCAAATCTAAGGGCCAGAAGAGGGTGAGGGACAACACGGGATGCACCAGTTGGACAAAGCAAACGAGGTGCATGTCATCGATGCGGTGGGGCCAGAGGGAAACCCAATAGCTCTAGATACAGTCATTGGCAAGTTCAGCAATCAAGTGGCGTGTATAGCAAAGAGAAGGTGGAGATCACTTGGCCCAACTGGCACGACGTCCCTACTGACATAAAAAACAATGTATGGGGTGAGGTGACAAGGAGATTCAGATATCCGCCCTCAGCTGACATGGAGAAGTGCCAGGAGTGGGCTTTGCACGTGGCGTCGACTGCGCTTCGCAACTTCAAGTCCATGCTGACCAGAAATTACCTGAAGAAGGGGAAGTCGCCACTGCTGAAGTACAATATGGTCAAGGCACACATGTGGGACCCTTTCTGCGAAATGAAAAAGACGCAAGAAGCAGAGGAAAAGAGTGCTAAGTTCAGTGAGCTCACGAAGAGGAACAAGAATCCTCACCACTTGGGCATGACTGGCTTTGCCGGTCAGAGGACCAAGTGGCAGCAAGAAGAACAAGCAAGACAGGCTGTCGGGGTTCCAGATCCGTATGAGGGCATCGACCCAAGGGCAAAGGACTACATGAGGGCCCGCATTCCAAAGAGGCTAAAGCCCGGGGCGGCCAAGTTTAACGAGCCCCACCTCGAGGACGTCGAGAAGACTTTGATGGAGAAAGCAAAGCTTAAGGACAGCATGTGGTCCGCCGGGGCCACGACTTGCTCACCGAGGTCCTGGGAACCCCCGAGCACCGCGGCCGCGTTCGTGGTGTCGGGTCAAAGATGAGCTGGAAGTCGGTTGAGTCGTGGCAATCCGACGCGGCCACATACAAGTCCAGGCAGAGGTATAAAGATGAGCTATATACGAAGGGCTTCAATGAAGGAATGGATGAAATGATCAAAAGCTCAATAAAGGAAGCCTTCACGAGCAACGACCCGGAGATGGTCGCGATGAGGTCGAAGATGTTGATCACCATGGGCTGCCCAGTCCTCAAGCAAAGGAAAAGAAAGCCTTACTGCCGATGAACGAGGATCGCCCAAGGGTCTCGAACGAGGACTTCAAGGAAAACCAGCACGTCCAACTCCTCATCCCGTTCGGAAGGTCCAAGAAGATGGTGGTGGTCGAGGGATGCATTCTTGCACCTCACGATATTCACGACTTCAACAAAGACAACATCCCTGAAGACTATGTGGTCGTGAGCCCGTTATGGCACGTTCTCGACCAGGAACATTTTGAATTGGACCATCCCAACCTACAAACGGCCAGGCACCTAGGGCAGGCACTTGGATTGGAAGTCCTATGGAACCGCGAGGACATCGAGATCATTGCTCGACGCCAACTCCAACGCCGACACCAGCATCACAACATCAGCCGCCGGATCTTGTCCTTCGGAAGATCCAGATCATGACAGCGATGATGACGAAGAAAAGGGCGGGGACAAGGGCAAGGGAAAGGACAAAGGAGAAGGCGGTAGCGAAGGCGGGGACAAGGAAAGGTAGAAGGTGATGGCGGGGAAAAGGAAAAGGGCACTGACATGGGAACTGTGTCTCCCCCGCCTCCAAATAGTCCGCCGATCGGCCCGGTCAATGAGGCAAGAAGCTAAGAGGCCGGTAAGGGCGACAACACGACAAGTCAGCCAAGCACGAACGAGCAACAGGGAGGCACGACGGGGGAGGCAACAGGGATGAAGACACCTCCCCCGTCAACCACAAGCCAATGTCCTCCCCCGCCTAACAAGAATCCAAGAATGTCCACCGACAAGCTCCCGTACACGCTCACGTTCGAAAGGTATGGTAACATTGAGCATAATACCACGTCCATAGTATATATGCTACTAACATCCCTATCCATCGTTTGCCAGGCCTGAAACTACCCGTCAACTATTTGATGAGGCCGAAGACTGCCCTGGCGACTATGTGTTCAGGAAGTTCATGATTCCCAAGGCCCAGCTCATGGACGAGGAAAAGTGGGATACAAGGAGGTTCCATCTATGGTACATGGAAGCTGCAAAAGCCAGGATGTCAAGTTTTAACGTCAAGATTCCCACGGAGTACTTCCACTTGCCCGCTGGTAACGAAATGCACCTACCCGTCGACTTTAGCGACATGTACAACCTGATGCGGGAAGAAGACCTGGACATCGTTCAAATCACCCTATTCACACTGTAAGCGATGAATGCAACTTCCACAGATCACTACATTCGTATTTTCCATAGTTCTATACTTATTATGTCATGATGACTTGTCTGTGCAGCATGACGGTTACTGTAAGTAATAAAAAGACACGTCCTGTACTCTACCTCTCTCCTGCACATATTGCTGAAAGAGTCATCAAGGGTTTCGAGATCACTGATCCGGAGATGACAGTTCAACAGCGAGAGAAGAAATATGAAGAAAATATGAAAGCCGAGAAGACTAAGTTGAAAAATTACATACTAGAATGCATGAAGAAGATCAAGCCGGATGGGCCAGAGTGTATAATGGCTGCCTATCACTTTGGGTAAGTCAGATACATATACGTACACCTAAGTCGCTAGCATATCATGCCTTCTCGCCGTCATAAACTCTATTTTGTTGCAATGGTGCAACCAGGGCCTCGTGGGTGGCCACTGGGTCGCTTTTATAATATACCCTCAAGATGGCAGGGCCTGTGTGTTTGACTCCTTGAGCGTACCAAACAAGCAAGGGTACAAGGCATTCGAAGATTGTCTGAAAAAGTAAGTCATCCATCTTTTTCATCAGTTACGGTTACCATACGTTTTTAAATGGTGGCTAAAACTATTATATTTCGTACAACGCTTATAAGGAATACCAAAAGGTGCCTGGATTCTGGGACCGAAGAACTCAAAAGTTCAAGGACAAGCATAGGCACCTCAAAATCCGACGAGATTTCTCGGTAAGTATTTCAAAGGTTCAATTCATGTTTCATACATATATATGGGTTCTAATGCTTGTGTATCAATTGTGCAGTGCGCCAAACAGCCACTAGGATCGAAGACATGTGGCTTGTACACATGCGAGTTTCTAAGGGAAAGCAAGGAGTACACCAATAGCTGGAAGAAGCTCAAGGAAGGTGTCAAGTATTGGGGAGAGCAGCAGAGCCGCAGGATGTGCTTAAACAAGTCAAGGCGGACATATGCAAGTTTGTAATGGAGAAATGCATTCTCGAAGGAGAAACGTTCTTCGACAACGAATCCGAGCTGGCGTTGCTACCCCAATACGAGAAGCTCCGCAAATGGAACACAATGCTTCATCCGACAGATTACGCTCATCAAGTTGAACTATGAATTGTAATTTGAATTTGAAATCAACTAAGTCAATGTGTATATGATGACAACAAACAACTAGTGACTTTGTATGTTATGTCCAGATGGTTTATATGTGCATATATATATGTCTGTTAGAAATTGAATTCTGTAGAAATCTGGAATTCTGGAATTATTTGAAAACTGCATTTGATCTGATTCATATCCTGTTGTTTCTACTGGCTGCATTATTTTTTTAATCCAAAATTAATAACCGTGGCGGGCAACATAAGTTGCCCGCTGCGGTTAATAGAAGTTACCGCAGCGGGCAACCTAAATAGACCGTTGCGGTTAATAATTTACGCAGCGGGCGCTTTAGGTGCCGCTGCGGTTAAATGCTATTAACGCAGCAGGCTCTTATGTTGCCCGCTGCGGTTAAGGCTTTTACCACAGCGGGCAACAGCGCCCGCTGCGGTAATGGCCACGATTAACCGTGGCCTTAGCACCGCAGCGGACGCTGGTTGCCCGCTGCGGTAAAGCCAAAACGCCCGCTGTGGTTAAGCTTTGTGCAGTAGTGACAGTTAGCGCCGGATCTTCCGACCGTCGGAAGTTCCGACCCTAACTGCCGAAACTTCCGACAGGCTGCTGACAGATTTACCTTTAAGTGTGTGTAGAATTTTTCAATAGCCTATTCACCCCCCCTCTAGGAATTGTTTGATCCTTTCACACTAAGCGCACTAAATATATGCAAATGAGACTCACACTTGGTGGCACTAGATAATCGTTGCAACTAAAAGATTTCTCCTCTTTATAGTACAACTATCTATCCTAAACCCGGTCAAGCACTTCTCTACTCAACTTAGACCGGTGAAATGAAATTCCCTACAAATATACCTTTGCCTTGCGCATTCCATCCAATTTCCTCCAATGTTGATGCAACACATGTACCAACCTTGATCAAATAATATGATCCACTTCATATCATCACATGGCCTCCATAGTCATTGATCCTGACCTCACTTGCTCTTCACCATTGCTTCGGTCCTTCGACGCCAAGTCTTGTTGCTCAAGCCTCCCGACACTCGGTACCAACGTCATCAAAGCCTCCAACTTGCCCTTCACCTTCACAACCGGTCCATCAAGCCAAGTGTTGCCTTGATCTTCTCCATCTTAGCGACATGACTCCATGTCATGTCTCATATACAATAAACTCTTTCATTATACATTCACCTGTGAACTAATCTCCTGTGTATTTCACTTAAACACATATTAGTTCACCTAGGTTGTCACTCAATTACCAAAACCAAATAAGGACACCTTTCACCGTTAGTTCTCTCGGTTCATAGTTTAGATATTATTAACTGTGCAATCTGCTAGCTATTACTATGTTACTTGAGTGTGATTGCACTTATGTGGACGGATTAAATCACTTGATGATACTAAGCAGTGTAGTGAGATAACGTGAGAGTCAAGGGTTTTAGAGTGTTGATTATTTTCAGCGTTGTGTTACCTAGAATTTATCTCTCTACTTTTGAACTGATTACTTGTTGATCTGTTATTTAATCTATGAGCATATAACCTGTGTTACTTCTATTAATTTTCAATAGGTTGCTTCCCGTTATATTGCTATCTCTCTAGGCTCTTATATTTGTTCTAAAAACCCTATCTTTGCTAAGGACTATCACGTTAGTCTAGGATATATATGAGATCACCAACAAGCGTTGGAAGGCGGTCTCGTGCAATAACTTGCTGATTCAAGAACAAACATAAATAAATAAATAAATAAAATATGTTTATGGTATTAATATGTTTGCCATGTTTAATGTTAATATGAACCTGAGTATCTGTATTTATTTATACAAGCTTTGGAATACTTTCCGTGCAGTTATATCACAATTTTATATGGCCTTTTTTCGAGTAATATGATTGTTATATTCAGAATTAGATTATTTAATTTATTTAAATACGTCGGAAGCATGTCACTTGTTATATCTGCAATCTTAGAGCAACTCCAACGGTTTTGCATTTTTTGTTTGGCAAAATATGGTATTTGCCAACTCTCAAATTAATATGGCAAAGCTAAAAAGAATCAATCTTCAACGGTTTTGCATTTAGACTTGGCAAAACTAAAAAAATGTACGCGCGAGAGGAAAATATCTCACGCGGGTAGCACGCGAGAACGTTTGCCAAGCGAACCGCGGCTTGGCATATATGCCAAATATCACCCGGTATTTGCCAAGTTGCTAAAAATGCCAAGTTCATTTGCCAAACCGTTGGATAGGAGATTTTTAGACTTTTTTGCAAAAACAAAAATGCAAAGCTCATTTGGAAAACCGTTGGAGATGCTCTTACAACAGTTAGCACCGTACGGGACAAATCGCAGCAAGAAAGGGAGGGACCAGAGACAAAGCTGTAAAGATGCAGTCGGTGAACCAAATCAGGCCCTGAATCTCTCCACAAATTCCTATGCTATTGCCATTCTTTTCCAAGCACCAAATTCTATAGAATTTCTGTGTTTTTCAAACATTTGTTAATTGAATTATCTTTGCATCTCTATCTATCACACTCTACATTTATTTGCGTGATTCCGTTTTTTCCCTATTCCTTTGTTACACAAACATGTCCTCACCTCACCTGGACAGGAGAGAAAAAAAGTTGCGGTATGATCGATCATCTGTAGCGGCCAGACAAGAGAACAACTGTTGCAGGCATGACAATGCATGTTTTCCTGCTGGGCGTCAACATTCGCCACCGTTTAACAAACCAACAATAATGCACGGACAACGTTTGGTGAACAGAAATATATAGTAGTAGTAGTAATTGGTAAAACTCGTCCATTTGTCTTGTGCTGCTGGGCCCACTTATTCCTATTCTACTTGTACCCAGAGAACAATTAAAAGGTACTACGTACTCCAGGATTTAGTCAACTGCGTGCTTTGTTTCATCTCAAGCCATTATTTAATTTATTTAGGAAGTGATTAATGAATAATTATTATTTATGTATCCGAATTCTGAAATGGCCATATGCTGCACAGCTTGCACAACAGCCTGTCCGTCCAAGCTGTCTGTTTCGTAGGCTCGAAGATGAGACCCACATGCCAAACACCAACCGCACACCACAGTACTAGTGCTGCCCCATGCATCAAGCTCCCATCCACATCACTCATCCATCCTCCATATTGGAAAAAAACATTAATAAATATGTATCAATGTCCATTTCGTTGGTCCACAGTAGATCCATGCATGATCCATCCACCACAAGTAAAAGAAAAACAACAAGAAGAATTTGCAAGATTCAAGAGCCAAATAACTCACAAGGTACGACATACGTACCATATTATAATTATAATCCTATACACAACAATATCTCACCACTGCCTCACAAATGTAATCACCTATATGTAATATATTAATCAAACAGAAAAAACAAATAATAGTGACCAAGAGGGAGCGGGAAACAAATAATAGTAAAAAAAAGGAGAGAGACAAAAACTTACTACTCAACTCAAAAATCTACCTAGACGACTGACATATATATGATCCATCCACATCGTCCACACTCCTTCCTGATCTTGAACTCAAATGATATTGCATCTCATCATCTCATCACCTCACATGCATATCCTAGCTGTAGCTGCTCTTTTGATCAATTTGTTCAACGTACAACGACGCATTGGCCACATATATACGACGTCGGCGTCGGCGATCTCGGGCCATGCTGTTGATGGGATTGGGATGCCAATTAAGAAACGGAGAGCCAGCAGGTCGGTCGAGGGATGCTGTTGGATCAAAACCTGTGTCGCCCAATGCAGGATCATACGCACGCAACGGCGTTGAATAAAATTGGGATTGTTTATTTGTTCACTGGAAGGCGTGGTGGCCGTCGGCCCAGGGCCAGAACGGCGGCTGCTCGTCGACGGCGGCGCCGCACAGCAGGCTGCCAAAGGTGACTCCTCCGCCCCCCGCCGTGGCGGCGGCGGGCGTGTCGGCGGCGCCGTGGCCGAGCTCCATCTTGGGCGCCGCGGCCGGGGACGGGTGGCCGCCGCTGTGCAGGAGGTGGTCGATGTCGGCGCGGGCGGCGTAGAACGGGAGGCCGCCGCCGCGGTAGCTGTTCATGGCGGGGCTCTCGTGCTCGGCGGCCGCCGGCGCCGGAGGCCTGGCGGAGATGATGTCGAGGTTGATCTCGGAGCTGTTCTCGCTGCGGTTGCTGCAGGACGCCTCCGTCTCCTTGACGTTGAGGTTGATGAGCTCCGACGCCGCCTCCTGCCTCCCGCCGCCGCCGCCGCCCTTGAGCGCCATGATCTGCACGTACGCGAATCGAAATCGAACCAGTTCACGCACATGACGACGACATGGACGGAATATATGGGGGCCGGTGGGCTCACAAAGAGAGACGGTCACGGTACGTGATTGGTAGATCGAGTGGCTAATCATCATGCTGCATGGCACCACACATCACAATTCAGGATATGCATGGGTGGCCGACAGCAGGCGCAGGCTTTCATATGGCCGGCACCGATCCCGACACGCGCACTTTCTGCAGACGATCGATCGATGCTGAAACCCACATGGATCCGGCCTATTCCTATCTATCGATCTACCTCTAGCTATGGACTTCTAGTATGGAATCTATCTATGGATCAGAGCAGTCAGTCCTAATCCTGCTCCTGGCTGCTACACAATAATGTCTGTAGCCTGTACTACTCTGTATGCACACCATGCATCTCCATTCTCCAATCATGCATGCGTCCTGACAGCCAAGAACGAACAATGA
Organism: Coix lacryma-jobi var. lacryma-jobi; assembly: GCA_009763385.1. Lineage (NCBI taxonomy): Eukaryota > Viridiplantae > Streptophyta > Magnoliopsida > Poales > Poaceae > Coix > Coix lacryma-jobi. Next base: position 115,397,458 of record CM019823.1, read on the forward strand.
CCAGGATCATCGATCCATTCCAATCCAAGAACAATAGATATAAATAATACTAATTGCAGCTGACACTGACAGCTGCTGATCCTCAAGATCTAAAATAAAGAGTGAGAAGAACAGATGCTACTGTACTATAGCTAGCCAGTATGTAGATCTTGAATTCCACGATCGGTCGAGATGCATATGCATGCATGCATTTGGTGGGGAAGGCGGACTAAGGAGAAGCCGAGATCGAAGGAGATAATTAAAGCGAGTAGATAGATCGATCTTGATTATTGTCGATCATCAGTGTGGGTGTGGGTTACATTATATATACAAGTAGTAACATACATACCTCTGCCTGCAGCTTCTTGTTGTGGGAAAGGAGTGCGTCGTTCTCGGCGCGTGCGGCGTCCAGCTGCCGGCGCAGCGCGTCGTAGTCCCTTCCAGCTGCTTGGTCTCTCCACCTGGCTTCCCGCGCGGCGGTTCTGGAACCAGATGGCCACCTGGCGGGGCTGCAGCCCGAGCGCGCGGGCCAGCTGCGCCTTGCGCTCGGGCTCCAGCTTGTTGGCCACCTCGAAGCTGCGCTCCAGGGTGCGCACCTGCTCCACGCTCAGGCGCCGCTTGCGCTCGCCGCCGCACCCGCCGCCGGCCGCGGCGGACCCCTCCTCGTCGTCGGACGCTCCGCCTCCTCCGCCGTCCTGCTGCTGATGCTGGGGATCCGCGTGCAGGTGGCTGTCGTCGCCCATGCCGCCGAGGCCGCCGGCCAGCATTGGCGGCGGCGCGGCCATGGCGCCGCCGAAGTCGTGGAGGAAGGGGCTGACGAGGGCTGGGGGAGGGGGAGCCAGGAGATGGTGCCCGTGCCCGTGCCCGTCATGGTGCTGGTGCTGCTGCTCCTGCTGGTGCTGGTGCTGGTGGAGGGGCTGCTGCATTTGGAGGAGGAAGTTGGCGGGGAAGAAGGAGGGGGCCATGCCATTGGTGGCCATTGGCTTCATCACAGCAGCGGGAGAAGCATGGGGAGGGACGGAGACGGAGTATATCAATCACTCACAGATTGACTCGCTCAGAGAGGGAGAGGGGGGGTTGGTTTGGTTGAGAGCGGCGAGCGCCTGTGAGTTGTGACAGACAGGCAGATCGAGCTGGTGGAACATGGAATGGAAAAGGGCCGGCGCGGGGGACGGAGCTAATGCAAATATAACGACAACATTATTATATAAATATATTTATTCACAATAGACACATATTTTGTGGACTGGAAGAAAGTCACTAGCAGAGAACAGACGGTTCAGCTTATAAGGTAGCAGTGAACGACGTTAAAATTACAACCGGCCGGTGTATAGTATATATGTTACAGTGTACCTCAAAGTAGGCCAGTCGCTAGTACGCCATTGGCAAAAGCTCATGCTGGCTTCACCTGACACACGAATGGGCAACCGGCAACGCACTACTGTACCACCACTGTTGTTGTACCACGACCATTTCCAGCACTCACCGCTGCGTACAGAGAATTGAAACTTCCTTCCAGCTGTGCATTTGTCATTCATGTAACACAACACATCAGTAGGATTTTTAACGACATTATTATGGCAGCATATAGTGTATTCGTATTCATCTACAGCAAAGCTGAAATAAGAAAACGACACGTCATGCACGCTGCAGAGACTTCTCGCAATTTTCATGCCATGGTAAATCCTTGTCACATGCATGTGCAGATGGTATATACTCGTAGCTACTACGCGTATTCACTCGTGTGTGTGTGTGACTGTGTGCGCATATAAAAATACTACTACTGCTGGTCCATAGTCCAGCTAGCTGCCCATTCTCTGACAGAGTAAATCCAGTGCACTGAACCTCGCATGCAGCAGGATGTTCCAAAAGTTTGACGATTATTTTACCGTGCAAAACGCACAACACACACAAATCCGCAATCCGCATTGACGACGATGATGTTGCAATCATAGGACGAATGACACTGTCACGGAAAAGGTTATCATTCTCCAATCCGCCTCGGGAACCCAACAACAACTACTAAACCGCCTTTCTCTCTTTCTTCTACTCTACTGCTACTACATGAGAACCCTATGATGGGCTAGCTAGCTTGCTAAAGTACTAGTACATGCGACCAATTGGTAGCTTAATCTGGATCAGAAATAAGTAATTAAATTAAAGACGTACGGTTAATAATAAAAAAGGCAGCATGATCCTTCCAAAGGCGTGGCCGGAGATTCTTGCATGTGTTCAGTTGGCGTTCCGGTGGTTGCTGCCGCCTGCACTTGCTATATTCTTGTGTATGCGCCATGCGGATGAGCACTCGAAAGTTGCTGGCCGCCATGTGAGGGGGAGGGGGGAGGGGAGCCAAAGATCGCTTCGTTCGGAGAACCTTCCATCTAGTTTATTGATCATTCCCCTACGCTACGCGCAGCTCCATTACTTTACTGCATTCCCATCCATTTCACCAAAGCAAGTTTTGCTGCCGCTACGAACGCATCAGTTGCTCGCCGCCAGAGACTCGACTCGAGACGAGCGACCCGCCGCCGCCGCCCGTCGCTCCTTCGCGCCGCAGCCGTCCTCCGCTGGTCCCCCTCTCTCCTCCCTCCGGCCTACGCCGGAGGTTGGAGAGAGTGGGGATCCATCGTTTTTGATACTTTTTTCTAATAAATTGAATTTTTTTAGGGTTTGAGTCTCTCCATGTCAAGTATTGTGGTATTGGAGATTTATCTTCTTCTTCTCCTCTTCAGCGACGGAGTAGGGGAAGAATGAAATTGTCTTCTCCATGGCGGCTTCGTTGAAGATGAAGACGACAACTTCGGCGTCAGCATCTTCACCAGCATGACGACATGGAGATTTTTGTTTCCGGATGACGGCATCAAGGCGGAGATGATGTCGTCGTCATGGAATAATTTTCTCCGGTTTTTTCTCTGTTTTGTTGTGGTTAGATCTGGCCACAATGAAGGACTAGGGAGATTAAGTTTCAGATCAGTCTTCTTCACTTTTCGGTGGCAGAAAGAAGAAGAAGGAAGACACAAGAAAGAAGAAGTTTCTCAAGTCCACCTGCAGGAACGTTGGCCATCCGTTGGGCATCTATTGTCTGGCCTAAAACAATTGTTGCCGAGTATTTGCCTGTGCGGTCATCCATACGAAGCGTTAAATAGGTATGGATTCGAGAGTTTGAGCTATTCACAGTGTGAGTGCAATATAGATGAAAATCAGTTTCTGGATATATGTTTTTTCCAGAATACTTGTAATATGATGATGTACCCAACTATATTTTAATATAATTCTTCTTTCTTCGTCTCAAAAAAATCCATTTCACCAAAGCTGTATCATGTCGTACTTACTACGTATAATATCTACGACAGTTAGTACTGTATGTACAAATTGTTTTTATATTAGAAGCTAGCTAGCAACATACAACAGCTACTGTACTTGAAAGGAAGTCGTTTTGACAAGAATTGAGTCAAATATTAGAAATATAAATTATCAATAAAATTTTAGTCATAATATGACAACTATATGAAAATTTTGCGAACACAAGGTTGATATGTGCCCTCGTGGTTCCTTCTTGAGTGATGAGCGATCGGTCAACAGGCTCACCGAAGGGGTGAGTGGCAACATGTGTCTTTTGGCTGTGTTGATGTGCAGGTGTAGAGCTCAGAGACAGTGGTTGATGGCGAGGTGAAGGTCAAGTAGAGACGGGCCGTGTCGATGGACCGGGAGCGGTGAAGGATGGATGTGAGGCTTGGACCGACGAACCGGAGGGCCGCAGGACCAGCTGTGGTAGCTGTCACTTGGCTTTGACGAGCGAGAGCACATGGGGATGTGCGATAGCATCGGCTGAGTCGGGAGGAAGACGATGGCGTCGTGGCACTTGGCGGGAGGTCGGACACGGGTTTGCGTGCAGCGCAGGTGCCGTCGGCCAAGTCAAGAAGGAAGGCGAAGGCGTTGTGCCCAGCGTGGAGGTTGGACATTCATCGGCATCGGAGCCAGTGGTCGGGGTGTGAGAACCACACTCCGTCTAGGACGTGGGTTCGGTAGTTGAGCCTCAGAAAGCTACACGACGGTTTCCGAGTTTGGGTCTCAAACTCGGGGTAGACGGTTTGCCAGGTTTGGGCCTCAAAACCTGGATTGGCGGGTTTCTGAGTTTGGGCCACAAAACTCAGCGAGGTTATCGTTTGCCGTTTGGGCCTCAAAACCGGGAGGAGTTTTCTATGCGGAACGGTCGACGCGTGGCGGCACCGAGAGCCTTGTGTTGCGGCGAAGCTATCGGTGAAGAAGGCGCGGCGTTCGACAGGACGACACGTGGCGGCATCCTGGGGCTTGCGTCGAGGCTAAGCGAAGGATGAGAAGGCGCGTGACCGTCGGATGAAGACCTAACGGAGTTGGACTGGAATACCCCTAGGGTTAGCTTGTTAGCTCTATGTATCTAGGGGTAGAAGGGGAATAATGTATTAGGCTATATATAGAGAGGCAACCCCTCCTCTCATTCTATCCTTTCAGTATTTCATTCTCGCACACACTCTTAGGTTTTCCTCCCTCTAGCTACTTGTGATCCGCAGAGTGCTACAATACCTCTGTGTATTTTGTGATTCTTAGGAAACGGGACCGTAATACCATTGTCTCCTCGTGGGGACGAGTTCCGACTGAAATCGAGATTGAATTCGCGTTGTCTTGTGTTCTTCGCGTTTCGTTCTTTGCCTCCTCGGAGATTTGCTTTGTTCTTCCAATCCGAGGGATGGTTTTCGATTTTGTTTGAATCACTTTGTGCTAGGACATGAGTGTCATCTTTCCACCGAAGGTTTTCCTCCCAAACCTCACGAGCACATAGATCGGGCTGAAATCGTGTTCTTTCTTCATTCTTCCCCTTTTCTAGTGTTCTTCGGATTTCTCACTATTGAGTTGGTTTGGAGCGATGATTTCCTAGGATTAGCTCCCCAACACGTAGAAGAACACTTGGGAGAAGTTTGATTGCAGCCCCATTCAATTTGGTTGAGATCGAATCGATTTTGGTTTTGACCCGAGCTGTTTTTAGGCTATCTGGATGTTGGCCGACAGTCCGCGCATCGGGTTTTGTTCAGTTCAGTCAGGCGCAGCCCCCTGACTGTTCACTGTCAAGTGAACGACAGACAGTCCGCGGTTCAAACCCCGGACAGTCCGTGAACTGACCAGAACTGTTTTAGAACAGTTTGGTTTTGGGATTTTTGCTGGCGGACAGTCCGGCACCCAGGCGCGGGCAGTTCGGGCCTCAACGGCGGACAGTCCGGGACCCTGACCCCGGACAGTCCGGGATCCTACTGCAAGTGCAGTTTTGCCCCGTTGCTTTGGATCTTGGTTTTTGAGGTTCTCCGGTAGTTCTGTTGTACCTCTAGGACATCTCCTAGGGTATCGACCTACTCGTAGGTCGTGAACTAGCCGGTCGTTTGAGTCTTTGTCTTTGGGGTGATTTTCTGGGACAAGAGCCATCTATTTCTCGAGAAGAAATTTGAGACTCCTATTCACCCCCCTCTGGTCACCAATTTGGTCCTTCAAATACTGAATAGATTCGTCTTGAAAAATACTTTCATAAAGTATATCACTTTTCTATAAATGTTTTTTATAAAAATAAGGAGTTAAAGTTAAGCTTTGAGACTGTGTCGTTGTCCTAAACGACTTTATTTACGAGTATGAAGTAGTAAGTTATAATGTTCTATATACAACACCCAACAAACAACATTCGTGAAATACTGGCTTCGATCCTAAATATATGTTTCTATGTACCGATGGATCAAGCGTTGCAAGTAATAATAATGTTTCCACTTCATGTGTTGTTCTTGTTGGTGCAACTATCGGTATGATGTTATTAGCTCCTTTAGAACAGTGGATATAAATGATAGTGTGGCATGTCCAATGCTTTGGGTTGGTCGGCTGATTCAGCATGAGAAATGCACTTAACCTTTATTGTTCGATAAGGCTCTCTTCATCTACATCATTGGCGCGTTGCCTACACCAATGAAGGCCACCAAAAGGAGAAGATTGATTTTTCCTAGATATGATATCATGTTTTCTTGATTTTAGTTTTGTTTCTGTCTATATTAAGGTATATATATGTGCCACGCCAATTTATTAGTAATGTAATTACTCTTCCATAAGCAAATTAAAAAGAAGAAATAGTTAATCCCAAGGGCGACATGGATCTCTCATATCTTAATCGGTTTCGGATCCACAGGGCGACATGGATCGAGGGAATGGCAAGGCTCCCTTTTTCGATGAGACGAACTATCCCTATTGGAAGATTCGGATGCGTGCCTATCTCAGCAGCATCGACTCTTCCGTCTGGGAGATTTGTGAGAATGCCGAGTATGAGGTGCTTGTAGCTCGCGTGGGTCAGATCCAGATTGACCAGCACAACACGAACGCAAAGGCTCGTAACACGCTTTTGGTCAACATCTCCCTTCCTGAGTTCGATCGTGTCTCTGAGCTTGAGACGACAAGAGAGCTCTGGGTGTGTGAAGCTTTAGAGCTATCACGAGGGGACCGTTCAGGTCAAGACCAGACTCTTCGAGATGTACAAGCATGAGTACGAGAACTTTACTCAATTGGAGGGAGAGACGATTGACGCTATGTGTTAACACTGGATTTTGGTCAACATTGAGAAGATGACAGATGGACCCAACGAGCAGTGAGAAGAGCATTCAGTAGACGGCCAAGCGGTCGGTTACTCCATTCAGGAAATAGATATGGCAAGAAAAGTCGATCACGAGGATAATCGACCATGACCATGACAGATTAAACGAGTATTCAAGAAGCAGAGGTTTCTGATCTCATTGGCCAGGAGTTGGATTTGGTGGCGTTGTGATGTAGCAAGCATGCAAAGAAGGCAATATATATAAAGCATGCACATCTCGACGTCCACTTCTATATTTAGCATGAATGGCTTCACGATGAAGGAAAGGCTAAAAGACGGCATGCATGTCCAGTGTGCAGAGATGGGCGTATAAGGCATTCGGCAAGTATCCATGCGGTCGGCTAATTTCCAAGGATTCGGCAACTGCTCATGCGGTCGGCTATTCTGAGAAAAGGGAGTTTCCATTGAAACAACGGAAGCAAGAGCCGATCGGGCAACAAAATTACGACAATTAAGGCAATGAAGATTCCGAAAGGAGTTGAAGGCCAAGAATATTGTATTTTCCTTTAATATTTCATAGTCGTGTCCTCTTAGGACTTGTATCGCGTCCAGGGTATAAATATAAACCATTGGCTATTGTAAAAAGTGTTCACAACCACATCAATACAAACTGGCCCCGTGCCGTCTTCGAGTCCTTAGTCGTGTCATTGAGTTCTTCGAGAGGAATCATTGATCCGTCGACCTCCGTAAGTACCGGCAACCTTGCTATCATGTCTAGTATCATGCGGTGGATTTAGATATGATGCAAGTACTCTCGTATGTTAAGCTTAGTATCGTGCGGCGGATTTAAGCTTATGACGGGAAGTTTTTGCTTGTGCCTTGTATCGTGTGGCGAATTGAGTCATGTCACACCCCGGTTTTAAGAACAAAACCAGGTATACACCATATGTGAGCCCAGGAAGTCAAATCTCACATATAGCCACAAATAAAGGGTAATATCGAAAGACAATGCTCTTAAATAACGTATATAAAACAAAAGAACAAAACCTTAAAGAGCAGACAGCGGAAAGACACTTCGATCTTCAGAGGGAGACACCAACTTCACAGGGACAACTGACTGGTTGACCACAAGCCTAAGCTTCTCCAAAGCTTAACTCTCTGAGGTGTGGGAAAAGCAAGATTGAGTCCATGTCGAACTCCACAAGTATAGCAACAAGTGATATAGATCCCAAATTTCATGATCAATGTAACATAAATAATGAATAGCATAAAATGGTAAATAATGAACATGTTAACCAACATAAGTCATATATGTAAAAGTCTTCAAGGCCGCTCGTGTCCTTGAGCAAGGCTGATATATCAGTTTAATAAACTTTGCGCAAAGGTGTACACTTTCACTGCGAGACGTGAATTGCCCTTTCGCCCGAGGGAGCCAGCCTCTTAACCCACTTCCAAGGAAGGTCGGCAGGGTTCACGATGAAGCCTTTCAAAGGTTCGTCTAACAAGTTAGGGCCGCTAGGTTTCCCCATCAATAAGCATGAATCTCCCCTACAAGCGGTGACTAACAAAAGACAAAATGCACCAACTTGGTCGGCCAAGACCATACAGATCGGAGCCCCTCTTGCGCCTTTCGGTAACCTCTAACAAGCTAGAAAAGGTTCTCATACTGAGCTAAAGCCAGAGCCATATAACCCCCAACAGTTGCACTGTAAATCCCGAAGGTTCTTGTACAGATAATTTCTTAAGTTGCTAATAAGTCATTTTTATCATTCGATGCATACATTAATTAAGTAACATGATCATGACTGCGAAAAGAAACTCGATTGCTATACTTGCCTTAAACTCAAGATCCTTCTTCTGTTGAATTATATACTTCCAAAGGTTGACTCTTGATCTCAATCTCTAGATCACGAACCTCTTCTTGATCACCAACGTATAACTCACCGACTGGACATACGATCACAGAACACCACACATGCATCCAAAAGCAATCATGCAAAAGCAAACATAGCCTATTATTAGAACAGTACATCAAACATAAGAAAACAAGGTAAAGAGTTTTGGAAACAAATCTACGTGCCACTACGGTCACACAGACGCGAAGATCACTCTAAACGGAGTTGAAACGAAAAAGATATGATCTAAACAAGATTAAAGACACTAATTACTAGATTAGATTTAACTCAAATTTTAATTACAGAAAATAGTACTGAAAGTTATATATTTAGAAAGAACTTTTCGAAACAAACCTAACGCAAGTTGAACGGATCAAAACGGAGTTAAAACGGAGATTTTATAGGCTTTTGAAATCTGATGGTAAAACTGTAAATAAATTGAATTTGATTTTGCAGATTTAAATAATTAAAACGAAAACGAATTTCGGTTGGACTGCGCCTCAATTAGAAGAAAGCGCAGGGGCTAGATTGAAAAGATTTCAAGACTCATTGAATAGGATTGACTGGACTGCGGGTTGAGATCTGAAGTTGTAAGGGCCTTTTTGCAAAGTAGCACCCGAAGGGGTATCGGCCTTTTTCTGTGCGTTGGATCTGAGATGGAGGGCGCAGATTAGATTGAGGAGGGTTCGGCGGCGCTGTCGCCGGAGCTGAGGCGGGCTCGGTGGCTTGCGGCGGCACCATCGCCGGAGACGGCGGCGCTTGCTCGGTGCAGGCTACAAGGCAGTAGAGACCTCAGAGCTAGTCTCAAACAGAAGGGAGATCAAGGGGAGCTTACCTAGGGCAGTGACAGGGATGAAGAGGCTCGGTGGTGGCGTGCGGCAAGATTTGGCGGCGGCGGCGGTTCTGCAAATCCGGCGAGAAATCAGAGCATGAATCAAAGGAAATAAGAGGGGAAGTTCTCGGGTGCTTTGGGAGATCGTTACAGAGCTCTGGGTACCTCGGTGGACGCTGGAACTCACGAATCGCTGAGCAGACGGCGGCGGGATCTCGGCTATGGCAGGGTGCGGTGCTGGGGTGAGCTAGGGCACGAGGACGAGAGCGAGTTGGTCAGGGAGAGGCGTCGGGCTCTTGGGAGCTTTATAGAAGGGCTCGGCTTGGAGGATAAGGCGAGCGAGAGGCGTGCGAGAGCCGGAGTCGGGCTCGGGGTCGAGTCCGGAGCGGAGACGAGGGGAGGAAGATGACTGGCGTGCGGATCCCATTCATCAGCGAGAGAGGGAGTGGGGACAGGTTGTCAGTGGAAGAAGGAGAAAATGCGGCGTCCGCGCGCTCGGTTCGTCGCTTGGCCGGCCTGGTTGCCGTGGGCTGCGTGCTTGCAAGAGAAGAAGGGGAGAGGGGGCGCGCGCCAGGCCTGCGGCGGGCTTGCTCAAAGGAGTGAGGGAGCGGCCAGCTGGCCGTTTCGGGCCGCGAGGGGGGAGTGATGAGAGGAGGGAGACAGGCCGAAAAAAGGAGATGGCGTGGGCCGAGCAGCCGACCAGGCCGAAGAGGAGAAGGGTGAGGGAAGGGAGAGGGAAATGCCTTTTTATTTTTCCTTTTGATTTCAAAAAAGTATTCTCAAATCCAATTTGAAATCCTCTTAAACTTTTGATTTGAAACTTTAGGAGAAACATCAAGTTTTGAAATTTTAAACTTTTCCAAACTTTTTGAAAACAAAAGGACTTTATTTTCAAAACCCTTTATAAGAAATACATTTTCAAAATTGTTTGCAAATCATTTTGAACTCAAATAGAATTTTAGCCAAAACCACATCACAAAACTCAAATGCTCCAACATGAATGCACAACATGTTTCTAAACCCTAGGATAAATTTTAATTTAGAGAGAAAATTTTTATTTCCCTATATTTTATGAGCACAAAAATTCATAATTAAAGCATTTAGCTCTAATTTAAGAAACACAGATTTCAGGGTGTGACAAATCTACCCCCCTTAAGAGAATCTCGTCCGAGATTCGAAAGATGGTGATCAAAGAGATATAGATATTCTGCTTTTGTTTGATCCTCCCTTTTACCATTACATCTTTATCTGTATGATCATTCCATTGCACTTTACAAACTTTAAGTACTTCATTAAAGCCATCGGTAATTTCTACGATCTTGTGTAGAAAATCTTCTCAAGCGTGATCATCTCTCATACTGAGCTTCTCTGCCTGTGTTTGTTCCTTTATATTGGTATCTGAAAACTCACAGTCCACTTTACTGTCCTCGATGGGTACCCCTTCTAATGGGTCATTCTCGTATTCCTCAGGTACAGGGTGAAAACCTTGATACTCAATTCTTTCACCTGTCGGTGTTGTTAGAAGCACCAAACCTTGGGCATACTTAACCACTCCTTTACAAGCAGATAACCAACCCTTTCCAAGGATAACATCCATTTCCATCAACTTCAAAAAGTAAGGTTCGCCTTAAAGTTTACTCCCTTTATGTCAAGGCTAACTTTTGGGCATATGCGGTTTGCTTTCATTTCGCCTCCTAGAGAGTTAACTATCACTGGTTTCCTCATTGGAAGCATAGCCATCCTATGTTCTTGTACATATAGGCTAGAGATGAACGAGTGTGAAGTTCTAGGATCAAACATCACAATGGCGGGAGCAGAGTTTACTTGAATGAAACCATACACGACTTCCTTAGCCCCACGTTTGTTAATCATATACACATGATTTAACATTCCTTGGATGTAGTTTCTTTTTTACTTTACTTCCTGGCTCCTGCTTCTCCTGTTCTTGTATTTGATGTGGTTCGTCGTCCTGACTTTTATTGCTCTCCATAAACTTCTTATGACAGTCGTTCTCATAGTGATTAACCTCATCACAATCGTTACAACCCTCACTAGTGGGAGTATTAATCTTCGTCAAGGTGTCACTAGGAGGTGACAGACATGGCTCTTGGGAATTGGAGTGAAGTACTTCATCATTGATTGCTGATACTGATGGAGTTCATGAGGAGGTTCAAGATTCCACTGATCACTTGATTCCTGGTACCATTGTTGGAATTCTGGTGCATGAGCGTAGGGGTGGCGTATGTTGCTACCTACAGATTGGCTTTCTCTTTTCCTTTTCTTCTCCTCCATCTCTCGACGCTTGTTCTCAATCACAATTGCTCTGTCCACCAATGTTTGATAGTTGGCATATTCAACCGTCATCAGTTGTAATTGCAGACCATCATTGAGTCCTTTCAGAAAGCGTTTCTGCTTCTTAGCATCACTATTCACTTCTTCCAGAGCATAGCGTGACAACTGGGTGAACATGTCATGATACTCACACACTGACATAAATCCTTGCTTCAAGTTGAGGAATTGCTCTTCCTTAATCGCCACTATTCCAGCTGGAACATGGTAAGATCTAAAAGCATTCTTGAATTCTTCCCAACCAATTTGATTCTTATTTGGATGTTCAAACTGGAACGATTCCCACCAATCTAATGCAGTTCCTTGAAGTTGGCCTGAAGCATAAAGCACCTTCTCATGGTCATCACACTATGTTATGTCAAGTTGTCGTTCCACAGCTCTAAGCCAGTCATCAGCTTCTATTGGGTTGCTAGTATGAGAGAATGTCGGTGGGTGTCCTTTCATAAATTCACCACGCTTGTCAATAGGTGGTTCTTGATACTGATTGTGTAACACATTTTGAGCAATGGTCTGAATAGTTGAGTCTGCATTATCAAAACTTGCTCTATAGCTGAAGGATTTGATGGCGGTGGATTAGAGTTGTGAGCATTTCCTGTAGCATCATCGTAGTCATTTCTCCTGGTAGCAACCATCTGTTTTTCAACATGTATGTGTTAGGATTCAGCTCTTCATAACACACTTAACCATAGCTTCATGAGATGACAAGACAGGTTGATATAGCAAGAGAGACAAGAGAAGACTCATCCATGACTGATTCTTCCGATTAAAACACTAGATGGTAAGAATCTTCATCTTGAAAACGGTTCAAAGTTAACTTCATCATAGCTACCCCCTTAAGAAAGGATCAACTAGGAGAAACAATAAAAGGATAGCATTCCACCTTTTTCTAGTCAAGCTAACTAGCATAAAGACCTTCTGACATCCCAGAGAAACTCATATGTAAAGGTAAGAACAACAATTCTGAAATTTCTCGCGAGTAGCAAAACAGCAGTGCAGTAAAACAGCCATAACTCGAGCTCTGCTTATCCAATGAAGTTGCAGTTTACCTTTCTGGAAAGCTTATGAAATCCTCTACAACCTTCATGTAGAACACTTTTCCAGATTCTGTAGTTAAGGTCGTCGAAAACAGCAGACAACAGTAACTGTTCCAGATTCCAGACAGCACAGATGCATCAACTTGTGAATTTCATAATTCCAAAATCATAACAGCTATCAGGGTGGTTCTTGCGCTCAGAGAAAGATCATGAAGTCTACTTGTGTCCAGAATTATTCCATGATTTTTGAACATCCATAAACAGAGAGATAAGCTGACAAAGACAGACTGCTCCGAAAAGACAGGATAGGGAAGACAAGAGAAGAGCAAAACCCCACTATCTATGCATGAACCTATCAACTAAACTAAATGAGATTGTGAGGAAACCCACAAAATCATTGCACTCATTACAAAGATGCAAACACCATCATCATAAGGACAAGCAACACATCACAGGTTCACAAGCCACACATGGGCCAAGGACTTGACTTAACTTTGTTACTAACGTTTCATTACATAAGGGCACAAGAACTACTAGCACATGATACATCTGCAAGAACATCAAGGGTAGCTTTTCTTGTACACTCTTCATCTATCAACTGCTATCAGGGACTTTCTTTGCATCAGACACTGACATCACTTGTTGGTGACTATCTGTAGTGACTGGTTTGTGGCTACTTCCTTGAGTCGGTTGTTGACCTTTTTGGGGCAGGATCTTACGTAGTGTCCTTCCTGTCGACAATGATAACATCTTCCTTTGGTTGGATCTGCTGCGGTAGAAGTGTTGTTTGATGTGCTGCCATCTTGCTGACTCAGAGGATCGACTTTTACCAGTTTATTCTGCTTCTTACTTCGCTTCCGTGGTTGGAATTCTTTGTAGGTGATTGTCCATCCATCTATGCAAACCTCATGTGGAAAGTTCTTAACTGGAGGAGCTTCTAGATGCTGCTGATCTAGGCTGGTCTGAACAAGGTTGAAACTGGATGTGATACTGGGGTAAAACTCAACTGTTGGTGACGTATCAACGGTGGCTCGAATGAATTTGCTTTCCTCTTCTTATCTTCCTTGACTACATCACTTGGGTTCGCCTTGGCCTCATCCATGGTTGACTTCTCTTGAAGACAAGAATTCTCATAATGCTTGCAACATAGACATCGATCCTGGACCTCTTGAATCTTATTGCCGCTATCTTCCAACAGACCTGTTTTCACATTCATTGGGTAATAACGGCATACCTCGATATTCAATCCTTTCGCCTGATGGTGTTCTTAAAACACTGAACGTCGGGAATAATTGACCTCACTTTTATGACCCTTTAACCATCCTTGTCCAAGGATAACATCGATTCCGGAGAGTTCCAAACATTCAGCTTCACTATGAATTCACTCTCCTTTATCTGGACTCTAACATCTCGACATACACGGTTTGTCTCAACTTCTCCAGTTGGTGTACGAACTACTATGAGCTTCTTTGTTGGCCATTCCCTTATCTTCAGGCGAGCTACAAATTGACAGAGAGAACGAGTGCGAGGAACTAGGGTCAAAAAGAACCATGGCAGTTACCGAATTGACTGGGATCATGCCATACACAGCTTTCTTTGCTCCATGAATAGTGGTCATATCCACATGCTCAACTTTCCATAAATGTAATCTTGCTCCACTTCAACACCTGGTAACTGTTCTTTATTTTGGCTTCCTTCCATGTTGGTTGGTCCGTGTGTTGCGTTTTGCTGTTGCGTCATTCTTCCCAGGTCTAGACTTTGCATAGCGATCAGCTTCCGTTTGTTAACTGCGGTCAGAGACGACATAGCTTGGTCAACGATCCGTCTACTTAGAAAGGAGAGCTTTCAAAAGCAATTCAAGGCAAGGAGTGAAGGTGAGAGCAAAATTTAAAATTTGAGCAACAAGGAGGAGATAAATAACAAGGGTAGAAGATACAATAGGGAGAAAGATATCAAGGTTGATAGAACAAGAGTTCTATAGCAATTTTCAAAACTTTAAAACGACCAGTTTCTAACTAGGCTTGCGTCCTACAGTCAGCATTGCTCTGATACCACTTTGTCACACCCGGTTTTAAGAACAAAACCAGGTATACACCATATGTGAGCCCAGGAAGTCAAATCTCACATATAGCCACAAATAAAGGGTAATATCGAAAGACAATGCTCTTAAATAACGTATATAAAACAAAAGAACAAAACCTTAAAGAGCAGACAGCGGAAAGACACTCCGATCTTCAGAGGGAGACACCAACTTCACAGGGACAACTGACTGGTTGACCACAAGCCTAAGCTTCTCCAAAGCTTAACTCTCTAAGGTGTGGGGAAAAGCAAGAGTGAGTCCATGTCGAACTCCACAAGTATAGCAACAAGTGATATAGATCCCAAATTTCATGATCAATGTAACATAAATAATGAATAGCATAAAATGGTAAATAATGAACATGTTAACCAACATAAGTCATATATGTAAAAGTCTTCAAGGCCGCTCGTGTCCTTGAGCAAGGCTGATATATCAGTTTAATAAACTTTGCGCAAAGGTGTACACTTTCACTGCGAGACGTGAATTGCCCTTTCGCCCGAGGGAGCCAGCCTCTTAACCCACTTCCAAGGAAGGTCGGCAGGGTTCACGATGAAGCCTTTCAAAGGTTCGTCTAACAAGTTAGGGCCGCTAGGTTTCCCCATCAATAAGCATGAATCTCCCCTACAAGCGGTGACTAACAAAAGACAAAATGCACCAACTTGGTCGGCCAAGACCATACAGATCGGAGCCCCTCTTGCGCCTTTCGGTAACCTCTAACAAGCTAGAAAAGGTTCTCATACTGAGCTAAAGCCAGAGCCATATAACCCCCAACAGTTGCACTGTAAATCCCGAAGGTTCTTGTACAGATAATTTCTTAAGTTGCTAATAAGTCATTTTTATCATTCGATGCATACATTAATTAAGTAACATGATCATGACTGCGAAAAGAAACTCGATTGCTATACTTGCCTTAAACTCAAGATCCTTCTTCTGTTGAATTATATACTTCCAAAGGTTGACTCTTGATCTCAATCTCTAGATCACGAACCTCTTCTTGATCACCAACGTATAACTCACCGACTGGACATACGATCACAGAACACCACACATGCATCCAAAAGCAATCATGCAAAAGCAAACATAGCCTATTATTAGAACAGTACATCAAACATAAGAAAACAAGGTAAAGAGTTTTGGAAACAAATCTACGTGCCACTACGGTCACACAGACGCGAAGATCACTCTAAACGGAGTTGAAACGAAAAAGATATGATCTAAACAAGATTAAAGACACTAATTACTAGATTAGATTTAACTCAAATTTTAATTACAGAAAATAGTACTGAAAGTTATATATTTAGAAAGAACTTTTCGAAACAAACCTAACGCAAGTTGAACGGATCAAAACGGAGTTAAAACGGAGATTTTTATAGGCTTTTGAAATCTGATGGTAAAACTGTAAATAAATTGAATTTGATTTTGCAGATTTAAATAATTAAAACGAAAACGAATTTCGGTTGGACTGCGCCTCAATTAGAAGAAAGCGCAGGGGCTAGATTGAAAAGATTTCAAGACTCATTGAATAGGATTGACTGGACTGCGGGTTGAGATCTGAAAGTTGTAAGGGCCTTTTTGCAAAGTAGCACCCGAAGGGGTATCGGCCTTTTCTGTGCGTTGGATCTGAGATGGAGGGCGCAGATTAGATTGAGGAGGGTTCGGCGGCGCTGTCGCCGGAGCTGAGGCGGGCTCGGTGGCTTGCGGCGGCACCATCGCCGGAGACGGCGGCGCTTGCTCGGTGCAGGGCTACAAGGCAGTAGAGACCTCAGAGCTAGTCTCAAACAGAAGGGGAGATCAAGGGGAGCTTACCTAGGGCAGTGACAGGGATGAAGAGGGCTCGGTGGTGGCGTGCGGCAAGATTTGGCGGCGGCGGCGGTTCTGCAAATCCGGCGAGAAATCAGAGCATGAATCAAAAGGAGAATAAGAGGGGAAAGTTCTCGGGTGGCTTTGGGAGATCGTTACAGAGCTCTGGGTACCTCCGGTGGACGCTGGAACTCACCGAATCGCTGAGCAGACGGCGGCGGGATCTCGGCTATGGCGGGGTGCGGTGCTGGGGTGAGCTAGGGCACGAGGACGAGAGCGAGTTGGTCAGGGAGAGGCGTCGGGCTCTTGGGAGCTTTATAGAAGGGCTCGGCTTGGAGGATAGGCGAGCGAGAGAGGGCGTGCGAGAGCCGGAGTCGGGCTCGGGGTCGAGTCCGGAGCGGAGACGAGAGGAGGGGAGGAAGATGACTGGCGTGCGGATCCCATTCATCAGCGAGAGAGGGAGTGGGGACAGGTTGTCAGTGGAAGAAGGAGAAAATGCGGCGTCCGCGCGGCTCGGTTCGTCGCTTGGCCGGCCTGGTTGCCGTGGGCTGCGTGCTTGCAAGAGAGAAGGGGAGAGGGGGCGCGCGCGCAGGCCTGCGGCTGGGCTTGCTCAAAGGAGTGAGGGAGCGGCTAGCTGGGCCATTTCGGGCCGCGAGGGAGGGAGTGATGAGAGGAGGGAGACAGGCCGAAAAAAGGAGATGGCGTGGGCCGGAGCAGGCCGACCAGGCCGAAAGAGGAGAAGGGTGAGGGAAGAGAGGGAAATGCCTTTTTATTTTTCCTTTTGATTTCAAAAAAAGTATTCTCAAATCCAATTTGAAATCCTCTCAAACTTTTGATTTGAAACTTTAGGAGAAACATCAAGTTTTGAAATTTTAAACTTTTCCAAACTTTTTGAAAAACAAAAGGACTTTATTTTCAAAACCCTTTTATAAGAAATACATTTTCAAAATTGTTTGCAAATCATTTTGAACTCAAATAGAATTTTAGCCAAAACCACACATCACAAAAACTCAAATGCTCCAACATGAATGCACAAACATGTTTCTAAACCCTAGGATAAATTTTAATTTAGAGAGAAAATTTTTATTTCCCTATATTTTATGAGCACAAAAATTCATAATTAAAGCATTTTAGCTCTAATTTAAGAAACACAGATTTCAGGGTGTGACAAGTCATGAGTAAAAATAGTTATCGGCTCTATTAGATTTGGCAGATCTAATAGATTCATCAAGTTATCATGTGTTATATGTTTTATTTATTTAATTCTTGTAACACTCTTTTGGCCAATCTAGATTGATCTTTTTTCGGCCTTGTTTTCACAAGTTTGCTTGTGCTTTTGCTAATCATAATATCATGGTGGCCGGATCAAAGTTCAATCCAGGTTGTTACATGTCGCGGGTTCACGCATGTCATCTACGATTAGGCTCTGATAAAACTAGGTATCGTGCGCCAGATGCAGGTTTTAGATTAGTTTAACCGTGCTTGCTTGTTTGTTCCTTCTTCATGGACCCCAATTCGGCTGTTTTTGCCGATTTTTGTTATGCTTACACGAGTAATGAGCTTTTATAGATCTATTCAAATATATGCATGCTTTTAGCTTGTTATAATTAGATTGTATCATGCGGTGGATTAATCTAATTATAAGAAGTGGCGTAGATTCATAGCAAGTGGTATCATGCGGTGGATTAGCTTTGCTTGAGTTTATACCTGACGGGTTTATGAAGACTAAACGTGCGACAGATTAGTTGGATTGGCCTATGCATGTGTTATTTGAGTAGATCTATTTTGGCAAGTTACCTGTTTATAACTTCTCTAATCTGTTCGAGCATGTCTTTTCTTACATGTATTCGGCAGTTAATATGCTTTAAGTACTTTGTTTTCATACTTGCCGAATGATTTTACAAACATGTTCTGACAGACAGCTTCTATAGCTGTGTGCCATCGTGATTGGCTTTTAAAGCCGTACATATGGAACTGTCTGGTCTCACCCGGCACGTTCCAGAGGTATTCTCGCGTTTTTATCCCTTGTTGGTTTTCAGGTCAAACCGACTGGCACGTCTCCGGAATCAACACACTCCGGGCACCCGATTGAAGCCAGCTTTTCGGCTTGCTGTGTGCTTGGCGCGAGGTGTCACATTTTGCGTCAACACACTTTTTGGCACGCCCGGGGGACCACAATTCCTGTTTGATTGTCAAAGCCGATTCAACGTGTACGCACGGGATAGCTGCTGATCAACTAAATGTACATGGCATCTACGAAGACGCAGATAGCATGCATGGGTGGATTTGCTCCGTGCAGGGACATAGAAACCAATTAAAGAAGCTAATGAACTTCTCCTAAAGATAGAATTGGCTGATATGGTTTCTCCTAAAAATAAAATGGCTTCAAATACATCATGCATGAATGTATCGGTCTCCAAATATATCATGGCACGGCATGCACATGATGAGATAAATAAAAGGAAGATTTCCATGGAGATGTTCGAAGAGATAAAGTCCAAACTCAGATTTACTTGCATGCTGCTATAAATAGCCGATTGAGTATCAAGGGGTCATGCCGAGGGAAGTTGGTCGATATCTAATTATCTGCATGTCATCTTTAGAATCGGATATTCAGGAAAGGAATCGATGGATACAACAACACGAGAAAATATACTAATTGGCCAATATGCATACAGGAATCGGCTGGAGTTATCATCGTGCACACATCCACGCACCGCTGAGCTCGTATTCATCCTCTACGGCACACTCAGCCTCATAAAAAATGACATTCTTCGAAGCTACCGTGAGTTACCTGATAGCATGCTTACCTAAAGCATTCCAGTTCCTCAACAAGAAGAAAGTCAAAGGCATACTAAGCAAAAGCCGATAAGACAGAACCTTGGCTCCTATTGATATAACTTTACCTTTCCCTGAGTAACGCAAAAAGCTCAGTCTGGTGATAAGGTTATGAAAGGCTACATCAGAAGCACAAAGGACGTTAGCAACCGGACGACCGATAGAAGACCATCGGCTAAAACGTTTTCAGCACACTTCATATTGAAAGAGATACCTTTGCTGATGGCCTTGAATAAAGTGGTGCCAACAAGACACATGCAACGGTGACAAGTTCACTTATAGTCAGAACAACTACAAGATCTGAAGCAGCCAGTCATTTGTAGAAGAAGGATTGATGTTTATGATTGGCTTCAAATATTTTCAACCCGTATTTGGCGAAGACGTCTCGGATGAGAGAAAGGAGGACACCAGTGAATCATCGATTACGCCGCTGTAACTACGTGTCGGGGGCCTGAGATCAACACGCACACATCGTATAGCATCGAGCGATCCATCGTGAAGAAGGACAAAACGAATGGCTGCTTCATCTTCAACGGTGGTTTGTGTAATTTTACCCTCGCTTCTCTAATAGTTTCAGAGCTTAAAATTAAAATCATTAAAAAGCGAAACCTCTCATATTGCGTCTCCACACAAAAAAAAAGAAAAGAAAAAACTAAAAAATTCCACTCTATGAATATGTGATATAAATATTTTGGGTTATCCATTGTTGAAATGATAAATAGATGCTCTGTTTTATGTTTCACCTGTGTCTGGTTTATAGCTTTGATTTCTTTAAGATTTGGGTCTAGTGGTTATTATATTTATCTTGAAGTCTTTGAAATTTGTGGGTTGCATAGAATTTGAACTTTGTCTGAAAGTAGTTGTGGGATATGAATAGAAGTAGAATTTGCTATGACATTATTCTCAAAGATACTTGAAATTCGGAGATTTGATGAAATAATAAAATTTACTTAATGTCATATTGAGCACTGTCAAATCATTGTGACTACTAGTTGAGATTATAGTCATATTCTCAAGATCAAGATTCACGTACACGTTATAAACGAATAAGTGTTTTGCATGTGCATTCTCTCTTTGATTAAAAATATGAGGCTATTCTATAAATCTCAGAAATAAAAACGACGGACACGTGTCCGCCAGAATTGAGAAAGAAAAAAGGTCAAGTGACCGCCCAAATAAAAATATGAAAAGGAAAAGGTCAAGTGACCGCCAAATAAAATAAAAGATGGCCAAAGGCCCAGTAGCCTCATAATTTAAAAGGTAGGGAGAATGACATATGCAAAAGAAAAAGTAATAAAAATATTCACTTGCACTTCTTGATCTAGGTTTATGGCTTGTATCTCCTTATGGTCGAGTCTTTGACTTTGCAATATTATGTGATACAATTTATATAAAGATAATGATAAAACTACGGATGAAAAGGTATCAAGGGGTAAAAGATAAGCATTTCTGTAGCTATTCTGTTTGCAATCGCTTGGGGACTCAATGAGATTTAAAGCCCCATAATTAAAGAGATGGATGGATGAGTAAGGTACCATTTTATTCAAGTTTAAAAGAAATCTTAGTTATAAAATATGATACTTTTGAGATGTAGTCGGCATTGCAGCATCTTCTGATCATAAAATGGAAGAACTATAATATTTATACACATATGCATTTGTAACTAACTTGTTTCCACATGTATTGGAGAATTATTGTTTTACAGGCAAGATTGTGGAAACATGGTGAGAAAATGTTATTGCTATCAGTGGATTTCTTGGCTTTTTGAAGAAGACCAACAAAGATCAAATAATTCGAAGCATGACAATTCATACTCCGAACTAGGGGGGCCTGTGTTAACACTGGATTTTGGTCAACATTGAGAAGATGACAGGTGGACCCAACGAGCAGTGAGAAGAGCATTCAGTAGACGACCAAGCGGTCAGTTACTCCATTCAGGAAATAGATATGGCAAGAGAAACCGATCACGAGGATAATCGACCATGACCATGACAGATTAAACGAGTATTCAAGAAGCAGAGGTTTCCGATCTCATTGGCCAGAAGTTGGATTTGGTGACGTTGTGATGTGGCAAGCATGCAAAGAAGGCAATATATATAAAGCATGCACATCTCGACGTCCACTTCTATATTTAGCATGAATGGCTTCACGATGAAGGAAAGGCTAGAAGACGACATGCATGTCCAGTGTGCGGAGATGGGCGTATAAGGCATTCGGCAAGTATCCATGCGGTCGGCTAGTTTCCAAGGATTCGGCAACTGCTCATGCGGTCGGCTATTCTGAGAAAATGGAGTTTCCATTGAAACGACGGAAGCAAGAGCTGATCGGGCAACAAAATTGCGACAATTAAGGCAATGAAGATTCTGAGGAGTTGAAGGCCAAGAATATTGTATTTTCCTTTAATATTTCATAGTCGTGTCCTCTTAGGACTTGTATCGCGTTCAGGGTATAAATAAACCCTTGGCTATTGTAAAAAGTGTTCACAACCACATCAATATAAACCGGCCCGTGCCGTCTTCGAGTCCTTAGTCGTGTCGTCGAGTTCTTCGAGAGGAATCATCGATCCGTCGACCTCCGTAAGTACCGACAACCTTGCTATCATGTCTAGTATCATGCGGTGGATTTAGATATGATGCAAGTAGTCTCGTATGTTAAGCTTAGTATCATGCGGCGGATTTAAGCTTATGACGGGAAGTTTTTGCTTGTGCCTTGTATCGTGCGGCGGATTGAGTCATGAGTAAAAATAGTTATCGGCTCTATTAAATTTGGCAGATCTAATAGATTCATCAAGTTATCATGTGTTATATGTTTTATTTATTTAATTCTTGTAACACTCTTTTGCCCAATCTAGATTGATCTTTTTTCGGCCTTGTTTCATAAGTTTGCTTGTGCTTTTACTAATCATAATATCATGGTGGCTAGATCAAAGTTCAATCCAGGTTGTTACATGTCGCGGGTTCACGCATGTCATCTACGATTAGGCTCTGATAAAACTAGGTATCGTGCGACAGATGCAGGTTTTAGATTAGTTTAACCGTGCTTGCTTGTTTGTTCCTTCTTCATGGACCCCAATTCGGCTATTTTGCCGATTTTGGTTATGCTTACACGAGTAATGAGCTTTTATAGATCTATTCAAATATATGCATGTTTTTAGCTTGTTATAATTAGATTGTATC
Source organism: Coix lacryma-jobi var. lacryma-jobi (assembly GCA_009763385.1). Classification (NCBI taxonomy): domain Eukaryota; kingdom Viridiplantae; phylum Streptophyta; class Magnoliopsida; order Poales; family Poaceae; genus Coix; species Coix lacryma-jobi. Next base: position 115,420,036 of record CM019823.1, read on the forward strand.
ATGCGGTGGATTAATCTAATTATAAGAAGTGGCGTAGATTCATAGCAAGTGGTATCATGCGGTGAATTAGCTTTGCTTGAGTTTATACCTGACGGGTTTATGAAGACTAAACGTGCGGCAGATTAGTTGGATTGGCCTATGCATGTGTTATTTGAGTAGATCTATTTTGGCAAGTTACCTGTTTATAACTTCTCTAATCTGTTCGAGCATGTCTTTTCTTACATGTATATTCGGCAGTTAATATGCTTTACGTACTCTGTTTTCATACCTGCCGAATGATTTTACAAACATGTTCTGACAGATAGCTTCTATAGCTGTGTGCCATCGTGATTGGCTTTAAAGCCGTACATATGGAACTGTCTGGTCTCACCCGACACGTTCCAGAGGTATTCTCACGTTTTTATCCCTTGTTGGTTTTCAGATCAAACTGACTGGCACGTCTCCGGAATCAACACACTCCGGGCACCCGATTGAAGCCAGCTTTTCGGCTTGCTGTGTGCTTGGCGCGAGGTGTCACATTTTGCGTCAACACTATGTTCGCTCGTTTCCAAACGATTGTGAACAAGATGCGTGCCAGTCGAGCCAACCTACCTTATGATGATCATGAGAGGGCTCTCAAGTTGCTATATGCCCTAAATCGGAAGGTATGGGAGGTGAAGGTGTCGACTATCATTGAGTCGCCAAGCTATGACACTCTCATCGTGGACGAGCTTTTCAGCAAGCTCAAGTCCACCGAGATCGATCACCTGACTCAGGCCAAGCTGAAGAACCCATCTTCACATACCATGGCTTTGGTCTCAGGAAGGGGTGGATCGACTCTTTCCGCTGACACTTCACCTTCTTCGTTTGCTTTGTCTTCTCTACTTACAGTGACAGAGGAGCAGGTGGAGGTGTTAGGCGATGACGAGCTCACCCTCATCATCAGCTTGTTCTCGCGGTTTCACAACAACCGCTTGAATTGCCGGCATGGTGGCGCACGTGAGGGCTGCTACAGGGTGTGGCGACCTCGATCACTTCATCGCGAGCTGCCCCAAGCGCGACAAGGGCTTCCCCGATAAGAACAACAACCCCAGGCGCAAGGACAAGCGCGTGTACAATGACGGGAAGAAGAAGACAAAGGGCGGCTACCGCAAGAAGGATCTCGAGAAGGCGTATGACGCGGCCAAGCGTGCCTTCATCGCCTCCCTCAGTGACGTCGAGAGAAGCTCCAATGGCAACTCCAGTGTTGACGATTCCAAGCACAAGACGGAGGAAACGCTTCAACGGACTCTGCTTCTTCGGGAGCTCCACCGACGGCTTCTGCACCATGGCCCTGGACGAGGAGGACCGCAAGTGCCAGGACAAGAACGCCGCCGCCACTGCCGCCGACGTATCTTCTGAGGTATCGACTTCTTCCACTGTCGACCGTCTTTCTGTTGAGCTAGATTCCATGGCCGCAATAGTTCTCGCTCAGGACAAACAACATAAGCGTGCCGCTAGAGAGGACAATGAGTTTAAGGCTAAGCTAGGCGAGGCGCTTATGGAGCTTGAGTTCACTAGGTCCGAGGTGAAGGTGACCGATGAAGAGGAGTGTGAGGAGTGCACGATGCACATGACAAACTTTGCCACCCTGCAAACCAAGTATGCCTCCTTGATAGGAGTGTATGATGAATTAAAGAGTAGGCTAGACTTGGTGGGTGATCGCAAAGAGTGTCCCTCTTTGAAGAAGGAGCTGAATGAGGTGAAGGCGAGGCCTTCTTTGTTGGGTGCATGCAAGTCTTGTCCAGGCTTGCAAACTGAGTTAGCAGAAGTTAGTGCCAAGCTTGCTGAAGCCTTGAAGGCCAGCTTAGTTAGCACCGTTTGCACTCAGTGTGAGCGATGCGTGGGGATGGAGCTGGAGATTGCCAACTATCGGCATGGCAGGATGCAAACCGAGGAGGAAAACACATACCTTCGGTCCATCCTGAGTTGGGTGTCATGCAGTGAGCCACAGTTGGGCATGATGATCAGTTAGTTCAAGAGGGGAACTGGCGGTCCGGGAGTAGGCTTTGCTTCAGGTGGGAAGGGCGCTAGTGCTTTTGGCAAGATCAGTGAGTTTAGCGGAGTGAACCCGAGTGAGAAACCATCCGCTAGCCCTTAGCTTACCAAGACCACCCCACCTGAGCCTCCCAAGACTATCACCAAGGATGGCATCCTTGATGAACCTCCCAAGGCTCCACCTCGCAAGCAAGTGTGGGTTCCCAAACCTAACCATTTTAGGAACACACTTGACACCCTTCCTGACGTCTCTAGTGATCCCCTTTCGAGAGGCAAGCAGCTGGCTAGAGTGCGCAACCCCCGCAACCAAACAACCAACAACCCAAGAGAGTGGTGAGGTTTGAGTGCGAGTATGCCACCGTGAGGGTCACCTAGCCGAGTTTTGCTTTCGGAGGAAGAGAGACGCTAGGAGGGAGTTGGAGCTGAACAACCAGGCCAGGCACCACCCTTTCCATGGTGTGCAAGGTCAGGGTGTTCAGAGGAAAAGGGCTAGGCCTGGAGGTGCACCCCCTCAGGTAGCTAGGCCCCATACAGTTAGACCACGGGGTGGTGGTCGTGCCCGTCGCGGTTCTGGTCGTCCTTAATACGATCGTGAGCCAGGTGTAAGAGGCTTTGCTGCACCGTCCCATAGCGGACCACCTTTTCAGCATGGTGGTGATCGCTATCCTCAGATGGGACGAGGAGATGAGTTTGGAGTTTTTCCGTTCCATAGCGGACCACCTTTTCAGTTTGGTGGTGATCGCTATCCACTCATGGGACGAGGTCAGTTTGGTGTTCCTTCTAACACCTTTTCTGGGCCTATGACATAGCACTGGTATCCTTCTCAGTATACAACCCCAGTGTTGTGCCATACGCTCATTTCCTGCCCTTCTATTGATGCAGGAACTTCGGTTGGAGAACATGTGGCTCATGGATTCCGGGTGTTCGCGCCACATGACCGGAAGCAATGAATGGTTCTCCAGCCTGAACCTCGTACCCCATAAGGAGTACATCACATTCGGGGATAGTGGTAGAGGTAAGGTTATTTCTCGTAGGTCGATTCGACTTAACGAGAACTTTGTTCTCAAGGATGTTGCGTTGGTTTTGAATTTGCACTTCAATTTGCTTCTGTTTCACAACTTCTTGAGGACGGATTTGAGGTGCGCTTTAAGACTGGCATGTGTAGAGTTTTGGATTCTCGGGGCGATCTTGTTTGTTGGATCGTCCCATTTGGTCGTGTCTTCCGAGCCAATTTTTCTCGTTCTTTTGGCTCTTCTAGATGTTTGGTGGCTGGTCCTTCTTCTGATTTGTGGAAGTGGCATAGTAGACTTGGTCATTTGAGTTTTGACTTGCTTGCAAGGCTTAGCTCACTTGGCCTAATCCAAGGATTGCCCAAGCTTAAGTTTCAGAAGGACCTTGTTTGTCACCCTTGTCGTCACGGAAGGTGGTAGTTGCTTCTCACCCACCTGTGAATCAGGGGATGACCAAGCGACCCAGCGAGCTTTTACATATGGACATTGTTGGTCCAGCTCGGGTCTACTCAGCGGGTGGGAAGTGGTACGTTCTAGTGATCATGGATGATTTTTTGAGGTATTCTTGGGTGTTCTTCATGGAGGGTAAGGACGAGGCCTTTTCTTTTGCTTGAGATTTGATTTTGAGGTTGAAAACTGAGTTCCCCCTGATACTATTAGAGCTATTCGTAGCGATAATGGTACCGAGTTGATAACTCCTAGTTTGCCTCTTTCTGTTCTTCACGTGAACTTGAGCATCAGTTTTCCTCTCCTTATGTCCCCCAGCAGAACGACGTTATTGAACGCAAGAACCGGACCATTGTTGAGATGGCTAGGAGATGCTCGATGAGCATAGGACTCCTAGGCGTTTTTGGGCCGAGGCGATCAACACCGCTTGCCAAGTCTCGAATCACATCTTTCTTCATGTTTTCATGAAAAAGACCTCTTATGAGTTGCGATTTGGGCGGGTACCCATGGTATCTCTGAAGGACCGAGAATGCAATAGCAAGGCGACCAGAGGGGGGGGGGGGGTGAATGGGAGCTCAAAAATTTCTCTCGAAACTTTGGCCTTTTGTTCCCAAAATCAACCCAAGAGCTTCAATCGAAACCATGATGCTCACGGCCCTTGGAAGAGGGTGGATGATCCCTAGGATCACAGCGGAGCACCACAAAGCGATAGGAAACCAAACGACAAAAAGCACCGGAACAAGTTCAACCCTCAATAACCAAGTCTCGAACGTAGATAGACGGCTACGTCGAGAAATCCCCAAACATCTATGCTAACAAGTAGCAAAGGTGCCTGGAGAGGTTCCTTGGTTAACTCTAGGGCCAACCGAGAAGTCCAGAAACCAAGCGAAGAAGCCGGGAGAGCAAACGCACTAAACCGAAGGCTTCAGCCAAATCCCGGACTGTCCGGCCCTGGGGTCCCGGACTGTCCGCACCAGGACGGACTGTCCGCCGGCAGAAGACGCAAAACAACAGTGTTGCTGAAGTTCCCTGGACTGATCCTGGACTGTCCGTGACTCACAACTGCGGACTGTCCGCCGGTCACAAAAAGTCAACTTGGCCGAAGAACACAGCCACTGACTCGGCTGATCCCCGATGCCCGGACTGTCCGCCGGTTAGGTGACGAACTGTCCGCGGCTGTCCAGTGAGGGCGATTTTGATCGCCCTTCACCCAAATCACTCCCAAATCGATTGAAACCAAAATCCCTTGATCTCAAACTTGGAGAGGATGATCACGAGGTAGTTAGGAGACTATCCTCAAGAAATCATCCGCTCAAATCAACTCAATCAATGAGAAATCGAAGGGGAAGGTGTATGAATGAAAAAGCGCCACAAAAACGAAATCAACCTGATCTACTTGATCGTGAGAAGTTAGATGAATTCCTTCGGTGGAAATGATCTCCTCACTATAAAGAACAAGTTGATTCAAACGGATTTTGCAAAGACGCAGTAGAGGGAGATCGAGTGACGAGAAAATCGCGGAGAAATGAAGAACGCAAAGAACACGAACAAAACGCAAATGAAGTCATCGATCTGCAACCGTGTAGCTACCACACACTACAACAGTGAGATTACGGTCTCACTTCCTCAAAATCTCCAGTACACAGAGGTATGGTTCTCTGCGGATCTCAGCTAGCTACAGCAGGGGACTGGGAGAGCAGGAAACCCTAGAAGCAAAGAGCAAATGACTGAGATAAAATGGGAGGAGGGTGTCTCCCTCTACTTATCCTAATTCTAATTCCTAGTCTACCCCTCTCTAATTATAGAGCGAACCAGCTAAACCCTAGGGTTATTCTGGACCAACTCAAGGATGCTGGTGATCCGACGACCACGCCCGCACAACTGGTAGCGTTGCCTCGACGCAACCTCATCGATTGCCGCCACGTGCCGCCACCGCTCCGCTCGTCCTTTTCCCGGACATCGCCCCCGGTTTTGAGGCCCAAACCGGGAAACCAGCCTTCACGACCAACCCTCGGTTTTGAGGCCCAAACCGGGAAACCAGCCGTCCATCGCCTGAGTTTTGTGGCCCAAACTCAGAAACCCCAGCAGCACCCAGGTTTTGAGGCCCAAACGTGGAAACCGTCCTCAGCCCGAGTTTTGTGGCCCAAACTCGGAAACCATCAGCGCCCAGGTTTTGAGGCCCAAACCTGGAAACCGTCCACTCGGTGGTTTTTCTGTGGCTCAACCACCAAACCGAGCCGTAGAGGGGATGCACCGCCCGTGCACCCGTCCACACGACACGTGTCCCAGGTCCTCGACCCAGGCAACACCGTGCCCGCAAGTCTTCGCTCGTCGTTGTCCCAGGTGTCAGCCACCACAGCTGATCCTCGGGCTACCGGTCTCTCAGTCCATGCCTCACGTCCGCCCTTCGCCACTCTCGGTCCGTCGGCACGGCACGTCTCTACTTGACCTTTACCTTGCCTCTGATCACTGTATCCGTGCTCAACACCTGCCCAACACAAGCTAAAGAACATGCGCATTATCCCAGTTGACAATCACTCATCACTTAGAGACTCGACATACACCCATGTATCCACAATCTCCCCCTTGATGAGTGCATTGTCAACTACCAATACAAATCATAATGGAAACAGAAGAAGGAAGGAAGAAGAAAGAGAGAACTCAACCAAATGACCCAAAAGCATGTCAAAGCCAAAGAAGGTCAAGTGGAAAGAGCAACACAACTAGGTTCCCAAAGACATGGGCAACGGCTCGATGCAACCAAGCAAAGCAAAGCTAGCCCATGTATCCGCAATCTCATTTTAGGGTGTTTGGGTGCAAGTGCTTTATCCTGCTGATGGTGTGTTTCTGGGTTATGCGTTGCATTCTCGCGCTTATCGAATTCGTAACCTTGAGACTAACCGGATAGTGGCGATCTGTGAGGTCACATTCGATGAGACTATGCCTTGTATTTCTTCTATTTTTGATGTTCTAGGAGATCAGGAGCTTGGAGAGACGATCTTTGTGGAGGAGGAGCAGAAAGATGCCGATTGAGGTGATCTCGAGCCAACTCCACTGGCTGCCCCTGTCGACCCTGCGATGACGACTTCGGCTCAAGGACCCGATCCCACTACTTCCACATCTTGGGGTCCTCTTGAGCCACCTCTCCAGCGAGCACCGGCTGCACCTGAGGGAGCGACAGCATCGGGCGAGGGGGAGGCGACTTCAGCGAGGCAGGTGCCCCGGAGTGTTCAGCAGATACACCCTCCACATCAGATGATCGGCGATATAGACCAACGAGTCACGCGGTCAAGAGCGTATGAGATCTCTCACTTTGCTCATTCTGCATTTGTTGCTTCTTTTGAGCCCAAGGATGTTGGACATGCTATTTCTGATCCTAATTGGGTGCCATGCATGAGGAGTTAGAGAACTTTGAGAGAAACCAAGTCTGGACCCTAGTTCCACCTCCACCAGAATGCCACCCTATAGGTACGAAATGGGTTTTCAAGAACAAACAGGGTGAGGATGTGATGGTAGTGAGGAACAAGGCTAGGTTAGTAGCCCAGGGTTTTTGCCAGAAAGTGGGGATAGACTATGAGGAGACCTTTGCCCCTGTAGCTCATTTAGAAGCCATTAGGATCCTTCTAGCTTTTGCTGCTTCGAAGGGTTTAAACTTTACCAAATGGACGTCAAGAGAGCTTTTCTAAACGGGTATATAGAGGAAGAGGTTTATGTGAGACAACCCCTGGGTTTCGAGAGTCCCAAGTTTCCAAACCATGTGTTCAAACTATCAAAAGCTTTATATGGTTTGAAACAAGCCCCGCGAGCATGGTATGAGCGTTTGAAAACTTTTCTGCTTTCCAAGGTTTTAAAATGGGACGAGTAAGACTCTGTTTCTCCTCAAGCAAGACAATGACACCATTTTGGTTCAGATTTACGTGGATGATATCATCTTTGGTGGCTCCTCTCACGCACTTGTTGCCAAGTTTGCAGATGTTATGAGCAGGGAGTTTGAGATGAGCATGATGGGTACTCTTCTTCTTCGACCTTTTGCTTTGTGGTTACTCCGATGCGAATTTTGCCAATTGTCGGCTTGAGCGCAAGTCCACTTTTGGGACTTGACAGTTTCTTGGCTCTTCGCTTGTTTCCTGGTCTTCTCGCAAGCAATCTAGCACCGAGACTGAGTATGTCGCTACCACCCCTTGTGCTTCACAGCTTTTGTGGATGGTTGCTACTTTGCATGATTTTGGTCTTGATTTCAGTCGGGTCCCTTTGCTTTGTGATAGCACGAGTGCCATTAGTGTAGCAAAGAACCCTGTTCTTCACTCCAAGACCAAACACATCGATGTTTGCATTCACTTTCTTCGTGATCACTACGAGAAAGGCGACATTGACCTTAGGCATGTAGACATCCACAACCAGCTTGCGGATATCTTTACCAAGCCCTTGGATCTCTCAACTTTTGCTAGGTTGAGGAGAGTTTGGTGTGTGTTTCCCCTTTTAGATGGGGGAAGCATTTTGCTTGTTGTATCATAGATTCACTTCTCTGATACCCTTTTTGTTTTTGTGGTTGGGGCTTAGTTTTGTCTTTGCTCCGATGTTTTTAGACTAGTCTTTGCATACATTTCATCATGTACATCTTGCATTTTCGAGCTTCATGTCTATAATCTTTAGAATCAAATTATGCTTTGAGTAGTTCTGCCCTGATGATATATGATGATGCTTGTAGCTTAGGCTCTTTTTGATCACATGATACATGTTGTGAGCTAAGCTACTTTTATGAATGGTGAACCTGCTTAATTGAACATAAATCTTGAAACTTGTTCACCATTGAGAATAGCATCTAGCTTGTTTAGAATATGTTGAGGTCACATGTTCTATTTATATTGCTAGGTTGCTATGTCTCTTGCTCTGAGTCATTCACTTGCTTGGTATGTTCATATTCTGTTTAATTTGAACCAAGACTAAGTGAATTTGAAAAGATCAAGATGAGATTGCTTTGTCAACACCTCACGGTATCGAGACTGCTTCTCATTGCACTTTTGAGTTAAACTTGAGCCGTGTAGTGTAGGACCGAAACCGACGCTTTAAGCTTCCGATTGCTTTATGCATAGGCTTAGTTCAGTTGAAAAGTTAGGCAATGACAAGCTTTCAACCTCTCGCAATCACATGCTAAATCTGACCTTGTGTTAATAACCACTGCATATCTCCAACAAAATTTGATCAACACAAGTCTATATTTCATTCTATAGCATGATGATTGAACTTTGCTAGGGATAGTTCACCTTCATACATGTTTAGCACTTGTTCGACTTCCTATCTATACATGTTCAGTGCTATTTTGATGGTGAATCCCTTTTCTGAATGGCTTAAAACTACTCACTAAGCTTAATTGCTCATATTTTGTATTCTGTGATCAGTTTGAGCCTTTGCTAGCACTTATTCTTGTTGCTAAGTTGTCAGATCAACACTATCTAGAGCATCCTTTCACTCTAATGACTATATACCTGAAGCTGCTGACTTACATTTTTAGGCTCATGTGCATGTGTCTTGCTCCTATAGGCATGGCCTAGCCCCGATTCGCTTGTTTGAGCTCCGCTTCATGTCTTGTTTGATTGCAATTGCCCCTAAGGGGGACATAATTAAGGGGATTTTGTTGTGTGGTGGCAATTTGAAATTCTTTGTGCTTCACTTGTCGAGGGGGAGTTCTGTTAGCAAGGGGGAGTTTCTGGCATGTGTCTAGGGGGAGTCATTTGCTTCTTGTGCTCATGATCGCTCCTTGCTGATTTTGACTTGGTTTGGCAAGTTTTTTGATTGATATGGAGCTTTTCTGCTAGTTGTGTTGAGACTCTGTGCCTCTATCTTGAGGGACTAGCAGTCTTTGTTGGATTATGCGTCTTCAGTTGGCATGAATTTTTAGCTAGTGGTGTTGAGCCCCTTTCTGCCTCTCTTGAGGACTAGCTAGCTCTTGACTTGGTTGCATCGAGCTGTTGCCCATGTCTTTGGGAACCAAGTCTGTGCCTTTGAGATCGAGTTTTGCTCTACTTCGAGTTGTTGCTCCAATCCTATGCTTGGTTGCATCAAGCCGTTGCCATGCCTTTGAGGACCAAGCTTTGCTTATCTTGATTTGTCCTTCCTCGACTTTTATCTTGGCCTTTTGGACATTTTGAGTAAGCTTCTTCTTCTATCTGCTTCTATTTCTTTTTATTTTTGATTATCGTTACTCTGTGTTGACGATGCACTCATCGAGGGGGAGTGTGCGAACACAAGGTTTGATATGTGCCCTTGTGGTTCCTTCCTGAGTGATGAGCGATCGGTCAACAGGCTCACCAAAGGGCTGAGTGGCAACATGTGTCTCTTGGCTGTGTTGATGTGCAGGTGTGGAGCTCGGAGACAGTGGTTGATGGCGAGGTGAAGGTCAAGTAGAGACGGGCCGTGCCAATGGAACGGGAGTGGTGAAGGGCGGACGTGAGGCTTGGACCCACGAACCGGAGGGCCGGAGGACCAGCTGTGGTAGCTGGCACTTGGCTTCGACGATCGAGAGCACATGGGGATGTGCGATGGCATCGACCGAGTCAGGAGGAAGACGATGGCATCGTGGCACTTGGCGGGAGGTCGGACATGGGCTTGCATGGGACGCAAGTGCCTTCGGCCAAGTCAAGAAGGAAGGCGAAGGCGATGTGTCTGGCGTGGAGGATGGACAACCATCAGCATCGGTGCCGGTGGTCGGGGTGTGAGAACCACACTCCGTCTACGGCGCGGGTTCCGTAGTTGAGCCTCAGAAAGCTACCCGATGGTTTGCGAGTTTGGGCCTCAAAACTCGGGGTGGATGGATTGCCAGGTTTGGGCCTCAAAACCTGGATTGCCGGGTTTTTGAGTTTGGTCCACAAAACTCAGCGAGGACGGTTTGCCGGTTTGGGCCTCAAAACCGGGCGGAGGTTCCTATGCGGAACGGTCGACGCGTGGTGGCACCAAGAGGCTTGCGTTGCGGCGAAGCTATCAGTGAGGAAGGCGCGGTGATCGACGTGATGGCATGTGACGACATCCTAGGGCTTGTGTCGAGGCGAAGCGAAGGATGAGAAGGCGTGTGGCCATCGGATGAAGACCTGATGGAGTTAGACTGGAATACCCCTAGGGTTAGCCTGTTCGCTCTATGTATCTAGGGTAGAAGAGGAATAATGTATTAGTCTATATATAGAGAGGCAACCCCTCTGAAAGCCCTAGTTTGATTTTGGTTAATTGATGAAACCTATTTGGTCTAATCCTATTTACTAAGCATGTGTGTAGCTTATAAGAAAGGATTGTGACCAAGCCAAGTGGTGGAGCTAGCAAGATGGCAACCATGAAGGATGGTGATGGCCACAAGCACTCAAGAGATCAAGTGCTCTACCATTGGTGAAATGAAGAAGAGAAGAGATGGATCAAAGAGGCCCGAAGGCAAAGGTATAACCTATAGGGCTCTTTGTTTTGGTGATCAAGACACTTAGCGAGTGTGATCACATTTAGGATACATAGCCGTACTATTAAGAGGAGATTATTCATGGCTTATGCGGTGTTCAAGTGCCACTAGGTGTTCTCTAACATATCGATGCTCTAGACCTAGTGAGTGACTAACAAAACCCCTTGGAAAATGCTTTGCAAAATGCTAACACACTTGCATACAATGTTGTACACTTGGTGGTGTTGGCACTTTTGGGAAAAGGGGGTGTTAAGGAGTTGTGGAGAAGTGGCACATTCAGCGTTTTTTGAAAGTGAAGTGATGTGCTCAGGGAGCATCGGACGCTGGTCCGAGGAGCATCGGACGCTGGGCCGAGTGTCCGATGGTTAACCCTAGTTTCTGTCAGAAGTTGAAGAAGCATCGGACGCTGGCACGCTGAGGAAACACTGTTGCAGAGTCCGATGCAGGTGACGTGGCGCGAGCGTACTTTCCAGGGAGCATCGGACGCTGGGGTTGCGTCCGATGCCAATCCATCGGACACGTCCGATGTGGTTTGGAGCGTTCTGGAACCTTTCTGTTGTGTCATCGGACATAGGGGTTGAGCATCCGATGCTAACGTTCCGGCGCGTCCGATGTGGCGTAGAAAAGAGCTGAATCAAGCAGTGGCATCGGAGCGTCCGATGCCTGGAATCGGCGCGTTCGATGTCATTTTAACCATGGCGCGAAGGAATATGACCGTTGGGATCTAACGGGCTGAATATGACCATCTGGAGCATGGACGTTTGGGGGTAGCGTCCGATGATCGCGCATCGGAGCGTCCGATGGTCGCGATTTCATCCCAACGGCTAGGCCAACTTGGGTGGCCCATTTAAGGGGCTTGGTCGGCTCACTTGGCATCTCTCTTGCACATTTTGATTCCTAAGCATTCTAGTGAGCTTTGGCAAGCCTCCCAACTCATCTCTCAAGTTAATTTGCTCAAACCAAGTGAGATTGAGTGATCTAGTGCGGTGATTTGAAAGAGTTCAATCTAGTGGCACTAGTTCTTCGCATCGGCATTGAGTTCTGTGTTACTCTTAGCATTTGTCGGTGCCTAGACGGCTTGGAGGCGTTGTGGTGTTGTTGGCAAGAGAAGGAGATTGTTCTTGGCCACCACCGATCGTGATTGTGAGAGGTTTTGGAGCCTCACCTCGCCGGAGCGGCAAGAGGCATCCTTAGTGGATTGCTCATGTCATTGAGCTACCTCACTAGAGGTAGATTCTTGTGGCGCTCTTAGTGAGCTTGGCTTTGCGCCGATTACCCACCGGATCACCTAGTGTTGGTCGACACAACGGGGAGTAGCGTGCCGGTAAGCACGTGAACCTCGGGATAAATCTCGGTGTCCCGTGTGCTTTTTGTGATTGCTTCCACATCTTGGTGATTGGTCTTCATATTCACATTCTAGGTGATTGGCTTCACGATTGGATTTCACCGGTGATTGGCTCTCTACTAGGCGATCCCGAAGGCTCGGTGAAACCCTCTTTATCTAGCTCATTTACTTTGTGTATTTACTTTGAGCTATTTAACTCGAATAGATACTTTCTCGTTGTATATCTTGTGTCATATACCTTGTGTTGATAGTTGAGATTAGTTCACTTAGTCTTTCTATTGCTTATACTTATCTCATACACATTCCTTGTATATCATACTTGTGATAGAGCTAGATTGTTTTTATTCCGCATTAGATACTAGCTCTAGTTGATTGTGTGACATAGAAATATAGGTAGAACTGTTGGTTAGGTGGCTTGCAACACACTATTAGGCTAGCGCAAAAAGCTTCGCTATTTGTTATACTAATAGTGTTTGCTTAAGTAATTTTGTAGATTTTTTAATTAGGCTATTCATCCCCCTCTAGCCAATTTGGACCTTTCACCCTCCTCTCATTCTATCCGCAGCATTTCATTCTCGTAGACTCTCTTAGGTTCTCCTATCTCTAGTTGCTTGTGATTCCGTAGTGTGGTACAATACCTTTGTGTATTTTGTGATTCTAAGGAAATGGGACCGTAATCCCGTTGTCTCCTCGTGGGGACGATTTCAGGCTGAAATCAAGATCGAATTCACGTTTTTGTGTTCTTCGTGTTTCGTTCTTTGCCTCCTCGAAGATTTGCTTAGTTCTTCCAATCCGAGGGATGGTTTTCGATTTCGTTTGAATCACTTTGTGCTAGGACATGAGTGTCATCTTTCCACCGAAGGATTTCCTCCCAACCCTCATGAGCACATAGATCGAGGTGAAATCGCGTTCGTTCTTTGTTCTTCCCCCTTTTCTAGTGTTCTTCAGATTTCTCACGGTTGAGTTGGTTCGCAGCGATGATTTCCTAGGATTAGCTCCCCAACACGTAGAGGAACACTTGGGAGAAGTTTGATTGCAGCCCCATTCAATTTGGTTGAGATCAAATCAATTTTGGTTTTGACCCGAGCTGTTTTTGTGCTCTCTGGACGTTGGCGGACAGTCCGCGCCCTGACGGCGGACAGTCTGCACATCGGGTTTTGTTCAGTTCAGTCAGGCGCAACCCCCTGACTGTCACTGTCAAGTGAATGGTGGACAGTCCACGGTTGAAACCCCAGACTGTCCGAGAACTGACCAGAACTGTTTCAGAATAGTTCGGTTTGGGATTTTGCCGGCGAACAATCCGGCACCCAGGCGCGGACAGTCCGGGCCTCAACGGCGGACAGTCCGGGACCTGACCCCGGACAGTCCGGGATCCTGCTGCAAGTGCAGTTTTGCCCCGTTGCTTTGGAGCTTGGTTTCTGAGGTTCTCCGGTAGTTCCGCTGTACCTCCAAAACATTCCTACGGTATCCACCCACTCATAGGTCGTGAACTAGCCGGTCGTTTGAGTCTTTGTCTTTTGGGGTGATTTTTGGGACAAGGGCCATCTATTTCTCGAGAAGAAATTTGAGGCTCCCATTCACCCCCTTCTGGTCGCCAATTCGGTCCTTCAAATACTGAATAGATTCGTCTTGAAAAATACTTTCATAAAGTATACATATATCATTTCTATAAATGTTTTTATGAAATAATGTGTTAAAGTTAAGCTTTGGAGACCATGTCGCTGTCCTAAATAACTTTATTTACGAGTATGAAGTAGTAAGTTATAATGTTCTATATACAACACCCAACAAATAACATTCGTGAAATACTGGCTTCGATCCTAAATATATGTTTCTATGTACCGATGGATCAAGAGTTGCAAGTAATAATAATGTTTCCGCTTCATGTGTTGTTCTTGTTGGTGGCAACTATCGGTATGATGTTATTAGCTCCTTTAGAACATTGGATATATATGATAGTGTGGCATGTCCAATGCTTTAGTTGGTCGGCTGATTCAGCATGAGAAATGCACTTAACCTTTATTGTTCGACAAGGCTCTCTTCATCTACAGCATTGGCGCGTTGCCTACACACCAATGAAGGCCACCAAAAGGGAGAAGATTGATTTTTCCTAGATATGATATCATGTTTTCTTGAATTTAGTTTTGTTTCTGTCTATATTTAGGTATATATATATGTGCCACACCAATTTATTAGTAATGTAATTACTCTTCCATAAGCAAATAAAAAAGAAGAAATAGTTAATCCCAAGATTTTGCTTAGAACACGAGAATGATTTCATAAAATGGTTTGGTTGACGCTAATTAGGTCACACACCGATCGGTCACTGCCTAATAGGGTGTTTGCACATGAACACTTTGTGTCACTACAGCAGAATGAGACTTGCTGAGTGCTGGCAGCACTTGACAAAGAGCCTTTTGCACTCGGCGAAGGCTTCGCCGAGTGCCGCACTCGGCAAAGAAAATGTCGGCAAAGGGCTCTTTGCTGAGTGCCAAATATCGGGCACTCGGCGAAGGCTTTGCCGAGTGCTGACATATTTGGCACTCGGCAAAGAAAAATGAAAAAAATCCAAAAAAATAGAGAGAAAAACTTTTATTAAATCGGGGAAGGGGCCACTAGGCAGCGCCACCCGTCTCCCTCGAAATCACAAGTCCTAGTGTTTGTCACGCAATCTTCTCTCACGCAGTCAGCAAAATTCGAACTCACGACCTCTCGTTAGTGTGGAGCCTCCTCTACCGCACTACACAATACGTTCCACATCCGTTTCAGTTAACCATATATTATACTAAACCAAGTGTAACTTGCTTATTTGAGGCCCTAAACGAATTCAAATAAAAAAGTTGTCAACTACAAAGTTTTCTAACTTTCTAAGACCTACAACTTTTATTTGGTAGTTTTTCCATCTGAGGTCGTATAAAAATTTGAATTTCAAATTTGACAATTTGAAACGTAGTTTTCGTTGACAAGATGATTTCAAATCAAAAAGTTGTCATCACCAAAGTTTCATAACTTTTCGAGATCTACATCTTTCATTTCAGTCATTTCTCCATCCGAGGTATTTTGAAAAATTCGAATTTAAAAATTTCAAATCGAACGCAGTTTTGCATAACTAGATGACTTCAAATAAAAAGTTATCAACTACAAATTTTCATAACTTATCAAGATATACAAAGTCTTTTTGGTTGTTTGACCATTTGTGCATTCGACATTGTGGTTCTAATATTATTCACAAACATTATATATCACTCTTGTAGTTTCATAAACTACCGAAGAGATATATAAGATTTGTGAACGAATTTATTTTAGGTTTGTCGAATAAAGAAATCACCAAACAAAAATTGTTCATCTTGATAAGTTAAAAAACTTTGTAGTTAAACCTTTTTCATTTGGATTAATTTACGGTTTCAAAATGTAATTTAAAAACTGGCTTGCCGAGTGTAAAAAAACACTAGGCAAAGATTTTCTTAGCCGAGTGCCAGAAAAAAACACTCGGCGAAGATTTTCTTTGCCGAGTGCAGGAAAAAGGCACTCGGCAAAGATTTCTTTGCCGAGGCCGAGTGCCGAAAAAAAACACTCGGCAAACAAAAACACTCGGCAAAAATTGGTTTTCCCGTAGTGTGTGATGCCACTAGCGATGGCTACGATTCAATAGATTGCATTGTATTTAAGTAATAGTCTAAAAACTAAGCCAAATGCAATAACTATATTTGAGGTAATTCCTTCTCATTTTCCTGCATGACACGTCGCCATAGGAACCTTGAGGAGCATGATATGTACAATATGCAATGAAGTCTCTTGGAATTCAAAACAGTACATGCCTAGGAGGGACTCCATTGGGGTTCCTGGCGGCTATGGCCTGGCTTAGCGACCTGATAGCTATAGAACTTTGTCATTGTTGAACATTAGCCATCAACGAAAATGAAGAACAAGCATCTGTAGTAGATACAAAAAGTAAGGTAAAAAGTATAGTACACTGGTGTTTTATCATCTGGATAGTAGGTAGATCTCTTAATCAGTCGTGATCTCCTATATAAATAGGTGGGATGGTCTTATCCTAGTAGAAAACATTCCACACGTAATTACAAGTTTTTCAGGAGTTCAAATGAGTTTTCAAAGGAAAAACATGATTTGGGGCTCGGATTAGCAAAACTGGCTGAGGCTACACTACAACAGAATTGGGCTTTAGCCCCGGTCGGCAAGGGCCTTTAGCCCCGGTTGCCGAGCCAGGACTACGGTTCTGGGACTAAAGGCCCCCCCCTTTAGTCTCGGCTCTGGCCACCGGGGCTAAAGCCCCCCTTAGTCCGGTTGGTAATACCAGCTGGGACTAAAGAGTGCTGCCAGCGGTGCAACACAGCAGCACCCTTTAGCCCCGGCTGGTCAGCCGGGACTAAAGGGTCCCTGATTTTTCTTTTTTATTTTCATTTCAGTTCTGTTTTTAGTTTTGTTTATTTATTTAATAGGTTTCCAAATATATTCTTTGCTGCTAATATATATAATTTATATATATTAGCAGCATAACACAATAAGCTTATTGCATGCATATATAATTGAACTATATATTATATATATACACATAAAATTACAAGCAATATACATATAGGAGTTGTCCAAATATCTATCTACACAAGTTGTACTCCAAAGTTAGTACTGTAAACCTATTACAAACCTATTACAAGTTGTACTCCATCTAAAGATCTACAGGGCATACAATGATCATCATTGTTTGGAATCAACTTCTCGTTGGTATTATAGTAGAACTCGCCATTTGGATTATGACTTGTTCCCGAAGAAATCCTGCTATTATCTCTTATATTGCTTTCAATTGGTCTTGTAGCATCACTTTTGCTTGAACCAGTCAGTCTTCAATTGGAATTAAAGAAGATATTAGTTATATATTATTATCAATATTAAGTCTATAAAAAATGAAAAAAACATGTTACGTACTTTGATGATTTCTTCACGAATTATATTTGATTCTATCATCATGTACTCGCAAACATAGAATCCGCATAAGTTGGTACCTGTTTTGTCTCAAAATCCATTGTAGAATGAAAAGATTCATCTCGTAATAAAGATATGATATATGACATGATATAATAAAGATACACGTACATTGACGAAGGTGTAAACTTACCGGTAGTCGTGGCTTTATTGTAAGTGGGGTCTTACACTGACTCATATGTTCCCGAGCAATGAATTTTTCCCAAACCCTAATTCGGCCAATGATACATTAATAGTTGGATCATTATTTAATTAGTATACATATATACAAGCTTAGTCTATACTTTAAGCATGCAAGTTAGGGATCGAAAAATTACCTTTGGAGGATGTCTATCATATCTTGGTAATCTTCTTGCGGTTTGCTCAACGAGTCATAGATTAACACATTGCCGTGTTTGAGATCGATGACCATCAGTATCTAGTGATAGCTGTTCATACACATGATTCATATATATATATTATTAGGGTTAAGTAAAATAAAATATGCACATACTTATTTATTAACTATATATATATGTCTCATGCACTTAAAGTTGTATGGGAAGAGAATTCTTTCTCTATCTTTTTGGTTCACGAAGAACCTCATGAGATTCATACTGACTCATCGCTCCAAGTCGCTGAAGGGTTGGAGCCTTGAAAACAACATATGAATCAACAAACCCATAGAATTGTCATGATTATCTCTGAGCTGAGTCATCTGATACTTGCAAAATATCGAGTCGAGTCGATACTACGTACTATATACACATACTAGAGAGTTCAATGAAAACTATAAAAGAAACACTTACAAACAATAGCAGCTAAGGAGCGATTTGTCCAGTGCGTCCATATGACATAGCTGGTGTAATTCCTCCATCTGGACTAAGATTAGGTCATCGCCACGGAAGTAGTGATGGTTCCGAATTCGGACCGAAATCCAATTGACATCACCGTCTTTAGAAGCCTTCATGCACCATTTGTTGATTGCAAACATCTATGTACCAAGTATATGTAAGTGATTGGGGTTCATTAGACTCCTGCCCGGTGCAAAATTTCTCCTCCATTCATCAACTACTTCTGCTCGTGGAAACTCCAGCCCAGCAGCAATTTTGGCAGTTGTGTCGTACGGGAGACCGCTGTCAATGAATTTTTTCCATTGAGTCCATCTCAGACAAACTACTGGTCTCTACAGATTTCCTCTGTACTCTGCCTATGTTTGAACCATACTGATTTTCCACAAATAACAGGGACAAAGGTCTTGATGTTTCCCCGAGCTGTGGAACACCCTTACCCACTTTCTTCTTGCTGGATTGTTGTTCTTTCGCAGACTTGATTAGAGAGCGTTCATAGTCTTATTTTCGCGGAGCCTTTCGGGCTTCACGCATCTTGATACCATGTTGGTCCACCCTTTCCTTAACTCCTGTGGGTTTAATAAGAGGTAAGGCTTCTCCGGGTTCCTCTTCGCTTTAGCAGCGGCCTCACATTCATCTAAAAAATTTCGCACATCTTTTTTCACCGTAATTTCTAACTCCTCATCAGTCTTTTCATAAGCTAATTTCTCCTGGGCTTTTTTTCCTGATGCAGGAGCCTTCTTCTTTGGAGGTGGGGCCTTTGGTTCTATGGCGGCGGACCGCTTCTTAGGGCCGCGCAGTGGAGGCGGCGGTGTTGGAGCCCGCGGTGGAGGTTGTGGCGTTGGAGACAGTGGAGGAGATGGTGGGCCCGGTGGCGGTGTTGGAGCCCGCGGTGGAGGTTGTGGCGTTGGAGCTCACGGTGGAGGAGATGGTGGGGCGGTGGCGGTGTTGGAGCCCGCGGTGGAGATCTTTGTGCAGGAGATGGGGTGGTGAAGCGTGTCCTCCAACACATCGTCACCGCCCGCAGCACTCTGATGCGCTGCGGAATAATGACGAACTGGACTATAGTTCCTGCTACGCAAAACAACGAATGATGTGAGCATCCAACTAATATATACATATAGGAAGTTAGTGTAATAAAAATTGATTCTCGTTCACGCGCACACTACCTATGGTGAGGATCTTGATCAGTAGGAGGAGGTTGCGGCGGTGATGCTCCAGGAATAATAATGAAGCGCTTGCGCCAGCAAATAAATGTCTTCTCCGCTTCACCTAAAGTCTTTCCCCATCTCCCCCTTCGATTTCCAGTGCCACGCTGCCACAACCTGTCTCAACCCTATCCACCGAGACGCTAGCGTATCCGGCTGACACTGGTTGACCATGGATTCTTGGTGTTCTTGTGCGGTCGATAGGGTTTACAACACCGACAGCCACCTTTTTCGTGGCATTTCCATCTGGAATGTGCAGCTCACAAGTAGTAAAAGGTTCTTTAACGTCATCCACGGGGAAGCGTAGCTTGGAGTCATCTTGAATGGTTGGTACTTCCGTGGAGGCGCAACTGCTTTTCATCTGACCTGGGGGGCTAATATTCGCTTGAGGCGGTTGTGATGATGTACCTTGCCCACTCGTCATTTGACTAGGTGCCGCTTGCACTTGCCTTTTGATTTCCTCCTGCATCCATTCTTCACGAGATTTCTCACGCTCTTGGTTTGAAGAACATACTCCTCCAACTTGAAGAGCCGCTCTGCCTCCTCGTCCTTCTTTCTCTGGCGGCTTCTGTAACTTTCTCGATCCGCTTTGAAGGAATGCAGCCACGAAACAGCCCCAAGCCTCTCGTACGCCCACCGTGCTCAGGATTCTCCAGCGCGTACGTGAGTTCATCCTTCTCTCTGTTGGGCTTGAACTCGCCAGCCAACACCGCACTTCATGCTTGAACTAGCCTCTGTGCTGCTCTTGAAATTTGCGGGCCCAATGAAGCTCCCCGTCATTAGGGTTTATGGTTCCCACATGAGCGTAGAACCAATTCCTGGACCGTTCACTCCAATTTCTTCTTATTGTCTCCGGGACTACCCCCTGGCAAGCATCTCCTATTCCTATCTCTCCCACTTGGAAGGCAGTCTTATAGCCACCTGATCCTAAATGATGATGGTATTTCTTCTAAGCTGCATTCTGTTTGTTTACTCTGACCCGGGCCTCGCTCTCTTGTGATCTTTTGTACTGTACAAATTCATCCCAATCGGCCCTTATCTTGACATACGCCTTAGAGTTGAAATATGACGTCTCGTTCTTCAGCACAAACTTGTGGTACAATTTCTTCATCCAGTCCTGAAAAACTGTGGCCATCTTCTTCATTGTCCACTCTCCGAATTTGCCTCAGCAGCTCCTCATCATCCGTGTCGAACGAGAAATGAGCTTGGATGTCATCCCAGACTAGCTGCTTGTCAGATTGGAGACATAACTAATCTTAGGAGCACTTCGCCTCTCTTTCCATTCACGGGCACTTATCGGAATCCGATCTCTCACAAGGAACCCACAGTGAAAGACATATTTCTGTGCATGGGGTCCTAGTGGTTGGCCTGTAGCCATATCGAATTCGGAGATTACATGACGACACTTCAACGGCCTCTTCGGCCTCGTTTTGGTCTGCTGCTCCACATAGAATGTCGATCCAGAGGGCTACATATAGGTAAATACACGAAGATGAAACCCTAATACAAGTTGAAATAAAACTAATCAAGTAATAAGTAAATGTAAACCATAACATGACATATTGTATATATACCTCGCCTGTATTGCCTTCTTCCATCTCAACTTGTTGTTCAGGGGGATTTTCATCATGCATGGTCATGTCTTCGTAATTAAATAAGTATTGACTCCCGTCATCGCCACTGGCGATGATATTCATCATTTCGTCCTCCATGTTCTCATTTGGGTCGGCCATTTCTGCGAATATTAAAATATATATACAATATGATCGAACACTTAGAGGAGCTTTATACATGATGTGAAACCAAAACCGAAAATAGGGGTTTAGGGGTTTAGGGTTTAGGGTTTGGGGTTTAGGGGGTTAGGGTTTTAGGGTTTAGGGGTTCAGGGTTTAGGGTTTAGGGTTTGGGGTTTCGGGGTTTAGGGTTTCGGGGTTTATGGTTTCGAGGTTTAGGGGTTCGGGTTTCGGGGTTTAGGGTTTCGGGGTTTGGGGGTTTGAGGGTTTAGAGGTTTAGGGGTTTAGGATTGAGGGGTAGGGTTAGGGTTAGGGTTTGGGTTTTTTAGGGTTTCCAGTTTTAGGTGACATGTAATAGCCAACAATAAAAATAACATATATTCGTAAAGAGGCAATTCAACATTAAAAATAACACGAAGAAGCATATCTGTCAAATATTTCTAAGTGTAAATACATGTTTAAACATATCCAGTGATTTTCTATGGCATTCCAACATGACACATGATTTTCTATGAACACATATTTCTAAGAGTAATAAATACATGTTTAAACATATCCTTGTCACGTGATTTACACACCGTGGACGAGAATGACGACGGCGGACAGATGCGAGGATGACGACGGTGCAGATAACAGTGGACGGCGGCGAGGTGGGTGGGAGCGGTCACCAGGACTACAGGTCGACGCGGCCTGTCATTTTTTATCTCCATGTGTAAACATATATTTGTTAGGTTAAAAACAATATATGATTTTCCTTTTTCTATAAATATATCTATTCATATTCATTATCTGTATATATCTATTTCTATTAAAAAAGAAATGAAAAAGTTAAATAGAAATAATATATATTTCTATAAATATATAAGATTTTCCTTTTTTCTATAAATATATATCTATTTATATTCATTATCTATAAATATATATCTATTCATATACATTATCTATAAATATATATAATTTTTTTTTTCTATAAATATATATATATATCGATTATATTCATTATATATCTCATGTGATCATTTTCTTTATTTTTTTACACTCATACAAACACAAAACACCACACACCACACACACGCACACAGCAGGCACGGCGGCGGTGCTCCTCGGTGGCGGCACACAGCAGGCACAGCGGCGGCGGCGGCGAGGACGGCGAGGACGAAGGACGGCGGCGGCGACGACGAGCACGAAGGATGGCGGCGCACGCGGGAAGGATCCGGGCGCTCCAGCAGAGACGACGTACGACGCGACGAGGCGGGCGGGCCAGCCGGCGGGCGCACGCGAGGACAGCGAGGACGACGCGGACGGTGAGGACGGCCGGCGCGCGAGGGAGAGGATGACGGTGAGGGCGTGGACGACGGCAAGGACGAGGACGAGGAAGTGGCGCAGCACAGCAGACGGCGAGGGACAGGACGGAGGCGGCGACGAAGTCTGAGCGTCGATCTGGGAGGTTGAGAGGCACTGTGCCCTCTATACCCGGGGGGTCTTTAGTCCCAGACCGTCTTACACACCGGGACTAAAGACCCTTTAGTTCCGGTGCGTAACACTAAAGGTTTGGAGCTTTAGTCCCGCGCGGGCTTACGCTCCGGGACTAAAGGAGCCTTTATTCCGGTGCGTAAGACGGTCCGGGACTAAAAGGTCCTTTCCCGCCACAGTTTTGGGTTTTCAGTGTTTTGGGTTTTGTATTGAGTTTTCACTATATAAATGTTGTAATTCTTGTTAATTGCCTAGTAAATTGAACAGTAGCCATAAAATTACTTTAAAATAACAGTTGTATATCCTTTAACCTTATTGTATAGTAGAAAATTTTGTAGCATAAATTCTTTTCTTTTTTTATAATAACGAATATAAATATAAATAACCATTCATATTTGGTTAATGCAAAAATTAATGTTCAATTTAAATTTAAAAAATGTTGGCTTTCAATAGAAAATTTATTTTTATATCATTTGGCCATTAATCTTTTGTTTATAACCTAAAAAATCATTACCCAATTTCATTCTACGCGACAGATGCAGTAGTTTTAGATTTTTAATTTAGTTTTCTTTTTAAATATATCTTAAATCTTTCTAATTGAACAGAAAATTAAATATTGATATACTTTCTTTTAAAAATTAGTATGAGATTCTTTTTGCTTTAGTTTACAGAAGAAAATGTTAAATTTTAGTATCTTCTTATATGTATTTTGATGATTCACATCCAGAGAAGCACATAAATCAATGATCACTACTACTAAATATATATGTAAATCCATTATCAAATAAATGAAGTCTTAATTAATTAATTATTACATAATATCTTTACAACCCACTATTAAGCGGGCACAACTGCGAACCTCCTCTTGACATATCCTTAACCATGGAGTTTCCTCATTGTTTAACAAAATGATTAGGTCTTTGTTCACTTTGAATGGCGGAATTCGATCATCTCTTTCGTAATCACCTGACATGTCTGACTTGTCCTCAATTCCGATAATATTTCTTTTCACTGAAAGAACTATATGGAGCATCCTTCAAATTCTTAGAGACGGCGCATGGACAGCACATGAAACCATCCTGCTTGTTTGCCTTAGCCACAAACTAAGAAATAGTGCATGCTAGCAATGTACTCTTTGGAGTGGTGATCGACATTATACATCCAATTGCGTGATAACATCTACATAAATATTACAACCATGCACTTAGTAGTTTCTCATGTTATTGCACAACACTCATGACATCACATGATTGACTAATTCAAGCAAGCTTGACTACAACGGAGACTATCGCAGCTAGCACTAAAAAACTAAAAATAAAATGCACTTAAGCAACATAATTATTAGTTCGTGCCCGACCCCAACTAAAAATAGACAGATCATTCGCTTCATCAGCATGGATGGACTGCTGCCGCTGACTCACTGCCTCATCACCTTCAGCGGTAACCTCCTGTGCAACAGAATTTCGTATGTGCTGAACGTACTCTTCCTCCCAGTACAACAAATACATCCGTCGGTGCCTTCCCACTGCAATTAGAACAAAGAATAAGAATTAAACAACATCATCAAGCAAACCAATACGAATGAAACATATTAATCAAATGCGGGTAAATAATAACCCACCTCATGGTCCGGACACTTGTAGAATATAGGACCCTTGTTGATTCTCTTTTTTTTTCACTCGGTACTCCTTCACAATCTTCTGCTTACACTCGCCGCAAGCAATGAGAGGAAGATCCGGCCGCAAACGCTTCGGATCCCGATGATGAGAGGCTGAGGACCGGTCACGGTTGCCATCTACTATATCCATGCTCATTTTGTAAACTATTACATGCAAATTCCTAATTTCTAAACAATTATAAATAAAAAAGACTCTAAATTTATCTATTTGTTTAGATAATCGAAAAATATGATATAACAATACCAATTTCCACATTGTCTACTCTCTATATTTATTGTTGCAAACTATTATAAATTCCATATTTTTCTAAAAGAAAATAAACTAAAAAGACACTAAAATTCAATATTCTCGTCTTGCATAAGTATGAAATAAAGAATGGATACTACCTAGCATTGCACACTATATATTTTAATTAAATTCATCTCATATTGAAAAGACATGGTAGGAGATGAAAATAGTTACCTCTAAACGCAAATAGACGACGATGAGAGTCGAAGAAGATCACCAATTGACGCCGGAGACGAAGAACAATGAAGAACAAATGAACAACAAGCAAAAACAAGCAATAGCAACAACAAGAACAAGCAAGAAGTTACTGAAATTTGAATGTGTCTGGCTCGAGGGAGGAAGAAGTTGGCAGGTTATAAACCGGGGAGCTTTAGTCCCGGTTTGTATTAAAAACTGGGGCTAAAAGGTGATCATTTATCCGGGGCAAGCCACAAACCGTGGCTAAATCTTTAGTCCCGGTCCATGACACCAACCGGGACTAAAGAGTGCCCTTTAGTCCCGATTGGTGCCACAGACCGGGACTAAAGGTCCCTGCCCCGACAGCTCTGTGCAGTAGCCGTTGGGGCAGACTCTTTAGTCCCGGTCCGTGTTACCAATCGGGACTAAAGGGTCTATTAGTCCCGAGCGGTAAAAACACCGAGACTAAAGACGATTTTGAGAATCGGCCAATGACCTTGTTCTGTAGTAGTGCTAGTTTCTAAAACTGGTCTAGCTAGGGTGATTTGCATAGGGTGACGATGTTGGTTAGATGCATGTGTGACGTTGTCTTAGGATGAGCAAGGCCACGCGTAGAATGTCGTGGACCTCATAGAGTGATGCAACATACAACAAAAGATTTGAAACATAGGTCGAAAAAGGGTAATAAATGTTAAAAGGTTGATCGGATTTTGGATCCCTTAATTGGCCATGACCCACTTATAATATATATATATATATATATATATATATATATATAATATATATATATATATATATTATATATATATATATATATATATATATATATATATATATATATAGAGGGGTGGCCTTATGCCAATAAAAAACATGCGCATCACGTAATCTTCAAATTTTCACATGAAAAATAGATCTAAAATCGATTTGTAAACAAATTGGACTAATAGGAAGAAAAAACCGGCGTGACAAATTCAAGCGTCATTTACCTTGGGATCGTGTGGAACAATAGTTATTCAAGTTGAACAACATGTACACACGAAAGTTCTTAGGATATACTTGTTTATTGCGATTCTTCTTGAGTTGGCTGGAGCAATTTCTTTAGTAGTGGGAACATACTTGTGTAGATACTCTACTTTCTCCCCGTTGGGATTTTGGAACATGGCACTGGATGTTGAGGCGGTGGCATGCAGTGACGGGTGGGAAAGAATTTTATTGGAGGAACAATGAGCTGTCTAGAGAGAGAATGGGCATTTTTTTTCTTAACAAAAAACAGGTTTTAGACTTTCCGATGGAGGTGCGGGTTGCTGGCTGCTGTGACAGAACCGATCAATTTATACCAGATTAAGCATCGAACCCCCGTTTTCACAGAGATTGACAGGTACTTAAGCTCGTACAAACCCGGTAGTCCGGAAATCTCAAGGATTTCAATCATTCAACTTTAGCCAAGATCATAATAGATTAGCGTACATGTCCACAAGGTACATTCAGTTCGCACATAGTTCAAATACATCGGAGTTCAACAATTATTACAAACCATAGTTTGGAATTCAAAGCGGAAGCAACATAGTTTTAAAATATAAGTTCAAAGTTTCACAATACGGTGTCATTGCCTGATCAGTCCACAAAAGCATCAGGAGAGGATAAGAGATGACCATGCCCATAGTCTATTCATCACCCGCAACTCGATACAGGCAGTTCTCACAGTACCATAGAAGCACTGTCCATCTGCAACAACAAGAGATAAAAACCCTGAGTACGAGAAGGTACTCAGCTAGACTTACCCGTCGTAAACCAGAAATAAGGTGACACCAAGGAGCATGCAAGGCTGTATCTGGGTTGGCTATGCTTACCTTTTTGCATAAAAGCATTTTCATTAGTAAATAATCATCATTAGAGTATTAGCAGTTAGTTTTATGTAATTAACCTGATTAACTAGATTTGCACCTGATCTAGAGCAAGCACTTGACTACTTATTGAAGCAAGAGTGACTAATTCATCAATAGCCTTTCAGATTCAGTACCATAACCATCTTTAGTTCCATAAGTTACTACGGTAACACATGCCCAGTCAAGTTACTCACTGTCAGGAGGAGCGATGGCGATTATAATCGATTCCTACCCAGCTGGGGATTAAAATGTCTCACACTCGCCCGACACATCCGCCTACGGCAGTCATAAGCTACCAGTCAGGAGATTCGAGAACACAACGCGCGGGACGGTCATGGGCCCTTCTACACCGAGGGTTATCTCAATGCCAGGTCGCTCAAGCTATAACTGCCCACGGTCATGCCAGGTCAATCAGGCCCCGCTTGTCCACGGACCATGCCAGGATGCTCAGAATAGTTGCCCACGGTACATATAAGGCCCGGGTGTTAGGCGTCAACATCTCCGTCACCGGCTCGAATAACCTTACTCGGCTTCACGGGAGGTACCCGCACCTGCTCCGTTAAGTGATTGACGCGTTCAAAATGACTGAGGTGTGCCTTCGTCGGGTCCTAATCGACACAGACGGGAGACTACTAGCACACAGAACCCATGTCCTGCTGCTCCTCATCACGCCCAATCTCAGTTTAATTATCACATGGTTATCTCCATGATAGCACCAGGCTAGTCATCATCAGTATCCACCTATGGGGGGAGACATGAAATCACCCGACTTGTACCGGTCTAAGCAGACTAAGCATATAACGGCCTAGACTTAACGGGATAACAAGATAATCATTGTAGGTGGACAAGGATAAGTAAGTAATGCACCAACGGTATCAATCAACTCCTATAATGGCGAACCCCCACCACCATTCTACTCCTCTCCTTCTTTCGCACCGATCTATGCTACCCACCGGCCCGACATTGCGACGGACGAAGCTCGCCATCGAGAATGGCGGACACGGCGGCGCGGCTTTGCTACGCCGGCCGACTCCGGCCACTCCGAGGACAACCATCCCCCGATTTCTACTCCGGTGACCCTCACAACCCTAACCCGAGGCTCAGAAGCCAGGGTTCCTGCTGAGCACCCCACCACCACGACCATGCCAATTCGGCGACCATGGCGAGCGGCGGACGGTGGCGTACCGCAGTCACCAAACCCTAAACGGCTAATTAAACCACTCCACTTCTACTTCCGCGGACCTCACTGACCTCGAACGGGGGCTAGGACAACACGAAACCAACGAGAAGGAGTCGGCCATGGCGAACCGAGCTTGGCGGTCATGGCGGTGAAGGACCGAGAATGCAATAGCAAGGCAACCAGAGGGGGGGGGGGGGTGAATGGGAGCCACAAAAATTTCTCTCGAAACTTTGGCCGATTGTCCCAAAATCAACCCCCAGAAGCTATGACCGAAAATGTGATGCCCATGACCCTTGGAAGAGGGTGGATGATCCCTAGGATCACATCGAGGCACCACAAAACGATAGTGAACCAAATACCAAAAGCACCGGCACAAGTTTGCCCCTTGAAAACCGAGTCCCGAACGTAGATGGAAGGCTATGTCGAGAAATCTCCAAATACCGATGCTAACAAGTAGCAAAGATACCTAGAGAGGTTTCTTGGTTAACTATAGGGTCAAACGAGAAGTCCAAAAACCAAGCGGAAAAGCCGGGAGAGCAAACACACTAAAACGTAACCTTCAGCAGGATCCCGGACTGTCCGCCGATACGGTCCCGGACTGTCCGGCCTTACTGCGGACTGTCCGCGCAGGCAGTGGCGCGACTGTCCGCCGGCTGAAAGTGCAAAACTGCACAGCTGCTGAAGTTCCCTAGTCGACTCGCAGACTGTCCGCGATCGACTACGGCGGACTGTCCGCCGGTTCTAACAGCAGCAAAGTGTACGAGCCACGCAGCCATTACCAGGCTGAAGCCCGACGCGCGGACTGTCCGCGGATGAACAGAGAGGGCGATTTCAGTCGCCCTTCTCTCAAATCCTCCCAAAATCAATCCAAATCAAAATTCTTGATCCCAAACTTGGAGAGGATGATCACGAGGTAGTTAGGAGACTGTCCCCAAGAAATCATCCGAGCAAATCACCCCAATCAAGAAATCACGTCAAATCCGCTCAAAACCAACCGGGAAATCGAAAGGGGAGGAGTATGAACGAAAAAGTGCCACGAAAACAAAATCAACCCGATCTACTTGTTCGTGAGGAGTTAGATGAATTCATTCGGTGGTGGAAATGATCTCCTCACTATAAAGAACAAGTTGATTCAAACGGATTTCGCAAAGACCCAATAGAGAGGGAGATCGAGAGTGACGGGGAAAATTGTGGAGAAACGAAAAGAAGAACGCAAGAACACGAACAAAACGAGAATCAAGTCATCGATCTGCAACCGTGTGGCTACCACACGCTACAACAGTGAGAACGGTCTCACTTCCTCAAAATCTCCAGTACATAGAGGTATGATTCTCTGCGGATCTCAGTAGCTACAACAGGGGATTGGGGGAGGAGGAAACCCTAGAAGCAAAGAGCAAATGACTGAGATAGAATGGGAGGAGGGTGTCTCCCTCTACTTATCCTAAAACTATTTCCTACTCTACCCCTCACTAATTACAGAGCGAACCAGCTAAACCCTAGGGTTATTCTGGATCAACTCATGGTAGGTGGTGATCTGACGGCCACGCCCGCACAACTGGTAGCGTTGCCTTGACGCAACCTCACCGATCGTTGCCACGTGCCGCCACCGCTCTGCTTGTCCATTTCTTGGACGTCGTGCCCCCGGTTTTGTGGCCCAAACCGGAAAACCAGCCTTCATAGCCAACCCCCGGTTTTGAGGCCCAAACCGGGAAACCCGCAGTCCATCGCCTGAGTTTTGTGGCCCAAACTCAGCAAACCCGCGGCACCCAGGTTTTGAGGCCCAAATGGAAACCGTCCTCAGCCCGAGTTTTGTGGCCCAAACTCGGAAACCATCAGCGCCCAGGTTTTGAGGCCCAAACCTGGAAACCGTCCACTCGGTGGTTTTTTTGTGGCTCAACCACCAAACCGAGCCGTAGAGTGGATGCACCGCCCGTGCACCCCGTCCACCGACACGTGTCCCCAGGTCCTCGACCCAGGCAACACCGTCCCCGCAAGTCTTCGCTCGTCGCTGTCAAGGCTGTCAGCCACCACAGTTGATCCTCGGGCCACCGGTCCCTCAGTCCAAGCCTCACGTCCGCCCTTCGCCACTCTCGGTCCATCGGCACGACACGTCTCTACTTGACCTTCACCTTGCGTCTGATCACTGTATCCGTGCTTGACACCTGCACAACACAAGCCAAAGAACATGCACATTATCCCAGTTGACAATCACTCATCACTCAGAGATCGTTATACACCCATGTATCCGCAGGCGGCCATGGCGGGAGCTCGTCCCGGGGCTCGCCTAGGGCTTTCTACGGGGCGCTAAGGACAAACAAGAGGTGCGGGGGCTCACGGTGAAGCTTTGGGGGTGGTCGGGGCTTGCGGGTGAGGCGGCAGGACGCGGCGAACGGGCGACGAGCGCTCTGTTTTCCCCCCTTTCCGCCCGAGCACAGTGAGAGCATAGAGGAAGCAAAGTGGAGGGGAGTGAGGCGGCTCTGGCTGTGCGAGGGCGAGCTGGCGGCCTTGTGCTCGCCACACAGCGCGCGGGCGCTGGCTCGGCCGGCCGCGGCACGCCACGCGGCCGAAGATGCCTGGCGCGACGGCCACTAAACTCGCCGATTTAAACTAAATCGAGCGATTCAGTTAAGCCCTGGCCGACCGACGGCTGAAATTCAACGCGATTAACTCACTAATTACTCGATGAAACGATACACCGTTTGCTCTTTTGGTTAGAGCTATATGCCGGCTACAACTTTGGTATAGGATCAAGCTTTGGTTCGGCCTAGATTTTGCTCAAGAAAGCTCCAAAGATAGCTAGACGAAAACTATTCGACAGTTTAAAGACTTAGGAAATTTTCCAAGTCTAAACTCTCCCATTTCTGCCTTGTGGGTCCTAAAACACCTTGTTAAACCCATTTTCATGAGTTGGTCCTAAAACAACTTTTGTTCTACTCTAAAATCTACACACTTTTGGTTAAGGGCCCACAGCCATGCAAAGCTTTGATCAAGGAGGGTCTTAGTTAGTCAAACAAAAGGACTCCTCCTAGGGCTCTATTAAGGCAACTAGGGTTAGAGGCTTGGTTAGCCAAAGCGACCAACATAAACTAGCTTCATTTTGACTCCTCAACAAAGTTAAGCTACTTAGGAACTCAACCACTCCAAAAACAAGTCAAACAAGCATCATACATGCACACAGTAAAAAACTATCACATGAAATGACACTTTACAAAAAGAATGAAACAAGTGATGATGCTTTATGCTCATGAGATGTCAAGTTATGCATTTAGGGTTGCCTAACACCAGGGGTGTTACAACTATGCTACTAGGTTGTTTAAGATAGGATTCACTGATGCACAGACTCACTATACAGGCGATTGCAGACTTATTTCTACTATCTTTTTTTCCCAACCACCTGCGCTGGGCCAGTAGAAATAGGAGCAACAAACACATGCGGTTGTTTGTGAACCGCGTGTGAAAATGGACATTTCCACACAGACTCACTATACAGGCGGTTGTAGACTTATTTCTACTGTCTTTTTTTTCCCAACCACCGCGCTGGGCCAGTAGAAATAGGAGCACAAACACATACGGTTGTTTGTGAACTGCGTGTGAAAATGGACATTTTCATAGGCGGTTGACCTAGCGAACCATGCGTAAATTTTTTTCCGAAAAAACCCAAAAATAAATATTTTAATTAGAGGGAGGACCCCACCGCCCAGCGCCCGCCCGTCGCAAGTCGCGGTATTTTTCGTGGCTAACGCGGCCGGTGGGATTCAAAACCCATGACCTCGGCTTCACGTAGAGCCTCCCCTACCACTGCACCACCACTCACATGTGTTCATATACCCTTTCGGTTCCCCACATATTATACAAACATGAGTGTAATTTGTTTGTTTGAGGTCCTAAACAATTTCAAATCAAAAAGCTGTCAACTACAAAGTTTCATAACTTATTGAGACGAACAACTTTTGTATTGGTCATTTCTCCATCTGAGGTTGTTTACAAAATTTGAATTTTAAATTTGAGACCATTCAAATATATTTTTGTTGACAAGATGACTTCAAATTAAAAAGTTGTAATTTACAAAGTTTCATAACTTTTTGAGATGAACAACTTCTATTTTGGGTGTTTTCTCATCCAAGATCATTTAAAAAATCGATTTTTAAAAACACATATATTCTACAGACGGGTGCGCTTGTAGAAATGGATTTGTACAGACGGTTTGTTAAGACAACCGCTTGTACAAATCCATTTCTACAGCGGTTCTAGACTTGAGGCTTACTGTTTCATTTCTACAGGCGCGTGGTAAACTAAACGCTAGTAAAAAAAGAAGGCGCTGGGAAAAAATCATCTTTCTACTAGTGATTTAGTTGAGAGACAAGCAGATGAGATAGGATTCACCTTGTTAGCAAAGTAAGACGCTCGTCCTACATTGGGAGCCCTCATTTGTTAAGCGTATGCTTGGATGGTGGGGTGAAGTGGGTTTTGAAGGACCGAATTGGCGACCAGAGGGGGGGGGGGGTGAATGGGAGCCTCAAATTTCTTCTCGAGAAATGATGGCCCTTGTCCCAGAAAATCACCCCAAAAGCGAAGACTCAAACAACCGGTGAGTTCACGACCTACGAATAGGTTGTATACCCTAGGAGATGTCCTAGAGGTACGGCGGAACTACCGAAGAACCCCCAAAACCAAGCGCCAAAGCAACGGGGCAAAAACTGCACAAGCAAGCTCCTAGAACAATCGAACCTCCGATAACGGAACACCCCACTCCTATGGAGAGAGGAAAGTGTTCGACCAAAAATACTTAGGCCAACTAGTGGCAAAAGTACCTTGGAAAAGATCCTTGTGAAGTTAGGAAACTAACACAACAAACGGATCTCAAATCGGAGCTCGAACGCAAAAAGGTACGGACGCTAGAACCGTCAAAACTCCGAAAGAGGAACACTTAACTCCTATGGAGAAAAAGGAAGTGTCTGACCAAAAATACTTTGTACAATGGTGGAAAAATTACTTTGGAATTATCCTTAAGAAGTTAGAAACACCAACGCAACAAACGGATCTTAAATTGGAGCTCGTATGCAAAAGATACGGACGAAAATAGCCAAACTATGCAGTGACGGACTGTCCGCTAGTGAACCGGGACTGTCCGCTATTCAACCCCGGATAGTCCGGGAATAAGTCCCGGACATTCCACGTTCAAAAACGAAAACAAACAACCTCGCTGCCCGTGAACAGCCCCGACCCCCGGACAGTCCGGGGATGAGTCCCGGACAGTCCGCACTGTCCAGAAAGCCCAAAAACAGCTCGGGTATATAAAACCAAATTGATTGGATCTTCACCAAATCAAACGGGGCTACAACCAAACTTCTCCCAAGTGTTCTTCTACGTATTGGAAGCTAATCCTACGATATCATCGCTCCAAACCAACTAATCCATGAGAAATCAGAAGAACACTAGAAAAGGGGAAGAACGAAGAACGAACACGATTTTGACCTGATCTATGTGCTCATGAGGTTAGAGAAGAAATCCTTCGGTGGAAAGAAGGAGCTCGACGACATAGAACAATTTGATTCAAACGGAATCGCAATTGTCGCTCGGAGAGGGGAGAACGAGGCAATCTCCGGGAGGGGAAAAACCAAAACACGAAGAACAAAAATGCGAATCGATCCAAATTTCAGCCAACACAAGAGAAGTAAGAAATTGATCCTTGGATCGCTACGGGATGATTAAATGTGTAGCACACTGTGTCGGGTTACAAGCCACTCCTCGCAACAACAAAGCATGGATGGGCGAAAAGCTCAGAGAACAAGAGCCACTCCTCTCTCTTCTTAACCCTAGCCTCCTCTCACATGAACAAAATGAGAGTGACACCTCCAAGGATGGCTGCCCTAACCAGCCCCCTTCATATATATAGGCGCACGTCCGAAGACCAAAACACCCTCTCATTAAGCACTGACCCAAATACCCCCTTCAGGGTAAAACTGTCCAACTCGGTCATTTTCCATCTGACGGCCACGCGCCTTCTCATCCTTCGCTTCGCCTCGACGCAAGCTCCAGGATGTCGCCACGTGCCATCACCGTCGACCCACCGCGCCTTCCTCACCGATAGCTTCGCCGCAACGCAAGCCTCTCGGTGTCGCCACGCGTCGGCCGTTCACATAGGAACCTCCGCCCAGTTTTGAGGCCTAAATCGGTAAAACCGCCAGCCCAGGTTTTGCGGCCCAAACCTGGATACCGTCCACCCGAGTTTTGAGGCCCAAACTCGGAAACCGGCCACCCCGAGTTTTGAGGCCCAAACTCGGAAACCGTCGATGTAGCTTTTTGAGGCTCAGCTACCGAACCCGTGCCGTAGACGGGATGTGGTTCGCACCGACCCACCACCAGCACCGATGCCGATGCATGTCCAGCCTCCACGCCGGGCACAACGCCTTCGCCTTCCTTCTTGACTTGGTCGACGGCACTTGCGCCGCACGCAAGCCCGTGTCCGACCTCCCACCAAGTGCCACGACGCCATCGTCTTCCACCCGACTCGGCCGAGGCATCGCACATCCCCATGTGCTCTCGCTCGCCGATGCCACGTGCCAGCTACCACAGCTGGTCCTCGGCCTCTTGGTCCATTAGTCTAAGCCTCACGTCCCCCTTCAATGCTCTGGGTACATCGGCATGGCACGTCCGCCGCATGGCATGCCAATCCTTCACCGCTCCTGGGTCTGTCGGCACGACACGTCTCTACTTGACCTTCATCTCGCCATCGACCAATGTCTTTGAGCTCCACACCTGCTGTTGGAGAACACACTTGCCCTTCCTCCGCACACGTGAAGGGGAGCGGCGAAGGTGGCCAATCGTCATAACCAAGGCGAAGGTGCAAGGGAAAATGGAACAGTGGTGTTATCGTTCTATCCCCCAGAACCATGCCAATACATGTTCACCCCCTGGTATTTATAGGGGATACCAAAGGGCACTGACCAAATTACAAAAGGGTACAAGAAAGATTTCTCTGCGCTATACAACGGAAGGGCAGAAATGTACAAATTCAGACACTATTGAAAACCCTAGCCTGCCTCCCATATGTCCGCCGCCACCTGGCTTGCGCCCACCTTCACAGGGACGCGAAGGTTATCTTCTCAGCTTCGTTAGTCGCAAGAGCGCGCGTTCGCTTGCCACCCGTTGAGCTTGACCCCCTTTGCGAAGGAACGAAGAGACATGCGAGGGTCGCTTCGCTCAATTCATGTGTTCTTCGCGCCTCTTGCCTGTAAGAAACATAGAGTTCTCGAGGGTCGACCTGACGACCGAAGGTTAGGAAGACGATCCGAGGAACTTAACAAGCGGCGAGAGGTAAATCTCCGGAGGCGCGTGGGTTCCGCGAAGGTGGACTTGGGCCAGCCAGCGCGACGTCTCTTCCGCGTCCTTTTCTTTTTGGTTTAGCTCGCATATTGTAAATGTATGATGTTTTACGAAAATAGCGACACACCTTTTCTTTTTAGCGAGGCTCGCATATTGTGAATGTATGATGTTTTACAAAAATAGCGACGCCCCTTTTCTTTTTAGCGAGGCTCGCATATTGTGAATGTATGATGTTTTATGAAAACAGCGACACCCCCTTTTCTTTTAGCGAGGCTCGCTTAAAGTTTCTGTAAGCTGGTTGGAAAAGGAAAAAACGCGACGCCCCCTTTTCTTTTAGCGAGGCTCGCTTAACGCTTTATGTTTTGCGAGGTTGTTCGATTTTTATACTTCGCGCTCCCCTTGTATGAGGTGGAGTTGAAGTTTGATTTTGCAGCCTCTGGCGTGTCTTGCGAGGGTGCTCGACTTTTTTGGACTTCGCGCCTCCCCTTGTCTTAGGTGTAGGTAAAGTTTGCTTTGCGAGCCCCTGGCGTTTGTGCAAGGGTGCTCGACTTTTTTGGACTTCGCGCCTCCCCTTGTCTTAGGTGGAGGTGAAGTTTGCTTTGCGAGACCTGGATTTTGTGCGAGGGTGCCGAAATTTTTTGGACTTCGCGCCTCCCCTTGTCTTAGGTGGAGGTGAAGTTTGCTTTGCGAGCCCCTGGCGTTTTGTGCGAGGGTGCTCGACTTTTTTGAACTTCGCACCTCCCCTTGTCTTAGGTGGAGGTGAAGTTTGCTTTGCGAGCCCCTGGCGTTTTGTGCGAGGGGTGCTCGACTTTTTTGGACTTCTGCGCCTCCCCTTGTCTTAGGTGGAGGTGAAGTTTGCTTTTCCCAAGTTTGTTTCGAAAAACATTGTGTTTCGAAGCAATCTTATGTGGTTTTCATCGATTATAAGCGTTCTTGAATAAGAGCTGCTTTTATCGATGTTTATGGAAAACTAGAAAAGGGACCTTCGAGTTTTGTTTTTTTTCGGGGTTGATGCCTTTATTAAGGACTTTGGAAAACTGCCTCGTTAAAAAACCTTACGCCCCTTCGTAAGGAAAAGAGTGCAACTCCTTTTGTTTTGGTTACAAGTATGGTGCTGAAAGATGAGAGATTGAATGCAAATTACATGTTGCGAGCGCTCGCTAAGGCTCCGCTATGGGTAGAATTTGCGAAGGTCGTCGATATTCCAGGTGTGAGGTAGGTGGTTTCCTTCGCTGTCGGAGAGATGAAAAGACCCTGGACGATTGCATTCTATGATCAGGTATGGTCCCATCCATTTTGGCTGGAACTTTCCCGCCAGGTTGGCATTTTGTTTCCGAATGAGGACGAGGTCTCCCTTTTTCAAGTTCTTTATTTTCACCTTTTTGTCTCTCCATTTTTTGGTTTCTTCTTGATACTTGCGAAGGTTGTGCACTGCGTTGCACCTCGTTTCCTCGAGCAAATCTTTAACCAGTAGCTGGTTTTGCTCATCTCATTCGAGGGTTGTTCTGAGAGAGCCATATTTTAGTTCTTCTGGCAACATAGCTTCTTCCCCAAATAGTAGCCTGAAAGGTGTGAATTTGGTAGCTCTGCATTCCGAAGTGTTATGGGACCATGTGATCGAGGTTAGCTCCTCCGCCCACTTTCCCTTGGGCCTGCCTTGTAATTTTTTGGATATGGCTTGGAAAATTGTTGCATTAGCTCTTTCAACTAAGCCATTGGATTGAGGGTGCCGGACTAAGGCGAAGCACAAGATTGTTCCAATTTGTGCGCAAAATTCCTTGAAGACCTCGCTGTCAAACTGAGTGCCATTGTCGACAGTTAGGTGTTTGGGAATTCCGAAGAGACAAATTATTTGCTGCCAGAAGAATTTTTTCACGGCTAGAGAGGTGACAGAAACCAACGGTTTAGCCTCAATCCACTTGGTGAAGTATTCCACAGCTACCACCGTAGTGTGAGGTTTCCTAGAGCTGTTGGTAGTGGACCAATGAGGTCCATTGCCCATCTATGCATGGGCCATGTTGGGCATATCAGAGTTGTTGGGGCCCCTGGGGCGTTTTGTGTTTTTGCTGTTAACTGGCAACCCTCGCAACGTTTGGCGATATCTTTTGCGTCTCGTAGTGCTGTTGGCCAATAGAAGCCTTGACAGAAACCTTTTCCAACTAGCGCCCTTGGGCCGTTGTGTGAACCGCAGATACCTTCGTGAATAAGTTTGAGAATATCCTTTCCTTTATCCTATGACACGCATTTCAGCCATGGAGAGGTCACCGAGGCTTTGAACAAAATGTTGTCCACTATTCTGTATCCTTGAGTTCTTTGTTTGAGTCTGTTTTCTTCCTCTTTGGAGTCGGGTTCATGCAACCCGTTGATATAGGCCATGATAGGTGCTCTCCAGTCTTCGCTTTGGATTGCATTGATGAGCTTCGCAGTCTTTTCGGAGGCTTCGACAGCTGATTGAGTTGTTACTTCATGAAACACATCAGGGGGCAGTTGTAGTTGTTGTGCTGTGCTGCTGCTTTGGCCTGGCTATCTGCCTCGCTGTTCTCTAACCGCGGAATTGCTTTTACTGTTATTTCGAGGAAGAAAGATTCCAACCTTCGGACATTTTGTAAATATTTGTGTAGCTCTGGATCTTTGGCTTTGTAATTTTTCTCAATATGACCCGCGATGACTTGGGAGTCTATGCTAATGACCGCCCTTCGGACTGATAATGCTTGAAGCCTTGATAGTGCTAATATTACAGCTTCGTATTCTGCGGAATTATTTGTGCACTTGAAGTTGAGTCTTTTTGCGTATCGTAGCTTCGATCCAGATGGCAAAACTAGGATAGCCGAGGCTCCTGCTCCAGCTGCTCCCCAAGCTCCGTCGACATACGCTGTCCAAAACGGATCTGATTCGACTCCATCTCTGCGAGGGTCTGGAGTCCATTCAGCTATGAAATCTGCTAAACCCTGCGATTTGATCGCTATTCTTCCCACGAAGGTTATGGTGTAGCTGTTCAATTCGATTGCCCATCTTGCTATCCTGCCGACTGCCTCATTGTTCTTGAATATGTTTTTGAGGGGGTATGCTGAGGGTACTTGGATCTCGTGTGCCTGGAAATAGTGCTTTAGCTTTTGCGACGCCATGACCACGACGTATGCTATCTTCTCGAGTTCTGAGTAGTTTCGCTTGGGACCCTCGACGGTTTCTAACACATAGTATATTGGTGCCTGCTTGGTTTTGTTGTCTTTGTTCACCTCTTTGATCAACACCGCGCTAGCTGCATGAGGCGAAGCTGCCACATACAGCAGTAGCAAGTCCCCTTTGCTAGGGCTGGTTAAGACTGTCAAGCTGTTGAGATACTTTTTCAAGTCCTCGAAAGCCTTCTGCTGCCGAGGTTCCAGTTGAATGGAGCAGTGCTTCTCAGAGTTTCGAAGAAGGGTAAACCTCGCTCAGCTGATCTAGTGATGAATCTGCTTAGTGCTGCTAAGCGGCCCGACAGGCGGTGAGCTGCTTTCTTTGTTGTCGGGGGTTCTATGTTAATGATGGCATCGATCTTCTCGGGGTTGGCCTCAATTCCCCTTGTTGAGACGATGCAACCAAGCAGTTTTCCTTCGCTTTCCCCGAAAACACATTTTTCGGGTTTAGTTTTAATCCGGCTGACCGAAGGTTGTCGAACACTCTTGCCAAGTCTGAGATGTGGTTCTCTTTTTGTTTGCTTTGAACAATCAGATCATCGACGTAGGCAGAGATAGCATGTTCATTTTTGAAGACTTCGGACGTCATGCGGGCGAAGGTGGATCCTGCGTTTCTCAAGCCTTCTACCATTCTTCGAAAACAAAAGGTGCCCGAAGGTGTGATGAAGCTTGTTTTTTTCCTCATCTTCTTCATTCATCCAGATTTGATGATACCCCGAGAAACAGTCGAGGAGAGAAAGCATTTGGCAACCAGCTGCTTTGTCAACCAAGGTGCTTATGTTTGGCAGGGGAAAGTCATCCTTCGGGCAAGCTTTGTTCAAGCACGTGAAATCTACGCACATTCTCCATTTTTTGTTCTTTTTCTAGACTAGGACCACATTTGAGAGCCATGTTGGGTATTTGACTGGGCGGATGACCCCTGCGTCCAAGAGTCTTTTTACCTCTGCCCACTGCCTCTTTCCTTTCTTCTGACATTTTGCGAAGCTTTTGCTTAACTGGGCGATAACCTTGCTTTATGTTTAGGCTATGCTCGATCAAAGTTCTGTTTACTCCCTTGAGGTCCTCCGCAGACCAAGCGAAGGTGTCGGAGTTTTCCTTGAGGAAACGAATAAGGTTATCTTCTGACAGGGAGTCTAAGTTGGCTGAGACGAACACTTTCTTTTCTGAGTTGCCCTCAAAGAGTTGGACTTGCTTGGATTCTTCTTTGGGTGATGCTTTTGTTTGGTCAATGCAAACTGCACCTTCGGTGTTGAGGTTTGGTGCTCGAGGCTTTGACAGATTGTGGACATTGCGTTGCCCAGGTGCTACCGTTCCCTCAGCTGCCCTTGCAATGTCTTGATCTCCATAAACTACAACAACACCCTTCGGGGCAGGATGCTTCATGCAGAGGTATGCGGGATGGATGACAACGTTGAATCCATTGGTGACCCCTCGGCCAAAGATTGCGTTGTAGGGATAAAACATGTCAACCACCTCGAAGGTTATGTGCTCAGTTCTGCAGTTTACTTGATCTCCGAAGGTTACGGGTAAAGAGATTTTTCCTATGGCTCTTACTTGTTGACCACCGAAACCGTATAGGGGGTTGCCAGCGGGTTGCAAGAGGTTTCTATCAAGTTTCATGCTGTCGAAGGTCGTGGCGAACAGGATGTCTGCGGAGCTTCCTGTGTCGACCAAGATTTTGGTGACCGTCCACCCAGCTAGATTAGTTTCGATTACCATAGCGTCAGTGTGTGGGTAATCCCTTAATTTCATATCACTGGAGTCGAAAGTTATTGGGATATGGGACTATCGCCCGAATTTGTGCGGTCCTTCGATGGCTACGTGGTGCACTCTTCTAGTTTGTTCTTTCCTCTGCCTTTTGTTGCCATGATCTTCGTTGGAGCCTCCGGTGATAGCTAGTATCACACTGAAGGTTGATGTTGGGTTGTTGATGGTTGTCTGGGTTTGAACTTCGGATTTGACAGGTTGTTGAAGGACCGAGAAAGCACTAGCAAGGCGACCAGAGGGGGGGGGGGTGAATGGGAGCCACACAATTTTCTCTCGAAACTTTGGCCAAATGTCCCAAGATCAACCCCCGAAAGCTACGACTGAAACCGTGATGCCCACGACCCTTGGAAAGGGTGGGTGATCCCTAGGATCACAGCGAGGCACCACAAAGCGATAGCGAACCAAACACCAAAAGCTCCGGCACAAGTTCGACCCTTGAAAACCGAGTCCCGAACGTAGATAGATGGCTACATCGAGAAATCCCCAAATACCGATGCTAACAAGTAGCAAAGATACCTAGAGAGGTTCCTTCACTACACCACAACACCGTATTAGGGTCAGACGTCTGTCCCTAAAAAAAATATTTACGGATGGTCAATTTGACGGTAAAGATTAATGATAGATCATCTGACGGTAAAGCTACATTTACCAATTTACGGTCTGTCGCTATAGGTATCCATATTTAACATCGGACGATCTGACGCTGAAACCCTGTACAGCGTCGCCGGATCTGTCGCTGAAAATAAGTGGGCCCGACTTGGCTCGAGCGCGCCAAATAGAGCGTTCAGTCGCGCATAAATTTTGGAAGAGGCCCGCCAAAATATTTTAGTCTCGCGCGTAAATGGGAGAGGCCCATCATTGTTTTGACTTGGCCCGCTTGAGTGGAACCCTAGAAGCACCATTCGATCGAGCACAGGCAGCCGCAACTCCAGCAGCCGCCGCCACCCTCCAGCCTCACGCACGCGAGAGCGAGACACGGCGCCATCGGCGGCTTCTACGTGTCGCGCCTCCTCGACGCTGGCCACCGGCCTCCCCGGAGCCCACTCGCAGCCTCCCCGCACCGACACCCTGCAAGATTCGGCTCCGCAGGTCTCCTGAATCCTCTCTCTTCTCTGCCCAGCAAGATTTGGTTCGGTACACCTGCAGCTCGTGGTGACCCGCCGGCCTCCTGCGCGTGAGTTCGCCTTCGCTCGCTCTGGTTCATTGCATCTGGCATCTTCTGTGGCTTAGTTTAATCGCTTCCAGGCTTCTACGTCACTTTCTCTCCTGTCTGATTGGTCTCAGCAAGCAGAAAAGAACAGGGCAACTTGCAATATAGGAAAAAACGAAACCTCGTGTGTGCTAGCCGGTCATAAACAAGTAAACAGGCCCCGTATGATTATGTACTTGGCTGCACGAACTCCGCTTTTAATTATTCGAGGGTTTCGCTGGACTGGGAAGTGTGGCCGGGTGCGCTGCACTTGCTCCGCGTGGCCAACTTGCTCTGCGCAACTCAGCACAGCACATGGGGATAAGGTTCCCATGTGCTGTACTGCTGAAAAGGTTCGACGATGGGGAATAATATATTTGACATGGTGTTAGTTGTCACATACTTCTATTAAATGTGATCTATTTATATTTATTTATTGTTGTATTGTTGATATTCACTGACCTCTATGCGTACCTATTTATCAAGATCCAAACATTGGCTTTGGTCGGAGAGCTTGTACCAATCTATTTGTTGTAATTAGCGATAATAAGGGAAAAATTAATAACACATTATGTCCAAATTAATTCTTTAGAGGCCAGCAGTATGCTAGAAAGAATTTAGGCTTGTTTTTTTTAATGAATTAAGGTAACCATAAGATGACTCGTGTAATGCCAGTGATAGCAAATGTACATGCTCTAGTGTGAAGTGCTGAAAGCTAAAAATAAGCTTTAGTTTCTTTTGGCGGTGATTGGTGATGTTAGTTCCTAGCTATTTATGGGTGATGTTAGTTCTGAATGTATGTGTATATGTGTCGGTGTTTCGAAACCGGGGGTATGACACCAACGAGTAATATGATCGCGTGCTTCTCTTCCTGGATGGTGATGCAAGAGGACACAAGGATTTATCCTGGTTCGGGCAAAGAGGGCCCTACGTCCAGCGGGGGAGGATGTTCTTGTATTACTTGCACCTAAGTGCTTGTACAGGGGCGAATACAAGCTCAGTGAGCGTGGACCGGAGTCCGGACTCGTGTGTGTGTGGACTTGTGTCTTAACGTGTCTGTCCCCCCGCCCCCAGAAGGAATGAGGGCCCTGGTGTCCCCTTTTATAGAGCAAGGGGAGGCCAGAGTTACACAAAGGTATTACAGGTGTCGGGGTGTATTGTGTCCCTTACGAAGAAGGGTAGGAACCCTGTCTTGTCGAAGACATCGCAGCCCGACGTGGGCGTTGCTGTTGAAGCGTCCTTGAAGCGCGGCCTCCATCCTGGGCGCGGACGTGGAGGCGCCGCGAGGTGGAAGCCGTACAGCACCCATCCCGGAACGTACAGGACGCGGCGGGGTCCCTCTGGGTCTTGGGTACCTGTCCTCCAATAGCATGAAAGTAGTTAGGGCTCGAGGGGCACGGAGCCGGCCTCGAGGCGGCGCCTACGGGGGGCTCGAGTCCCCGCAGGTATGGGCAAGTCCCGTGAAAATCGATTGAGCGGCAGGCATCTGGGCCTCGAGGCGTGGCTTGCACGTGCCACAATGTAGGGCGTGGGTTAACAGTGCTTCACTGGTGCCTTTTCGCCCATACTTGTGGTGAAAACGAGACTTGACTCTGCCCCAGACCACTGTGGCACACGTTGTGTTACAGAGGACGTGACTGGAGTAGGTGGATGAATTAAGTGCGCGCATGGGGCTGGCATCCGATGTCTGCACCGCTCGAGGGAGGCATAACGCATCTCGAGGGATAGGCCGCTGTGCCAGAGAGGCTCGAGGTCCCCGTGTGGGTCTCGAGGTGTGGTGTTCGGCTGTGGGGGGCTCGAAGGGTAGTGGAGCGCTTGCCCGAGGCCTAACGGAGGGCTCGGGCGAGACGGAAAACGATCGTGCGCCCGAGGCCTGGCTTGGAGGGCTCGGGCGAGATGGAAAACGAGCGTGCGCCCAAGGCCCGGCTTGGAGGGCTCGGGCGAGATGGAAAACGAACGTGCGCCCGAGGCCTGTCTTAGAGGGCTCGGGCGAGACGGAAAACGAGCGTGCGCCCGAGGCCTGGCTTGGAGGGCTCGGCTCAGTGGGCCAGCGTTGTAGGCCTCGGGGGGTCGGCTTTTTAGGGGTTAGACTAGTTAGGTCTGTTATTAACCGGTGTTCTAGGTTTACCCTATTTGTTTGCGTTGATTGGGGGTACCCCTTTTGCGGACCCCCGACAGTAGCCCCCGAGCCCTTGTTCGAGTGCTTGCACTCGAGCAG
Source organism: Coix lacryma-jobi var. lacryma-jobi (assembly GCA_009763385.1). Taxonomy (NCBI): domain Eukaryota; kingdom Viridiplantae; phylum Streptophyta; class Magnoliopsida; order Poales; family Poaceae; genus Coix; species Coix lacryma-jobi. The sequence goes on from CM019823.1 coordinate 115,463,423, forward strand.
GGGCTCCCGTCTGGGATCTCGTGGGTTAGCTAACTGGCCTCCAGGTTTTCGTCGATTTGATTCCGTGGGTGTCGTGCGAGCGACACCCGCGGGTGTAGTCCCCCGAGGCCACGGGGGAGTGGTTAGAACTTCCTTGTGGGCTTTTTGCGAGTTTTAGTTGCGATTTTTAGGTTCGGAGGTGTCAGGCTCCCGAGTTTTTATACCCTCTTTCGTCGAGGGGTGCCAGGCTGAACCGCCGGCCGGCTCTTCGAGCTGTCCGACGCACCGGTTGCCCTGGCTTGTCATCCCGCGAGTCCTTTCGATCGGATGCGAGGGGGGATGCCTCGTACTACCCCGAGTGGGCGAGTATCGAGGTTCCCGGTGAGCTGGTAACGGGGAATCCAAGTGAGAGCTCGTGCCCCGTTCGATAGGGGTCGACTGTGGCCCGGAGGCGGTCTCATAAAGCAGGGGTGCTCAGTCTGCAGGAGTGCTGGGTCCATTCGATAGGACCCGGTGGCTCGACGCCTCCCTCCGAGGGGATCTCACTGCATGTCGAGCTCCCCGCCTTGGATACACGTGAGGGGCCTCGAGGGCTTGGCCCTCGAGTGATGCCGCGAATGGCGCCCCTTGGTGTCCCTGACTCGAGTGCTCGAAGCCGGCTGTTGAACCCTCTTTCGTCGAGGGCCAGCCTTCGCTGCTTCGAGACTTTGGGCCGGGGCCTGTTTTTGGGTGCTCGAAGCCGGCTGTCGAACCCTTTTTCGAAGGCCAGCCTTCGCTGCTTCGAGACTTAGGGCCGGGGCCCGTTTTTTACTTCCGGAAGAAGCCTTCGTCGCTTGGAATCCTTCTGCCCGTTGGGCGCGCCTTTTTTAGGCGGAAACCGCCAGGGAGTGGAGATCGTGGCGCCGGGCGGCGGGCGCGAAGTCGGAGCGGCGGCCGTAGAGGGCCCCGGTAGTTGAGCGAACGGTGAGCTGCCGCGTGTTCCCTGCATCCGGCTCGAGACGCAGTTAGGTGGGCGCATTAAATGCTATGCGGTTACCTTTTTACGCCGTGGGAGACCCCTCCCGTCGGGGTTTCCCCTTATAAATATCGAGAGAGGGGAAAGGAACCCTTTACTTTGCCTTTGCCTTCAGCGCCGCCGTAGCCTTCACGCGCCCTCTCCTTCGAGCTAGTTGGTTGGGGATTTTCCGGCTGCCCGTCCGCTGCTCGGGTCCGCGCCGCGCCACCGCCATGGCCGCCCAGACACAAGTGCTGCCGACCGAAGACTGGAGCTCGTCGAAGGTGACGCAGAGCGAGATGGACTCGTTGGTGGCCCAGGGGCTTCTGCGCCCCAACCCGGAGGAGGGACCCGCGTGGTGGGTTATCCCGTCGGCGGAGCACCGGGAGCCGCACCCGCCGGAGGGGTACGTGGTGAGCTTCACGCGCTACCACCGTATGGGGCTCGGCGTCCCGCCGAGCCGCTTCATGCAGGGCTGGCCCACCATTTCGAGGTGGAGCTGCAGCACTTCTCCCCCAACTCCATCTCGCTCGCCGCCATATTCGCCGCGGTGTGCGGGGGGTACCTGAAGATGGAGCCGCACTGAGAGATGTTCATCCATCTCTTCCGGGGCGAGCTCTTCATCAAGGCCCTAAAGCCCAGCGGGAGGCGGCTTGTGCGCATGGGCTCCCTCGCCATTACTGCGAGGGCTGGGACCTCGTCGGCCAACGTCCCTCGTGAATACCTGCGATACAAGCTTTCCACCAACCAGGCGGGGTGGGACGACCATTGGTTCTATCTGCGGAATGAAGATGGTCTCTTTCCGCAGTACACCGGCAGGGTCCTCGCTCAACGCCCGGAGAAGTGGACCTGGGCGTCTCGCGGCGGACAGGCAACGCCACCTGGCCCCGCTGATGAAGATGATGAAGACGCTGGTGGATGAGAAGAAGTTGACCGTGCAAGCGGTCATTTGGGCGTTCCACCAGCGAAGAGTTCTCCCGCTGGCGGACCGCCCCCTTCTTATGCATGAGATGGGGCCGGAGGCCAGCTCGAGGCGCTTAGTTGATCGAGGATGGTCGAGGAGAGGCTGTCCCGGAACGAGGGCGTCTCCCGGGTGTCAATCACGATCCAGGGGCCGTTCATCCCTGAGTACACCCACCTGGTCGCCATGGTACCCGACGAGGGGTGTCTCGACCTGGTGAGCCTCCCTCGAGCCAAACTGTTCCGAGCCCCCTCCCCCTTTCTCTTCCTTCGAACCTTTTGCATTCTTCTTGTGGTTTGTCTCGTCACGCTTCTTCATTTTATAGGGGGCGTTTACTTGTCGTGCGTCGAGGCCCCGGTGAGGGAGGACGCCGCGGAAGATACTCAGGTGAGGCGCCTCTCTGCTCAGAAAGACAAGGAGAGCAAGGATGCCAGGAAGAAGAAAGAGAAAAACAAAAACCTGCGTCGCTTGGCTCGGGAGCAGAGACTGGCGAAGGCTCGTCGCAACCGTCAGCCTGGAGACGGGTCCCCCGAGCTGAGCTCCTCTCTCGCTCGGAGGAGGAGAGCGGTGATGAGGAGGAGAGCGACGACGAGGGGATGGATGCGCGCCTGAGGCGCGCGGGGGTCGTCGATGACAGGGCTGACCGCTCCTCTGTGCAGGAGGGTATGCTGGAGGTCCCCCGGCGAAGGGACCGCGTGGGACGCAGCCGCGGAAGGCGGCGCCGAACCTTGCCTCGTCGGGGCCCGAGGTCCGTCTAGCTCTGCGGCGGACGTGCCCCCGGTCGTGAGGAAGCCCGAACCCGGAGCGCCTCCGCCACAGCACCAACGGAGGCCACCCCCGCGCCAGCCAAGCGGGAGGTCTGGAGAAGGGCCGGGCCTCGAGAAGCGGCCGACAGGTCGAGAAGGATTTCGGGCCCGACCGTCGCGAGCCGTCAAGGGCGCCGTCGAGCCCGCGGAGGAGCGGGCGTCAGGAGGAGGCGTCGAGCCGCGCCATCACGAGCTTCGGGGAGGGAGCCCCCGGGCGTCTCGTGACCAGGGGCGTGAGCGTCCCCGGAGTCCGTCGCCGCACCCCGCCGGGACACAGAAGCGGACGGGGGAGGGCGCGACCGCCAGCGCGAGCGCCGGAGCGGGTCCCGGAGCCCGCGCCGGGGCGGGCGCCACTACGACAGCACGAGGGAGGTACGGTCGCTCCCCTCCCCGACTACGTGGGGCGGATGGAGGGCTCTCCCTCGAGGTCAAGCCACGGGAGGCGTCGGGAGCCCTCCCCTCATCCCAGCCCTGCGGAGATGGCCCAGGCGCAGGGCTCGAGCCGTGGGTTGGGCTCGAAGCCCCCGAGTGGGTCCGGCGATTCCGGGAAGAAGCCCAGCCGCCGCTTTGGGTGAGTTTTTTCTTGGACCTCGTCGGCAGCGAGGCTTGACCTCTTTACTTTTGATGATGCATGCCATCTCTGGTCTCTCAGGGGGAAGCGCTCCTACCCAGAGGTGGACCTTGCTGCGTCCAAGGCGGGCGAAGGCCTCAAGCCCCGTCGAGGCACAAGCACCTCGAGGTATGGCACCCTCCTCCGCTAGATAAGCACTTGGCTGGAGAAGGCTCGAGCTGCCATGGCTCGAGGTGGTCAGATGATCGTCGCGAATTTTGTGAGGCCGTCGCCTCGACCGCAGGGTCGAGGCATTCCTCTTGATTCTGATATCAATGTCATCTCGTATTGCAGGGGCCTCAGCTCACGGCATCGAGCCCGCCGCCGCTACCATGCTTACTGAGGCGTTGCCGTCTCCCCCTTCTCCTCCTGCGATGGCGTCTGTCGGGAGCGCCACCCCTCCCCCCGCTACAACGGCTGTTCCGGGGGAAGCGCCTGGGGCGAGCATGGCCCCCCGGGTTGTCTGGGGCCAAGGAGATTGCGCCCCTCGAGGCCCCGACGGTGGAGGACCTCCGGAACGAGCTGGAGCAGGGGCCGCCCCTCGTCGCGGGCTTGCCGGTGGTGGAGGCGCCCGAGGCGCCGGCCAGTGCTGACGAGACGCAGGAGGGCCCGGCAGGGAAGAGCCGAGGCCCGTGCCGTCGGGGGCGGGCCGCAGCTGGGGCAGCTCGGGACGGAGGAGGATCAGCCCGACATCGAGCTCGACCGACCAGTATGGTCGTTTTCTGACGCGCCAAGCCCGCCCCTTGCCATGGTCCACGTTGAGCGACCGGTCCAGCGGGGGCTCCCGCGCGAGGTGCGGGCCATCTTTCGGGAGGTGGCCAAGCTCATGGCGGAGGCGGAGCGGTCCTGCTCCGAGGAGGCGGGCCGGTCCGCATAGGTGTCGGCCGCCCTCACGAGGGCTGAGGCGGAGCTTCAAGATCTCCGCGCTGAGCTGAGCCGGAACGCCCAAATGGCGAGCCGGCTCAACTAGGTGGAGGCGGAGGTCCGGCGGCTCGAGGTGAGGTCGCTTAATCCAAGGAGGAGGCCGCCGCCGCTCTTGAAGCGTCGAGGAAGGAGGCCGCGGACGCCCGAAGCGAGGCCACCACCGCCCGGGCTGAAGCCGAGGCGGCGAAGCAGGAGGCCCTGACGCCCGTGGCGAGGCCGCCGCCGCCCGAACCGTAGCGGAGGCGGCGAGAAAAGAGGCCGAAGACGCCGAGATTGGTGTCGCCACCGACCGCCCGAGCTGCCGAGGGGGCGGCGCGGCAGGAGGTGATCCGCAAGGATCTGGCCCTTGTGGAGGCGGGCCGGCTGATCGAGGACCTTAGGTCCGAGAGGCTCCTCATGTTGGCCAAGAAGCGCAGGCTTGAGCAGCGTGCTGAGGGCCTGACCAGCGACCTCGCCGCACTGGGCCAACATTGCGACGGTGAGGCTTACACTTGTTCTTGTTTGGGTCTCGAAGTTTTTGTTACGCCGCAGTCTCACTCTTCCTTGTTCATTGCGCAGGGGTCGAGAAGACGGTCGAGGAGCTCCGCGGGACGACCAGGCTCTCTTGGACCAATCTAAGACGAGACGATGGTGGCGGAGCGGGCTCGCACCTCCTCGACTGGCTTGGCCCCATGTGGGGCTCTCGTGGCTGACAGAAGGTGCGGTGGCCCGAGGCGACGCCTTGGTCCGACGCCTTGCTTCTTTTTTGACGCATGCGGCCGGACCGTGTCCCGCAAGCTTCTCCATCAGGGCGTCAATCTGACGCTTCGCGGTCGTCTCGCGAAGTCTCGACGGTTCCCCCTTTTATACCTCTTTACCTTTCCCCTATTTTCACCAACGGCTTCATCGAGATCGAGGGCAAGGACGAGGTGGAACACCGCCGTGTGCGACAAAATTTTGGAGAAGATGGAAGGCCGGGACATCGCTATCGCCAAGATTTTCGAGGAGTACATGCTCCTCCTGACGCCATGCAGCGGTGCAAGGGCCCTCTCCTTCTAGCTTGGGTGTCAGGCTGAGCCCGCCGGGAAGACCTCGGGGAGGAGTTTTAACACACCGACGAAGATTAGGGCCTCCTTGCCACATTTGGGCCGTCCGAGGGCTGCGGATACATGGGTGTATGCCGAGTCTCTGTGTGATGAGTGATTGTCAACGGAGATGATGCGCATGTTCTTTGGCTTGTGTTGTGCAGGTGTCGAGCACGGAGACAGTGGTCGATGGCGGGTGAAGGTCAAGTTGCGACGTGCGTGCCGACGGACCGGGCGCGATGAAGGATGGGCGTGCCGTGCGGCGGACGTGCCATGCCGATGTATCGGACGGTGAAGGGCGGACGTGGACTTGGACTGATGGACTGGAGGCCGGAGGATCAGCTGTGGTGGCTGGCAGCCTGCGACAGCGACAAGCGGAGAAGTGCGATCATGTCGGTGGAAGGGGTGCACAGGCGGTGCATCCCTTCTACGACGCCGGTTTGTTGGTAGAGCCGGGAAAAACCAACGGTGGACGGTTTCCAGGTTTGGGCCTCAAAACCTGGGTGCTGGGTTTCCAGGTTGAGCCTCAAAACCTGGGAGTGGGCCGGTTTCCGAGTTTGGCCTCAAAACTCGGGCGCTGAGGGTTTCCGAGTTTGGGCCACAAAACTCGGGCTGGAGGCTGGTTTCCCGGTTTGGGCCTCAAAACCGGGGGCTGATGGAAAAGGCTGGTTTCCCGGTTTGGGCCGCAAAACCGGGGGTGCAGAGTGGTGGCGGCACGTGGCGGCGATCTGAAGGTTGCGTGGAGGCGACGCGGAAGACCGTGCGGGCGTGGCCGTCGGATCTACCTACCACCAGCGGGTGGACTAGAATAGCCTTAGGGTTAGGCTGGTCCGCTCTGTATTAGAGTAGAGGGGTAGAGTAGGAAATAGACTTAGGCTAGGTTAGTATAAGTAGTCTAGGGGAGACACCCTCCTCCCTATCTCAATCTCAGTTAGAGCTTTCATTTCCTAGGGTTTCCACTCTCCCACACCCCTGCTTTAGCTAGTTGAGATCCGCAGAGAGACTCCACTCTGTGTACTGTTGATTCGAGGAAGTGAGGCCGTATCCTCACCTTGGATCCCATCTCTTGGTGTCAATTCGCGTTTTGATTTCATGTTCATCATGTTCTTCGCGGATTGCTTTGTGCCTTGAGTTTTCCCGTCGCTTGATCTTTGTGCTCGGTTCATCTTTCACGATTCCGTTTGAACTGAGTTGCTCTAGATCGTGAGGCACTTCTTTCCACCGAAGAAATCATCTCTAACCTCACGGTCTAGGAGATCGATCAAGTTTTAGTTTCGGGTCTCTTTTTCTCTTTCCCCCGAAATTCTTCGATTCACCGATTTGGAGTTAGGTTCGAGCCATGATCTCTTAGAGATAGCTCACTAACCTCCTTGTGACTCCTCAGATCGAATCCCAAGCTAGAGCACTTGATTCGGAGGAGATCGGGTTGAATCGCCGGAGTTTCAGTGCAGTCGCGGGGGTGACCGGACGCTCTGTCGGGCTGACCGGACGCACCTTTCAGAGTCCGGTCGTTGAGCACGGCGCCAAGCTTTTCTGCGTACTGACCGGACGCTCTCGACCGACGGACGCTCTGTTTGCATTTCGACCGGACGCTACGCTTGCACTGTTCCCGTGTCATTGTCTCATCATCTGACGGGACGCTCAGTGAACGACCGGACGCTTGAGCTCCGTGCGTCCGGTCGCGAACAGAGAGCTCCAGAGCTGTTTTCTGACGACCGGACGCGTCGGTCCCTGCTGACCGGACGCAGGCCAGAGTCCGGTCGCTGCCTTTTCGCGCGTCTTCGTTCGCGGTTCGTTCGTTCTTGATCGGATTTGAGTTCCGTCTTTGGGTTGGCTTTCTAGGGTTGTCTAGTGTCCCGCTGTGCTTCTAGGAAGCATCCACCCTACATCTAGGGTCGTGGACATTAGCAAGCTCTAGGTTTCGCTTTTGGGGTTGATTTTGGACAGTGGCATCTAGTTTCCGAAAGGAAATTTTGAAGCTCCCATTCACCCCCCCTCTGGTCGCTTTCGGGTAGCTTCTCGGTCCTTCAATTGGTATCGGAGCAGGTTAAGGATCTTCCACCTTAGCCGGTTCCAGATCCACCGAAGGCGACATGGATCGCGGCGTGGGCAAACCGCCGTTTTTCGATGGGACGAACTATGCGTATTGGAAGATACGCATGTCGGCCTATCTCCAGAGCATGGGCTCTTCTGTTTGGGAGATTTGCAACAACGCCAACTACGTTGTCCTGGCTGCTCGTGTCTCTCAGTTTCAGATCGATGAGCACGAAGCCAATAGCCGGGCGCGTAACGCTTTGTTCTCCTGTTTGAGCGTGGGTGAGTTTGATCGCGTTTCTCACCTCTCTACGGCTCGGGAGATCTGGGACACCCTCATGCGTTTTCATGAGGGCACCTCTCAAGTCAAAACCCGACTCTACGAGTCGTTCAAGAGAGAGTATGAGAACTTTCGACATCAGCCTGGCGAGAGCATAGAAAGTTTATTCGCTCGCTTTCAGGTGATTGTCAACAGGATGAGGGCTAACAGAGAGCAGTTGCCATTTGACGATCATGAGCGTGCTTTGAAGCTTTTGCACACTCTTGACCGTTCGGTGTGGGACTCCAAGGTTCAGGCAATCATCGAATCGCCGAACTATGAGACCCTCACCTGCGACGAGCTCTTCAGTAAGCTCAAGTCCAGTGAGATTGATGCTATGGCGAGGGCTTCTTTTGAAAATCCTTCTCGCCCGTCCATGGCTTTGGTTTCCGGCTCTTCCTAACCCCTCAGCTGGCTTTGCGCTTTCTTCTCTCTTTTCTGTGACAGAGGACCAGCTGGAGTCTTTGGGAGACGACGAGTTGGCTTTGCTTGCCAACCGGTTTTCGCGGTTCCACAACAACCGCGTGAACCGCCGTCGTGGAGGAGGACGCGCCGGATGCTACGAATGCGGCGACCCCGACCACTTCATCGCCGACTGCCCCAGAAGAAGAACAAGCATCTGGGAAGGGCGATCACGGCCACAGGCGCGACTCCAAGTACAAGGAGAAGCACGTTCCCCCAAGGCACAAGAAGCGGGGCGGCTTCGACAAAGAGTACATCAAGAAGAAGTACTTGGAGAAGCAGCAAGCTGAGCAGCGTGCATTCTTCGCCACGCTCAGCGACGTCGACGGCTCGGATGACGACTCCGCCAGCTCGAGTGATGACGAGTCCGAGAAGAAGAAGAGGATCGAGGACAAGCTGAACGGCCTCTGCTTCTTCGCCGACGACGACGGCTTCTGCACCATGGCGCTGGGCGATGAGGTCGACGGCGAGCCGGAGCGTACCCCTCGGAACGACGACGACGACGACACCTCCCAGGTATCTCTCACCTACGACGAGCTTTCCTCCGAGGTTGAGAAGTTGACTGCTGCCCTCCTTAGCCAAGATAAGTTGCTTAGGCGTGCCGCTAGAGAGCGCAAGGAGTTTAGGCAGAAGTGGGAGGACACGGTGAAGGAGCTTGAGTTCGCTCGGTCCACCGTGGTTGTGTCGGAGGAGTTGGAGTGCGAGAGTTGCGCCGCGCACATGACGGATCTTCTCACTCTGAGGAGTAAGTATGCTGCGCTGGTAGATGAGGTGGATGAGCTCCGAGCTAGGCCGCAGCTGTTGGGTGCGTGCAAGACTTGTCCTGTCTTGCAATCTGAGTTGGCAGAGAAGAATGCCAAGCTTGAGTCTTTAGAGAAGGCCAGCTCAGATAGCACTTGTGTCATGAGGTGTGCTTTGTGTGAGGGCCTGGAGATGGAGATTGCCAATGTGAAGCATGGCAAGATGCAAACCGAGGAAGAAAACACATACCTTCGGTCCATCTTGTCATGGGTCTCCAGTAGTGAGCCGCAGCTCGGGATGATGATCTCCCAATTCAAGCGAGCTGTTGGTGCCCCTGGTGTAGGTTTTGCTCAGAGTGTTGATCTCTCAGCTTTTGGGAAGATTGGAGAGTCTAGTGGTCTGAACCCATGTGAGAAGCCCAACTCCACCACTACTCCCAAACTTGCCAAGCTTCCACTCAAAGAGCCAGCCAAGCCTATCACCAAAGATGGTGTGGTTGAGGAACCCCCGAGAGCTCCTCCCAAGAACCCAGTTTGGGCACCCAAGCCAAACCACCTCAGAAACAAGCTTGATGCTATGCCACCCATCCGTGAGGAGTTGCCACCGAAGGGCAAAGGCAAAGTGAGCCACACCCACAGCCCTGGTCACCAACAACCCCCTGTGCGTGCGGTGAGGTACCAGTGTGATTTTGTGGGAGATGGTCACTTGAGCGAGTTCTGCTTTAGGCGCAAGAGAGAGGCGCGCAGGGCTCGGGAGATGGAGAACCCGGACATGTACCATCCAGCTCATGGTGGACATGTACCGAAGGCCCAGGGAGAGCTGCTAGGTCGGACGACAGATCCCAGGCCTAGGCAGGAGATGAGAGCCCCGAGGAGGGAGACTAGGCCTAGAGGTCCAGCACCTCAGTTTGTTAGGCCTAGGCAGGAGAGAGCTCCGAGGAGAGACGCTAGAGCAGTTGAGCCCCAGGCTCCTAGGCGTAACCCTCGTAGAGAGCGTGCCCGACGGGGTCCTGCTTTTGCAGGTAACGGACCCCGTGGCGGAGGCTTTGTTGAGCGCTTTCCCCCACCGCAGTTTGAGTACCGCGGTGAGCGCTTCTTCCCCAGCGGACCACGTTTTCCTCAGCGTGGTGATCGCTTCCCTCGTAGACATGCTAGGAATGGTTTTTTCACTACCCTTCTTTTGAGCAGCCGGCCCAACACTGGTTTTCCCCTTATTTCACTAACCCCAGTGTTGGACCGTATGCTCACCCTATGTCTTTCTTTTGATGTAGGTAAGACGGTTGGAGGACGTTTGGTTGGTGGATTCCGGTTGTTCGAGGCACATGACCGGAAACACCAAGTGGTTCTCCAGCCTTAGCCCGTCGCCGAAAGGAGTACATAACCTTCGGCGACAATAGTAAAGGTAAGGTGTTGTCTCGCGGATCGGTGCGGGTTAATGAGCACTTTGTGTTGCGCGATGTTGCTCTTGTTTCTAACCTGCATTTTAACCTTCTTTCTGTTTCGCAACTTTTTGATGATGACTATGAGATTCGTTTTAAACCGAACCTTAGTCGCATCTTAGATCCTCAGGGCGATCTTGTATGTCTGATTTCGCCCTTTGGGAAAGTCTTTTGTGCGAATTTCTCGGAATCGTTTGGTTCTTCTCGCTGTCTTTTGGCTAGTCCTTCTTCTTCCGATCTTTGGAAGTGGCATAGGAGGCTCGGTCACTTAAGCTTCGACTTGCTTGCAAGACTTAGCTCACTTGGCCTAATCCGAGGATTGCCCAAGCTTTCGATGGAGAAGGATCTAGTTTGCCATTCTTGCAGACATGGGAAGATGGTTGCTGCTCCCCACCATCCGGTGACTAAGGTCATGACCTCGCACCCCGGAGAGCTTTTACACATGGACCTTGTTGGTCCGGCTCGGGTGAGCTCGGTTGGTGGCAAGTGGTATGTTTTGGTTGTGTTGACGACTTTTCGAGATATTCGTGGGTCTTCTTTTTAGCTGAGAAGACCGAGACTTTCTCATTCGCTCGCAATCTGATTTTGCGTCTTCAGAACGAGTTCCCTTTGAACTCGATGCGAGCTATTCGGAGTGATAATGGTTCCGAGTTTAAAAATTCGGATTTTGAGAAGTTTTGTAACCGCCTTGGTTTGGAGCATCAGTTTTCTTCCCCTATACACCACCCCAAAATGGTGTTGTAGAGAGGAAGAATCGGACCCTTGTTGAGATGGCCAGGACGATGCTTGATGAGCATAGGACTCCTAGGCGTTTTTGGGCCGAAGCTATGAACACTGCATGCTACATTTCGAATCGCATTTTTCTGAGAGCGTTTTTGAAGAAGACCTCTTATGAGTTGCGTTTTGGTCGCCAGCCCAAGGTGAGTTATTTTAGAGTCTTTGGTTGCCACTGTTTTATATTGAAAAAGGCAACCTGGACAAGTTTGAGTCTCGTTCTTCTGACGGTGTGTTTTTGGGTTATGGCACTCACACTCGAGCTTATCGTGTACTTAACCTTGACACTAACCGAGTCATGGAGACATCAGATGTCACCTTCGACGAGACTCTTGTTTGTCCCTCTTCTCGTTTTGAGCGTGCAGGTGATCATGAGGTTGGAGAGCCTTTTTTGATGATGAGGACGAGGGTGCTGAAGGTATAGATGATCCAGCACCCCCTCCACCTGCCGTGCCGCAAAGGGCGGCCTCGACGACGACTCACGGCCCCGACACTTCTTCTTCCTGGGGGCCGTGGGATCCCCCACCTCGCGCGGTACCTTTTGTACCCGGGGTGGAACCAGCTGCTGTTGAGGGGGAGGTCACTTCTTCCCGGGAGGCGCCACGACATATCCAGCGCCAGCACCCCCCTGAACAGATGATCGGCGACATCGACGAGCGAGTTACTCGCTCCAGGTCACAGCACATCTCGCACTTTGCTCATTCTGCTTTTGTTGCGTCTTTTGAGCCCCGAGATGTTGGACACGCATTGACGGATCCGGATTGGGTCAATGCCATGCATGAGGAGCTAGAGAACTTTGAGCGAAATCGGGTTGGGTTCTAGTGCCACCACCTCCTGACTGTAAACCTATTGGGACAAAATGGGTTTTTAAAAACAAGCAAGGAGAGGAGGGCCACATTGTGAGAAACAAGGCCCGGCTTGTAGCGAAGGGTTATAGTCAGAAGGAGGGGATAGATTATGAGGAGACCTTCGCTCCTGTAGCTCGTTTGGAGGCTATTAGGATACTCTTGGCTTATGCTGCATCCATGGGTTTCAAACTTTTTCAAATGGATGTCAAGAGTGCCTTCTTAAACGGCTACATTGAGGAGGAGGTCTATGTCCAGCAACCCCCCGGTTTTGAAAATCCCAAGTTTCCAAACCATGTCTTTAAACTCCACAAAGCTTTGTATGGTTTGAAACAAGCCCCTAGAGCCTGGTATGAGAGATTAAAAACCTTTTTGCTAGCTAAGGGTTTTAAAATGGGATGTGTTGATAAAACGCTCTTTCTCCTCAAGCAAGGCAAAGATACTCTCTTGGTCCAAATTTACGTGGATGATATCATTTTCGGTGGTTCTTCTCACGCTTTGGTTGCCAAGTTTGCAGATACTATGAGCAGGGAGTTCGAGATGAGCATGATGGGCGAGCTGACCTTCTTTCTCGGGTTGCAAATTAAGCAATCCCGAGAGGGGACGTTTGTGCACCAGGGCAAGTACACGAGGGACTTGCTGAAGCGGTTCGACATGGGTGAGGCCAAGCCTCTTCCGACGCCATGTCGACGACGACTGCCCTGGATGCCGACACGGATGGAGAAGCAGTGGACCAGAAGGAGTACCGCAGCATGATTGGATCGCTGCTCTACCTGACGGCGACACGGCCGGACATTCAGTTCGCCGTGTGCTTGTGCGCGCGCTTTCAGGCTTCGCCACGCACTTCTCACCGTCAGGCGGTGAAGCGCATCTTCAGGTACCTTCGTTTCACGCCTGAGTTCGGGATTTGGTATTCTGCTTCCTCCACTCTCTCGCTTTGCGGTTATTCCGATGCCGATTTTGCTGGTTGTCGCATTGAGCGCAAGTCCACTTCTGGGACTTGCCAGTTTATTGGGTCTTCTCTTGTGTCGTGGTCTTCTCGCAAGCAGTCTAGTGTCGCCCAGTCTACTACGGAGGCTGAGTATGTTGCTGCGGCTAGCTGCTGTTCCCAGTTACTCTGGATGATGGCCACTTTGCGTGATTTTGGTTTGAGCTTTACTCGAGTTCCTTTGCTTTGTGACAGCACGAGTGCCATTAGCGTTGCTAAGAACCCCGTGCTTCACTCGAAAACCAAACACATTGATGTGCGCTTTCATTTCTTGCGAGACCACCAGGAGAAGGGTGATATCGACCTTCGCCATGTCGATACTCATCACCAATTGGCTGATATTTTCACCAAGCCTTTAGACGAATCAACCTTTAATAGGTTGAGGGGTGAGCTTGGTGTGTGTTTCCCCTTTTAGATGGGGGAAGCATTTTGAGATGTACAGACTGACTCTTTTATTTTGAGGCTCTTTTCTTTTGAGTTTCTTGAGTCCTTCCAATTGGTATCTTCTTTCTTTCAGTTTTGTGTCGGGCATACGCATTTACATTCTGAGCTTCATGTCTATATTCACTAGAATGTAATTATGCTCTTGTTAGTATTGCTCCGATACTTATGATGATGCTTGTAGCTTATGCTCCTTCTGATCACTGTTACATGTTATGAGCGAGCTATTTTTGGAATGGTGAATTATGCCTAATGTATATAAATCTGAAAATGTTCACCATTGAGATATGCAACTAGCATGTGTAGGGTGTGTTGAGTCCATTCCTGCTTTTCATATATGCTAGGTTGCTATGTCTCTAGTTCTGAGTCATTCACACTTGCTTGGTTGTTCATAACTTGCTTAAAATCTGAACCAAGTATTGTTGAATTGAAAAGATCGAGATGGGATTGCTTGTCAACACCTCATGGTATTGAGACTGTTTCTCATTGCACTTTGAGTTAAACTTGAGCCATGTAGTGTATGACCGAAACCGTTGCTTTAAGCTTCTGATTGCTTCGGCATAGGCTTCGCACGGTTGAAAAGTTAGGCATGACAAGCTTTCAACCTCTCGCAATCACATGCCAAAAATGAACTTGTGAATTCTTTTACCGCTGCAACTCCGATATGAATTTGAAATCACAAGTATATGCTTCATTCCTATGCATGATGATTGAACTTTGCTAGGGGTAGTTCACCTTGTATATATGCTTAGCACTTGTTTGGATTCCTTCTATACATGTCTAGTGCTATTTTGATGGTGACTATCCTTTTGGCTTAAAATTGCTCACATGCTCATATGCTTCATATTTCGTATAAGTGATCAGTTTGAGCCTTTGCTATTTGAGTGCTTAATTGAGATGTTGGAGCTATACTGATTAGAGCATCTTTGCACTCTTTTGACTATATACTTGAAGCTCCTAACTTGCATTTTGACTTCATATGCATTCTGAAGGAGATCTTGTGTTCAGGGGAGTTTATTGTGAAGGGAGTTGCTTTTCCGATACCTTTTGGCCTTGATAAGTGCATTTTCAACTAGGGGGAGAAATTTATGCAAATCATATGCTCCTGTGTTGATCAACTAAGGGGAGAATCATTTGTCCTAGTTGCTTGCATTTGTCGAGGGGGAGTTTGCTAGTTGTGTTGAGCCGTTGCCTCTGTCTTGAGGGACTAGCAAACGTTCCTAGCTTTTCATGAGCTTTCATAAGCTTTTTCATTTGGCTTTCAATTGGTATCGTCTGGTGTGCTTTCCCATTTGGTTTGGGTTGATTTCCAATTGGTTCGGAGTGATTTTCTTGCTAGTTGTTTGAGCCTCTGTGCCTCTATCTTGAGGGACTAGCATTTTGCTTCTGTTGTCCTCCGATCTTCAATTGGTATCTGCTAGCGGTGTTGAGCCTGTTCTACCTCTTCTTGAGGGCTAGCTTTGCTTTGCTTGGTTGCGTCGAGCCGTTGCCCATGTCTTTGGGGACCAAGTTTTTCGCTTCATCCACTTGACCTTCTTTGGCTTTTGTTAGGCTTTTGGGTCATTTGGTTGGGTTTCTCTTCCCACTCCTTCCTACCTCCTTCTTCTTATCATGATTTGTTGTGGAGTTGACAATGCACTCATCAAGGGGGAGATTGCGGATACATGGGTGTATGCCGAGTCTCTGTGTGATGAGTGATTGTCAACGGAGATGATGCGCATGTTCTTTGGCTTGTGTTGTGCAGGTGTCGAGCACGGAGACAGTGGTCGATGGCGGGTGAAGGTCAAGTTGCGACGTGTCGTGCCGACGGACCGGGCGCGATGAAGGATGGGCGTGCCGTGCGGCGGACGTGCCATGCCGATGTATCGGACGGTGAAGGGCGGACGTGGACTTGGACTGATGGACTGGAGGCCGGAGGATCAGCTGTGGTGGCTGGCAGCCTGCGACAGCGACAAGCGGAGAAGTGCGATCATGTCGGTGGAAGGGGTGCACAGGCGGTGCATCCCTTCTACGACGCCGGTTTGTTGGTAGAGCCCGGGAAAAACCAACGGTGGACGGTTTCCTCCAGGTTTGGGCCTCAAAACCTGGGTGCTGGTTTCCAGGTTGAGCCTCAAAACCTGGGAGTGGGCCGGTTTCCGAGTTTGGGCCTCAAAACTCGGGCGCTGAGGGTTTCCGAGTTTGGGCCACAAAACTCGGGCTGGAGGCTGGTTTCCCGGTTTGGGCCTCAAAACCGGGGGCTGATGGAAAAGGCTGGTTTCCCGGTTTGGGCCGCAAAACCGGGGGTGCAGAGTGGTGGCGGCACGTGGCGGCGATCTGAAGGTTGCGTGGAGGCGACGCGGAAGACCGTGCGGGCGTGGCCGTCGGATCTACCTACCACCAGCGGGTGGACTAGAATAGCCTTAGGGTTAGGCTGGTCCGCTCTGTAAATTAGAGTAGAGAGGGGTAGAGTAGGAAATAGACTTAGGCTAGGTTAGTATAAGTAGTCTAGGGGAGACACCCTCCTCCCTATCTTAATCTCAGTTAGAGCTTTCATTTCCTAGGGTTTCCACTCTCCCACACCCCTGCTTTAGCTAGTTGAGATCCGCAGAGAGACTCCACTCTGTGTACTGTTGATTCGAGGAAGTGAGGCCGTATCCTCACCTTGGATCCCATCTCTTGGTGTCAATTCGCGTTTGATTTCATGTTCATCATGTTCTTCGCGGATTGCTTTGTGCCTTGAGTTTTCCCGTCGCTTGATCTTTGTGCTCGGTTCATCTTTACGATTCCGTTTGAACTGAGTTGCTTCTAGATCGTGAGGCACTTCTTTCCACCGAAGGAAATCATCTCTAACCTCACGGTCTAGGAGATCGATCAAGTTTTAGTTTCGGGTCTCTTTTTCTTCTTTCCCCCCCCGAATTCCTTCGATTCACCGATTTGGAGTTAGGTTCGAGCCATGATCTCTTAGAGATAGCTCACTAACCTCCTTGTGACTCCTCAGATCGAATCCCAAGCCTAGAGCACTTGATTCGGAGGAGATCGGGTTGAATCGCCGGAGTTTCAGTGCAGTCGCGGGGTGACCGGACGCTCTGTCGGGCTGACCGGACGCACGCTTTCAGAGTCCGGTCGTTGAGCACGGCGCCAAGCTTTTCTGCGTACTGACCGGACGCTCTCGACCGGACGCTCTGTTTGCATTTCGACCGGACGCTACGCTTGCACTGTCCCGTTTCATTGTCTCATCTGACCGGACGCTCAGTGAACGACCGGACGCTTGAGCTCTCGTGCGTCCGGTCGCGAACAGAGAGCTCCCAGAGCTGTTTTCTGACGACCGGACGCGTCAGGTCCCTGCTGACCGGACGCAGGCCAGTCCGGTCCGGTCGCTCAGTTTCGCGCGTCTTCGTTGTTCGCGGTCGTTCGTTCTTGATCGGATTTGAGTTCCGTCTTTTGGTTGGCTTTCTAGGGTTGTCTAGTGTCCCGCTGTGCTTCTAGGAAGCATCCACCCTACATCTAGGGTCGTGGACATTAGCAAGCTCTAGGTTTCGCTTTTGGGGTTGATCTTGGGACAGTGGCATCTAGTTTCCGAAAGGAATTTTGAAGCTCCCATTCACCCCCCCTCTGGTCGCTTTCGGGTAGCTTCTCGGTTCCTTCAAGGCCCTGTAAGATTTTATATGGCATGATGAGGGTCCGTCGAGACCATTTGTATTATGACTTGTTTGTTTAAAGGTGTTTGTTTTCTTTTCAAATGCGTTGACCACTTCTCTTTGTTGCAAGCTCGAGTTTCTGCTAACTTAGTCTGTACTCCTTCGATACGTCGCGAGCCCCTCGAGGGGAGGCGTAGGTAGGGTACCGTAGCCCGGGGGCGTAGGTGGCCGTCTCGTCGACGCCTCCCGACCTTTGGAGGCTCAGGTATTTTTTGGATTTAGACGTCGCTAGTTCACTCGAGGCACGAGTCAAGACGAGGTCGAATTTTTTGAAAAGAAAACACGCATTTTTTCCGGAGTCTGGGGCGGTTACCCCCCTGTCAGCCCCCGAGGGAGGCTCGCCCTGAGCAGGCAGGGTCGAGGCTACCTTTGCTGCTAAGCAAAATGAAAGACAACGCACGAGATTGTTCATTCATATTTGACATGTTTGTACAAAGCAACAAAATGAACAAGGCCTTGAGGCCCTTAAGGATAGAAGCGACGTAGCTGAGATATGTTCCACGCGTTCGCCAGGATTCTGCCTTGATCGTCGTAGAGCTTGTATGTTCCTGGCTTGAGCACCTTAGCCACGGTGTATGGGCCCTCCCATGGAGGGGTGAGCTTGTGGCGCCCTCGGTTGTCTTGAAGCCGTCGAAGCACGAGGTCCCCCGCTGCTAGGTCTCTTTTGCGCACATACTTGTCGTGGTAGCGTCGAAGTGATTGCTGGTAGCGTGCGGAGTTGATGAGCGCCACATCTCGGGCCTCCTCGAGCTGGTCCTTGGCGTTGGCAAGCCTCTCGTCGTTGTTTTGCTCGTTGTAGGCTCGATCGAGGGGAGCCGTACTCGAGGTCCGTAGGCAAGACTGCTCTATCCCACTGGATGTCGTGGTAGTCGTATTCGTCGGAGTCGGAGCTGGTGATGCCGCGCCGCCTTGGTTCGTGCCAGGGCTGCAGCTTGCGGTACCACTCCCCAAGTTGGCTTGACGAGGTGGCCGACAGCTCGTGAGAGGCCGCGGTCGACGCGTGCGGGGTGGACAATCTCCAGGTTGGCCATGGCCTGCAGCAGCACGCCCGGGCGTTCCTCCTGCTCCGCCGATGTCGGCCCCGACTGCGCTCGTTGAAGCTGGCGGGCGTAGGCTGCCGCAGAGCTGTCGAGGCCGAACGGGAACTGCCGGCGTCGAGCGCGGTACACCCGTGCGGAGGAGGCTGGCGGCATGTGACGTAACGGCCCTAATCCCATGGCCCACCGATCACTATCAACCACTGACAGTCGATCCGTACAGCCAAGAGATTAAGACCGGGTTCGCCACTGGGCTACGTCAGTGCCCGATGTCCGCAGGATCATCTCACAATTCAGTTACAATCTCTTGAACATTTTGACAAATAACATCGGAGTAAATAGCGGAAGACTTAAATAACAATAGTTTTACAAACCAGTGTTCAACATAAACTTAAAGTGAAGTTATTACAGACCAAAGTTCAAATAGATAGAGTTGGCAGGGTAGCAGACGACAACAACTAAACGATAAAGATACATCACCCAGCCCGAGGGTGAATAATCACTCATCGGCCTCATCGGCCTCTTCCTGAACCACAGTCACACAGCAGGGTCCAAGGCATACTGAGGGATCTGCCATACCTGCAACATGGGTAAAAGAACCCTGAGTACAAAGGTACTCAACAAGACTTAACCGACTAAAGAAAAGGGGAGGAGACTCAGGAATGAAGGCTTAGGGTAGTCAAGGTAAGGCTTAAGCAAGATCAAGTATTTGCAGAAAAGCATTTTTGTAAATCTTATTTTATTTTGAAAGATTCAGTATTCCTCAATTCTTCATCCTTCATGATTCATTTTACATTTCAAAACATTCCTAGTTGAGAACCACTCTCCGTTGAGAGTCAATGGAACAAGTCTCCATAACCGAGGAGCAACGTTAATCCGGATAAAGAATACTCAGCTGAGGATCCCTATTCACACTGCATATGTAGCACCCAAGCTTGCATATGCCAACTCGTCTTCCACGATTCCTCCATTATTGGGCCCGGTCCTACGCCACCCGGAAGTACAGTACACCACTCCAATCCGGGACTCTAACCCACGTGGGTACATGCTACTTCCGCCATCTCTCCACTCCCAGTGCGCGGTTGTCGGTCCAATAATGGATTTCTCGGAGCCAGAGCTTTCCGTAGTATGTGAATAGTTGCAAGTCCTGCCCAGCAGGCCCCCATACGGATGGTCCCTAATTTTCCAGCCAGCAACTGTGCCTTGGTTATATCTCACCCAAGCGCAACAGTCCTGTCAGTTTTTCAACCCGTCCCGGTCGGTGTCAACTGTCGAGTCCCGGACTACGACATGACGGCACCGTACGCAAGGACAACCTCTCCTTCCCATTGACTAAGTACGGATCAGATACTTAGCCAATAGTGGGAGTAAACCAGAAATTCCCATAAATATTCTTAAGTGATCACACTTTTGAAATTGGCATTTTATTGCAAATCTATCATATAGCATTGCTAAGCATTTTGCAATAGTTTTTGAAAAACAGGTGTCGGGTATTTCATTGGTCAAGGTAGATAATGCATCAGAGAGGATTTCACTCAACTCCTATCAACCTAATGCAATAATTTAACTCAAAACATTTAAAAAACATTTATAAAAGCAAGGTAGGGTTAAATGCACCGGGGCTTGCCTTGGATGGCAAAAAGAGTAGACTCGGGGTAGGTATAAGCGTCGGAGCTCGGGGTTGCCTTGGGGACGGATCCTTCGGCGGCTACCTCGACTTCAGGGCCTTCTTCGTCAACTATACGGATGCAATGATGAATGCTCATGAGAATGATGATATGGACTTATGGTGCAAGACAATACCACTGATTCAAGATTACTCTTAGGCAAGGCATAAACGAAATCTAGGTTGAGCATAAAAGTAACCATTTCTTCCTTAAGCAAAATTGATTAAACTAGACTTTATCATAACTATCCTAAGCATCACAAACATCATAGACCAAAGGGTAGGGGTCTATGAACATCACGCAATCCCAAAAGTCACTTCACAGGGCATTCACACTAACCCTAATCATTTCTTTCTATTTTCTTAATTATTTAAAAAGGTCATTTTATGAAGGTGCTCCAAAAATTACCAAATTAATCACACAAGTTCATTAGAGTACAAGTATATGGCAAAACAAATTTCATAATTTTTGGAGGTCATTAAGGTGCTCAATTAAATCTAGACATTTAATTAACAAAAGGCACTATTCCTAATTAAAATAAAGCTCAAAAATCAACTTGCTCCAAAAGACTTCAAAATTTTACCAGAGACTCAGAAAGGCATAACTAGCACATAGAAATTTATCTCCAGATTTTTGGAGTTATAGATCACTCTCCAAAAATACCAAAACCTTCATTTTTCAATTAAAAGGGGAATTTTACATTTTTAAATCTTTGCAGAAAAGTCAAGTTTTATTTTTTATAAAATACTCCAGAGCATAAAGAGTCTACTGTGAAATTTTCAGAATTTTTGGATCAACACAGAAAATCATACAAAAAGATGAAATATCAGAACTGTTCCCATTTTTAAAAGGAAAAGAGCACTGTGCTCGAGTCGGAACGGGGCTCGGGCGAATCGCGGAACTCTCGGCCGACCGAGGCCTGGCTGGTAGGCTCGGGCGAGACGGAAACCAAACGTTTCGTCCGAGGCCTGGCTCGACGAGGCGGAGGGTGCACAGGTTCTCTCGAGGCCTGGCTCGAGCGAAGTGGTGAGGGTCTGTCCGCCGAGGCTCGGGCTCGGGCGAGACGGAGTGGAAGCAGAGGCCGAGGCCTCGGGTGCTTACCACGGATCGGAGACAGGGCTCGAGGGTGAGGCTCGACACGCGCTCGAGGGTGAGGCTCGGCACGCGCTCGAGGTGAGGCTCGAGGGACGGTGGTTCGGTGGAGCTCCTTCGGCGGCGAGCGGCGAGCGGCGCTCCGGCGACCCTGCGCAACACACGAGACCGCAAGGGTCTGGTCAGAGTCGCACGGGACCGAGGAACACGACACGGGGGTCGGTGAGGGATGGTCGAGGCCGGAGGCGACGAATTTCACGAACCCGAGCTCGCCGGGTTTCTGCCGGAGATGGGAACGGCGAGGTTACGCCGGGCGATTGGAGGCGGTAGAGGTAAAATTGGAGGGTGGTGAAGCAGCACAAGAACACGGCGGAGCTTTTGAGCTAGGTGGTGGAGCGGCGGAGGCACTGGACTGTGCTGGCGACGGAGGCGGAGATGAGTGCGGAGGTCGGAGCTCCGGCGGGCTTATATAGCCGCGGCCAGGGCCGGTAGAGACCTCGGGGTGGTGTGGATGAGGTTTGCGGAGGCGTGCGCACTCGATTGCGCTCTGGCGGATACGTGGGCGTGCAGCCGGGGCTCGGGCGCAAGCTCGGCCGGCGATGGCCACGCGGCGGCGGCGCGGAGAGGACTGTAGGGGACGGGAGCGAGGGCCAGCGCTCGCGCGCGGGCGCGGAGGGAACAGGGCGACAGCGGCGGCAGGTTGGTGGCGCGTGGGGAGCAGCCGGGCGTGCGGCAGGCGCGGCGCGGGCGCCATGGCCGGGCCCCCCCTCTGTCGCTATGAAGAAGAGGAACAGTGTAGGGTGTAGGGTTTGACTTTTGGCTAGTTTCTGACTTTTGCAAAATGCTCCCAAAATTTGAACTGTGCGACAAAAACTCCCAATACCAAAGTTGTTCAGAAAAATGAGATCTACAACTTTGTCAAAAAGAACATTTTCAAATTCCAAACAGTTTTTGAACAAAATTCAAAAACAGAAAAAGGGGACACTTTTGAAATTTGAATCAATTCAAAATTACTTTGGATTTTATACTGAAACTAGAAAATCTTCAAACATGAAAGCTGTTCCTTTTATCAAAACCTACAACTTTGCTATAATACACTTTTCCAGAAACTCATTAGTTTTTGAACTCTTTTTGAAAACTGAAAAGGGAACAAAAGTTGGGGTTTGATTGAATTTGAAATAACTCAAAACTTTGTACTGCAACTTGAAAATTTGTAAATACCAAAGTTGTTTCTCTTTGACAGCTCTACAACTTTGCTTTTTGGACCAACCCCAAATTTTGAATAATTTTTAAATTACACCAGAGGGATAAAATCCAGGATTTGGAAATTAGGGTTTTGCAAAAGGGATTTGAAATCAAATTCTGATTTTTGAACTTTGGCCAACACAACAAAACTTCAAGACACCAAAGGAACAAGAATTACACAAAACTAATCACAGAGATGAAATTACCATTTTGCCCTAGTAGAGAGAAGTGGGCTAATTAGGATTTTTGCAATAGAGGTAATTCACATAAAATGATACACTTAGCAAAATGCATACACATGAAATCATGATCAAGATGCTTAATGATGATAATGATGATATGTCAAGTTAATTACAGTTAAACACCAGAGGTGTTACAGCCTCCCCCCCTTAAAGAAATCTCGCCCCGAGATTCCACGTCTTATGAAAGGACAAAGAAGGGATAAAGGCAAAACCTTACATGGACAGCGATTCGAGAAAGTCGGGGTAGTTCTTTGCTAAGAAGTCTTCAGATTCCCAAGTAGCTTCTTCTTCAGAGTGCTGGTTCCACTGGATTTTGTACCATCTTGTGGTGGTTCTTCGGGTAACGCGATCCTTGTGGTCCAACACGCGAACTGGATATTCTGAGTAGGACAGATCAGGCTCTAGCTCGACATCTTCAACTTCCACGACATGTTCAGGTATTCGGAGACACTTCTTGAGTTGGGAGACATGGAAAACATTGTGGACTGCGGAGAGATGATCGGGCAACTTTAGCTTGTAAGCTACCTTGCCACAACATTCCAAAATCTCAAACGGACCAATGTAGCGGGGTGCTAACTTTCCTTTAACTCCAAAACGAGTGACTCCTTTGGTTGGTGAGACCTTGAGATATACATAATCTCCAACTTGAAACTTCAGAGGTCGACGTCTCTTGTCAGCATAGCTCTTTTGTCGAGATTGGGCAATCTTCATGTTCTCTTGTATCTGCTTGACTTTCTCTTCCATATCCTTGACCAGGTCAACTCCAAAGAATTCCCTTTCTCCAGGTTCGGACCAACTGAGAGGTGTACGACAACGACGACCGTACAGTGCTTCAAAGGGTGCCATCTTGATGCTTTCTTGGTAACTGTTATTATATGAGAACTCTGCCAAGGGCAAACAGTCATCCCAAGTATCTGCGAAGGTGAGAGCACAGGCTCTCAACATGTCTTCCAGCACCTGGTTGACTCGCTCCGTCTGTCCATCAGTCTGAGGATGATATGCTGTGCTGTATAAGAGCTGGGTTCCAAGTGAGGTATGGAACGCCTTCCAGAACTTAGCAACAAACTGGGTACCGCGGTCAGAGACAATGGTCTTGGGTATGCCATGAAGCTTCACTATGTTGTTCTTGTACAAGGCGGCATATGTGGGGACGGTGTAAATAGTCTTGACTGGCAGAAAGTGAGCTTGTTTGGTGAGTCGGTCCACGATTACCCAAATGGAATCAAAACCTTTCCGGGTCTTGGGTAGCCCATTAATAAAATCCATGCTGATATCTTCCCACTTCCAGGCAGGTACAGATAAAGACTGCAATTCTCCTCCAGGTTTCATGTGCACGGCTTTGACTTTCTGACAAGTATCACAGCGAGCGACATAGCGAGCGATTTCAATCTTCATCTTTGTCCACCAGAATCTCTGCCTCAGATCCTGGTACATCTTGTTGCTGCCGGGGTGGATGGAAAACCTAGACAGGTGTGCTTCATCAAGGATCAACTGTCTCAACTCAGGCACCTTGGGAACTACTAGACGGTTCTTGAACCAAACAACTCCTACATCATCGATCCTGAAACAATCAGCCTTTCCGGTCTGGACCTTTTCGATGATGTGCTTGATTCCAGGGTTATCATTTTGTGCAGCAATGACCTGTTCTCTGATAGAGGTCTCTATCCTGACATTGCTCAGAGTTCCTTGTGGTACCATTTCAATACCCATCCTTTCAAGATCATGGCACAAGGAAAGATCATAGGGCTTCGTCGTCAGACAGTTGCAGTATGACTTGCGACTGAGGGCATCGGCGACTACATTCGCCTTACCAGGATGGTAATGCACTTCGATATCATAATCCTTGATTAACTCAAGCCATCTTCGCTGCCTCATGTTCAACTCTTCTTGAGTGAAGATATACTTCAGGCTCTTATGATCGGTGTACACATTGCAAGCACTGCCCAACAGATAATGACGCCATATCTTCAAAGCATGCACCACTGCTGCTAATTCAAGGTCATGGGTTGGGTAATTCTCCTCATGTCGCTTAAGCTGCCGTGAGGCATAAGCGATCACTCGACCTTCTTGCATCAATACACAACCCAAACCAGTACCAGATGCATCACAGTATACATCAAAGGGTTTCTCGATATCTGGTTGAGCTAGGACTGGTGATGTAGTTAACAGTTCCTT
This sequence comes from Coix lacryma-jobi var. lacryma-jobi, assembly GCA_009763385.1. Taxonomy (NCBI): domain Eukaryota; kingdom Viridiplantae; phylum Streptophyta; class Magnoliopsida; order Poales; family Poaceae; genus Coix; species Coix lacryma-jobi. The sequence goes on from CM019823.1 coordinate 115,487,938, forward strand.
CAAGGCTTGAAAAGCTTGCTCACAGGCTGGTGACCAAACAAAATCCACGGAATTCTTCAACAACTCTGTGATAGGCTTGGCAACTCTGGAGAAATCTGGGATGAAACGACGATAGTATCCAGCCATTCCCATGAAGCTGCGAACTTCGCGGACAGTGGTAGGTGGCTTCCAATCCAAGATATCTGCCACTTTTCCAGGGTCAACTGACACACCTTCAGCGGACAGGACATGACCAAGGAATTGAATTCGATCTAGCCAGAATTCACATTTACTGAACTTGGCATACAGCTGGTGATCTCTGAGACGAGAGAGAACGACACGAAGATGCTTGGCATGATCTTCAGGAGTTCTTGAATAAACAAGGATGTCGTCAATGAACACGACTACAAATTTATCGAGCTCTGGCATGAACACAGAGTTCATGAGATACATGAAATGAGCGGGTGCATTGGTCAAACCGAAAGACATGACCAAATACTCATATAGGCCGTATCTGGTGGTGAAAGCTGTTTTGGGAATATCTTCGGGACGAATCTTTATTTGGTGATAGCCAGATCTGAGGTCGATCTTGGAAAACACTCTGGCTCCAGATAACTGGTCAAAAAGAAGGTCAATGCGAGGCAAAGGATATTTATTCTTGATGGTGACCTCATTGAGTGGGCGATAGTCAACGCACAGACGAAGACTTTTGTCCTTCTTCTTCACAAAGATAGCAGGGCAACCCCAAGGAGATGAACTTGGGCGAATGAGACCCTTGTCCATAGCTCTTGCAATTGGATCTTTAGCTCTGCCAATTCTCTGGGAGGCATTCGATAAGCTCTACGGGATATAGGAGCAGTCCGGGCTTTAGCTCTATAGCAAACTCAACATCACGGTCGGGAGGTAGACCAGGTAGATCTCCTGGGAAGACATCAGGGAACTCACAGACTACGGGGATATCCCTGATTTCCGGAGCATAGGCAGAATTTAACTGGGTGGTTGTTGGCTTTTGAGGCATTGGAAGTTGGAGAAAGAGTTTGGAGGTACTGTTAGGAATATCCACTCTCACAACTCTATTCAAGATGTCTATCATGGCTTTATACTGACACATCCAATTCATGCCTAAGATGACATCTATCTCTTGATCGCGCAGTACTATCATGGTGGTAGGAAAGACATGTTCCCCCAACATTACTGGTATGCTGCGGACCACTTCCTTAGTATTTATCCGTCCTCCAGGCGAAAGTATGCAAAAACTTTCTTTTAACTCCCCCATGGGTAACTCATGCTTGATGACAAAAGTGCGACTGATGAAGGAATGCGATGCACCAGAATCAAACAAGACGATTGCAGGATGATTGGCAACAGGGAACCTACCGAGCATGACGGGCTCTCCTTCTGGGATGTTACTGACGGTGGTGAAGTAGACTTGCCCGTGCTTCCTGACAAGCTTGCCCTTCTGGACGTGCTGCTGCGGTGCACGGTGCTGCTGCTGCTGTGATCCTCCAGGGCCTTTCTGTGCATACTGGGCATTCTTCTTGGGTTTTGGGCACTCGCGAGCCAGTGACCAACTTGGCCACAGTTGTAGCATGGGAGGTTGTAAGCTGTTTGTGGGGCGGTGACACGAACACCTGGGGCGTTCGGCTGAGTGGCACTTTGCTGGTTGGCATTATGGGTGGTGGCTGCGGTACGAACGACCACTTGCTGATGGGGGTATGGGGCACGGTTTTGATGGTGACTGGGGTGGTAGATGACTCTTGGGCGCTTATGGTTGCTGGAGAAACTGCTAGACCCAGCCTTCTTCTCTTTTTCTCTTCCTGGTACTGGCGGTTGCTTTCCTCAAAAGCAACAGCACGGTCAACGACATCATGGTAGGATCCATTCAGGTTGTTGGACAGACCTCTACGAATCTTAGGGTGCAGACCCCTGAGGAAACAATCTCTCTTCTTTTCCTCCGTGTTGACATAGTCGGAGGCATACTGGCTGAGGTGATTGAATTGTCCCACGTACTGCATGACGGTGGAATCTTTCTGTTGCAGGGCCAAGAACTGATCCAACTTCATTCTCATCAATCCCGAAGGGATGTGATGTGCTCTGAAAGCGGTGCGGAACTCTTCCCAGGTCAACTCATGACCTTCAGGTTGGGCAGCCAACAGGTTGGCGTACCAGGCACTTGCGGGACCACGGAGCTGCTGAGAAGCGAACCGAGGCTTCTGGATCTCTGTGCATCGGATGAGACCAAACTTCTGCTCCATGGTGCGGAGCCAATCATCAGCTTCGAGGGGTTCATCGGCTCTGGTGAAAACCGGTGGACGGTTTCAGTGAACTCCACATAGGTGGTCTCTTGGTTGTGGCGACCACGGTGACCAACATTCTGCTGTCCTTGGTTTTGAGCCATAAGGTTGGCGGCGGCGGCCAAGGCTGCAATGGCATCTGCCAGGGTAGCAGGAACTGGTGGAGGATTTGGAAGGTTGGCACCTCCGGAACTTCCGGCTCCAGTGCGGGTGTTCACAGGCATCTGTTAAGAATTTGGGAACTTAGCATCCAAAGATTGCTTTTGAACGAAACTGACTGATAAGATTCATTGATGCAAGGGTAGATAACTGATACAGAAGTTCGATAAAACCACTGACTGACAAAAGAAAGGTACAAGACAAGATACAGACTCGACTAAACAGAAGACCAACTAACGCCCCAAACCTAGACTAAGGCTTTAGGTGAGCAGATGGTACAGACACAAGGAATCTAGTCGTCATCGATGATGATCATCTCTCATCTTCATCTTCGATGATGAGCTCAGGCTCTCCTCCTCATCTTCATCTCCAACGTGAACATCTTCAGCAGGTTCCACTTCTACATTCTGGACTGGCTCATGTCCTACTTCAGGTTCCTCCACGACTCCATCTTCTGGATCCTCAGCAACAGGTGGAATCATGGGGTGAAGTTGGTTGTACAGCTGATGTACCTCCTCATGAAGTATATCATTGTACTGCTCAACCTGAGCGGTGTACTGCTGTAGTCCATGGAACTGGGCTCTGGCGACGTCTTCCTCGCGGTCCAAGCCTCATTGCGCTGTTCGATAGCGCGAACCGTGTTTCGATTGGCCTGCTCCAGAGAAGCTCGTGCCTCATAAAACTCCATGCGGGAAAGATAGAAGTCATGCTCCATGTTTTTCCATCTCGGCCTTCAGATTCTTGATCTCCTCCTTCAGCGCTTGCGGTTGCGGCGGGGCAAGCGACGTCCGTTGGAGGATTCTCCAGTCTCTTCTCCGGTGCGTGGCGCCAGCTGGTGACGCGGCACACCATGCGGTCCAGTCGACTTGCGAGCAGTCCGCTTGAGGATGACCATATCTGGACAGAGGGTATGGTGAGAAAGGCTAGCAGAAAAAGGTAAGGCATACTAACCCACCGATTTAGAGAGGAAGTTAACTTAAGTGATTATGACATGATGCATGATTCGTTCCTACGTAACAAGGCAATACAACTACTACGGTAAGGTACATAGGCTATACAAAGTGTCTTGCTACTAGTTGCCAAGACAAGATGATATGAGAGAAGCAATTTGACTCAAAATGTCAAGTTTAGTTTTGGACTAAAAAATTTTGAAGTTTTCGCAAAAAAAAAAAAAAAAAAATTGCAACGTCGTAGTGAGATGCTCCGATACCACTCTGTGACGTAACGGCCCTAATCCCATGGCCCACCGATCACTATCAACCACTGACAGTCGATCCGTACAGCCAAGAGATTAAGACCGGGTTCGCCACTGGGCTACGTCAGTGCCCGATGTCCGCAGGATCATCTCACAATTCAGTTACAATCTCTTGAACATTTTGACAAATAACATCGGAGTAAATAGCGGAAGACTTAAATAACAATAGTTTTACAAACCAGTGTTCAACATAAACTTAAAGTGAAGTTATTACAGACCAAAGTTCAAATAGATAGAGTTGGCAGGGTAGCAGACGACAACAACTAAAAGATAAAGATACATCACCCAGCCCGAGGGTGAATAATCACTCATCGGCCTCATCGGCCTCTTCCTGAACCACAGTCACACAGCAGGGTCCAAGGCATACTGAGGGATCTGCCATACCTGCAACATGGGTAAAAGAACCCTGAGTACAAAGGTACTCAACAAGACTTAACCGACTAAAGAAAAGGGGAGGAGACTCAGGAATGAAGGCTTAGGGTAGTCAAGGTAAGGCTTAAGCAAGATCAAGTATTTTGCAGAAAAGCATTTTTGTAAATCTTATTTTATTTTGAAAGATTCAGTATTCCTCAATTCTTCATCCTTCATGATTCATTTTACATTTCAAAACATTCCTAGTTGAGAACCACTCTCCGTTGAGAGTCAATGGAACAAGTCTCCATAACCGAGGAGCAACGTTAATCCGGATAAAGAATACTCAGCTGAGGATCCCTATTCACACTGCATATGTAGCACCCAAGCTTGCATATGCCAACTCGTCTTCCACGATTCCTCCATTATTGGGCCCGGTCCTACGCCACCCGGAAGTACAGTACACCACTCCAATCCGGGACTCTAACCCACGTGGGTACATGCTACTTCCGCCATCTCTCCACTCCCAGTGCGCGGTTGTCGGTCCAATAATGGATTTCTCGGAGCCAGAGCTTTCCGTAGTATGTGAATAGTTGCAAGTCCTGCCCAGCAGGCCCCATACGGATGGTCCCTAATTTTCCAGCCAGCAACTGTGCCTTGGTTATATCTCACCCAAGCGCAACAGTCCTGTCAGTTTTTCAACCCGTCCCGGTCGGTGTCAACTGTCGAGTCCCGGACTACGACATGACGGCACCGTACGCAAGGACAACCTCTCCTTCCCATTGACTAAGTACGGATCAGATACTTAGCCAATAGTGGGAGTAAACCAGAAATTCCCATAAATATTCTTAAGTGATCACACTTTTGAAATTGGCATTTTATTGCAAATCTATCATATAGCATTGCTAAGCATTTTGCAATAGTTTTTGAAAAACAGGTGTCGGGTATTTCATTGGTCAAGGTAGATAATGCATCAGAGAGGATTTCACTCAACTCCTATCAACCTAATGCAATAATTTAACTCAAAACATTTAAAGAAAACATTTATAAAAGCAAGGTAGGGTTAAATGCACCGGGGCTTGCCTTGGATGGCAAAAAGAGTAGACTCGGGGTAGGTATAAGCGTCGGAGCTCGGGGTTGCCTTGGGACGGATCCTTCGGCGGCTACCTCGACTTCAGGGCCTTCTTCGTCAACTATACGGATGCAATGATGAATGCTCATGAGAATGATGATATGGACTTATGGTGCAAGACAATACCACTGATTCAAGATTACTCTTAGGCAAGGCATAAACGAAATCTAGGTTGAGCATAAAAGTAACCATTTCTTCCTTAAGCAAAATTGATTAAACTAGACTTTATCATAACTATCCTAAGCATCACAAACATCATAGACCAAAGGGTAGGGGTCTATGAACATCACGCAATCCCAAAAGTCACTTCACAGGGCATTCACACTAACCCTAATCATTTCTTTCTATTTTTCTTAATTATTTAAAAAGGTCATTTTATGAAGGTGCTCCAAAAATTACCAAATTAATCACACAAGTTCATTAGAGTACAAGTATATGGCAAAACAAATTTCATAATTTTGGAGGTCATTAAGGTGCTCAATTAAATCTAGACATTTAATTAACAAAAGGCACTATTCCTTAATTAAAATAAAGCTCAAAAATCAACTTGCTCCAAAAGACTTCAAAATTTTACCAGAGACTCAGAAAGGCATAACTAGCACATAGAAATTTATCTCCAGATTTTTGGAGTTATAGATCACTCTCCAAAAATACCAAAACCTTCATTTTTCAATTAAAAGGGGAATTTTACATTTTTAAATCTTTGCAGAAAAGTCAAGTTTTATATTTTTATAAAATACTCCAGAGCATAAAGAGTCTACTGTGAAATTTTCAGAATTTTGGATCAACACAGAAAATCATACAAAAAGATGAAATATCAGAACTGTTCCCATTTTAAAAGGAAAAGAGCACTGTGCTCGAGTCGGAACGGGGCTCGGGCGAATCGCGGAACTCTCGGCCGACCGAGGCCTGGCTGGTAGGCTCGGGCGAGACGGAAACCAAACGTTTCGTCCGAGGCCTGGCTCGACGAGGCGGAGGGTGCACAGGTTCTCTCGAGGCCTGGCTCGAGCGAAGTGGTGAGGGTCTGTCCGCCGAGGCTCGGGCTCGGGCGAGACGGAGTGGAAGCAGAGGCCGAGGCCTCGGGTGCTTACCACGGATCGGAGACAGGGCTCGAGGGTGAGGCTCGACACGCGCTCGAGGGTGAGGCTCGGCACGCGCTCGAGGGTGAGGCTCGAGGGACGGTGGTTCGGTGGAGCTCCTTCGGCGGCGAGCGGCGAGCGGCGCTCCGGCGACCCTGCGCAACACACGAGACCGCAAGGGTCTGGTCAGAGTCGCACGGGACCGAGGAACACGACACGGGGGTCGGTGAGGGATGGTCGAGGCCGGAGGCGACGAATTTCACGAACCCGAGCTCGCCGGGTTTCTGCCGGAGATGGGAACGGCGAGGTTACGCCGGGCGATTGGAGGCGGTAGAGGTAAAATTGGAGGGTGGTGAAGCAGCACAAGAACACGGCGGAGCTTTTGAGCTAGGTGGTGGAGCGGCGGAGGCACTGGACTGTGCTGGCGACGGAGGCGGAGATGAGTGCGGAGGTCGGAGCTCCGGCGGGCTTATAGCCGCGGCCAGGGCCGGTAGAGACCTCGGGGTGGTGTGGATGAGGTTTGCGGAGGCGTGCGCACTCGATTGCGCTCTGGCGGATACGTGGGCGTGCAGCGGGGGCTCGGGCGCAAGCTCGGCCGGCGATGGGCGCGGCGGCGGCGCGGAGAGGACTGTAGGGGACGGGAGCGAGGGCCAGCGCTCGCGCGCGGGCGCGGAGGGAACAGGGCGACAGCGGCGGCAGGTTGGTGGCGCGTGGGGAGCAGCCGGCGTGCGGCAGGCGCGGCGCGGGCGCCATGGCCGGGCCCCCCCTCTGTCGCTATGAAGAAGAGGAACAGTGTAGGGTGTAGGGTTTGACTTTTGGCTAGTTTCTGACTTTTGCAAAATGCTCCCAAAATTTGAACTGTGCGACACAAAAACTCCCAATACCAAAGTGTTCAGAAAAATGAGATCTACAACTTTGTCAAAAAGAACATTTTCAAATTCCAAACAGTTTTTGAACAAAATTCAAAAACAGAAAAAGGGGACACTTTTGAAATTTGAATCAATTCAAAATTACTTTGGATTTTATACTGAAACTAGAAAATCTTCAAACATGAAAGCTGTTCCTTTTATCAAAACTACAACTTTGCTAATACACTTTTCCAGAAACTCATTAGTTTTTGAACTCTTTTTGAAAACTGAAAAGGGAACAAAAGTTGGGGTTTGATTGAATTTGAAATAACTCAAAACTTTGTACTGCAACTTGAAAATTGTAAATACCAAAGTTGTTTCTCTTTGACAGCTCTACAACTTTGCTTTTTGGACCAACCCCAAATTTTGAATAATTTTTAAATTACACCAGAGGGATAAAATCCAGGATTTGGAAATTAGGGTTTTGCAAAAGGGATTTGAAATCAAATTCTGATTTTTGAACTTTGGCCAACACAACAAAACTTCAAGACACCAAAGGAACAAGAATTACACAAAACTAATCACAGAGATGAAATTACCATTTTGCCCTAGTAGAGAGAAGTGGGCTAATTAGGATTTTTGCAATAGAGGTAATTCACATAAAATGATACACTTAGCAAAATGCATACACATGAAATCATGATCAAGATGCTTAATGATGATAATGATGATATGTCAAGTTAATTACAGTTAAACACCAGAGGTGTTTACACGGCATCGAGGTGCACGGCTCGGAGGCCTCGGCCTGGCTCCTGTCCGTGCGCATGATGAACGCGAAGTCGCTGGGCGGGCGCGGGGGCGCCCGGGAAGTCTCGGCCATGCGGCGGGCAAGCTCCTCCTGGGAACTCCGCGCCGGCCGCGGGGAGTGGGGTATGCCACCGGCACCGCCTGCCTGGCGACGATGATGACGACGGCGCCGCTCACGGGGTGGCGACGCGTGATGGTGTGGGCGACGTGCCATGCTCCTCGCACGGGGCGACGCGACACGCCCTCCACTCGGGCCCTCCGTGGAGAGCAAGGTCAGCTCGTTGCCGTTGTCAGTGGCCAGGAACTCGAGGCTCCCGAACCAGATGACGGCACCGACAGAGAACGAAGGAGTCGAAGCAGCCATCCAGGAAACGGCGAGAAACCGACTCGACATGCGAAGGCCCCTACCTGGCGCGCCAACTGTCGGTGTTTCGAAACCGGGGGTATGACACCAACGAGTAATATGATTGCGTGCTTCTCTTCCTGGATGGTGATGCAAGAGGACACAAGGATTTATCCTGGTTCGGGCAAAGAGGGCCCTACGTCCAGGGGGGGAGGATGTCTTGTATTACTTGCACCTAAGTGCTTGTACAGGGGCGAATACAAGCTCAGTGAGCGTGGACCGGAGTCCGGACTCGTGTGTGTGTGGACTTGTGTCTTAACGTGTCTGTCCCCCCGCCCCAGAAGGAATGAGGGCCCTGGTGTCCCCTTTTATAGAGCAAGGGGAGGCCAGGGTTACACAAGGGTATTACAGGTGTCGGGGTGTATTGTGTCCCTTACGAAGAAGGGTAGGAACCCTGTCTTGTCGAAGACATCGCAGCCGATGTGGGCGTTGCTGTTGAAGCGTCCTTGAAGCGCGGCCTCCATCCTGGGCGCGGACGTGGAGGCGCGGCGAGGTGGAAGCCGTACAGCACCCATCCCGGAACGTACAGGACGCGGCGAGGTCCCTCTGGGTCTTGGGGTACCTGTCCTCCAATAGCATGAAAGTAGTTAGGGCTCGAGGGGCGCGGAGCCGGCTTTGAGGCGGCGCCTACGGGGGGCTCGAGTCCCCGCAGGTATGGGCAAGTCCCGTGAAAATCGATTGAGCGGCAGGCATCTGGGCCTCGAGGCGTGGCTTGGACGTGCCACAGTGTAGGGCGTGGGTTAACAGTGCTTCACTGGTGCCTTTTCGCCCATACTTGTGGTGAAAACGAGAGACTTGACTCTGCCCCAGACCACTGTGGCACACGTTGTGTTACAGAGGACGTGACTGGAGTAGGTGGATGAATTAAGTGCGCGGTATGGGGCTGGCATCCGATGTCTGCACCGCTCGAGGGAGGCATAACGCGTCTCGAGGGATAGGCCGCTGTGCCAGAGAGGCTCGAGGTCCCCGCGTGGGGTCTCGAGGTGTGGTGTTCGGCTGTGGGGGGCTCGAAGGGTAGTGGAGCGCTTGCCCGAGGCCTGACGTGGAGGGCTCGGGCGAGACGGAAAACGATCGTGCGCCCGAGGCCTGGCTTGGAGGGCTCGGGTGAGACGGAAAACGAGCGTGCGCCCGAGGCCTGGCTTGGAGGGCTCGGGCGAGACGGAAAACGAACGTGCGCCCGAGGCCTGGCTTGGAGGGCTCGGGCGAGACGGAAAACGAGCGTGCGCCCGAGGCCTGGCTTGGATGGCTCGGCTTGGTGGGCCAGCGTTGTAGGCCTCGGGGGGGTCGGCTTTTTAGGGGGTTAGACTAGTTAGGTCTGTTATTAACCGGTGTTCTAGGTTTACCCTATTTGTTTGCGTTGATTGGGGGTCCCTTTTGCGGACCCCCGACAATATGGTAGCATTTGAGGCTACATCACACATGCAGCTATGTGCATAAATTTTTTCGCTAGCAACTAAAGAAATATTTTCTAACTTGCATCACACACTGTTGTTTCCAGTGTTATACAGGCAGACATAACTGAGTTGTTGTTTCTTATTCATTCAAGGCCCCTTGGTGAAAGTATTGTGGAGCTGGGCAACTAAACTGAACTAGTTCCAGATTTGCTGCATCGACATCGTCCTCTTCTCATTGCTTGCGGCCAATAGATTCAAGTACTGCAGGTACACGCTCAGTCCCACAAACACTCATGGATAAATCATGGATCCATAGTGATGCTAGGCACAAAAAGGAATACTTACAGGGGGTCAATAGTTTCCTAGCTTTTGCATTTAGAAATTCAGGGGTAGCGCACAAGATACTATGCCCTTGCAGAAAGTGTGTTAACTCATTTTGGAGAGACTCAAGTGATATACGAGAGCATTTGATATGTGATGGGTTTCTACAAGGGTACACAACTTGGAACTTACATGGGGAAGCTAGTTCCTCTTATGTGAATGCCGACAATGGTGATGGTGCTGATCCTGTGGAAGAGTCTAGTGAAGAGGATGACATATCTGCATTGCTTAGAGACCTAGCATGTGGTTGAGATGATAGAGGGGATTTTGAAGACAATAGTTCCGTTGAGCTTCCTAAAGAACTAGTTGACCTCCAGAAGTTGGTAGAAGCCAATATTCAACAATTATTCCCTAATTGTAAGAAGTACACTAAACTGCGTTTCTTGATTAGGCTTCTTCACATCAAGCTCCAAGGAGGATGTACTGATAGAGGTTTTGACCTTATGCTAGATCTTTTGAATGATGTCTTACCTGAGGGCTCAAAACTACCTAGAAACTACTATGAAACTAAGAAATGGATTAAGTCCATAGGACTTGGGTACACTAGTATTGATGCATGTGATAATAATTGCATTCTATATTGGAAGGAACACGAAAAATCTGAAGTATGTCCAAAGTGTAATGTTTCACGTTGGAAATCAGTTAGGAAGAGTCTAGATGGGAAACATGTGTACAAGGTCCCTATGAAGGTTCTTCGATACTTTCCGATAAAGAAAAGTCTACAAAGATTGTTTCTGTGTTCTAAAACAGCCGCTCTAACTAGATGGCATGATGAAGAGAGAACAAGAGATGATTTACTTAGACATCCTGCAGATTCTCCTCTATGGAAAGACTTTGATATTAAACATCCTGAGTTCGCTAAGGATAGCAGAAATATACGTCTTGCATTTGCCTCTGATGGTTTTAATCCTTATAGAACCCAAAGTACTGCCTATAGCATTTGCCTGGTATATGTATTCCCTACAATTTTCCACCATCAATGTGCATGAAGCAATCAAATTTCATACTCTCTTTGCTAATTCCTGGAAAACATGCTCCTGGTAGTGATATGGATGTTTTCTCCAGCCCTTTGTGAATGATATGGTTGATATGTTTGTCACGGGGGTTAGAACCTATGATGCATCAAAGCGCGAGTGGTTCCAATTAAAGGCAGCAATGTTGTGGACTATTACTGACTTCCCGGGTCTAGGCTATGTATCTGGTTGTGTCACTGCTGGTGAAGCGGCATGTCCTGATTGCCACTCATATACTTGTTCACATAGACTTGGTAAGGGAAACAAGACTTGCTATATGGACCATCGTAGGTTTTTGGATGAAAACCACCCATTTAGGTTTGATGTTGATAAGTTTGGTTCAACTAATTTAGGCAGGCACCTACTCCACTCTCTGGGGAGGAAGTGTTGGAGTGTACTAAAGATATTGTTACAGTTTTTGGCATGGATCCATCTGGAAAGAAACCAACAAGGAAGAAACGCAAGGAAGGGGAGCCATTAGTCATTTTTAAAAGGAGGTCTATTTGGTTTAAGCTTCCCTATTGGAAAGATTTGATGCTGCGACATAATTTTGATGTCATGCACATTGGGAAAAATGTGTATGAGAACTTGGTGAATACATTCTTGGGTACCGAAGGAAAATCTAAGGATAATCTGAATTCTCGCTTAGACCTTCAAGCCTTAGGAATTAGAAGTGATCTTCACCCTGTTGATGTGGAAGACCAATTTTATTTACCACCAGCACCATATACATTTAGCCTTGATGATAAGAAATATTTTGTGAAATACTGAAAGGGGTAAAGTTTCCTGCTGGTTATGCATCTAATATACGTCACAATATTCATGTCAATGAGAGAAGGTGTTTGGTCTTAAGAGTCATGAATGCCACATCATTCTACAAGATTTATTACCGCTTGCTGTGAGAAAAGTATTGCCAGAAGTAGTTAGTGCTACAGTGATACGTGTTAGTCATTTCTTCAAGAAAATTTGTGCTCCTGTTTTCCGCAAAAAAGTGATATGGTCTAGAGGCTGAAATAGCTGAAACCTTAAGCCTTCTGGAGACTATATTCCTTCCCTCCTTTTTGACATGATGGTACATGTAACAGAACCGACCAATTTGTACCAGATTAAGCACCGAATCGCTGCTTTCACAGAGACTACAAGTACTTAAGCTCGTACAAACCCGGTAGTCCGGAAATCTCGAAGGATTTCAAGTCATTCAACTTTAACCAAGATCGTAATAGATTAGCGTACATGCCCACAAGGTACATTCAGTTCGCACATAGTTCAAATACATCGGAGTTCGATAGTTATTACAAACCATAGTTTCTAATTCAAGCGGAAGCAACATAGTTTTGAAACAAAGTCCTTGGTTCACAATACGGTGCCATATGCCTGATCTGTCCACAAAAGCATCAGGAAAGATAAGGATTGACCATGCCCATGGTCTAGTCACTGCCCTCGACGGGATACAGACAGTTCTCGCAGTAGCCGAAGAAACACTGCCCATCTGCAACAACAAGGGATAGCACCCTGAGTACGAGAAGGTACTCAGCTAGACTTACCCGTCATAAAACAGAAATAATTGACACCAAGGATTATGCAAGGCTGTATCTGAGGTTGGCCACACTTACCTTTTGCATAAAAGCATTTTATTATTAAATAGTCCTCATTAGAGCATTAGCAGTCACTTTTATGTAATCAGCCTGATTATCTAGATTTGCACCTGATCTAGAGCAAACACTTGACTATTTATTCAAGCAAGAGTGACTATTTCATCAATAGCCTTTCAGATTCACCAACCATAACCATCATTAATTCCATATATTACTACGGTAACACATGCTCAGTCAAGTTACTCACTAACCAGGAGCGATGGCGATTATAATCGATTCCTACCAGCTGGGGACAAAATGTCGCACACTCGCCCGACACACCCTGCCAGGCGGCCGTTGGCGACCACTCAGGAGGTTCGAGAACCCAAATCGCGGGACGGCCATGGACCCTTCTACACCGAGGGTTATCTCAATGCCAGGTCGCTCAAGCTATTAACTGCCCACGGTCATGCCAGGTCGATCAGGCCCTGCCTGCCCTCGGACCATGCCAGGTCGATCAGAATAGTTGCCCACGGTACATGTAAGGCCCTGGGTGTTAGGCGTCAACGTCTCCGTCACCGGCTCGAAACACCTTACTCGGCTTCACGGGAGGTACTCCGACCTACTCCGTTAAGTGATTGACGCGTTCAAAATGACTGAGGTGTGCCTTCGTCGGGTCCTAATCGACACAGACGGGAGACTACTAGCACACAGAACCCATGTCCTGCTGCTCCTACATCCCGCCCGGTCTCAGATTGATTAACACATGGTTCTCTCCATGATAGCACAGGCTAAACATGTTTAGTATCCACCTATATGCGGGGGACAGGAAATCACCCGACTTTTACCGGTCTAAGCAGGGCTAAGCATATAATCGAGCCTAGAAAACAGGGATCACAAGATAATATTTGCAGGTGGACAAGGATAATTAATCAATGCAGCAACGGTATCACACAACTCCTATGACCTAATGCAACAATCATATCAGGTTAACTTGTAAACGGTAATTTGCAAACCGTAGGAGAAAAATGCTCCGGGGCTTGCCTCGCTCGAAGTCGGCGGGCGGTGATCACGGCACTCCGCAGGTCCTCAGCGTCTCCTTCTGGGATCCCCTCCTCGGTTGTCTCCTCCTGACGCTGCTCCTCCGGCGGGTCTTGGGCTTCGACTACCGACCCTGCATGATGCGGTTCATGAATGAATAACATGAATGCACATGGGATGCACGGTGATGCAACATGGAGTAACAATTCAGGAGATAAGCACATGTCATCTACTGCTACTCTTCAACAAGGTAGTCAACATCATCCCAACTATATAACCTATCAAGATCACTTGTTAAGCGATGTTGTCACCACATCAAAGTTGCTTAACGGTTTATTACCCTCTAAATATTGTAGAATTAAATCTAGTTAATTAGGCCTATAGCAGTAACCTATCCTAGGCAGCTTCATAAAAATCTATAAAAAATTACTGGAGATTAATAGTACTTAAATCTAACCCTCTGTCCAAATTTCATCCCATTTGGACCTAGACTCTATCCCCTATGAAAAAGACAAAATCTATCATGAACAGGTGCTTTGAACTACTCACCCTAGCAACAAGTGTCAAACCACAGATTTCTTATTTTTCTACTGAACTTCCTAGCATAAGAGCAATGTGCTTAATTTCTCAGGTTCATATCCTCATATTTTAATTTTACAAAAACATAAACAAGGAAACAGTGATTTATTAACCATTTTAGTTACTACTGCTAAAGTATTTCACAAGCAACCTCATCTTATATTTTTCTCTGAAGCTACTCATCCATACAAACCTAACAAAACTGGAATCACATTTTTTCGACTCATACTTGATTAGTTATGCATTTTCCAAGTTATCAGCACTTTTCTAATTTAAATAAATCTACACATAAAAGTATTACCAACAATGCAATTAACATCCTTCACAGGTAGATCTAATCATGCTTAACACAACAAAATTTGTTTCACAGGATTTGGACTTAAAATGAGCCTTGTGGGATTTTGAAGCCTTTACATGAATTCTGCAAAACACACTAAAAAGGGAAACTCAATCCTATACGCTACAGACTTCGGCCGAGGCTCAAGACACGGCTTCGGCACGTCTGGTGCGACTCGCCCGAGGCTCAGACGAAGGCTTTGGCACGTTCAGCGCGATTCGGCTGAGGCCCGAGGCTCAGACACAATTTTCCGATTCGCCCGAGGCCCGAGGCTCCTATTCAGCCGAGGCTACTGACTCAACCGAGACTAACTGACTTGGCTCGACTCAACCGAGGCTTACTGACTTGGCTCGACTCAACCGAGGCTTACTGACTTGGCTCGACTCAACTGAGGCTTACACAACCGACCCGATCGAGGCTCGAGGCGAAGGCTCGGTTCATCCGACTTACCGAGGCCTACGGCAACCAGGCTCTTCCCTTTTCTGCTAGTCGGGGCCCGCTGGTCAGGGCGACCAAGCTTCCGAGGCCAGGCTCGGCACGTTACCGCGCGAGGCCAGGCTCGGCAGTCAACGGCGGAGTTTGGCGCCGTGGTCGTTGACCGGCCCTAACTCGTCGACGGCGACACTTCGGACGACACTGAGACCATCGTTGGGTGCGGGTTTACGAGACGAACACGACCGACTAACTGGCTGAGCCAGAGGGATACCGGAGCAAGCTCGACGGCGGCCATGGCGGAGCGGCGGCTCTGCGACTCGGCGGCGGAACTCTCCCCGGCGGCTTGCGACTCGGCAAGGCTAGCACTAGCCCACGCAAGACCTAAGCAACCTATTGGAGCAACTCCCAGGCTTCGGCATCCCCGGCATTGCCCGGCGCGATGCACGGCGGCGGTCCATGACGGACACAGCGCGACTGGCCCGTGGTCCGGCGAGCTCAGGGCGCGAGAGGGGTCTCCATTTGACTCTAAGCTACTACGGCGGTAGAGAAGACTAGAACATGGCTCGGTTTGGGATGGCTTGGCCGGAGATGACCGGTCCACATGAAGGTCACGGTGGCGGCCATGGCGGAAGCTTGCGGACGGCGTCCGCTGTTCCGGCAGCTAGAGAGGAAGAGAGGTGAAACCAACCTTTGCCGGAGAAAAAGGAGGTCACGGCGGAGAAACTGGCGGGAGGAATCGAGCGGCGGTGAGCGGTGGAGCGAGTAATCGCTCGCCGAGGTTCAGCGGGCGGCGGCGGAAATGGCGGCGGCGCTCCGCTCTGTGAAGGTGGGTGGAGTGGAGTGGAGTGGAGTGGAGTGGAGTGGACTTCCTGGCTTGCAAGCTCAAGGCGGACAAGGCAAAAGGAACAAGTGCCTGGGTGTGTTACACCTGGCCAGTTCCCGTCGGGGGAACTCCCGACCGGACGCGGCGGCGTCAGGCGTCGAGCTCCACGCGGCGGGCATGCACCGAGCTCCTAGGCGTCGTGGCGAGTTTGCAGAGAGCGAGGGGGTGACATGGCGCACGCGGCGCAAAACCGCGGGCGGCGATGCCGGTGGTTTTGCCGGCCAGCGAGGCGGTCTCGCGGCGGCGGCAGGCGCGGAGGGAGCGGCGCACGCGCGGGGAGGAAGAGAGGGACTGACCGGTGGGGTCCACGGTCAAGATTAAACTAAAGAGGTTTTGTTTCAAACTTTGATGCTCTATAACTTCTAAACTAGACCGAACTAGGAAAAGGTCCCAACAGAAAAGTTGCTTAGAATTTTGTAAGGAACAAATCATCCTTAAGGCTCCAGTCCAAATTCTGTTGTTTAAAAGAAATTTAGTGCTAAACCATTTTTCTAATGCAAGAAATCCTAACTAAAAAGCTTTTTCTGAGAAAGTGCTTTAAAGCAAAGTTGTTCCCCTCATCAAGATCTACAACTTTGTTATAAGGCACTTGGTCAGAAACAGTAAGCATAACAAGGTTACACTAGAGACCAAACAAGGACTTAAGCCTTCAACAAACATATGCACATGAAATGATGAGATGCTATGCTTATGCCATGCCAAATTATGCATTTAGGGATTGCTTAACACCGGGGTGTTACAGCCCTCCCCTCCTTAAAGGAATCTCGTCCCGAGATTTAAGTTACTAACCATTTCTTAAAGAAGTGGGGATATACTTCTCTTAGATAGTCTTCTGTTTCCCAAGTGGCATCTCGATCATCTTGCTCACTCCAAGATACCTTGTACTGCTTCACTATTCTTCCGCGAGTTATCCTTTCTTTTTCATCAAGCACTCGGTGCGGCTCTACTGAGTAAGTGAGGTCGGATTGTAACTTGATGTTGGCTGGTTGTACTTCCTCTTCTGGAACTCGAAGACATCTCTTCAATTGCGACACATGGAATACAGGGAATATAGCCTTCAAATGTTCAGGTAACTGTAGTTGATAAGCCACTTTTCCCCTCCTTTCCATTATCCTGTAGGGTCCCACAAACCTTGGCGCTAACTTTCTTTTCACGCCAAAACGTTTAACTCCTTTCATGGGTGATACTTTCAAGTACACATAGTCACCTACTTTGAATTCAAGCGGCCTTCTTCGCTTATCGGCATAGCTCTTCTGTCGAGACTGGGCAGCGGCTATGTTTTGTTGGATTATTCTAACTTGTTCTTCTGCTTCCTTGACAAAATCATTTCCATAGTAACGACTTTCTCCTGATTCAACCCAACTTATTGGTGTTCTGCATCTTCTGCCATACAGAGCTTCAAAAGGTGCCATCTGAATGCTTTCTTGATAACTATTGTTGTAAGCAAATTCTGCTAATGGCAACCATTTCTCCCAAGAACCTTTTGCTGATAAAACACAGGCTCTTAACATATCCTCTAAAATCTGATTTACCCTTTCCGTTTGCCCTGATGTCTGAGGATGGTAAGCTGAGCTATGGATTAACTTAGTACCTAACTCTTTTTGCAGTTTCTCCCAGAATGGTGCAGTAAACTGCGTTCCACGATCCGAAACTATGACCTTGGGTATACCATGTAATCGTACAATCTGATTGACATAGATCTCTGCATAGTCCGGTGCTCGATAACAAGATTTAACTGGTATGAAATGAGCGGTCTTGGTGAGACGATCCAGAATTACCCAAATCGAATCGTTTCCCTTCTGAGTGGTAGGCAAACCGGTGATAAAGTCCATACTCACTTCTTCCCACTTCCATTCAGGTATTGATAAAGGTTGAAGTGTTCCGGCTGGCTTCAGGTGAATAGCCTTCACCCGACAACACGTGTCGCATCTGGCTACATATGCGGCAATTTCCTTCTTCATTTTGGTCCACCAAAATCTTGGACGCAAATCTTGATACATCTTAGTGCTCCCGGGATGGATAGACAATTTAGAAAGGTGAGCCTCGTCCATGATCTGATTTTTCAGTTCCCTATTCTTGGGTACCACTAGGCGATTATCAAACCATAACACTCCCTTATCATCAACTCGGAAATGTTTTACGGGTTCAGTGGCAGCCCTTAGCTTTTCTTTGATATGATAGATTCCCTTGTCTGTTTTCTGCCCTTCTAGAATCTGGTCAACTAAGGTGCTCTGCAACTCGATGTGACGCAAGATCACAGGGTGTACGAGACTAAACTCGTCTTCTGGTTGTATCCTCAAGTTATTACAATGCGACTTCCGACTCAAAGCATCAGCAACCACATTTGCTTTTCCAGGGTGATAGTGTATCTGCAAATTGTAATCCTTAATCAATTCAAGCCATCTTCTCTGCCTCATATTCAACTCCGGTTGAGTGAAGATATACTTGAGACTCTTATGATCAGTGTACATATTGCAGACATTTCCTAGCAAATAGTGCCTCCAGATCTTCAGAGCGTGCACCACAGCAGCTAATTCCAAATCATGCGTAGGATAATTTATCTCATGTTTTCTCAATCTGTCGTGAAGCATAAGCAATCACTCTGCCTTCTTGCATAAGAACACACCCTAAACCAACTTTTGATGCGTCGCAGAAGACATCAAACGGCTTCTCGATATCTGGTTGAGCTAAGACAGGGGCAGTGGTTAACAGTTTCCGCAAGGTACAGAAAGCTGTTTCACACTTCTCTGTCCACTCAAACTTCTGATCCTTCTGAAGCAAACTTGTCATGGGCTTGGCAATTTTGGAGAAATCTGGAATGAAACGACGGTAATACCCTGCTAAACCGAGAAAACTCCGAATCTCCCCAACTGAAGTTGGAGCTTCCCAGTCCATTACTTCTTGTACCTTGCTAGGGTCCACAGAGATTCCTTTCTCCGACAGGATGTGACCAAGGAATTGTACTTGCTTCATCCAAAATTCACATTTGCTAAACTTAGCATAAAGTTTATGCTCTCGTAGCCTTGTCAAAACGATCCTCAAATGTTTTGCATGGTCGTCCGGGTTCTCCGAATAAACCAAAATGTCATCAATGAATACCACTACAAACTTATCTAGTTCTGGCATGAATACCGAGTTCATCAAACTCATAAAGTAAGCCGGAGCATTTGTCAATCCAAAAGACATGACTAAATACTCGTATAGGCCATATCTGGTTGAAAAAGCAGTCTTTGGGATATCTTGTGGTCGGATTCTAATTTGATGATAACCGGATCTCAAATCGATCTTGGAGAAAACTTTGGCTCTGGATAACTGGTCAAACAAAATATCTATCCGTGGCAACGGATATTTATTCTTAACAGTCACGGCATTAAGCGGTCGATAATCCACACACATTCTCAAGGACTTGTCCTTCTTCTTAACAAACAAGGCTGGACATCCCCACTCTGACACACTAGGTTGAATGAAACCCTTGTCCAAAAGTTCCTTAATCTGAGTCTTGAGTTCGGCTAATTCATTGGGCGGCATACGATAAGGTCTTCTCGAGATCGGTGCAGTCCCTGGTAACAGCTCAATGGTAAACTCTACAGCCCGCTTGGGCGGTAAACCCGGCAACTCATCTGGAAAGACATCTGGGAAATCCCGAACAACTGGAATTTTTGACAGGTCCTCTATAGATAAGGTGCAAGATAGATCAACAAAATCAGCCCCTCGAGGAAGAGAGATACGTAACTTGTTGTCCCTCCTTGGATCGGTCAAGGTAAGCGTCCTATCTGCAGTGTCTAACACTGCTTTCCACATACTCATCCAACTCATTCCTAGGACTACGTCCATACTGAGCCCTGGCAAAACTACTAAATTAGCCCCAAACTTATGCCCTCCGATGTCGATGGTTGCATCACGTACCATCTGCCTAGACAACACACTACTCCCCACAGAGCTTACGCGAAACCCATAATCCATTTCAGACACCTCTTGATCATGCTTTTGTGCAAATGCTTTACTCATGAACGAATGCGATGATCCAGTATCAAACAAAACGACTGCAGGATGATGATTAACAAGGCACATACCAGCAGTCACGGGCTCTCCAGCACGAGCTTCTTCAGCGGTCATGTTGTGCAGGCGTGCGGGGTAATTGGCCTGTTGCTTCTTTGGGTAGGGACAATATCTTGCGAAGTGCCCCTCTTGGTTGCAGTTGTAGCATGGTCCCCGAACTATAGGTTTATTTCCTGAAGAACTGCCTTGACCTCCACGAGCCTGAGCGGCAGCTATCTTGTATGGCTTCTGATTGCGCTGAGCTTGTGGCTGATTCCTCTTCTGTGGCGGCCTAAAACGTGCCCCCGGCGCTGGTGGTCGATACTGATTTCGCTGAGCTGGTGGTCCTCTGGGTTGTGATGATCCTGATTCAAAGGTTCTCTTCCGGGCCTTGCTAGCAGCATGCTTGTTGTTATGATTCTCTTGAATCAGACAGTCACTTAAGAAGTCATTGAAATTGGTACGAGAAGACGTACCCACTGACTTTCCCATCTTAGTGTTCAAGCCTCTCTTGAAACTAGCAATCTTCTTGGCATCTGTGTCAACGAAGTCTGGGATATAGCGAGCCAACGAGTTGAACAGATGATGATACTCTGTGATAGACCGAGTCCCTTGAGTCAGATTCATGAACTCTGCCACTTTCATCTGGGTCAAGCCCGGCGGAATGAAATGACCTCGAACGGCAGCAGTAAACACTCTCCAAGTGATAGGAACATTGGCAGGATAGGTGGTACGATGATGTCCCCACCAAATCCCGGCTGGTCCCTGCAACTGGTGTGCGGCATATTCTGCTTTAAGCTCCTCTGTGAGCCTAAGCAAACGGAACTTCTGCTCCAGAGTATGCAGCCATTCTTCTGCCTCCAACGGTTCTATAGCTTCCTTGAAGATAGGCGGTTTAGTATCCAGGAAATCCTTGAAAGAACTATACTGGTTTGGCTCTTGGCGTTGGTGTCCTTGCGCCAAGTTCTCCCTCAGCAAAGCTTCAATATTGCGCTGACTTCCAAGAAATTGAGCAAAAAGCTGCTCAGCCGTTGGTGGTGGAGGAGGTGGTGGATTGCGGTTTTCTCTGGGGTCCTCATTTCCCCCACTACCGCCCGCTCCACTACGGGTTGTCGTCATCTGCATATAGTATAGTAAGCGACCATTAGGCGAAGTTGCAACTTGTAGAGAACAATAAATCATACCCACTGGAATTATTCGGAAACAAATTCACCAAACAATTACAGAGGTATAATAAATTTCGATCCACATCGCATCAACACATAATAAGATCGCTTAACACATCATGCAATAGATAACATAACATCCATAGTCTTGCCCAAACATATGGGACTTTTCAAGGTCTTACACCACATCACCTAGGTCCATACTCATGCTTACATCCAGCCCATAACAACAAAAGATCGGGCGTGCCAACATACGCAAAAGATCTCTAGGTGCTAAGCATACGATCTAGACTACTCTCTAGCGATCTCACCAACGTCACCGTCCTCACTAGACATATCTGAAGAACTACTAGAAGAACTACTCGGCTCCGGATCCTCCTGGGGAAAGATGGGGTTCCTCTCATTCTCCCTACGGTGGATCTCCTCGTGCAGACGATCGTTGTAGTCCTCCAAGTGATGGAGTTGGAGCTCCAGGTCTCCCACTCGCAACCTCAGCAACCTGTTCTCCTCTGAAACACGA
Source organism: Coix lacryma-jobi var. lacryma-jobi (assembly GCA_009763385.1). NCBI lineage: Eukaryota > Viridiplantae > Streptophyta > Magnoliopsida > Poales > Poaceae > Coix > Coix lacryma-jobi. The sequence continues at coordinate 115,509,606 of CM019823.1, forward strand.
ATGCCCTCAACACAAACTCCTCGAAGCGCCTCCTCAGTCTCCCTCATGACCGAGGCCAAGAAAGTAGTCGACCCCTGCTGGATGGCAAGCTGATGAGCAGTCTCCTGCTCCCTCTGAAGTGCCTGGTCTCTCTCTACTGTCAACTGAGCTAGCTGTGTAGTGAGGAGGTCTATCTCCGTAGTGTGCTCCTCCTGCCGGCGATGCTGTGCTGCAATCTCCTCGCTAAGAACATGGTCCAACTGCTCATAGCTGCGGGATAAACAGCCATAAGTAGCCATCAGAGCAGCCATAGCACTCCCTGCTGGTCCAGCACAATGCTCCCTCTCAAGAGAGCTAGCCTCAAGTACGGTAGCGCCTGACTGACGCCACACTGCCTGGTAAGGGTCTGTCGTCGGGAAGATACTAGCAGTAGCCTGGGCAACCACCTCCGGATGGTCCTCCATGATGTCCCGAAGAGCGGTATAGGCAACCTGGTTGGCTGCATCCCAGGGGGTCCTCCCCTGCAAGGCAAACACCCGACGGCACCAGACGTGATCCTGGTCCTCACGGCTAGGCACGTCGACCTCCACCGTGTACACGTGGCGATCCTCTGACAACTGCACACGGTGCCAGTCGTACTGTGGCTCCTGGCCGTCCTGATATCCCACCAGGTGCAGAACTCTCCAAAGAATAGTGGGCATCCCGAACTCCTCTAGAAAGTCCTCTGATCCCTCATCAGTCCATGGCCCCAGCATGTAGTTAGGCCTCTTGCCTCCCGTGGACTTGCGAGCAGTGCGCTTGGTGCGTGCCATCTGTAAGAAGTTTATCCACACGGTTTTTAATTAGTTGAAACAACTTTTATTAGAAAAACGGGACGGAAACCATAAGGAAGGAAGTAAGATTAATGCAAAGTTGTATGATCATGATGCATGAGCGTAACATACGTCCTCACTGCCTAACAATCTATCGGCTAGACGGTGGCATACGCGTTCACTCATAGCGTTAACTATACGTACTACACGTTCGCAAGTTAGCGTACCTGCAGAAGAAACCATTCCAGCCCTTCCCACAGTATGAATAGCATGCACTGCGAAAATTTAAATCTAATACTCTCTTAGGTGTACACCCGGTATACACGTAAGCAGTATATGCACCCATCATAAATTTATTACTCCCACAATCAATACTTTCACATATACTTGTGTGGAACAGGTATACGCGTCAGTATCATATAAGCACTTTCCCTAGATTGGCGGTTGTCCAATCATGCTCTCACAACTCCCATTACCTTTAGCGTAGAGGCAATTGATCCATACATTACTATTCCAAGGAATAGCATCCATACAATTTCACCCTTGCCGTATGGACGACAGAATAAACAGAAAATAAATATGATGCACGACCCCCAAAGTTAGTACTTAAATAGCCACCTAAGTTCCTATTGGGCATAAGGACTTGATCAATGGCACACCTTACTCTTGGTCAAAAAGGTTTTTCAAATCCTAATATAGCTATAAGTTCTTGTCAAATAGGCAATTTTTAATTGAAAATACGGTTTTTCAAATACACTTGTGAACAGTAACGCTAACCACGCTCCGATACCAGCTGTAACAGAACCGACCAATTTGTACCAGATTAAGCACCGAATCGCTGCTTTCACAGAGACTACAAGTACTTAAGCTCGTACAAACCCGGTAGTCCGGAAATCTCGAAGGATTTCAAGTCATTCAACTTTAACCAAGATCGTAATAGATTAGCGTACATGCCCACAAGGTACATTCAGTTCGCACATAGTTCAAATACATCGGAGTTCGATAGTTATTACAAACCATAGTTTCGAATTCAAGCGGAAGCAACATAGTTTTGAAACACAAGTCCTTGGTTCACAATACGGTGCCATATGCCTGATCTGTCCACAAAAGCATCAGGAAAGATAAGGATTGACCATGCCCATGGTCTAGTCACTGCCCTCGACGGGATACAGACAGTTCTCGCAGTAGCCGAAGAAACACTGCCCATCTGCAACAACAAGGGATAGCACCCTGAGTACGAGAAGGTACTCAGCTAGACTTACCCGTCATAAACCAGAAATAATTGACACCAAGGATTATGCAAGGCTGTATCTGAGGTTGGCCACACTTACCTTTTTGCATAAAAGCATTTTATTATTAAATAGTCCTCATTAGAGCATTAGCAGTCACTTTTATGTAATCAGCCTGATTATCTAGATTTGCACCTGATCTAGAGCAAACACTTGACTATTTATTCAAGCAAGAGTGACTATTTCATCAATAGCCTTTCAGATTCACCAACCATAACCATCATTAATTCCATATATTACTACGGTAACACATGCTCAGTCAAGTTACTCACTAACCAGGAGCGATGGCGATTATAATCGATTCCTACCAGCTGGGGACAAAATGTCGCACACTCGCCCGACACACCCTGCCAGGCGGCCGTTGGCGACCACTCAGGAGGTTCGAGAACCCAAATCGCGGGACGGCCATGGACCCTTCTACACCGAGGGTTATCTCAATGCCAGGTCGCTCAAGCTATTAACTGCCCACGGTCATGCCAGGTCGATCAGGCCCTGCCTGCCCTCGGACCATGCCAGGTCGATCAGAATAGTTGCCCACGGTACATGTAAGGCCCTGGGTGTTAGGCGTCAACGTCTCCGTCACCGGCTCGAAACACCTTACTCGGCTTCACGGGAGGTACTCCGACCTACTCCGTTAAGTGATTGACGCGTTCAAAATGACTGAGGTGTGCCTTCGTCGGGTCCTAATCGACACAGACGGGAGACTACTAGCACACAGAACCCATGTCCTGCTGCTCCTACATCCCGCCCGGTCTCAGATTGATTAACACATGGTTCTCTCCATGATAGCACCAGGCTAAACATGTTTAGTATCCACCTATATGCGGGGGACAGGAAATCACCCGACTTTTACCGGTCTAAGCAGGGCTAAGCATATAATCGAGCCTAGACCTAACAGGGATCACAAGATAATATTTGCAGGTGGACAAGGATAATTAATCAATGCAGCAACGGTATCACACAACTCCTATGACCTAATGCAACAATCATATCAGGTTAACTTGTAAACGGTAATTTGCAAACCGTAGGAGAAAAATGCTCCGGGGCTTGCCTCGCTCGAAGTCGGCGGGGCGGTGATCACGGCACTCCGGCAGGTCCTCAGCGTCTCCTTCTGGGATCCCCTCCTCGGTTGTCTCCTCCTGACGCTGCTCCTCCGGCGGGTCTTGGGCTTCGACTACCGACCCTGCATGATGCGGTTCATGAATGAATAACATGAATGCACATGGGATGCACGGTGATGCAACATGGAGTAACAATTCAGGAGATAAGCACATGTCATCTACTGCTACTCTTCAACAAGGTAGTCAACATCATCCCAACTATATAACCTATCAAGATCAACTTGTTAAGCGATGTTGTCACCACATCAAAGTTGCTTAACGGGTTTATTACCCTCTAAATATTTGTAGAATTAAATCTAGTTAATTAGGCCTATAGCAGTAACCTATCCTAGGCAGCTTCATAAAAATCTATAAAAATTACTGGAGATTAATAGTACTTAATCTAACCCTCTGTCCAAATTTCATCCCATTTGGACCTAGACTCTATCCCCTATGAAAAAGACAAAATCTATCATGAACAGGTGCTTTGAACTACTCACCCTAGCAACAAGTGTCAAACCACAGATTTCTTATTTTTCTACTGAACTTCCTAGCATAAGAGCAATGTGCTTAATTTCTCAGGTTCATATTCCTCATATTTTAATTGTTACAAAATAAACAAGGAAACAGTATTTAACCATTTTAGTTACTACTGCTAAAGTATTTCACAAGCAACCTCATCTTATATTTTTCTCTGAAGCTACTCATCCATACAAACCTAACAAAACTGGAATCACATTTTTCCGACTCATACTTGATTAGTTATGCATTTTCCAAGTTATCAGCACTTTTCTAATTTAAATAAATCTACACATAAAAGTATTACCAACAATGCAATTAACATCCTTCACAGGTAGATCTAATCATGCTTAACACAACAAAATTTGTTTCACAGGATTTGGACTTAAAATGAGCCTTGTGGGAATTTTGAAGCCTTTACATGAATTCTGCAAAACACACTAAAAAGGGAAACTCAATCCTATACGCTACAGACTTCGGCCGAGGCTCAAGACACGGCTTCGGCACGTCTGGTGCGACTCGCCCGAGGCTCAGACGAAGGCTTTGGCACGTTCAGCGCGATTCGGCTGAGGCCCGAGGCTCAGACACAATTTTCCGATTCGCCCGAGGCCCGAGGCTCCTATTCAGCCGAGGCTACTGACTCAACCGAGACTAACTGACTTGGCTCGACTCAACCGAGGCTTACTGACTTGGCTCGACTCAACCGAGGCTTACTGACTTGGCTCGACTCAACTGAGGCTTACACAACCGACCCGATCGAGGCTCGAGGCGAAGGCTCGGTTCATCCGACTTACCGAGGCCTACGGCAACCAGGCTCTTCCCTTTTCTGCTAGTCGGGGCCCGCTGGTCAGGGCGACCAAGCTTCCGAGGCCAGGCTCGGCACGTTACCACGCGAGGCCAGGCTCGGCAGTCAACGGCGGAGTTTGGCGCCGTGGTCGTTGACCGGCCCTAACTCGTCGACGGCGACACTTCGGACGACACTGAGACCATCGTTGGGTGCGGGTTTACGAGACGAACACGACCGACTAACTGGCTGAGCCAGAGGGATACCGGAGCAAGCTCGACGGCGGCCATGGCGGAGCGGCGGCTCTGCGACTCGGCGGCGGAACTCTCCCCGGCGGCTTGCGACTCGGCAAGGCTAGCACTAGCCCACGCAAGACCTAAGCAACCTATTGGAGCAACTCCCAGGCTTCGGCATCCCCGGCATTGCCCGGCGCGATGCACGGCGGCGGTCCATGACGGACACAGCGCGACTGGCCCGTGGTCCGGCGAGCTCAGGGCGCGAGAGGGGTCTCCATTTGACTCTAAGCTACTACGGCGGTAGAGAAGACTAGAACATGGCTCGGTTTGGGATGGCTTGGCCGGAGATGACCGGTCCACATGAAGGTCACGGTGGCGGCCATGGCGGAAGCTTGCGGACGGCGTCCGCTGTTCCGGCAGCTAGAGAGGAAGAGAGGTGAAACCAACCTTTGCCGGAGAAAAAGGAGGTCACGGCGGAGAAACTGGCGGGAGGAATCGAGCGGCGGTGAGCGGTGGAGCGAGTAATCGCTCGCCGAGGTTCAGCGGGCGGCGGCGGAAATGGCGGCGGCGCTCCGCTCTGTGAAGGTGGGTGGAGTGGAGTGGAGTGGAGTGGAGTGGAGTGGAGTGGACTTCCTGGCTTGCAAGCTCAAGGCGGACAAGGCAAAAGGAACAAGTGCCTGGGTGTGTTACACCTGGCCAGTTCCCGTCGGGGGAACTCCCGACCGGACGCGGCGGCGTCAGGCGTCGAGCTCCACGCGGCGGGCATGCACCGAGCTCCTGGGCGTCGTGGCGAGTTTGCAGAGAGCGAGGGGGTGACATGGCGCACGCGGCGCAAAACCGCGGGCGGCGATGCCGGTGGTTTTGCCGGCCAGCGAGGCGGTCTCGCGGCGGCGGCAGGCTCGGTCGGCGCGGAGGGAGCGGCGCACGCGCGGGGAGGAAGAGAGGGACTGACCGGTGGGGTCCACGGTCAAGATTAAACTAAAGAGGTTTTGTTTCAAACTTTGATGCTCTATAACTTCTAAACTAGACCGAACTAGGAAAAGGTCCCAACAGCAAAGTTGCTTAGAATTTTGTAAGGAACAAATCATCCTTAAGGCTCCAGTCCAAATTCTGTTGTTTAAAAGAAATTTAGTGCTAAACCATTTTTCTAATGCAAGAAATCCTAACTAAAAAGCTTTTTCTGAGAAAGTGCTTTAAAGCAAAGTTGTTCCCCTCATCAAGATCTACAACTTTGTTATAAGGCACTTGGTCAGAAACAGTAAGCATAACAAGGTTACACTAGAGACCAAACAAGGACTTAAGCCTTCAACAAACATATGCACATGAAATGATGAGATGCTATGCTTATGCCATGCCAAATTATGCATTTAGGGATTGCTTAACACCGGGGTGTTACAGTACATTTGATGGTCAATCTTCCTACCCAAGCAAGAGTTGCTGGTCCAGTACATTTTCGTAGCATGTGGCCTGTTGAGAGGTAATTTCTATGAGCGTATTACTGCATACGTATTAAAAAATATATACTATTTTTACAACATAATGGGGTTATTATATATGTGTATAGGTTTTTGATGAGATTGAAAGGTGATGTTCGTACAAAAAGCCATCCGGAGGGATCAATTATGGAGGGTTATATGTTTTATGAGAGCCTTACACTATGTGGACACTATTTACACAGCCAAGTGCCTACAAATGTTGAAGGGCTGCAATCTGAAAATTCCACAACCCCTTTCTTTAATAGCATTGGTCGGGGTTTGGTTGGGAAGTGCACAGTGAGTTTAGACCACAAGACTTGGCTGCAAGCACATAGATATGTTTTGTTCAACTATGAAAATATTGGGCCTTACTTGGAGTAAGTAGTTTGTTTCACTTCACACCACACTATGTTTACACCCTCTTGCAAATATAGGGCCTTACCATGATAAATTCACCTTTGCAAAAAGTATGCTCACTATCTATCCTCAAATGGTGTTCGAAACCAACGAGCTATCACCCGTATGCAGCACGAATGTTTCCATGAGTGGTTTAGGTCTCATATATGTAGGAACAAAACTTAACACATGGTATCTAAGTTGAACTTCTCATTTACCTTAATAATAATATTTATTATTAATCATAGGTGGAACAAACATGTGATGAAGTATCAGATGAGATACAAATCTTAGCCAAGGCACCAATCATGAGTGCACAGAAATATTGTAGCTACAGAATAAATGGATTTAATTTTCATACTTTTTCCTATGATGTGGGTAGGTCTGTTCAAAATAGTGGGGTCGCTTTGGTTTCAGAATCAGCATGCTTTGAGAGGGGCGATAACGATAATGTCATAATAGGAAGCAAGACTTATTATGGCATTATAAAGGAGATAGTCGAATTGAACTATAACCAAAAGGGAAATGTTGTTCTTCTCAAGTGTGATTGGGTTGACAACCGTGTGCCAGGAAAATGGGTTAAAACCGATCAGTTTGGGGTAACCATTGTCAACTTTAAACATTTATTCAATACCGGTGAAAAAATATCAGATGAGCCTTTCATACTAGCATCACAAGCAGTGCAAGTCTTCTATGTTCCTGAACATCCTGGTTCTGAGTGGGTTTCTGTCCATCAGTCCAAACCAAGGGGCTTCTATGATATGGATAATTTGGAGAGTGAGCACCTAGATAATGGCAATGGACTAGTTGTACCATTGCCCGATCTAAATGCCAAGGTGACTGTGGATGTTATTAATGGGGTTGTCCCCACTACTAGGACAGACATAGATGGTATAATTGTTGAGCCTAAAAAGTAAGTGTTATTTATGCATGCAATATGTGATTGAGTCATTGATTACTTGAAAATTTTGTTCCCTTCAGTTTGTATTATTTTTATGCAAGGAAAAGATCGCTAATTCCTTTCTATCTTTTAGGAGACAAAATGTCAAGCGCAAGAGAAAGAGGAACCAGAGATGATGACATCACTGAGTACGAGAGGCAAAAATTGGAAAATGTCGCAAGAAATGAGGAGATGATGAAATCCCTTCGTCTTTGCCACTTGAGCGCAGAACTGCAGGCTTCACGACGACAACAACTGCAGCCCACCCAAACAAATAAGAGAACAAAGGTGATTCTTCTACACTGCAGCTGTTGTTGGGGTGGAGTAGGTCATACTGCCATTCGTATATAATTAACTCAATGAGACTAAAATGGTCATTAATCCTGTAATTCCAGCATAAAACATGTGCATTGGTGCTGATTGCTTTGGTGCTTATTCCATATAAGATGTGAGTGTCTGATTGTCATGTGCATTTTCATGCAGATAACTCATAAACCATGTGATGCAGCCATGGAACCTCATAATTTGCGACCAAGACCACCAAGACAAAATACTGAGACTGCAAATGAAATTATTGATGAGACTGCAAATGAGATTACTGATGATCCTGACTATGAAGTAGTTGGAGAGTTCTTATGTGACAATGAAGGTACTGTATTTCTGAAAATTTCTAAGAACATTGGTTGCAATTTTTTTGCTACAACTTGTACGAACATATGCTGAGATTTTGTGTTTTCATATGTACAGACTTGCACAACAGTAAGAGGAATGGAAGAAAAATAATCACAATGAATGACATATTTTCAAGGACAACAGACATGCCTAAGATCAAAATAATAACCAATAGACTTGGACAACCTGTAGGAGAGACTTATCGCAAGTTTGCTAGTGCCCTTGGTTGTCAAGTGAGAAAGAAATTACCAGTTCAATTTACTGATTGGAGGGATGTTCCATATGCAATAAAAGATGAAGTTTGGAAGGACATGAAGGTATACCATTATCTGCCCTTTTGCAAGTATCCAATCTGTAGCAGCTAGTTTGATGGAGTAGTAGAAATGTTAATTGTGTGATTCTAGAATTTTTGATGTCTTATCTAAATATGATCTTTTACATGATCTGATGGCTCCTTTTCAATTTGTACATGATCTGATGGCTATTTTTTAATGGCAAATTAGGTGTTTTATGATCTAGATGAGACTGTCAAGAAATGGTTTATGGATTCAGCTGCAAAGAAGTGGAAGGACTACAAGTCAGACTTAAAAAACAAGTATTTTGATGAAGCGTTAACAGATGAGCAAATAAAGGAAAGACTCAAAAATATATTAAATGTTATTGACATCGATGTTCTTATTAAGTTTTGGAGGTCTCCTGAATGTCAAGTAAGGACCAGTTCATATGTATCTCTCTTATCCTTGTTTATGAATGTGCAAATCTCACTGATTTCTACCATAGGCTCGCACTGAAAGAGGTAAAGCAAATCGTGCCAACTTGAAGGTTCATCATACATCTGGAACCATCAGCTACGCTAATCGTGGTTATAATATGGTACAAAATCCTATCATGTGAACCATCAGCTGTAATTTATCTATGACTTCTACTTTAATTTGGGTCACTTGTAGGGTAAAGCACTTGGACGCTCCCCTCGAAGAGATGAATTGTTCATCAGTACACATACAAGAAAAAATGGAGTACCTTTAAAGGAGGCAGCAAGAATGATTGTAAGTTTCCTAGAAAAAGAAACATGGTTCTGTTGTATACACCTTACTTATATTTTGTAGGATGCACTTAAAGCCATTGTTGAAGCTCAACCAGAATTGAAGGATAAAACAATTCAAGATGGCGATGCTTTTGCTGCTGTTTGTGGGGCAAAGGAGCCAAGAGGACGTGTTCGTGTTTTGGGTCTGGGACCAACACCTCAGGAGGTTGGTACCCCCGGGCTCAAAGCACTCATGTCAACAAGGATGCAAATGGAAATTTGGGATCGGAAAGAAGCTGAAAGAAAGAACATAGCTTATGAGCAACACATTGCAGAATTGGAAGAGGAATTGATGGCACGAGAGAGGGCAAATGTCGAAGTCCTGTCACAACATGGCTCTAATTCACGACAGTATGCGGTAAAAAACTTGAACTAAATTATCTCTTCTCTTGTCTTCTCCTGTCACATTTCTATGGTAGCAGCCAATGAATATTACTGTTCTGATTTTTGTGTAGACTCCAACACCTGAAGGGCCTACCGATGAGGCACATAATGCTTCTCAGCTTGAACAACTAGATAATTATGCAGACAATGAGGACTATGATCATTATGACGAGGATGAGAACCTCCTCCCCAATAGGCATGCTGCAGTCTGTACAACAGCAACAAATGTTTGCCCTTCCTTTCCAAATGATACACATGTAATCTTCCTATGCCCTTTCAAAGTATTTGTTGCTTGCATTATAATTTTTATGAGTGCATCGTTTATTTCAGGCTGAAATGCAGCAGAGCTTGCCCCCCTCTAGGCCTGTTGTAGCCCAAGCAGCTTGGAATAGGACTATTGCACCACCAAGTGATATCCACCCTTACTTTGCCAATAATACACATGTAATCTTACCATGTTGCTCCAATGCTTCTCTTTGTGATTTCAAATATGTTCCATGCCTTATAGTTCTCATGAATGCATCATTTCTTGCAGGTTACAACAAAAGAGAGCTTGCTACCCCGTAGGCCTGTTGTAGCCCGATTAACAGAAGAGAGCTTGCTGCCCTGTAGGCCTATTGTAGCCCGATCAACAGAAGAGAGCTTGCTGCCCCCAAGGACTGTTGCGGCACAATCAGCTAGGAACATGACTCCTGGATCAACAAATGATATCCTCCCTCGCTTTGCAAATGATACACATGTAATCTTGCAAGGCTGCAGCAATGTTTCTTTATGATACTAAATATGTTCCATGTTTTCTAGATCTGATGAGTGTATCTTTACTTCAGGTTGGAAATGAGAAGGCCTTGCTCCCCGTAGACATGATGCATCCCAATCACTTATAAACAAGACAACTACAACAACAAATGATGTCCCTCACCTTCATGATGACCTTGTAATCTTTCTGTCTTACTGCATTCTTTTGTGGTTTCATATACACGCCTTGCCCATAACATTCTTATGGGTGTATCATTTATTTCAGGTTGGAAAGGATGTGATATTATATGCTATATTGAGATCTGAGTTGCCTCTGGCTAAGGGCACCATCATTTCAACTAACCCAAACACCATTGTAGGCGGCCAACCTCTTGGTAATGAATACTGTGAAGTGGTAGTTGATGTTGTGATGAAAAAGGATGCAATGCTGCCTCGAACTTATGGCGAGATACAGACTATGGCTAGTGCTCGCAATATGAACATTGCATGGTCATTCAATAAAGTAATAGACTAGACTTGACATAATTCTCATTTTGGTTTGATCTAGAGGCATGACCAATACTATTCCTAATTATACCTATCTGTGATAGGTAAAGCAATGCAAGAAGAGGGAATGCAAGAAGGCTTCTAGTACACCTCTCAAGGGCACTGCAGGTATGCCCCTAAATTTACATTCATATACTATGTACAAATATAGTGACCACTTGTTGGAAGGGAATTACAATTCTGTAGCTGACCACTTGTGACCTAATGACCAATTGTAAAAAACCCACTATGGCTGTAGCTAGCTGAAATAAGAAACCTGCTGTAGGAGGAATGAAAATAGGTGTTTTCTCCTAATTAGGTACAACCATAGTCATTTAGTCATTTAGTCATTCTTATAAGTGGAGGTGTTACAACTCTAAACTGTAAGCTTTCTTGGCAACTCCTCAGCATGTAGTCATTTTGCAAGCTTCCATTACTTAATTAGGTACAAACAAGAAACAACAAAAGCACTTCCTTTGAGCAGACCTATGTGCAGCTTACATTATATATAACTATAATTGTTACTTTCACATGTATCCAACCACAAAGAACTGTGATTTCTAGAAAATGGATGTCTACAGTTGATAATAAACTTATATTGCACAATAGCTTTAGGATTTGTATCCACTTGACTAGTTACTGATTCTTATATTTGTTTCAGGAAGTTCTGGGAAGTCCTTGACTTGATTTACTGGAAAATGGTTCTTCACACAACCTGGTGGCTGGATGTTCTTTTAGTGGATGTGCTTTTGGTTTTTCAGTTCCTATAAATGACTGTATGCACAAACCTTAGTATATCAGACAAACTATTATATTGCTTGTTGGGTGTGCATTCATGTAAGCTTTTGGTGTCTGATGACTTTATTGGATGATGTATGCAAAAAAATATTGTATGGCTGACTTTGTTGGATTATGTAGTGGGCAAGATAAGATTTGGATTATGTATTTGACCTCCATGTGATGTACGTGCTTCTATATCTGTGTTGTGGATATTAAGCTTGAATATGGGTTTTGTAATTTTATTTATTTATTTTTTTATATCTAAACTATACTGTTGAACAATCTGACGCTATAAGTACATGGAAGGTTGGATGATCTGTCGGTATATGGTTTCTAATAGAGTATCTGTCGCTGAAACTTAGGAACAGACTGTCTGTCGCTATAGATTTTCAGAGCAACAGACTGTCTGTCGCTGAAAGTACTGTCTGACGCTGAAGAGTTTTACCGGCAGGACTTACACCGGCAGCTGAAGTCTGTCGCTGTAAGTATTTAGTGTCAGATCGTCTGTCGCTGTATCCACCTTTACCGTCAGATTGTCCATCTCTAATAGTGGTGTTGTGGTGTAGTGCTTGGTCAACTACAAGGCCAAACGAGAAGTCCGAAAACCAACCGAGGAAGCCGGGAGAGCAAACGCACAAAACCGGAAGCTTCACGCAGTTCCTGGACTGTCCGGACCTGGGGTCCCGGACTGTCCGCCCCTACTGCGGACTGTCCGCGACTTGGTGGCGGACTGCCCGCCGGCCAAATGGACCAAACAGCAACGTTGCTGAAAGTCCCCTGGTCGGCTCCCGGACTGTCCGCGAGTTAGACCGGCGGACTGTCCGCAGGTCACTCCGGACCAAAACGCCCGAGCCGCGCAGCCACTGAACAGGCTGGAGCCCGACCCCCGGACTGTCCGCGCCCCTGGTGGCGGACTGTCCGCGGATGAACAGGGAGGGCGATTTTGATCTCCCCTCTCACGAATCCTCTCAAATCCGAATCAAAACTCAATCCCACGTTCCTAAACTTGGAGAAGATGATCACGAGGTAGTTAGGAGACTATCCCCAAGAAATCATCCGCTCAAATCAAATCAAACACCGGGAAATCAAAAGGGGAGGAGAATGAATCGAAAAAGCGCCACGAAAATGAAATCAACCCGATCTACTTGTTCATGAGGAGTTAGATGAATTCCTTTGGTCGAAATGACCTCCTCACTATAAGGAACAAGTTGATTCAAACGGATTTCGCAAAGACGCAGTAGAGAGGGAGATCGAGTGACGGGAAAATCGCGAAGAAATGAAGAACACGAAGAACACGAACAAACGCGAATCAAGTCATCGATCTGCAACCGTGTAGCTACCACACGCTACAACAGTGAGGTTACGGCCTCACTTCCTCAAAATCTCCAGTCCACAGAGGTATGGTTCTCTGCGGATCTCAGCTAGCTACAGCAGGGGATTGGGAGAGCAGGAAACCCTAAGTGCAAAGAGCAAATGACTGAGATCAATGGGGAGGTGGGTGTCTCCCCCTACTTATCCTAATTCTAACTATTCCTAATTCCCACTCTACCCCTAACTACATACAGAGCGAACCAGCTAAACTCTAGGGTTATTCTGGACCAACTCGTGGTAGGTGGTGATCTGACGGCCAAGCCCGCACAACTCGTAGCGTTGCCTCGACGCAACCTCCCAATTGCCGCCACGTGCCGCCATCGCTCTGCGTCCTTTTCACGGACTCCGCCCCGGTTTCGAGGCCCAAACCGGGAAACCAGCCTTCACGACCAACCCCCGGTTTTGAGGCCCAAACCGGGAAACCAGCCCACCGTAGCCTGAGTTTTGTGGCCCAAACTCAACAAACCCGCAGCACCCAGGTTTTGAGGCCCAAACCTGGAAACCATCCACCCGATGGTTTTTCTCTGGCTCTACCACCAAGCCGAAGCTGTAGAAGGGATGCATCGCCCGTGCACCCCGTCCACCGACACGTGTCCCCAGGTCCTCGACCCGAGCAACACCATGTCCCGCAAGTCTTCGCTCGTCGCTGTCCCAGGCTGTCAGCCACCACAGCTGATCCTCGGGCCACCGGTCCCTCAGTCCAAGCCTCACGTCCGGCCTTCGTCACTCTCGGTCAATCGGCATGACACGTCTCTACTTGACCTTCACCTTGCCTCTGATCACTGTATCCGTGCTCGACACCTGCACAACACAAGCCAAAGAACATGCACATCATCCCAGTTGACAATCACTCATCACTTAGAGACTCGGCATACACCCATGTATCCGCAATCTCCCCCTTGATGAGTGCATTGTCAACTACCAACACAAATCATAATGGAATAGAGGAAGGAAGAAGGAGAAGAGAGAACTCGACCAAATGACCCAAAAGCATAGGAAAGCCGAAGAAGGTCAAGTGGAAAGAGCAAGACAACTTGGTCCCCAAAGACATGGGCAACGGCTCGACGCAACCAAGCAAAGCAAAGCTAGCCCTCAAGAAGAGGTAGAACAGGCTCAACACCGCTATCAAATACCAATTGAAAAATCAAAGCAAAAATGCTAGTCCCTCAAAACAGAGGCACAGAGGCTCAACACAACTAGCAGAAAGCTCGACATCATCTGAAAAGCTCGAAACCAACTGAACCCAACTGAAGCAAAGATGCGACTGCTAGTCCCTCAAGATAGAGGTAAAAGCTAAACACAACTAGCAAAGCGCTCCGAACCAATTGGAAATTTTAGAAAATTTATCACAAGCAAACTTCCCCTTGCATGGTGCACATAACCGATTCCTCTCCCCTTTGAACATGGGAGGCATGATTTGTCCAAATTCTCCCCCTTAGTTTAAAATGCACCATCAAGCAAAAGGAACCGAAAGCAGTTTTCTCCCCCTCAGAAAATGCAAAATCAAAAGTGCCAACAAGAGAAGTTCTCCCCCTTCCAAAATGCATATGAGTCAAGATGCAAGTTAGCAGCTTCAGGAATATAGTCAAGAAAATGCAAGGATGCTCTAAACAGTATAGCTCCAACGACTCACTGAAAAGCATACAAGCTAGCGAAGGCTCAAACTGATCATCAAATACGAAATATGAACATGAGAGCACAGTGAGCAGTTTTTAGCCAAAAAGGTATTCACCATCAAAATAGCACACACCATGTATAGACCGGAAATCAGACAAGTGCTAAACATGTATACAAGGTGAACTACCCCTAGCACAGTTCAATCATCATGCTATCGAATGAAACATAGTCTTGTGTATCCAAATTTTATCGGAGTTGTAGCGGTAAAGATTACACAAGTTCAGAATTTAGCATGTGATTGCGAGAGGTTGAAAACTTGTGATTGCCTAACTTTTCAACTGTGCGAAGCCTATGCAGAAGCAATCAGAAGCTTAAAGCAACAGTTTCGGTCATACACTACACAGCTCAAGTTTAACTCAAAGTGCAATGAGAAACAGTCTCGAAACTGTGATGTGTTGACAAGCGATCCCATCTCGATCTTTTCAATTCACTTAAAAAACTTGGTTCAGATTTTATTGACAGAATATGAACAGACCAAGCAAGTGACAGACTCAGAACTAGAGACATAGCAACCTAGCATATATGAAAAGCACGAGTGAATTCAACACATCCTACACATGCTAGTTGCATATCTCAATGGTGAACATTTTCAAGTTTTATGTTTGTTATGCAGATTCACCATTCAAAAATAGCTCAGCTCACAACATGTATTAGTGATCAGAAAGAGCTTAAGCTACTAGCATCAACATATAGCATCGGAGCACATTGAACAGAGCATAATCACATTTTAAAGATTATATACATGAAGCTCAGAATGTAAAATCGTATGCTGAAACGCAAAAGAAAGACAAAACAAAAGAGAAAATAGTCAGTCTATGATACAAGATCCAAAATGTTTCCCCCATCTAAAAAGAGAAACACACACCAAGCTCACCCCTCAACCGATTAAAGGTTGATTCGTCCAAAGGCTTAGTGAAAATATCAGCCAACTGATGATGAGTATCGACATGGCGAAGGTCGATATCACCCTTCTCATGGTGGTCTCGGAAAAAGTGAAAGCGCACATCAATGTGTTTGGTCTTCGAGTGAAGCACGGGGTTCTTAGCAACGCTAATCGCACTCGTGCTGTCACAAAGCAAAGGAACACGAGAAAAGCTCAGACCAAAATCACGCAAAGTGGCCATCATCCAAAGCAACTAAGAACAGCAGCTAGCCGCAGCAACATACTCAGCCTCTGTGGTAGACTGGGCAACACTAGACTGCTTGTGAGAAGACCACGATACAAGAGAAGAACCAATAAATTTGCATGTCCTAGAACTGGACTTGCGCTCAATGCGACAACCAGCAAAATCGGCATCGGAATAACCGCAAAGGGAGAGGGTGGAGGAAGCTGAATACCAAATCCCGAACTCAGGTGTGAAACGAAGGTACCTGAAAATGCACTTCACCGCCTGACGGTGAGAAGTGCACGACGACGCCTGAAAGCGCGCGCACAGGCACACTGCGAACTGGATGTCCGGGCGTGTCGCCGTCAGGTAGAGCAGCGACCCGATCATGCTTCGGTACTCCTTCTGGTCCACAGCTTCTCCATCCTTGTCCGCATCCAGAGCCGTCGTGGTCGACATGGGTGTTGGAAGAGGCTTGGCCTCACCCATATCTAACCTCTTCAGCAAGTCCTTGGTATACTTGCCCTGGTGCACAAACGTCCCCTCTCGGGATTGCTTAATTTGCAATCCGAGAAAGAAAGTCAGCTCGCCCATCATACTCATCTCGAACTCCCTGCTCATAGTATCTGCAAACTTAGCAACCAAAGCGTGAGAAGAACCACCAAAAATGATATCATCCACGTAAATCTGGACCAAGAGAGTGTCTTTGCCTTGCTTGAGGAGAAAGAGCGTTTTATCCACACATCCCATTTTAAAACCCTTAGCAAGCAAAAAGGTTTTCAACCTATCATACCAGGCTCTAGGGGCTTGTTTCAAACCATATAAAGCTTTGTGGAGTTTGAAAACATTGTTTGGAAACTTGGGATTTTCAAAACCGGGAGGTTGTTCAACATAAACCTCTTCTTCTATGTAGCCGTTTAAGAAGGCACTCTTGACATCCATTTGAAAAAGTTTGAAACCTTTGGATGTAGCAAAAGCCAAGAGTATCCTAATACCCTCCAAACGAGCTACAGGAGCAAAAGTCTCTTCATAGTCTATCCCCTCCTTCTGACTATAGCCCTTCGCTACAAGCCTGACCTTGTTTCTAACAACGTGGCCATCCTCTCCTTGCTTGTTTTTTGAAAACCCATTTTGTCCCAATAGGCTTATAGTCTGGAGGAGCTGGAACTAAAACCCAAACCCGATTTCGCTCAAAGTTCTCTAACTCCTCATGCATGGCATTGACCCAATCCGGATCCGTCAAAGCGTGTCCAACATCTCGGGGCTCAAAATCAGCAACAAAAGCGGAATGAGCAAAGTGAGAGATTTGAGACCTGGACCGAGTGACACGTTCGTCAATGTTGCCGATCATCTGCTGAGGGGGGTGTTGGCGTTGGATGTGTCGTGGCGCCTCCCGTGCAGAAGTGATCTCCCCCTCAACAGCAGCTGGTGCCTCCCCGGGTACAAAAGGTACCGCACGGGGTGGCGGATCCCACGGCCCCCAGGAGGAAGACGTGTCGGGGCCATGAGTCGTCGTAGAAGCCGCTCCTTGCGGCAGAGCAGGTGGAGGGGGTGCTGGGTCATCCATACCTTCAGCACCCTCGTCCTCGTCATCAAAAAGAGGCTCTCCAACCTCAAGATCACCTGCACGCTCAAAACAAGAAGAAGGACAAACCATGGTCTCGTCGAAGGTGACATCGGATGTCTCCATGACTCGGTTAGTGTCATGGTTAAGTACACGATAAGCTCGAGTGTGAGTGCCAAAACCCAAAAACACATCGTCAGAAGAACGAGACTCAAACTTGTCCAGGTTGCCCTTTTTGAGTATAAAACAGTGGCAACCAAAAACTCGAAAATAACTCACCTTGGGTAGTTTTCTAAAACGCAACTCATAAGAAGTCTTTTTCAAGAAAGCTCAGAGAAAAATGCGATTTGAAATGTAGCATGCAGTGCTCATAGCTTCGGCTCAATATCGCCTAGGAGTCCTATGCTCATCGAGCATCGTCCTGGTCATCTCGACAAGGGTCCGATTCTTCCTCTCTACAACACCATTCTGAGGGGGTGTGTAGGGGGAAGAAAACTGATGCCCTAAACCCAAGGAGTTACAAAACTTCTCAAAATCTGAATTCTTGAATTCGGAACCATTATCACTCCTAATAGCTCGCATCGAGTTCGAAAGGAAATCATTCTGAAGACGCAAAATCAGATTGCGGGCAAAAGAGAAAGTCTCGGTCTTCTCAGCTAAAAAGAAGACCCACGAATATCTCGAAAAGTCATCAACAACAACAAGCACATACCACTTCCCCCAACCGAGCTCACCCGAGCCGGACCAACAAGGTCCATGTGCAAAAGCTCTCCAGGGCGCTTGGTCATGACCTAAGTCACTGGATGGTGGGGAGCGGCAACCATCTTCCCATGTCTACAAGAATGGCAAACAAGATCCTTCTTCATGGATAACTTGGGCAATCCTCGGATTAGGCCAAGTGAACTAAGTCTTGCAAGCAAGTCGAAGCTCAAATGTCCAAGTCTCCTATGACACTTCCAAAGATCAGAGGAGGAAGGTCCAGACACAAGACAATGAGAAACTCCAAATGACTCTGAGAAATCCGCACGAAAGACTTTACCAAAGGGCGAAATCACACAAACAAGATTGCCCTGAGGGTCCAAAATGCGACTGAGATTCGGTTTAAAACGAATCTCATAGTCATCATCAAAGAGTTGCGAAATAGAAAGAAGGTTAAAATGCAAGTTAGAAACAAGAGCAACATCGCGCAACACAAAGTGCTCATTAACTCGAACAGACCCACGAGACAATACCTTACCTTTGCTATTGTCGTCGAAGGTAATAAACTCCTTTCCGGCGACTGGACTAAGACTGGAGAACCACTTGGCGTTTCCGGTCATGTGCCTCGAACACCCGGAATCCACCAACCAAACGTTCTCCAATCGTTTTACCTACACATCAATAAAAAGACATAGGGTGAGCATAGGGTCCAACACTGGGGTTAGTGAAGTAGGGAGAATACCAGTGTTGGGCCGGCTGCTCAAAAGAACGGTTAGCAAAAAAAAACATTCCTAGCACGTCTACGAGGAAAGCGATCACCACGCACAGGAAAACGTGGTCCGCTAAAGAAAGAGCGCTCACCGCGATACTCAAAACGCGGTGGGGGAACACGCTCAACCACAAAGCCACCGCCACGGGGTCCATAACCTACAACTGCAGGCTCCCGCCGGGCATGACCTCTCAGCTGCCTAGGCCTAGGAACTTGAGGTTCTGGACCTCTAGGCCTAGTAGCACGCCTCTGAACGTTCGGCACATGTACATCATGGAAAGGATGGTACATGTCCGGATTGTTCATCTCCCTTGCACGGCGCGCGTCTCTCTTGCGCCGAAAAAAAACTCACTCAAGTGTCCATCTCTCCCACAATGCTCACAATGGTACCTCACCGCTCTCATAGGGAGTTGTTGGTACTCACGGTAGTGGGTGTGGATCACTTTGCCCTTCTGTGGCATGAGCTCCTCCTGAATGGGTGGCATGGTGTCAAGCTTGTTCTTGAGGTGGTTTGGTTTGGGAGCCCAAGATTGTTTCTTTGGTGGAGCTCTCGGAGGTTCAACACAGACCCCTTCCTTGGTGTTAGGCTTGAGAGGCTCTTTGGGTGGAATCTTGGTAAGCTTGGGAGTAGTGGTGGAGTTGGGCTTCTCACATGGGTCAAGACCACTCGACTCTCCAATCTTCCCAAAAGATGAAACATCAACACCCGGAGCAAAGCCTACACCTGGACCTCCAGCAGCTCGCTTGAATTGGGAGATCATCATCCCGAGCTGTGGCTCACCGCTAGACACCCATGACAAGATGGTCCAAAGGTATGTGTTTTCCTCCTCGGTTTGCATCTTGTCATGCTTCACGTTCGCAATCTCCATCTCCAAACCCTCACAAAGAACACACCTAGCCACACATGTGCTACCTGAGTTGGCCTCTTCAAGAGACACAATCTTGGCATTCTTCTCTGCCAACTCAGATTGCAAGACAGGACAAGTCTTGCACGCACCCAACAGCGAGGGTCTAGCCTTCAGCTCATCCACCTCTCCTACCAACGCAGCATACTTACCTCTCAAAGTGAGAAGGTCAGTCATGTGCTTGGTGCACATCTCACAATCTACCTCCTCAGAAACGACCACGGTGGACTTAGCAAACTCAAGCTCTCTCACCATGTCCTCCCACTTTTGCCTAAACTCCTTGCGCTCTCTAGCAGCACGCCTAAGCAACTTGTCCTGACTAAGCAAGGTGGCAGTAAGCTTCTCGACCTCAGCAGAAAGCTCGTCGTGGGTGAGAGATACCTGAGAAGTGTCGTCGTCGTCGTCGTTCCGAGGAGTCTCCTCCAGCTCGCCGTCGACCTCCTTGCCGAGGGCCATGGTGCAGAAGCCGTCGTCGGCAGCGAAGAAGTAGAGGCCGTTCAGCTTGTCCTCGATCCTCTTCTTCTTCTCGGACTCGTCATCGCTTGAGCAAGCGGAGTTGTCATCCGAGCCGTCGACGTCGCTGAGCATGGCGAAGAACGCACGCTGCTCAGCCTAGGCCTTCGCCAAGTAATTCTTCTTGATGTACTCCTTGTCGAAGCCGCCCCTCCGCTTGTGCCTCGCGGGGACGTACTTCTCCTTGCGCTTGCCGGAGTCGTACTAGTGCCCATTATCACCCTTACCAGATGTGTTTTTCTTCTTGGGACAGCTGGCGATGAAGTGGTTGGGGTCGCCGCACTCAAAGCATCCTGAGCGTCCTCCTCCGCGGCGACGGTTCATGCGGTTGTTGTGGAACTGCGAGAACCGGTTGGCGAGCAATGCCAACTCGTCATCCCCCAAAGACTCCAGCTGGTCCTCTGTGACAGAAAAGAGTGAAGAAAGTGCAAGTCCTCCAGAGGGGTTAGCAGAAGAGCCAGAAACCAAAGCCATAGTCGGGCCGGAAGGATTTTCATAAGAGGCCCTCGACATGGCGTCAATCTCACTAGACTTGAGCTTACTGAAGAGCTCGTCGCAAGTGAGGGTCTCATAGTTAGACGATTCGATGATCGCCTGGACCTTTGAGTCCCACACCGACCGATCAAGAGTGTGCAAAAGCTTCAAAGCCCTCTCATGATCGTCAAAAGGCAACAGCTCTTTGTTCGCTCTCATCTTGTTGACAATGACATGAAAGCGAGCGAATAAACTCTCTATGCTCTCGCCAGGCATGTGTCGAATGTTCTCATACTCCCGCTTGTGCGACTCGTAGAGACAGGATTTGACTTGAGTGGTTCCCTCATGGAAGCGCATGAGGGTCGCCCAAATCTCCCGAGCCGTGGGGAGGTGAGAAACGCGATCAAACTCAGACATGCTCAAATAGGAGAAAAGAGCGTTACGAGCTCGGCTATTTGCTTCGTGCTCATCGATCTGAAGCTGAGTGACACGAGCAGCCTAGACAACGTAATCGGCCATGTTGCAAATCTCCCAAACAGAAGAGCCCATGCTCTGGAGATAGGCCGACATGCGTATCTTCCAATACACATAGTTCGTCCCATCAAAGAACGACGGTTTACCCACGCCGCGATCCATGTCGCCTTCTGTGGATCTGGAACCGGCTAAGGTGGAAGATCCTTAACCCGCTCCGATACCAATTGAAGGACCGAGAAAGCACTAGCAAGGCGACCAGAGGGGGGGTGAATGGGAGCCAACAAAATTTCTCTCGAAACTTTGGCCAAATGTCCCAAGATCAACCCCTGAAAGCTACGACTGAAACCATGATGTCCACGACCCTTGGAAGAGGGTGGATGATCCCTAGGATCACAGCGAGGCACCACAAAGCGATAGCGAACCAAACACCAAAAGCTCCGGCACAAGTTCGACCCTTGAAAACCGAGTCCCGAACGTAGATAGATGGCTACGTCGAGAAAGCCCCAAATACCGATGCTAACAAGTAGCAAAGATACCTAGAGAGGTTCCTTGGTCAACTACAAGGCCAAACGAGAAGTCTGAAAACCAACCGAGGAAGCCGGGAGAGCAAACGCACAAAACCGGAAGCTTCAGGCAGTTCCCGGACTGTCCGGACCTGGGGTCCCGGACTGTCCGCCCCTACTGCGGACTGTCCGCGACTTGGTGGCGGCCTGTCCGCCGGCCAAATGGACCAAATAGCAACGTTGCTGAAAGTCCCCTGGTCGGCTCCCGGACTGTCCGCGAGTTAGACCGGCGGACTGTCCGCAGGTCACTCCGGACCAAAACGCCCGAGCCGCGCAACCACTGAACAGGCTGGAGCTCGACCCCCGGACTGTCCGCGCCCCTGGTGGCGGACTGTCCGCGGATGAACAGGGAGGTCAATTTTGATCGCCCCTCTCACGAATCCTCTCAAATCCGAATCAAAACTCAATCCCACGTTCCCAAACTTGGAGAAGATGATCACGAGGTAGTTAGGAGACTATCCCCAAGAAATCATCCACTCAAATCAACTCAAACAACGGGAAATCAAAAGGGGAGGAGAATGAATCGAAAAAGCGCCACAAAAACGAAATCAACCCGATCTACATGTTCAGGAGGAGTTAGATGAATTCCTTTGGTCGAAATGACCTCCTCACTATAAGGAACAAGTTGATTCAAACGAATTTCGCAAAGACGCAGTAGAGAGGGAGATCGAGTGACGGGAAAATCGCGAAGAAACGAAGAACATGAAGAACACGAACAAACGTGAATCAAGTCATCGATCTGCAACTGTGTGGCTACCACACGCTACAACAGTGAGGTTACGGCCTCACTTCCTCAAAATCTCCAGTACATAGAGGTCTGGTTCTCTGCGGATCTCAGCTAGCTACAGCAGGGGATTGGGAGAGCAGGAAACCCTAAGTGCAAAGAGCAAATGACTGAGATCAATGGGGAGGTGGGTGTCTCCCCCTACTTATCCTAATTCTAACTATTCCTAATTCCCACTCTACCCCTAAATACTTACAGAGCGAACTAGCTCAACCCTAGGGTTATTCTGGACCAACTCGTGGTAGGTGGTGATCCGATGGCCACGCCCGCACAACTCGTAGCGTTGCCTCGACGCAACCTCCCGATTGCCGCCACGTGCCGCCACCGCTCTGCGTCCTTTTCACGGACCCCGCCCCCGGTTTTGAGGACCAAACCGAGAAACCAGCCTTCATGACCAACCCCCGATTTTGAGGCCCAAACCGGGAAACCAGCCCACCGTAGCCTGAGTTTTGTGGCCCAAACTCAGCAAACCCACAGCACCCAGGTTTTGAGGCCCAAACCTGGAAACCATCCACCCGATGGTTTTTCTTTGGCTCTACCACCAAACCGAAGCTATAGAAGGGATGCACCGCCCGTGCACCCCGTCCACCGACACGTGTCCCCAGGTCCTCGACCCGAGCAACACCATGTCCCGCAAGTCTTCGCTCGTCGCTGTCCCAGGCTGTCAGCCACCACAGCTGATCCTCGGGCCACCGGTCCCTCAGTCCAAGCCTCACGTCCACCCTTCGCCACTCTCGGTCCATCGGCACGGCACGTCTCTACTTGACCTTCACCTTGCCTCTGATCACTGTATCCGTGCTCGACACCTGCACAACACAAGTCAAAGAACATGCGCATCATCCCAGTTGACAATCACTCATCTCTCAGAGACTCAGCATACACCCATGTATCCGCAGTTGTGGAGCTGGTAAGGCTGGTATTGGTGGTGGTGGTGGTAGAGTGTTGATCACTTGTTGGTTGGTTTGGGTTTGAGGGGTTGTTGGGAATGTGACAGTGATGGTACATTTTGTCGTTGAGGAATCGAGGTTGGCTGATATGAGGTGTGGTTGTAGTGTGGGTTGAGCGTAGAATGGTTGGTGCGAAGGTAAGCCGTAGTTTATGGGGGTGTACTGGTAAGGAGGGTGGGTTGGGTTGAAGTTTGGCTTTCTGGTGTGATTGATGGTTCTGTTTTCTGTTGATGAGGTTCTTTTGGATTCCTGATACTCTTTTCCTTTGGCGAAGCACTCGCATTGCTTTGTTGTGTGCCCCTTTCCTTGGCCACAGAAATGACAGTACATTTTGGCCGGGTCCCTCTGTTGGTTTCTTTGGTCAGACGGGGGTGGAAATCCATGTGGATTTTGGTTGCCCGAAGGCTGAGTGCCCCTTCTCTGGTCTTCGAGTGGATTTGCCTTATTGATCGCTCCAATGTTGCTTTGATCTTGGCGATGGTTGTTTTCTCTCGATTGGGGCCTCAACTGTGGTTTTTGCTGCGACCTTCGAGCGTCGGACTTTGCCCGGAAGTCCATGTCCGCTCTACAGTATCTTTCCATTGTATCATGAAGCTCTTCGATTGTGTTTGCTGGTTTCCTGGCAAACTTTGAGGAACATGGTCCTGGACGTAGGCCGCTGACTGCAGCGAGGATTACGGCCTCGTCGGATATCCCCGGAGTTCTTGCTCTAATCTGGATGAACCTTCGCCAGTAGTCTTGCAACGGTTCACGCTCTTCTTGTTTGCAGTTGAACAACTCGATGTGGTTTGATGGGGCTGCTGTGATGCCCTTGAAGTTTGTACAGAGTCTGTCTCTGAGGTTGGCCCAGGAATCCACAGTTCCGGGGCGAAGGTTGCTGTACCAAGTCTGCGCAATGTCATGAAGGATGATTACGAAAGACTTCGCCATTGTTGATTCATCTCCTCCTGCTGCGGCGACTGCCGCCTCATTACTCATTATGAATTGGCGAGGGTCAGTGAGTCCGTCATAACGGGGCCGATTTTGTGGATTGTAGCATGGTGGCCAGGGTTGGGTTTGCAGTATTTGGGAGAGTGGTGATCTTGGGTCGTAGGGCATCTGGTGTTGTTGGGCCCTTCGCTGAATGCGAAGGTTTGGCTCTCGCTCTTCTGAGTAGAGTTGGTGAAAATTTGGTGGTGGTGGGGGTGGTGGTGGCTGACGGGCGTTGCCCTGACCCAACTCCTCATTCCCCTCTTGACGGGGCGGCATTTCTCTATCATTCCAACCCTCGGCTTCAGCTACAGCTGCCGCGAGGGACTCTTCCATTCGGCGAAGCTGTTCCCTTGCTTCATCCGCCTTTTGCCTGATGGCGCGCAACCGGTTGTGCCTTTTCTTCTCATGCAACTCAGCTTGGAGCCTGTCCAAGGCCTCGAGACCCAACTCCACTTCATCTCCTCTTCCACCCCCTCTGGAGGTGTGCGGGTGCGGCTGTGATACTAGCCGAGTGTGAGGTCCCAGGACCTCTGTCCCTGGGGTGACTTCTTCTTCTCCCAAAGGTTTCATATTTTCTTCTACAGGTTGGACCGTCACCGCGGCCTATCTGGTTGTGCGGTTGTCTCTGGTTGAGGATGCTCTTCTGTTTTCTGCCATTACAAACTCCGAATCCCCACGGACGGCGCCAAACTGTTGGAGAACACACTTGCCCTTCCTCCGCACACGTGCAGAGGAGTGGCGAAGGTGGCCAATCGTCAGAACCAAAGGTGAAGGTGCAAGGGAAAATGGAACAGTGGTGTTATCGTTCTATCCCCCAGAACCCTGCCCAATACACTGTTCACCCCCTGGTATTTATAGGGGATACCAAAGGGCACTGACCAAATTACAAAAGGGTACAAGAAAGATTCCTCTGCGCTATACAATGGAAGGGCAGAAACGTACAAACACAGACACTATTGAAAACCCTAGCCTACCTCCCATATGTCCGCCGCCACCTGGCTTGCGCCCACCTTCGTAGGGACGCGGAGGTTATCTTCTCAGCTTTGTCAGTCGCAAAGCGCGCGTTCGCTTGCCACCCGTTGAGCTTGACCTCCTTTGCGAAGGAGCGAAGAGACACGCGAGGGTCGCTTCGCTCACTTCATGTGTTCTTCGCGCCTCTTGCCTGTAAGAAACATAGAGTTCTCGAGGGTCGACCTGACGACCAAAGGTTAGGAAGACGATCCGAGGAACTTAACAAGCAGCGAGAGGTAAATCTCTGGAGGCACGTGGGTTCCGCGAAGGTTGACTTTGGGCCAGCCAGCGCGACGTCTCTGCCAAGGGTCCCTTCCCCCAACACCTGCACATCAACACAGCCAAGAGACACATGTTGCACACGCACACCAACCCGGTAAACACACACAACTCAATGCCATCGGTTAGTCATAAACATTAAGCGCATAGCAAATAATGACTCAACCGGGAAAAGCCTCAAACCTTCCTCATCAAAGTCAATCATTCATCATATATGTTCTCAATCTTCCCCTTGATGAATGCATTGACTAACAATAAAACCAAAAAGGAAGGGTTTGAAGGCAAGCCTAATTCTGGTGCCCAAAAGCCAAGCAAAAGCAAACACAAGGCCACTTGAGATGAGGAAGGATCATGAAAACTCCAAATAAAAGCTCTCGGTCCCAAAAGAAACGGGAAAAGTGGGCAAAGCCTCCACACAACCGAAGAGTCAAGAGAAACAAGAGTTCCATGAATCCCAAAAGGCACTCAAAAACCAATCTCAAATAAATTGTCAAACAATCATCACAAAAGAAACCAAGGTTCTTATCAACTTGGAAGGTTCTTATCCACTTGGGTTTCGAAATTTCTCCCCCTTGATGATTGAATTGACAAAAACTAGGCACAAAGAGATGGTTTGAGATACAAAAACCAAAAACTTGGTCCCCAAAGATATGGGCAACAACTCAACGCAACCAAGCAAAATCTGAGGAAAACTCCACAAAAGAGCGAAAACTCAGACAAGGAGTGAAAGACTTGGTTCCCAAAGAGATGGGCAACGGCTCGACGCAACCAAGTCAAAAATGAGCTAGCCCTCAAGAAGAGGCAGAAAAGGCTCAACACCACTAGCTCAAGGCTCGATACCAATTGAGGATGAAACAACGCATTAGAATTCAAAACTGCTAGTCCCTCAGGATAGAGGCACAGAGGCTCAACACAACTAGCAGAAAACTCGTTATCAATCACAAACAACCAAAAATTGGTGAAAACAGCTAGTTCCTCAAGACAGAGGCACAGAGGCTCGACACAACTAGCTGAAGGCTCCATACCAATTGAAAATACCAAGCAAAAAACTGCTAGTCCCTCAAGACAGAGGCAAAACGGCTCAACACGACTAGCAGGCTCGATACCAACTGAAAAAACACAAAAAGAAGCTCAAAACCAAATGGAGCACAAACATTCGGAGCACGCGGAGAAGCAGCAAAGCAAAAGCGACTCCCCCTGAAAGCAAGCCTAAACACAAAGGCTATGCAACAAAGCTCAGGACACCAAATGCACTCCATACCAAAAGATGGATACCAATTGGAACACATAAAAGAGCTAAACTCCCCCTAGCTCAAGGCTCTCCCCAAAATGCATGACTCTCCTCTTTGTGCCAACACATAAACTCCCCCTTGCAAACAGCTTCCCCTCCTTGACAAAAGGAAACATGCTGAGGGGTTTTGATATTTTCCACAAAGTTGACACAAACACAAGACAAGTCATCAATCGAAAGCATATGAGGGTAACCACAAGGTGTATCGGAGCTAGGGATATGTACACTAAGCTAAAAATGCATGATATGTACAATGCAACAACTTCAAGTGTATAACAATTAGAATGAAAATTTGCTCAAAAGGGTGCTACCCTGAAAATGTAGCAACCAATACAAATGCTAGCAAAGGCTCAAACTGATCAAGTGAATACGAAATATGAACAATTAAGCATATGAGCAGTTTTAAGCCATTTGAAAAGGAGTCCACCACTAAAATAGCACTTAGCATGGATAGACAGGAAATCAACCAAGTGCTAAATCAAGTATAAAAGGTGAACTACCCCTAGCAAAGTTCAATCATCATGCCATAGAATGAAGCATAAACTTGTGTTATTTTTGAAATTTTATCGGAGATTGCAGCGGTATTAACACAAGTTCATATTAAAGCATGTGATTGCGAGAGGTTGAAAGCATGGTCATTGCCTAACTTTTCAACTGGGCTACCAGGCTAAAAGCCTAAGCAACAAAAGCAATCAGAAGCTTAAAGCACCGGTTTCGGTCTTACACTACACGGCTCAAGTTTAACTCAATATTGCAATGAGAAACAGTCTCGATACCATGAGGTGCTGACACATGCAATCCCATCTCGATCTTTTCATTTCACTAGACTTGGATCAAATTTTAAGCACAGGGTAAATATGAACAATCCAAGCAAGTGAATGACTCAGTGCAAGAGACATAGCAACCTAGCATACAAAAGATAGCACAAGTGATCTCAACACATCCTACCCATGCTAGTTGCCAAACTCAATGGTGAACAAATTAAAGGTTTCATAGTCGATTAGTCAATTTCACCATTTGCAAAAATAGCTTAGCTCATAACATGTATCAAGTGATCAAAAAGAGCCTAAGCTACAAGCATCATCATGAATAAACAGGGCATACCAAAAAGAGCATAATCTCATTCTCATTGCTCTAAACATGAAGCTCTAAAATGCACTAAAATACATGATGAAATGCATGCAAAAACTAGTCTATCATGACAAAGCAAAAACTAGCCTAAGAAAGAAGACCCAAAACAAAAAGGGTATCAGAGAAGTCAAAATATGATACAACAAGCAAAATGCTTCCCCATCTAAAAGGGAAACACACATCAAACTCACAAGAGAAGAGCCAAGAAACGCTCAAGCGAACAGCCAGCAGAATCCACATCGAAAAGACCACACAACAGAAAGAGGTCGAAGAAGAGGAGTACCAAAATCCGAACTCAGAAGTGTGTCAGAGGTACCTCATGATGTGCTTGACCGCCTGCTTGTGTGATACCCTAGGGGACGCCTGAATCAGCTGAAGTCTCTGGGGCGCTTGCCTTGCCGAAGTCATCTCCCCCTCGCCAGATGCTGTCGCTCCCTCAGGTGCAGCTAGTGCTCGCTGGAGAGCTGCTCGAACGAAACCCCAAGTCATGGAGGAAGTGGGATCGGGTCCGTGAGCCGAAATGCCCTATCCAAGCTTCTACTCTCCTGCAAGCTTAAAGGTAGAAGAAAACACAAGGCATTGTCTTGTCCAGTGTGACCTCAAGGTCTCCACAAAACGGTTAGTCACATAATAAGCATAAGGTGAACCCTCAACAAAGAGAGGCCTACCTATGAATGATACCGCAAGGAGATCTGAATGCAAACTAAACAAGACTACCATGCAACAGGATAAAGCACTATGAAGCAAAATGCAAACATAGAGACATGATCAACTCAAACACAGCCTAAACCTCAACACATGCTACAATGCAAGATAATGATAGCAATAGATCCAAAAGCATGTAACATGATAAAATTGTGGAAAGGCTAGTGCTCAAACCAAACATGTCAACATGATACATGTAGCTAACAAAAACTATCACCTGAAAAGTGACACCTAATGAACATCATACCACTACAAGTCAAACTCATGGTGTAATATGGTAAAACATGGCACAATGTTCATGAGGATCACAAACTAGCATGAAAAGTGGAATAACCACCAAAGCTGTACACAAAGCTAGCACGACATGATATACAAGATAGCACATGCTAGACTAAAACAAAACATGATACAAAAGAAAATGTACATGCAAAAACTATACAAGTGAGCACATGACAGTCCATCTCATACCACAAGAAATAGCACATGGATGTACAGGGTATGAGTGTATAAGAAAGCTCACTAAGCTGCAAAAGCCTCTTTGGAGGCAATTCTATGTGGGGTGTAGAGAACCATCAAATCTTGGTCACATCTAAAATACCAAGTCCCATCAGGCGTATGTTCTCCACCCCACGTCCTCATATCTACACACAAGAGGACAAAGTATCCCGAGTCTTGGATCCCGAAGGGTTAGCAAGCATATACTTGGGAACCCAAGACTTGGTTACAAAACTCAACTTATCTTGTGGGTTAGCATGATGCAAATGTTGGTTCAAATGCAATTGTGACACACCCTTGGAAGCATTCCTCAAAAGGACAACTCGAGGCGAAGAACGAGTCATACCACGGGAAAAGAGGCAAACATCTTCCAAGGTTTTTTGAGAAGAACCAATAGAAGCACCATGAGAAGCATGACGTGGACCAACACAAGAAGAACTAGAGGCATGTCCACGACCATGACCTAACTCACTAGAAAAGGAGTCATAAAACCCATCAACAAAGAGGGGCTTCTTACTAGGAGCACAAGCATTCATGCCATGAGAAGGGCTATGAACTACCATCTTCCTAGAAGAACGAGCTTGGCGCAAACGTTTGGCATGGCGATAGCCAAAGCTTTCTTGATGCCCATCTTTCTCACAAAAAGAGCAATGGCACAAAGGCCTATCGGAAGGCACACCATTCTCCAATAAGTGAGAAGTCCCTTGGGTCTTAGAACAAGAAGTATCAACATTCAACTTGGTGCCAACACTAGGAGCACACGTGCCATGGGAAAGGCTATGTGGCTTCCTAAAAGCCTTAGTTCGAATACGCCGCTCGTGTTTGACACGGCAGAAACAAAAATCGAATGAATGTCCATCCTTCTTGCAAAAGGTGCAATGGAAAATTGGATTGGGAACACGAGTCCCAAAAATGTGAGAAGCACCCATGTCATGAGAAGTCCCTTGGACATCACTCGACGAAACAACAAGGTTAGGAGTAGCTATGAAAGAGCTATCCGAAACCTTGGCACAAGTGCTACAGTCAAAAGATTGATGCGCAACACAAGAACTCAACTCTGGTTTCAAGGAATCAAGCTTAGAAACACCAACATCGGAGTGGCAAGAAACATGTGACTCAAAAGACTTAGCACAAAGACTCTTGCATCTTTTGGCTAAAACCTCATTCTCAAACATGAGGCGATCACAAGTACCACAAGG
Organism: Coix lacryma-jobi var. lacryma-jobi; assembly: GCA_009763385.1. Lineage (NCBI taxonomy): Eukaryota > Viridiplantae > Streptophyta > Magnoliopsida > Poales > Poaceae > Coix > Coix lacryma-jobi. The sequence goes on from CM019823.1 coordinate 115,540,266, forward strand.
AGCGTTTTTCAGATTTTCCATCTCCTCTCTAATGCACTCGACATATGTGGTACGCAAGAGGTCAACTTCTTTCTCAAGGTTGGCACTCCTATCATTGTGCTCAACCAACTTAGCGCTCATATCATCGCGCAACACCTTCAAAGCCAAAAACTTCTTTTTCCAAATCAATGCATGATGTGCACATGAGATCAGTGAAAGAAACATCACCATTCACATCAAGCAAAGAATCATGAATAGCACAAGAAGTAAGGCAAGCATTTTTATTCAAAGAGCACAAGCTACAAGGCCTAGAATTTATCACATCAAGCATGCTCAAGTTCATCTACACATGTGGTGTGAGTCAATTTTAATTTATTAATTTTAGCAAGCAAAGACTCACAAGAATCACATGGTAACAAAGCATTTGACTTAAGCAAGGCTATTTCAGATTTAGCAGAATCAAGGTCCTTGCGCAAGTCAATGCAAACTAAACATGGTTTGGAAGCATTTGATTTCAACAATTCATTCTCAGATTTTAAGCTAGCAAGAGAAAAGCATAGCTCATCATTCTTCCTAACCATGTCACTATAAGAGGTGCAAGGTGAAGATGCACTAGACTTCCAATGAAAAAGACCATTTTTTAGCCTAGTGATGGAGCAATTCAACTTCTCAATCTTATTACGCAAGGTATCACAGTGTTCATCAATTCTATCATTATACTCATCACAAATATTAAAACGTTGGGACAAAATCCCAAGGCTAGCGACAAGTGTACCTTTTTTGGCCTTGCCAAGTTCGCGTATAATATCTTCGTTTGAGTGCTCATCATCCCTTAGGAAGTCCAACAAAGCATCCACCTCATGTTCCACCTTATCAATTGCATGTCCATCATACAAACCTATGGACGAGGACACGCTAGACGAAGAACCTGGTGCCATTTCAAAAAGCACTGTTAGTGTTAGCGAAACAAAAGCTCAACACCTCGACAAACACCGCCGGAAGTAAAACCACTCTAAAAGGTCGCCTTCGTAGATCCGGAACCGATTAAGGTAGAGAGATCCCTAACTCGCTCCGATACCAATTGAAGGACCGAATTGGCGAACAGAGAGGAGGTGAATGGGAGCCACAAATTTCTTCTCGAGAAATGATGGCCCTTGTCCCAGAAAATCACCCCAAAAGCAAAGACTCAAACAACCGGTGAGTTCACGACCTACGAATAGGTGGATACCCTAGGAGATGTCCTAGAGGTACATCGGAACTACTGAAGAACCCCCAAAACCAAGCGCCAAAGCAACGGGGCAAAATCTGCACAAGCAAGCTCCTAGAACAATCGAACCTCCGATAACGGAACACCCCACTCCTATGGAGAAGAGGAAAGTGTTCGACCAAAAATACTTAGGCCAACTAGTGGCAAAAGTACCTTGGAAAGATCCTTATGAAGTTAGGAAACTAACACAACAAACGGATCTCAAATCGGAGCTCGAACGCAAAAGATACGGACGCTAGAGCCGTCGAAACTTTGAAAGAGGAACACTTAACTCCTATGGAGAAAAAGGAAGTGTCCGACCAAAAATACTTTGTAAAATGGTGGCAAAATTACTTTGGAATGATCCTTAAGATGTTAGAAAACCAACGCAACAAACGGATCTCAAATTAGAGCTCGTATGCAAAAGATACGGACGAAAACAACAAAACTGTGCAATGGCGGACTGTCCGCTAGTGAACCGCGGACTGTCCGCTATTCAACCCCGGACAGTCCGAGAATGAGTCCCGGACGGTCCACCGTTCAAAAATAAAAACAGCAACCTCGCTGCCCGTGAACAGCCCCGACCCTCGGATAGTCCGGGGATGAGTCCCGGACAGTCCGCCACTGTCTAGAAAGCCCAAAAACAGCTCGGGACAAAACCAAAATTGATTGGATCTTCACCAAATCGAACGGGGCTGCAACCAAACTTCTCCCAATTGTTCTTCTATGTGTTGGGAAGCTAATCCTAGGATATCATCGCTCCAAACCAACTAATCCATGAGAAATCGAAAGAACACTAGAAAAGAGGAAGAACGAAGAACGAACGCGATTTCGACCCGATCTATGTGCTTGTTAGGTTAGAGAAGAAATCCTTTGGTGGAAAGAAGGAGCTCACAACATAGAACAATTTGATTCAAATGGAATCGCAAATTGTCGCTCGAAGAGGGAGAAGGAGGCAAATCTCCGGGAGGGGAAAAACCAAAACGTGAAGAACAAAAACGCGAATCGATCCAAATTTCAGCCAACACAAGAGGAGTAAGAAATTGATCCTTGGATCGCTACGGGATGATGAAATGTGTAGCACACTGTGTCGGGTTACAAGCCACTCCTTGCAACAACAAAGCATGTATGGCGAAAAGCTCAAGAACAAGAGCCACTCCTCTCTCTTCCAAACCCTAGCCTCCTCTCACGTGAACAAAATGAGAGTGACACCTCCAAGGATGGGCTGCCCTAACCAGCCCCATTGATATATATAGGCGCACGTCCGAACACCAAAACACCCTCTCATGAAGCACTGACCCAAATATCCCCTTGAGGGTAAAACCGTCCAACTCGGTCATTTTCCATCCGACGACCACGTGCCTTCTCATCCTTCGCTTCGCCTCGACGCAAGCTCCAGGATGCCGCCACGTGTCGTCACCGTCGACCACCGCGCCTTCCTCACCGATAGCTTCGCCGCAATACAAGCCTCTCGGTGCCGCCACGCGTTGACCGTTCCGCATAGGAACCTCCGCCCAGTTTTGAGGCCCAAACCGGTAAACCCGCCAGCCCGGGTTTAGAGGCCCAAACCTGGAAACCGCCCACCCCGAGTTATGAGGCCCAAACTCGGAAACCGGCCACCCCGAGTTTTGAGGCCAAAACTCGGAAATCATTGATGGTAGCGTTTTCAGGCTCAGCTACCGAACCCGCGCCGTAGACGGGATGTGGTTCGCACACCCCGACGACCGGCACCGATGCTGATGCATGTCCAGCCTCCACGCCGGCCACAATGCCTTCGCCTTCCTTCTTGACTCGACCGACGGTACTTGCGCCGCACGCAAGCCCGTGTCTGACCTCCCGCCAAGTGCCACGACGCCATCGTCTTCCTCCCGACTCGACCGATGCGTCGCACATCCCCATGTGCTCTCGCTCGCCGATGCCACGTGCCAGCTACCATAGCTGGTCCTCCGGCCTCTTGGTGCATCAGTCTAAGCCTCACGTCTGCCCTTCACCGCTCTGGGTACATCGGCATGGCACGTCCGCCGCATGCCACGCCCATCCTTCACCGCTACTGGTCCGTCGGCACGACACGTCTCTACTTGACCTTCACCTCGCCATCGACCACTGTCTCTGAGCTCCACACCTGCACATCAACACAGCCAAGAGACACATGTTGCACACGCACACCAACCCGGTAAACACACACAGCTCAACGCCACCGGTTAGTCATAAACATTAAGCGCATAGCGAATAATGACTCAACCGGGAAAAACCTCAATCCTTCCTCATCAAAGTCAATCATTCATCGTATATGTTCTCAGGTTGGATTGGGTTGAACACAGAATCTAGTGGTGTTTGGTTTGAGGTTCAACTGTATTAGAACCAACCCACTAGGGAATATACCCCTTGTATCCGGTTGCCCCCGTTCCTCCAAATCTGGCGGACAGGATGAACCTAGTTGTGGCTCGGTGTTTTGGGCAGTGTGAGTAGCAGGTAAGTGACGGACCAGAATCATGAAGATACGTCATGATGATGACTAATCACAATATTCCTACGAAGTCTAGAATGTGATTTGAAGGCATGAAGCAGCGCAATATAGTATTAGGACATTTGCTGTAACTTAGTCAGATTCTTATGTCCTCTGTTATAACCGACTAGGACTCAGGTACGCGCTCTGCTCTACCGGACTATATAAGGAGAAGCAGGCGCGTACCCCCATCACACTATGCCACAATGCTTAACCGCAGCGGGCGATTTTCATTTACCGTAGCGGGCAAAGGCGTCTGCTGCGGTGCTAAGGCTACGGTTAATCGTGGCAAGTACCGCAGCGGGCTACATAAAACGTCCGCTGCGGTTAATCGATTTACCGCAGCGAGCACCTAAAGATGCTCGTCATGGTCAATCATTTGAAAAAACAAAAAAAAAGCCCTAGATAGACCCGCTGAGCCCATCCACGAGCCCGTCGAGCCCATCCGGGGCTGCATCGCCGCTGTCGCCGGATCCAGTGGGTCCACCGCCGGATCTGGCCGGCATGGGGTGCGGATACATGGGTGTATGCCGAGTCTCTGAGTGATGAGTGATTGTCAACTGGGATAATGCGCATGTTCTTTGGCTTGTGTTGTGCAGGTGTCGAGCACAGATACAGTGATCAGAGGCAAGGTGAAGGTCAAGTAGAGACGTGTCGTGCTGATGGACCGAGAGTGGCGAAGGGCGGACGTGAGGCTTGGACTGAGGGACCGGTGGCCCGAGGATCAGCTGTGGTGGCTGACAGCCTGTGACAGCGACGAGCGAAGACTTGCGGGGACGGTGTTGCCTGGGTCAAGGACCAGGGGACACGTGTCGGTGGACGGGGTACACAGGCGGTGCATCCCCTCTACGGCTCGCTTTGGTGGTTGAGCCATAGAAAAACCACCGAGTGGACGGTTTCCAGGTTTGGGCCTGAAAACCTGGGCGCTGATGGTTTTCGAGTTTGGGCCACAAAACTCGGGCTGAGGACAGTTTCCAGGTTTGGGCCTCAAAACCTGGGTGCTGCTGGTTTGCTGAGTTTGGGCCACAAAACTCAGGTGTGGGACGGCTGGTTTCCCGGTTTGGGCCTAAAAACCGAGGATTGGTCGTGAAGGCTGGTTTCCTGGTTTGGGCCATAAAACCGAGGGTGTGACGTCCGGGAAAAGGACAAGTAGAGCGGTGGTGGCACGTGGCGGCGATCGGTGAGGTTGCGTTGAGGCAACGCTACCAGTTGTGCGGGCGTGGCCGTCGGATCACCACCTACCATGAGTTGGTCCAGAATAACCCTACGGTTTAGCTGGTTCGCTCTGTAATTAGAGAGGGGTAGAGTAGGAATTAGAATTAGGATAAGTAGAGGGAGACACCCTCCTCCCACTCTATCTCAGTCGTTTTGCTCTTTGCTTCTATGGTTTCTTGCTCTCCCAATCCCCTGCTGTAGCTAGCTGAGATCCGCAGAGAACCATACCTCTGTGTACTGAAGATGTTGAGGAAGTGAGGTTGTAACCTCATTGTTGTAGCGTGTGGTAGCCACACGGTTGCAGATCAATGACTTGATTCGTGTTTTGTTCGTGTTCTTCGCGTTCTTCGTTTCTCCATGATTTTCCGTCACTCGATCTCCCTCTCTAGTGCGTCTTTTCGAATTCCACTTGAATCAACTTGTTCTTTATAGTGAGGAGATCATTTCCACCGAAGGAATTCATCTAACTCCTCACGAACAAGTAGATCGGGTCGATTTCGTTTTCGTGGCGCTTTTTCGGTTCATACACCTTCTCTTTCGATTTCCCGGTGATTGAGTCGCTTTGAGCGGATGATTTCTTGGGGATAGTCTCCTAACTACCTCGTGATCATCCTCTCCAAGTTTGGAATCAAGGGATTTTGATTTGGATCAATTTGAAGGAGATTTGGGGAGAAGGCAACTGAAATCGCCCTCTCTGCGCGTTCCCGGACAGTCCGCCGGTGAACCACGGATAGTCTGGGGGTCGGGCTCCAGCCGAGTCCGTGGCTGCGCAGCTTGTACGGACAAGTTCTTTTTGAACCGCGGACAGTCCGCCGTAGGGACTCGCGGACAGTCCGGGAGGCATCCAGCAGCTGTTCAGCAACACTGCTGTTTTGCTCGTTTGGCCGGTGGACAGTCCGCCACCTAAGCCCGGACAGTCCGCCGTTAGGCAGACAGTCCGCGACCGTATTGCCGGACAGTCCGGGACCTTGCTGAAGCCTCCGGTTTAGTGCGTTTTCTCTCCCGTATTTTCCGTTTGGTTTTCGGACTTCTCGTTTGGCCCTATAGTTAACCAAGGAACCTCTCTAGGTATCTTTGCTACTTGCTAGCATCGGTATTTGGGGATTTCTCGACGTAGCCTTCCATCTACGTACGGGACTCGGTTTTCAGGGGGCAAACTTGTGTCGATGCTTTTGCTATTTGGTTTGCTGTCGCTTTGTGGTGCCTCGCTGTGATCCTAGAGATCATCCACCCTCTTCCAAGGGTCGTGGGCATCACGGTTTTGATTGAAGCTTTCTGGGGTTGATTTTGGGACAATAGGCCAATGTTTTGAGAGAAATTTTTGTGGCTCCCATTCACCCCCCCTCTGGTCGCCTTGCTATTGCATTCTCGGTCCTTCAATTGGTATCGGAGCAGGTTAAGGATCTTCCACCTTAGCCGGTTCTAGATCCATAGAAGGCGACATGGATCGCGGCGTGGGCAAACCGCCATTTTTCGATGGGACGAACTATGCGTATTGGAAGATACGCATGTCGGCCAATCTGCAGAGTTTGGGTGCTTCCATCTAGGATATTTGCAACTCTGCCGATTACGTGGTCTTGGCTGCTCGTGTCTCTGAGCTTCAGATCGATGAGCACGATGCCAAGAGCCGAGCCCGTAATGCTCTTTTCTCATGTCTGAGCACGAGTTAGTTTGATCGCGTTTCTCACCTCGCCACGGCTCGGGAGATTTGGGCTACCCTCATGCGTTTCCATGAGGGAACCTCTCAAGTCAAAACCCGATTCTACGAGTCGTTCAAGCGAGAGTATGAGAACTTTCGACATATGCCTGGCGAGAGCATAGAAAGTTTATTCGCTCGCTTTCAGGTGATTGTCAATAGGATGAGGGCTAACAAGGAGCTGTTGCCTTTGGACGATCATGAGAGGGCCTTTGTTGACACTTCTTAATGCAATTGCTTTTAATAAACTTTGATAAACTGATTCTAGCAAAAGCCTTGAGAAATGTACAAGACACTCCTAGCATCACTTAAAGTCAAGTTGTCATCCCTAACATGATAATAGAAATGTAAATTATATGTGACACTAGCTCAGAAGATATAAACAAATATTTATCCGCAAGCGCACAGATAAATATACCTGTTGTAGCAGCATTTCACCCAGGTTATCTAGGTATCATTATTTATATTTTACCAAAGATAGAAACAAAGCTGAGAACTAGCAGAGATTATCATTCATTGATCACTCACATGTCTAAGCAGGGGTAAGACAAGGTAAAGATAATAATTGATAAAAATAACAACGGGAATTCTAGAAATAGGGCGAACTACATAGATCAAGCAGAGAGTTAGGTGATTAATTAAGAGATTCGAATCCTAAGTTATTTCACATTTACTAAGCCTAGCGATTACTCTAGCTAAAATACAATCATTTATAGCTAATTAATCTATCATCCATGATCAAGGGACATTACTAAATTAGAATCAAGAACAGAGTAATGAATTCTAACTTGCAACCGCGTCCTACTAAGATCTACACTCGGGGGGAGGACTACAAAGGACTCAACAGGACTGTCACTCCTGCGATCTACCTCTCGACCCAGAGCATAGGATGTATTCGCAGGTAAACTTAGCCTAAACACCATGTTTACACCAGTTTGACCACCTAACTCTATCCGGAATAAAGCTAAGTACTTTACGAACATGATCATAAACTCTATCATAATCAGATCTATATTAAATATATAACTAGAATAAACTCCAAAACTGAATAAATTGAAATATATTAAAGTAGCATAAAGTCGAATAAAGATACAAATTACCGAGTCTTCGACAATGATCCGGAGACTCAGACGAAGCTTCTAGCCGGATATGCCGACGAAGTCGCCTGCTTCTACTTGAATCTAACTAGACTAAACTCTAATCTTGATGTAGAGCTCTAACTCTCTCTCTCTAGAAACCCTAATTTCTGTCTTGTCTTCTGATCTTGATCTGCCTGATGATATGGAAGGGGGTTAGGGGTCTAGTTATATAGCCCTGGCCGAGGAATCGCGATCGTTGGATCAAACCGACGCGGGGTACGGTCGAGATGCATCCTAGAGGTCGGTGGGAGTAGCTTGCAGAAGATGGAGGCGTGGGGGCTCTGTGGCCGACCGACCGGTGGGCCCTGTGGGACCGGTCGGTCCCACAGGTCAGCCTCCTGTGGTGCCCTGCCTCGTGGTGTCTGGTGATGTCCTCTGGAGTCTTCTAGAAATATCCCGACGTGGCGATGAAGAAATCTGCGTCGAGTTCCTTCTTGGGGAAGCAATGTGGTTGGTTTTCCTGTTTAACCCCTGGAAAATGTAGAATCACCAAAACTCATGGAATTTGTTAGTTCAAACCTCCTATTTCTAAGTTGGCAATCCTTTTTGACATTTATTCAAGTATTTTTGATAGTAAATAATGATAGTTAATAGATGTCAACAAACTCCCCAAAGCTAAACTGTTGCTAGTCCCTTAGCAAACATAGGGTTGTGGGAGTACAATTGTAAACTGCTTGAATATACAAGCCATCAACTGAAAACTTTCTTGAAAAGAATTTGGAAGAATTTTCACAAATTCCTTCTGCCAAACTTTTACCTTAGTTTAGAATAATTGAAAGTTAGAAGCAATCAAGTTAAGCACTATGTCTCAGATTCTTCATTTCAACTTTACTCCGGAGTTTTGCAAGGTTTTTATAATAAAAGCTCAAAGAACCTTTGTATGACATCTTTGAAATATATTTTTAAGATTAAAAAGCATACTATACTCAATCAAAGTTCAGAGCTTAGGGAGAGAAATGTCATACCTTTAGATCAAGCATTTGAAACTTTTAAATTTGTCAACTCTTACTGGCATATTGTAATTGGAGGAACCATGGGCTATCATTCTTTTTCTCATATTTTTGTCACACATTTTCTTTTCTTTTCTTTTCTTTTCTGAGGTAGTCGGACACTTGTCCCTTTTTCTTTCCTCCTTATCATATTTTTGCATAGCCCATGCCTCTAACACAATACTACTTCGGAATAGTGAATCTTTTATATTTATAGAAGCTTGATCTTTAGAGCATGATAAACCTCTCTACCATGGCAAAAAACTTAAAACAGAGTAGGCAGCCTCAAAGTATAAATCATCTATTATCAGGCTTATGTCGTACAGGTTCTCATCATATGTTTGAGGTTTTCAAAGTTAAATTTCTGGAGATTCATTGAAACTCAGAACAAGATAAACAGCAGCTTAAACCTTTTCATTTCTAATTCTCAATTATCCAAACTTCGGTTAAGATTATAAGATTTTTAATTGAAAGTTTGAAAGGAAATGTCTTGCAGTTGAGGCTATGTAAGGCGGTTCTATTCTTTGAATATTCTACATCAAGATTATTTTATTTGAATACTAAACAAACACTAACTAACAATATTAAAAAGCAAACAAAGGGGTATAGCATACTTACCTCGGGAACAGGGGGTCCTCCCCCAAGCTAGTTTTATTCATACGGTGGTGGCGGCTGAGGTGGATTGATTCCCATTTGCCCGAAGAGGTAGTAGAAATTCTCATTTGTCTGGGCGCCTTGATGATGTATTTCTTCAAGAGTGTGGCGCATATCTTCTTGTCCCGTCTCCAGATGAGTAAGACGAGTGTCGATGCCCTGAAAGTAGGGGTCTCTGTGATATGGGAACTGGTGGTGTGGCTGATGTTCTGGGTAACCATGGGTAGCATGGTAAGAGTATGGATGATGAGTGGCATCATGAACGCCTCTTCCAGAGAAAGACATTCGTCCTCCCTGGAAGTCATACATCGTATCCTCGTCGCGATGTGGTGGAGTGTAGTTGCGAAAGTTTCCTTGTCCCCATGAATCTTGCGGTGTATGTGGCTCGTAGGCAGTAGTATCTTCCCAGGCTGGATGATGTGATGAAGATGGTCCAGCTCGTTCGAATCCTTGATAGTGAGTGTAAGCTGGTCCGGCTGGTGCAGTGTCTTCTCCTTGATATCTCGGGGCAGCATTTCTAGTGAATCTTGCGGAGGGGCTTCTCCCTACTCCCGTGCCAGGTCTCTGTAAGTTAAGCAAAAAGGTTTCCATGACATACAGACCAAGTGATCTGTTTGGCAACTCATATTCATTTGCATATACTTTATATTGCATATAGAGTTTGTTATTTCTCTTCTTAATAAGATGTGCTTGGCTGAAGAAGTTGAAACCTACGACTGGTCGTGGAGTGGAGATGTATATAATATTTCCATTTAAGTTCAGATTTCCAGCAAGACGAGTAACCCAAGAAGTGATGGATATAGGGCCATGCAGAGTGTGAATATAAGGCCAGTATTCTACCAAGAGTTTTACAGGTGTAATTTTAGTTTTCTTAACCATTGCGTACATAATCTTTAACTTCTCAGTTCTAACAATACGACCTTCTTGCCTAAGAAAGAGAGTAAAGCCTAGCCACTTGTGCATCACCCTTAATGTGGGGTTGTGTATATCATTGGTGCAAGGGTGATGATCTGTTCTTTTACCAGTGATGTCCTTCCTAAAGTTATTTCTTTCAAAGTTTCTTAAGGCTACATCTAAATCTACAGTGCAGGTTTTAGGGAAACCCAGATTTAGGCTGAACTGCTTCCAAGTGAGAGTGAAAGGTTCATTGTACAGCCTAAAATAGACATATGTGTCATCCGAAGAGAGAGTGCAAAGAAATTCTAGAGTGAGCAATCTACAACCCTCTTCGGAGAGCTCCCAAGTGTTCTCCCACCCAATGTTATGGAAGACTAGATCGAACTCAGAGTCCATACCTGTGTCTCGAAGAAATTGTGAATCAAAGCTAGGAGTATGGGTGTACTCTTTATCGCGATAATGCCTAAACAGGTCCTTCTCGTAGGCTGTTTGGAGGTTGATGTGCCTTTCATGAAGAAGGTCACGTGGCTCGGACCGGCTTGTAGTAGAGGATTGAGGCAGAGATGAAGTATCCATGTCCGAGCCTCCCTGTGATGAGCCAGCTCGCGAATGGCTTCTTGTTGATCGAAAAGTGAGCGTGTTCTTTGCCTTTCTCAAGAAGTTGCTCATCTTTGCTGCAAAAACAAGAGAACATACAAACAAAACTAGTGGAACAAGTGAGGGTTAGAGCAAATAAATATCAGAGAGTTAGCGGTCCAAAAGTCAGTAGTCCAGGAGTCAGTCGTTCAAGTTGACAATTTTTATTTCAACTTCTCCTAGTTTATTATCTAAATGGGCAGCACTTCCCCTCTCTTATTGATTTTTCTTGCTTGTTCTCACTATCCCTTTCTACTTGCTACTAGCTCAAAACTTCCTCGTATCTTCACTACCCCAAATGAAGTGCTAAGTGAACTCGAAATTGGAATCTGAATTCCGAAGTGAGGCTAGTGTTTTTGGAGAGTGGAGTGTGTGAAGAGTGTGAAGAGATCTTGGCAATTTATAGAGGGAGAAGGGGATGGCCGGTCGGTTTAGTGGTGGGACCGACCGGTCCCCTGTGGGGCCCACTTTCTTCCATCTTGCTCCCTTACCTACCTTGCTCAAGTTCCCACTCTATGGAGTATATGCCGACGGTTGCATGTGGTGGTAGGTGGGATGAGTGGTTGTGAGTGCATGTGATAATGTGAAATGATATGAGGTGGGTCCCAGGTGTCTGTGGGTCTGTATGTCTCCCGTATTTGTACAATGCAAGTATAAAAGAAAATTGCTTTTATGAAACTATAGAAAATGGGGATTCTAATGATGAAATTCTCAAATGTTTTTGTTGCCGTAGTAAATAATACTTACGGTATTCGTAAATATTAATTACATGAGGCCAATTTTATGATGCAGTAATGATGTAAATAAAATTTTTATTTTGTTTTTCTATGAAATGCAAAAGTAAATGCTGATAACTACCGAGTTACCTCCGGCAAAGGTTCGGGTTTTAAAGTCCACCGAATTGGACTCTCCAGTCTTCTTCATTCTCCTTGATGGATCTCCGCTACCGAAGATAGTAGTTCTGCCTCTTGAGTTTTATGGTCTACTCGAGTTGAGCATTGTTTGGGTCGTGGTTTGAATGAGAACTTTTCTTCCTTCCCATTTATGGTGAATTTGATTTCTCCAGCTCCGACATCAATATGGGCCTTGGCGGTGCTCAAAAATGGTCTTCCAAGAATGAGTGATACTTTTGAATCCGGATGCATCTCTAGTACCACGAAGTCCACTGGTATGAAGAACTCTCTAATCTTTACCGGGATGTCCTCAGCAATTCCTATTGGATATCTGAGTGATTGATCAGCTAGCTGAAGACACATTGGTGTTGACACAAGTGTTGAATGGTTGAGCTTATAGTAGACTGATGCGGACATCACACTAACACTAGCTCCAAGATTGCTCAGTGCATTGCTAAACCGTTGATTTCCAACTGAGCATTCAATAGTGGGGCATCCTGGGTCCTTCTTCTTTTCTGGTATTTGATTGAGGATAGCCGCACTACATTCTTCTGTCAGCTCAATTACTTCAGTAGTTGGCAGTGGTCGTTTGTTGTTAAGTATATCCCTCACATACTTGGCATAGGTAGGTACCTGCAATGCATCTAGCAGAGGAATATTGATATATAGTTTCTGAATTACTTCAACAAACTTAATGAACTGCGCATCAAGCTTGGTGTTTCAATTTCTGCGTGGGAATGGTAGAACGTTGGTGTCTTGAAAATCTATTGATCTTTCTTCATTTTGTACTTGAGTTTCTTGAACTTCATCATCTCTTTCTTCTGCCCTTGGAAGTGTTACTGGTGTTGTCTGTTTTCTTTGTGCTCCCTGTGGGTATGGCGGATCTCGAGTGGTTCTCCCATGTCTAGTGGTGATCCCCTTAATCTGCTCATGGTTAGTGGTAACAGACAAAACAACAACTAATTGTGATATTCAGGTTTCTATTCTTTTATTATAATTGAGTTGATCTTTAATGGCAGAAGAAAATTCATCCATCTTAGCATTTATGTTTTCAAGAGTCTTATCATTTAAAGCAAGTCTTTTAGTAATGCTATCATTTATCCTGGCTTGTTCTAAAATTAAATCTCTTAAAGTAGGTTGCTTAGAATCGGAGGAACTGAATTTACTGGTGTACTTATCTGGTTTGGAAGGTTGTTGTTGACGCAATCCTTGCTTGTGTGGAGTGGTGGAGTTGTTGATGATGTTAGCTTCTTCTTGATCTTCGGGAAATTCTATTCCTAAATATTCTCCACTTCTATTCTGAGCATCAAATGCGTCTTGAATAGCTTGACGTTCTTCCTTGTAGTTGGTTCTCTGAATAAGTTGATCCATAAGTACATCCATCTTAGTTGACAGTGCACACACTTCTTCTGGAAATTCTTCAATTTGGTGACAGCGTTGAGTAGCAACTTGTTTCCAGCTTTGATTTTCAGCTATCTTGTCTATTAGACATTCTTCTTTTCCGAGAGTGAGTGACATAAATGATCCTTCAGCAGTAGCATCAAGTTGCTCTCTTGCTTTAGGTAATAATCCGTGATAAAACAGTTGTATGAGCAATTCGTTCCTTATTCCATGATGTGGGCATCTTAAGATTTGTTCGTGAAAACGCTCCCAAGTTTCTAGAATGGTTTCTCCTTTTTGTTGCTGAAAGTTGTATATCTTTTCCCTTAATATATTGACTTTGCTAATTGGGAAAAATCTTGATAGAAAGGTCTCTGAACACTTCTCCCATGTCTTGATGTTGTCCATGTTTGAATAGAACCACTGCTTCGCTTTTTCTTTCAGTGAGAAGCGAAAAAGACGAAGAAGTATAATGTCTTGGGGAATGTCCTTGATGATGATGGTGCTTCCAATCTCCAAGAAATCTTGTAGATGAGCGGTTGCATCTTCTTCTTCCTTTCCACCAAATGTAGTAGCTTGCACCATGTTGATAAGACTTGGCTTGAGTTCGAACTCAAGGTTGTTCGTCTGGAGTGTAGGTCTGGTGCGAATGTTCCTGACACTTGGAGTAGAGAACTCTAGCAGAGTCTTGTTGGCCATGGCTTGACTACTGAGGTAGATCTTCCACATGATCTAGTTGATTTCTGATTTGAAAATGATGGATTACAACTAAACCTGTGTTACCCTGTATATGATATAAACGAAGAAAAACAAGGGTAAGTCTGCCAAGACAGAGGTACAAGTGAATGAATAATCTCCTTTGTTAAATTCCTAATAAGTTTTGTTTAGCTCCCGGTGGCTTCCGTTACTTAGACACGTGTCTCCCCGGCAACAGCACCAAAAATGCTTGTTGACACTTCTTAATGCAATTGCTTTTAATAAACTTTGATAAATTGATTCTAGCAAAAGCCTTCAGAAATGTACAGGACACTCCTAGCATCACTTAAAGTCAAGTTGTCATCCCTAACATGATACTAGAAATGTAAATTATATGTGACACTAGCTCAGAAGATATAAACAAATATTTATCCGCAAGCGCACAGATAAATATACCTGTTGTAGCAGCATTTCACCCAGGTTATCTAAGTATCGTTATTTATATTTTACCGAAGATAGAAACGAAGCTGAGAACTAGCAGAGATTATCATTCATTGATCACTCACATGTCTAAGCAGGGGTAAGACAAGGTAGAGATAATAATTGATAAAAATAATAGCGGGAATTCTAGAAATAGAGCGAACTACATAGATCAAGCAGAGAGTCAGGTGATTAATTAAGAGATTCGAATCCTAAGTTATTTCACATTTACTAAGCCTAGCGATTACTCTAGCTAAAATACAATCATTTATAGCTAATTAATCTATCATCCATGATCAAGGGACATTACTAAATTAGAATCAAGAACAGAGTAATGAATTCTAACTTGCAACGGCGTCCTACTAAGATCTACACTCGGGGGGAGGACTACAAAGGACTCAACAGGACTGTCACTCCTGCGATCTACCTCTCGACCCAGAGCATAGGATGTATTCGCAGGTAAACTTAGCCTAAACACCATGTTTACACCAGTTTGACCACTTAACTCTATCGAGAATAAAGCTAAGTACTTTACGAACATGATCATAAACTCTATCATAATCAGATCTATATTAAATATATAACTAGAATAAACTCCAAAACTGAAATATATTAAAGTAGCATAAAGTCGAATAAAGATACAAATTACCAAGTCTTCGACAATGATCCGGAGACTCAGACGAAGCTTCTAGCCGGATATGACGACGAAGTCGCTTGCCTCTACTTGAATCTAATTGGACTAAACTCTAATCTTGATGTAGAGCTCTAACTCTCTCTCTCTCTAGAAACCCTAATTTTTGTTTTTGTCTTCTGATCTTGATGTGCCTGATGATCTGGAGGGGGGTCAGGGGTCTGGTTATATAGCCCTGGGCGAGGAATCGCGATCGCTGGATCGAACCGACGCGGGGTACGGTCGAGATGCATCCTAGAGGTCAGTGGGAGTAGCTTGCAGAAGACGGAGGCGTGGGGGCTCTGTGGCCGACCGACCGGTGGGCCCTGTGGCACTGGTCGGTCCCACAGGTCAGCCTCCTGTGGTGCCCTGCCTCGTGGTGTTTGGTGATGTCCTCTGGAGTCTTCTAGAAATATCCTGACGTGGCGATGAAGAAATCTGCGTCGGGTTCCTTCTTGAGGAAGCAATGTGGTTGGTTTTCCTGTTTAACCCCAGGAAAATGTAGAATCACCAAAACTCATGGAATTTGTTAGTTTAAACCTCCTATTTCTAAGTTGGCAAACCTTTTTGACATTTATTCAAGTATTGTTGACAGTAAATAATGATAGTTAATAGATGTCAACAGCCTTGAAGCTTTTGCATACCATTGATCGGTCGGTGTGGGATTCCAAAGTTCAGGCGATCATCGAATCGCCTAACTATGAGACTCTCACGTGCGACGAGCTCTTTAGTAAGCTCAAGTCCAGTGAGATTGATGCCATGGCGAGGGCTTCTTATGAAAATCCTTCTGGCCCATCGATGGCTTTGGTTTCTGGCTCTTCTGCTAACCCCTCTGGAGGTTTTGCACTCTCTTCTCTCTTTTCTGTCACAAAGGAGCAGCTGGAGTCTTTGGGGTATGACGAGTTGGCTATGCTCGCCAACCGGTTCTCACGGTTCCACAACAACCGCATGAACCGTCGCCGCGGATGAGGACGCTCAGGATGCTTTGAGTGCGGCGACCCCAACCACTTCATCGCAAATTGCCCGAAGAAGAACAAGCAGACCTTCGGCAAGGCGGATCATGGGCACAAGTATGACTTCGGCAAGCGCAAGGAGAAGTACGTCCCCGCGAAGCACAAGCGGAAGGGCGACTTCAATAAGGAGTACATCAAGACGAAGTACTTAGAGAAGGCCCAGGCTGAACAGCGTGCGTTCTTCGCCACGCTCAGCGACGTCGACGACTCGGACGATGACTCCGATTCCTCAAGCGACGACGAGTCGGGGAAGAAGAAGAGGATCGAGGACAAGCTGAACGGCCTCTGCTTCTTCGCCGACGACGACGGCTTCTGCACCATGGCCCTCAGCAAGGAGGTCGACGGCGAGCTGGAGGACACTCCTCGGAACGACGACGACGATGATGACACCTCCCAGGTATCTCAGACCCCTGATGAGCTTTCTGCTGAGGTCGAGAAGCTTACTACCGCGCTCCTTAGTCAGGATAAGTTGCTTAGGCGTGCTGCTAGAGAGCGCAAGGAGTTTAGGCAGAAGTGGGAGGATACGGTGTGGGAGTTTAGGCAGAAGTGTGAGATGTGCACCACACACATGACTGACCTTCTCACTTTGAGAGGTAAGTATGTTGCGTTGGTAGGAGAGGTGGATGAGCTGAAGGCTAGATCCTCGCTGTTGGGTGCCTGCAAGTCCTGTGCGGGCTTGCAATCTGTGTTGGCAGAGAAGAATGCCAAGATTGTGTCTCTTGAAGAGGCCAACTCAGGTAGCACATGTGTGGCTAGGTGTGTTCTTTGTGAGGGTTTGGAGATGGAGATAGCCAATGTGAAGCATAACAAGATGCAAACCAAGGAGGAAAACGCATACCTTCGGACCATCTTGTCATGGGTGTCGAGTGGTGAGCCGCGGCTTGGGATGATGATCTCCCAGTTCAAGCGTGCTGGCGGAGGTCCTGGTATAGGTTTCGCTCAGGTTATTGATGTGTCATCTTTTGGCAAGATTGGAGAGTCGAGTGGTCTGAACCCATGTGAGAAGCCCAACTCCACCACTACTCCCAAGCTTACAAAGATTCCACCCAAAGAGCCTCTCAAGCCCAACACCAAGGATGCTGTGTTCGTTGAACCTCCGAGAGCTCCACCCAAGAAACAGACATGGCATCCCAAGCCCAACCACGTGAAGAACAAGCTTGACACGATGCCACCCATCCAGGAGGAGCTTATGCCACAGAAGGGCAAAGTGATCCATACCCACTACCGTGAGTACCAACAACCCCCTTTGAGAGCGGTGAGGTACCATTGTGAGCACTGTGGGCGAGATGGACACTTGAGTGAGTTTTGCTTTCGGCGCAAGAGAGAGGCGCGCCGCGCAAAGGAGATGAACAATCCGGACATGTACCATCCTTTCCATGATGTACATGTGCAAAACGTTCAGAGGCGTGCTGCTAGGCCTAGAGGTCCAGAACCTCAAGTTCCTAGGCCTAGGCAGCAGAGAGGACGTGCCCGGCGGGAGTCTGCAGTTGTAGGCTATGGACCCCGTGGCGGTGGCTTTGTAGTTGAGCGTTTTCCACCACCTCGTTTTGAGTATCGCGATGGACGCTCCTTCCTTAGCGGACCACGTTTTCCTCTACGTGGAGATCGCTCTTCTCGTAGGCGTGCTAGGAATGGTTTTTCTGCTAACTGTTCTTTTGAGCAGCCGGCCCAACACTGTTATTCTCCCTACTTCACTAACCCCAGTGTTGGACCGTATGCTCACCCTATGTCTCTTTATTGATGTAGGTAAATGGATTGGAGAACGTTTGGTTGGTGGATTCCGGGTGCTCGAGGCACATGACCGGAAACGCCAAGTGGTTCTCCAGTCTTAGTCCGGTCGCCGGAAAGGAGTTTATCACCTTCGGCGACAACAGCAAAGGTAAGGTGCTGTCTCGTGCGTCTGTGCGAGTTAATGAGCACTTTGTGTTGCGCGATGTTG
Organism: Coix lacryma-jobi var. lacryma-jobi; assembly: GCA_009763385.1. NCBI lineage: Eukaryota > Viridiplantae > Streptophyta > Magnoliopsida > Poales > Poaceae > Coix > Coix lacryma-jobi. The sequence continues at coordinate 115,558,294 of CM019823.1, forward strand.
CTCTTGTTTCTAACTTGCATTTTAACCTTCTTTCTGTTTCACAACTTTTCAATGATGACTATGAGATTCGTTTTAAACCGAATCTCAGTCGTATTTTGGACCCTCAGGGCAATCTTGTTTGTGTGATTTCACCCTTTGGGAAAGTCTTTCGTGCGGATTCCTCGGAGTCGTTTGGAACTTCTCGTTGTCTTTTGGCTGGACCTTCCTCCTCTGATCTTTGGAAGTGGCATAGGAGACTTGGTCATCTGAGCTTCGACTTGCTTGCAAGGCTTAGTTCACTTGGCCTAATCTGAGGATTGCCCAAGTTGTCCATGGAGAAGGATCTTGTTTGCCATTCTTGTAGACATGAGAAGATGGTTGCCGCTCCCCACCATCCAGTGACTCAGGTCATGACCAAGCGCCCTGGAGAGCTTTTGCACACGGACCTTGTTGGTCCGGCTCGGGTGAGCTCGGTTAAGGGGAAGTGGTATGTGCTTGTTGTTGTTGACGATTTTTCGAGATATTCGTGGGTCTTCTTTTTAGCTGAGAAGACCGAGACTTTTTCCTTTGCTCGCAATCTGATTTTGCGACTTCAGAACGAGTTCCCTTTGAACTCGATGCGAGCTATTAGGAGTGATAATGGTTCTGAATTCAAGAATTCGGATTTTGAGAAGTTTTGTAACTCTTTGGGTTTAGAGCATCAGTTTTCTTCCCCCTACACACCGCCTCAGAATGGTGTTGTAGAAAGGAAGAATCGGACCCTTGTAGAGATGGCCAGGACGATGCTCGATGAGCATAGGACTCCTAGGCGATATTGGGCCGAAGCGATGAGCACTGCATGCTACATTTCCAATCGCATTTTTCTCCGAGCTTTCTTGAAAAAGACGTCTTATGAGTTGCGTTTTGGAAAACTGCCCAAGGTGAGTTATTTTCGAGTTTTTGGTTGCCATTGTTTTATACTCAAAAAGGGCAACCTGGACAAATTTGAGTCTCGTTCCTCTGACGGTGTGTTTTTGGGTTATGGCACTCATACTCGCGCATATCGTGTACTTAACCTTGACACTAACTGAGTCATGGAGACATCAGATGTCACCTTCGACGAGACCATGGTTTGTCCTTCTTCTCGTTTTGAGCATGCAGGTGATCATGAGGTTGGTGAGCCTCTTTTTGATGACGAGGATGATGGTGCTGAAGGTATGGATGATCCAGCACCCCCTCCACCTGCTGTGCCGCAAGAAGCGGCTTCTACTATGACTCACGGCCCCGACACTTCTTCATCTTGGGGGCCGTGGGATCCGCCACCTCGAGCGGTACCCTTTGTACCCGAGGAGGCGCCAGCTGCTGTTGAGGGGGAGATCACTTCTGCTCGGGAGGCGCCACGACACATCCAGCGCCAGCACCCGCCTCAACAGATGATCGGCAGCATCGGCGAACGTGTCACTCGGTCAAGGTCACAACAAATCTCTCACTTTGCTCATTCTACATTTGTTGCTGCTTTTGAACCCCGAGATGTTGGACATGCTTTATCTGATCCAGATTGGGTCAATGCCATGCATGAGGAGTTAGAGAATTTTGAAAGAAATCGGGTTTGGGTTCTTGTTCCTCCTCCTCCTGAGTGTCACCCTATTGGGACAAAATGGGTTTTCAAAAACAAACAAGGAGAGGATGGCCATGTTGTGAGAAACAAGACTAGACTAGTAGCCCAGGGGTATAGTCAGAAGGAGGGGATAGACTATGAGGAGACTTTTGCTCCCGTAGCTCGTTTGGAGGCTATTAGGATACTCTTGGCTTTTGCTGCATCCAAAGGTTTCAAACTTTTTCAAATGGATGTCAAGAGTGCCTTCTTAAACGGCTACATAGAAGAGGAGGTGTATGTTAGACAACCCCCTGGTTTCGAAAATCCCAAGTTTCCAAACCATGTTTTTAAACTTCACAAAGCGTTGTATGGTTTGAAACAAGCCCCTAGAGACTGGTATGATAGGTTGAAAACCTTTTTGCTTGCTAAGGGTTTTAAAATGGGATGTGTGGATAAAACGCTCTTTGTCCGCTAGCAAGGCACTGATACTCTCTTGGTCCAGATTTACATGGATGATATCATTTTCGGTGGTTCTTCTCACGCTTTGGTTGCCAAGTTTGCAGACACTATGGGCAGGGAATTTGAGATGAGCATGATGGGCGAGTTGACATTTTTCCTCGGGTTGCAAATCAAGCAATCCCGGGAAGGGACGTTCGTGCACCAGGGTAAGTATACCAAGGACATCTTGAAGAAATTCGATATGGGTGAGGCCAAGCCTCTTCCAACACCCATGTCGACCACGACGGCCCTGGATGCGGATGTGGATGGAGAAGCTGTGGACCAGAAGGAGTACCGGAGTATTATTGGGTCGCTGCTGTACCTGACGGCGACATGCCTGGACATTCAGTTCGCGGTGTGTCTTTGCGCGCGCTTTCAGTCGTCGCCGCGCACTTCTCACCATTAGGCGGTCAAGCGCATTATGGGGTACTTATCCTTCACTCCAGAATTTGGGATCTGGTATTCTGCTTCCTCCACCCTTTCCCTTTGTGGTTATTCCGATGCTGATTTTGCTGGTTGTCGCATTGATCGCAAGTCCACTTCCGGGACTTGCCAGTTTATTGGTTCTTCTCTTGTATCATGGTCTTCTCGCAACCAATCTAATGTCGCCCAGTCTACCACGGAGGCTGAGTATGTTGCTGCGGCTAGCTGCTGTTCCCAGTTACTCTGGATGATGGCCACTTTGTGTGATTTTGGTCTGAGCTTTTCTCGTGTTCCTTTGCTTTGTGACAGTACGAGTGCGATTAGCGTTGCTAAGAACCCCGTGCTGCACTCCAAGACCAAACACATTGATATGCGCTTTCATTTTCTGCGAGACCACTATGAGAAGGGTGATATCGACCTTCGCCATGTCGATACTCATCATCAGTTGGCTGATATTTTCACCAAGCCTTTGGACCAATCGACTTTTGCTAGGTTGAGAGGTGAGCTTGGTGTGTGTTTCCCCTTTTAGATGGGGGAAACATTTTGGTTCTTGTACCATAAACTAACTATTTTCCATTTGTCTTATTCTCTTTTGCATTTCAGCATACGCTTTTACATTCAGAGCTTCATGTATATAATCTAAAGAATGTAACTATGCTCTGTATAGGATTTGCTCCTCTGCTTTATGCTGATGCAGTAGTTTATGCTCTTTCTGATCACTGATACATGTTATGAGCAGAGCTATTTTATGAATGGTGAATCTGTTTAATGAACATAAAACTTGAAAATGTTCACCATTAAGATATGCAACTAGCATGTGTAGAATGTGTTGAAGTCACTTGTGCTTTTCATATATGCTAGGTTGCTATGTCTCTAGTTCTGAGTCATTCACTTGCTTGGTCTGTTCATATACTGCTTTAAATCTGAACCAAGTTAAGTGAATTGAAAAAGATCGAGATGGGATTGCTTGTCAGCACATCACAGTTTCGAGACTGTTTCTCATTGCACTTTGAGTTAAACTTGAGCTGTGTAGTGTATGACCGAAACTGTTGCTTTAAGCTTCTGATTGCTTCTGCATAGGCTTCGCACAGTTGAAAAGTTAGGCAATGACAAGCTTTCAACCTCTCGCAATCACATGCTGAAATTTGAACTTGTGTAAATTAACCGCTGCAACTCCGATAAAATTTGGATACACAAGTCTATGTTTCATTCTATAGCATGATGATTGAACTGTGCTAGGGGTAGTTCACCTTATATACATGCTTAGCACTTGTTTGATTTCCTGTCTATACATGCTTTGTGCTATCTTGATGGTGACTACCTTTTTGGCTGAAAACTGCTCTTTTTGCTCAAAATGTTTAGATTTCATATCTAGTGATCAGTTTGAGCCTTTGCTAGCTTCTTATGGATGTTGTTGAGTTATCGGATCAAAACTGTTTAGAACATCCTTGCACTCTCTTGATTATATTCCTGAAGCTGCTAACTTGCATTTTTACTCATATGCATTTTTGGAGGGAGATATTCTGTCAAGGGGGAGACATTTGAGTGTGTGTGCATATTTGCTTGTTGGTGCATTTTCAACTAAGGGGGAGAAAATATTGACAAATCATGAGTTCCCTGGGTTGTGTGCACTAGTTGAGGGGGAGTTTGCTAGTTGTGTTGAGCCTTTGCCTCTTTCTTGAGGAACTAGCAAACATTTTCAGCTCTTCAATTGGTATCGAACTCTTTTGGTTTTGAGATTGGTAACAGTTGGTACTGAGCTGCTTCGCTAGCGGTGTTGAGCCCGTTCTGCCTCTTCTTGAGGGCTAGCTCTGTTGTGCTTGATTTTCAGTTGATTTTCTAATTGGTATCGAGCCTTCTTGCAAGCGGCGTTGAGCCTGTTCTACCTCTTCTTGAGGGCTAGCTTTGCTTTGCTTGGTTGCGTCGAGCCGTTGCCCATGTCTTTGGGAACCAAGTTGTCTTGCTCTTTCCACTTGACCTTCTTCGACTTTGCTATGCTTTTGGGTCATTTGGTCGAGTTCTCTCACTTTCTTCCTTCCTCTCTCTATTCTATCATGATTTGTGTTGGTAGTTGACAATGCACTCATCAAGGGGGAGATTGCGGATACATGGGTGTATGTCGAGTCTCTGAGTGATGAGTGATTGTCAACTGGGATAATGCGCATGTCTTTGGCTTGTGTTGTGCAGGTGTCGAACACGGATACAGTGATCAGAGGCAAGGTGAAGGTCAAGTAGAGACGTGCCGTGCCGATGGACCGAGAGTGGCGAAGGGCGGACATGAGGCTTGGACTGAGGGACCGGTGGCCCGAGGAATAGCTGTGGTGGCTGCCAGCCTGGGACAACAACGAGCGAAGACTTGCGGGCACGGTGTTTCCTGGGTCGAGGACCTGGGGACACGTGTTGGTGGACGGGGTGCACGGGCGGTGCATCCCTTCTATGGCTCGGTTTGGTGGTTGAGCCACAGAAAAACCACCAAATGGACGGTTTCCAGGTTTGGGCCTCAAAACCTGGGTGCTGCTGGTTTGTTGAGTTTGGGCCACAAAACTCAGGTGTGGGACGGCTGGTTTCCCGGTTTGGGCCTAAAAACCGGGGGTTGGTCGTGAAGGCTGGTTTCCCGGTTTGGGCCACAAAACCGGGGATGCGACGTCCGGGAAAAGGACAAGTAGAGCGGTGGCGGCACGTGGCGGCGATCGGTGAAGTTGCGTCGAGGCAACGCTACCAGTTGTGCGGGCGTGGCCGTCGGATCACCACCTACCATGAGTTGGTCCAGAATAACCCTAGGGTTTAGCTGGTTCGCTCTGTAATTAGAGAGGGGTAGAGTAGGAATTAGAATTAGGATAAGTAGAGGGAGACACCCTCCTCCCACTCTATCTCAGTCATTTTACTCTTTGCTTCTAGGGTTTTCTGCTCTCCCAATCCCCTGCTGTAGCTAGCTGAGATCCGCAGAGAACCATACCTCTGTGTACTGAAGATGTTGAGGAAGTGAGGCCGTAACCTCACTGTTGTAGCGTGTGGTAGCCACACGGTTGCAGATCGATGACTTGATTCGCGTTTTGTTCGTGTTCTTCGCGTTCTTCGTTTCTCCGCGATTTTCCCATCACTCGATCTCCCTCTCTAGTGCGTCTTTTCTAATTCCACTTGAATCAACTTGTTCTTTATAGTGAGGAGATCATTTCCACCGAAGGAATTCATCTAACTCCTCACGAACAAGTAGATCGGGTCGATTTCATTTTTGTGGCGCTTTTTCGGTTCATACACCTTCTCTTTTGATTTCCCGGTGATTAAGTCATTTTGAGCGGATGATTTCTTGGGGATAGTCTCCTAACTACCTCGTGATTGTCCTCTCCAAGTTTGGGATCATGAGATTTTGATTTGGGTCGATTTGAAGGAGATTTGGGGAGAAGGCGACTGAAATCGCCCTCTCTGCACGTTCCCGGACAGTCCGCTGGTGAACCGCGGACAGTCCGGGGGTCGGGCTCCAGCCGAGTCCGTGGCTGCGCAGCTCGTACGGACGAGTTCTTTTTGAACCGCGGACAGTCCGTCGTAAGGACTCGCGGATAGTCCGAGAGGTGTCCAGTAGCTGTTCACCAACACTGCTGTTTTGCTCGTTTGGCCGGCGGACAGTCCGCCACCTAAGCCCGGACAGTCCGCCGTTAGGCAGACAGTCCGCGACCGTATTGTCGGACAGTCCGGGACCCTGCTGAAGGCTCCGGTTTAGTGCGTTTGCTCTCCCGTATTTTCCGTTTGGTTTTCGGACTTTTCGTTTGGCCCTATAGTTAACCAAGGAACCTCTCTAGATATCTTTGCTACTTGTTAGCATCGGTATTTGGGGATTTCTCGACGTAGCCTTCCATCTACGTTCGGGACTCGGTTTTCAAGGGGCAAACTTGTGTCAGTGCTTTTGCTATTTGGTTTGCTGTCGCTTTGTGGTGCCTCGCTGTGATCCTAGAGATCATCCACCCTCTTCCAAGGGTCGTGGGCATCACGGTTTCGATCGAAGCTTTCTGGGGTTGATTTTGGGACAATAGGCCCAAGTTTTGAGAGAAATTTTTGTGGCTCCCATTCACCCCCCTCTGGTCGCCTTGCTATTGCATTCTCGGTCCTTCATGGGGCAGATGCGAACCATCAAGAACCGGATCCGCCATCAGATCCACGCACGCACCGCCGTTTAGGGCCCGCCCGTGGAGGTCGGTGTGTGCGTCACCGTGGTGGCGTCCCATGCTTCCTCCTACACCGTGGAGGCTGCGCGCCCCACCGTGGAGGCCGCGCGCCCCACCGTGGAGGCCGCGCGCCCCGCCGTGGAGGTTGGACCCCACCGTGGAGGCCGCATCCCGCGCCGCCGTGGAGGCACCCCACTATCTCGTCTTATGTTGTGGAGGTCGCGCCCCGCTCGCCATGGAGGTTGAACCCCGTCGTGGAGGCTGCGCCCCGCGCCGCCGTGGAGGCCGCGCCCCGCCCGCCATGTAGGACGGACCACGTTGTGGAGGGCGCTCCCCGCCCCCCGTGGAGGCTCGCCGAGCCTTCCATGGAGTGAGGGCGAGAGGGAGAGAGAGAGAGTTGGGGAGCAGCCTGGGAGAGGAAGAGGCTGAGAGGGAGACGAAGTCGGAGTGGAGGTGAGGGGCAATGGGGAAGGCGACGCAGGAGGAGGAGAGAAGTTCGTGCGGCGGCTGAATGAATGAGAGCCAAACCCTAGCAAACACGTATATATAAGACGACTATCGGGCCTCATCTTGGGCTGTTTTGGGCCTTAGTATTTTCCGTGGCATGCCTTATAGTGTGCCCGCTGCGGTAAATAGATTGACCGCAGCGAGCATCTTAAAATGCCCACTGCAGAAAATCAATAGATTTACCGCAGCGGACATCTTAAGATGCCCGCTGCGGTAAATCGATTAACCCTGCGGAAAATAGCTATTTTCCGTAGCGGACATCTTAAGATGTAGATGTCCGTTGCGGTTAATCAATTTACCGCAGCGGGCAAAAGTTGACCATCACGCTAAATCAAAATTGTCCGCTGCGGTAAATCATGGGATTTACCGCAGCGGACAAAAAAAACGACCGCCATAGAGGGCAAAAGTGCATCGCTGCGTAAATTCATTTTTGTAGTAGTGTCATCTTGAATCAATCCTAACACAAGACACACGCCACACTGGACGTAAGGTCTTACGCTATTTAGCGGCTTAAATCAGTATAAATCATTGTCTCTATGTTCTCGCCGAGTCCTGCGAACGTCGAAACCCACCGAAAAAATCATCTCGGGTAATCCCGTGACGAGTTGCCGGTAAACAAACACCGACGGCTGGCGCGCCATGTAGGGGCTTTCGGTGAATTCACGCTCGAGAGCTCGGCAAACCACGTCACCATGTTCCCAGCGGGATCAATTTTCATTTTTGGCTCATGGATTTGCATTGCGGACGATCAAGGCTACCTGCATCGCCTCCAGCCAGAATCAGAAGCACAAAACCATGCCAAAAGTCGTCGATCTCATCGAAGCCCTAGAGAATCTCAATCTACAGCCTGCAAGAGACCAAGAGTGCGCTCAAAGGTTCCGACTGCTACTCGGATATGACTCCTCGATTCAAAAAGGACTCGGACTATGATCCCCGTGTCTCCTTCGGGCTACGCAACTCCGCCATCACCTACGAGGAGCTGATGACAACGAAGTTCAAGAAGATTTAGCAGATCCCACTGACAGGAGCCCAGTAGGGACTCATGTTTAGCGCAACCGGGGAAGGCAACATCGTCCATTGGCCAATACAATCAGCTCCGGCTAGATTGGTTGACACAATTGACCAACAACTCTTGTATAATTACGGCTATTGTTGGCACCTCGGGTGGCACGCAGAAATAACCACAGGCACACGACCGTCGGTTGTAGCTTTTCAACAAGGAGTATTCAAGGTTATCGAATCCACAGGGAACATGAAGTGACAGAGAGAACTAAAGGGTAGGATAACTATAGGGATAAGAGGAAGGTAGAGGTCTACATCAGTGATTGATCCACTAACTCTACTAAACGAAGGATTTAGATATCCCAACTTGTATACTGTGAGCGTACCCGCCCTAAACTCAGCCAAAAGGGTTGATTAGGCACAAAGCACAACGAGCTCTACATTTAAATAACTAGGCCGAACATGGTGGAATACATAGGAAAACAGGGTTGTCACCACCAGCCACTACCACAACTTTCGGTGGGCCTAGCCATATTCACATGTAAGATATAGCCTAAGCACCTCGCTTAATCTATAAACTTACTACTCTTGTCCGGATCCTAGAACTAGAGCACTCTAACCAAGCGATGAAACAAGCACACAAATGTGATAAGTATGAAGGACAAGAAACGACAGCCAGAGGAGGGGAGGGGTGAATGGGAGCCGTGAATTTTCATTCGAAATATTTAGGCCACTATGCCAGAAAATAAACCCCAAAAGCTAAGAGCCACAATCGTGATGACCATGCCCCAAATGATTGGTTGGATGTCATACGTTTACGGGAAGAAATCGGTTGGGCCGGCCCAGCTGCCCTCTCCCGCAGTCGCCAAGCGAACCGGACGAGCGAGCCTCTCACTTCTCGCCACGTGCCCCTGCTGGGCCGGCGTCAGCACGCCCTCGCCTTTCGCACGAGCGCGCGCACGTTGTCCCCCACGTAGCCACGTGTCATCACCAAGTGGGGGGAGGGGGGGGGGCGGTCGACCGCCGCACCTGCTTGCGCCTGGCGCGCACGCGGTCTCCCCATGACCACATGTCGCCACATGATTGGCCGAGCCCGGTTGCACGTCCTCCTACCTGGGGGGCAACTGCTGCCACCTTGGGCCCACGCCGCCAGCGCCTGTCGGTTGCTTGGCTCTATTTAGGGGTGCTGACGTCTCCTTAATTTGCAAAATCCATATCTTTTTATTCTGGAGTCCAAAAATAACAAATAATATATCTATTTTGATCAGCACGACGAGCTCTACGCAATGGTGTACTTCAATTCGCCATCTGAAGTAGTTTTATTCGATGAAAAATTCAATATCCTGCAAAACAATAGAGATCACCAAAACTCATAGAACTTGTTAGAATCAACCCTACAACTATGCTTTATAATTCATTTCATATTAATTCTTACAATAGTTGATGGTATAAAATAGACATTAAGGACCATCAACAAGTTCCCCCAAGCTTACCCTTTTCTAGTCCCTTAGCAAAGTCAAACTCAACCGTGGATCAGGAGTGTATTTCTAACAAGTACACATGCCTTCAAACAAAAGATCTCATTTGGATTAGAAAAAGATATCATATTATTCATCACGGGGCTTAGTACTTTACCTTGAATCATGAGTAATTGAAAGATAGAATGATCAAATCACTCTTGCTCTTTCACTTCACCATTATCCTAGAGTTTTTATGAATTTTCAAAAAGATTAAATATATATGTTGCCAAATTAAACAATGGATCCAAAGAGAAAGTCAACCATACCATTGAATCGTGAAGTGCATGTGTATGGAAAAGGGAGTTGGATGCTCTTATGAATATATCACTCTCTTCTGTCTATTAGAGACACATGTCTATCAGGCTAATTTTACTAGCGGGCACATGCCCATTTTTTTCTAGTATTCCCTTTTTTTCTTTTTTTTGAGGTTTCAGACACTTGTCTCTTTTTATTTCCTCGAGATCTTTCTCTCTTTTCTTTTTTTTTATTTTTCAATAGCCACATGCTTCCAACAAACTTTTGAGAGGATAACAACATATAATCATGAGCATTTATGCTGAAGATGGATGAAATATATAAGTGATCTCAATTCAATAGCATGACAACTTCTCATAGGGTCAACAAAGCTTAATTTAACTCAATGCAATTATTCGTCATATTAATATTGGAAACTCTCTGAAACTCTAGCATTGTTTTAGAATAAGATAACAGTAGCTCACATCATTACATATCATATCTGCCAATTACCTAGACTTTAGATCAAGCATTTGCTACCCATGCATTTAATTTCATTTTAAGGCATCATTATTAATTAGGAGAACTTGTGCCTAAAGGCTAGGTACTGGAAAGGAATTATGATAGAGCAACTATTCATCATTTCCATATAAGAGATTATAGAGAGAGTTCTTCTTTTATTTTCAACTTCTTAAAATAAAATTAAGCAAACTGAACACACTGTAATCTAACACACACTTACTATAAATATCTAAGATAGTGAATAAGACATACCTATATTACGAAGATAACGGGGGTGCGTCTCCCCCAAGCTGAATATTAACGTAGTCGTTCGATCTTGTAATACAGCAGACTAGCGGTGAAAATGTTCTTCCTCTATTGGAGCTTTGATTGATGTTGATGGTTGTTGAAACAGTGCTCCAACAATGGATGGAACATCCACTTGCTTGTCAGCTTGTCTTGGCCTCTCAAATCCTGTGAAACTCAAATAGACAACAAAACTTGTGGAACCAATTAGGTGTTAGGCATATGAGCTTTGGTTGTCTAGAGTCATTAGGATTGATTGATTTTAGATTGGATCATTAAATTGCTAGAATTCAATAGTCAACTTCTTTTTCCAAATTTTCAGGTTCAAGAAAAACATTTAAGCGTTGGTCATTTACCTTAAATGTGTTACCTGTATCATCTTGGATGGCAATGACTCCATGAGTTGAAGTGTCAATGACCTTGAAAGGTCCTTCCCACTTACTCCGATGTTTTCCATGCCCAAAGAGCTTAACTCTTGAATTGAAAATGAAGGACCGAGAAGCAACCAGAAAGCGACAAGAGGGGGGTGAATGGGAGCTTCAATATTTCCTTTCGGAAACTAGTAGCCACTGTCCCGAGAATCACCCCAAAAGACAAACCCTAGAGCTTGCTAATGTCCACGACCCTAGATGAAGGGTGGATGCTTCCAAGAAGCACAGCGAGACACTACACAACTCTAGAAAGCCAACGCAAAAGACGGAAACCAAATCCGACAATGAACGAACAACCGGCGAACGAAAACGCGCAAGGCAGTCTCGACCGGACTCTGGGCAGCGTCCAGTCAGGGAGCACCGGACGCGTCCGGTCGTCAGAAAACCAGTTTCGGACCTTACTGTTCATGACCGGACTCTGGTGTACGGTGCGTCTGGTCAAGAAAGTAGCGTCCGGTCACAAGGACAAAGACAAGTGGACAGTACGCGCTGTGCGTCCGGTCAGTGAGCTCCACAAGCGTCCGGTCAACCAGCAGGAAATCGTAGTGAACGTTCAACGACCGGACTCACCTAGCCAGCGTCCGGTCGTCCCGACCCCTGCGTCCGGTCACCCCGTGATAGCACAGTTCATCCACCGATTTGAATCAAACTCTCCCAAAACGAAACCTCTAGGGTTCAAACTTGGAGAGATGAGTCACAAGGAGTATAGTGAGCTATCTCTAAGAGAACATGGCTCGAACCTATCTCCAAATCGATGAATCGAAGAATTTTCGGGGAAGGGAGAAAACTTGACCCGAAACGAAAAATCGATCGATCTCCTAGACCGTGAGGTTAGAGATTAATTCCTTCGGAGGAAAGAAGTGCCTCACGATCTAGAACAACTTGGTTCAAGTGGATTTGCAAAAGATGAACCGAGCAAAGAGATCAAGCGACGGGAAGAAAGTGGAGAAAAAGGATTCCGTGAAGAACACGAACAAAACGCGAATCACACCCACGAATCTGCAACCGTGTGGCTACCACACGCTACAATAGTGAGGATACGGCCTCACTTCCTCAAAATCAACAGTACACAGAGGCAAGTCTCTCTGCGGATCTCAGCTAGCTACAGCAGGGGATGGGAGAGCAGGAAACCCTAAGTGCGAAAGAGCAAATGACTGAGATAGGAAGGGAGGAGGGTGTCTCCCTCTACTTATCCTAATTCTAACCTAAGTCTAATTCCTACTCTACCCCTCACTATTCTAATTACAGAGCGAACCAGCTAAACCCTAGGGTTATTCTGGACCAACTCGGTGGTAGGTGTATCCGACGGCCACGCCCGCACAATACGAAGCGTTACCTCGACGCAACCTCCAGATTGCCGCCACGTGCCGCCACGTGCCGCCACCGCTCTGCACCCCCGGTTTTCTGGCCCAAACCGGGAAACCAGCCTCTTCCAGCCATCCCCCGGTTTTGAGGCCCAAACCGGGAAACCAGACCACCAGCTTCTGAGTTTTGAGGCCAAACTCAGCAAACCCTCAGCGCCTAGGTTTTGAGGCCCAAACCTGGAAACCGTCCTCAGCCCGAGTTTTGTGGCCAAACTCGGAAACCATCTGCACCAAGTTTTGAGGCCCAAACCTGGAAACCGTCCACCCGATGGTTTTTCCCTGGCTCTACCACCAAACCGACGTCGTAGAGGGGATGCACCGCCCGTGCACCCCGTCCACCGACACGTGTCCCCAAGTCTACGACTTAGGCAATACATGACCGCAAGTCTTCGCTCGTCGCTGTCCCAGGCTGCCAGCCACCACAGCTGATCCTCGGGCCTCTGGTCCCTCAGTCCAAGCCTCACGTCCGCCCTTCGCCACTCTCGGTCCATCGGCACGGCACGTCTCTACTTGACCTTCACCTTGCCTTTGATCACTGCATCCGTGCTCGACACCTGCACAACACAAGCCAAAGAACATGCGCATCATCCCAATTGACAATCACTCATCACTCAGAGACCCGGCATACACCCATGTATCCGCAATCTCCCTTGATGAGTGCTTTGTCAACTACCAACACAAATCATAGTAGAAAGAGAAGAAGGAAGAAGGAGAAGAGAGAACTCGACCAAATGACCCAAAAGCATAGCAAAGCCGAAGAAGGTCAAGTGAAAAGAGCAAGACAACTTGGTCCCCCAAGACATGGGCAACGGCTCGACGCAACCAAGCAAAGCAAAGCTAGCCCTCAAGAAGAGGTAGAACAGGCTCAACACCGCTAGCAAATCCCAATCGAAAATATCGAAGCAAAATGCTAGTCCCTCAAGATAGAGGCACAGAGGCTCAACACAACTAGCAAAGAAAGCTTGATACCGATGCCTTTCGGCCAACAAGAGACAGCAAAGCTCAAGCTCCCCCTTAGTTGATCATCCAGGAGACATGCAAACTCTCCCCCTGGAAACTCCCCCTCAAATGAACACTCAGGAAGCACAAATGATTTGCAAATTCTCCCCCTTTGTTGAAAATGCACGAATCAAGTAAAAGGCTCTCCCCATCAGAAAGGGCACCAACAAAAGTGCTAACTAGGGAGGGTCTCCCCCTTCCATCATGCATATGAGTCAAAATGCAAGTTAGCAGCTTCAGGAATATATTCAGGAGAATGCAAAGATGCTCTAAACAGTATAACTCTAATGACTCATCAACAGCATACAAGCTCAGCAAAGGCTCAAACTGATCACCAGATGTGAAGTATGAACATATGAGCAGAAAGGAGCAGTTTTGAGTCAAAAGGTATTCACCATCAAAATAGCACTAGCAATGTATAAACAGGAGTCTGAACAAGTGCTAAACATGTATACAAGGTGAACTACCCCTAGCAAAGTTCAATCATCATGCTTAAGAATGTAACATACACTTGTGAATTCAAATTCAGATCGGAGTTGCAGCGGTGAAATTACACAAGTTCAATTATTAGCATGTGATTGCGAGAGGTTGAAAGCTTGTCATTGCCTAACTTTGCAACCGAGCGAAGCCTATGCCGAAGCAATCAGAAGCTTAAAGCTACGGTTTCGGTCATACACTACACGGCTCAAGTTTAACTCAAAGTGCAATGAGAAACCGTCTCGATACCGTGATGTGTTGACAATCAATCCCATCTCGATCTTTTCAATTCACTAAAACTTGGTACAAATTTTAAACATGATATGAACAGACCAAGCAAGTGAATGACTCAGAACTAGAGACATAGCAACCTAGCATATATGAAAAGCACGAGTAAACTCAACACATCCTACACATGCTAGTTGCATATCTCAATGGTGAACATTTTCAGATTTGAAATTATTAAGCAAATTCACCATTTCAAAAATAGCTCAGCTCACAACATGTACTAGTGATCAGAAAGAGCATAAGCTACAAGCATCAACATAAGCATCAGAGCATACTACATGGAGCATAGTTACATTCTAGTGATTATAGACATGAAGCTCAGAATGTAAATGCGTTTGCTAAAATGCAAAAGAAAAGAAAGAGAAAAGAGTCAGTCAAATATACAAGATCCAAAATGTTTCCCTCAACTAAAAGGGGAAACACACAACAAGCTCACCCCTCAACCGATTAAAGGTTGATTCGTCTAAAGGCTTGGTGAAAATATCAGCCAGTTGATGATGAGTATCGACATGGCGAAGGTCGATATCACCCTTCTCCTAGTGGTCTCGCAAGAAATGAAAGCGCACATCAATGTGTTTGGTCTTCGAGTGAAGCACGGGGTTCTTAGCAACGCTAATGGCACTCGTGTTGTCACAAAGCAAAGGCACGCGAGAAAAGCTCAGACCAAAATCACGCAAAGTGGCCATCATCCAGAGCAACTGGGAACAGCAGCTAGCCGCAGCAACATATTCAGCCTCTGTGGTGGACTGAGCGACACTAGACTCCTTGCGAGAAGACCACGAAACAAGAGAAGAACCAATAAACTGGCAAGTCCCAGAAGTGGACTTGCGCTCAATACGGCAACCAGCAAAATCGGCATCCGAATAACCGCAAAGGGAGAGGGTGGAGGAAGCAGAATACCAAATCCCGAACTCAGGTGTGAAACGAAGGTACCTGAATATGCGCTTCACTGCCTGACGGTGAGAAGTGCGCGGCGACGCCTGAAAGCGCGCGCACAGACACACCGCGAACTGGATGTCCGGGCGTGTCGCCGTCAGGTAGAGCAGCGACCCGATCATGCTTCGGTACTCCTTCTGGTCCACTGCTTCTCCATCGACATTCGCATCCAAGGCAGTCGTCGTCGACATGGGTGTTGGAAGAGGCTTGGCCTCACCCATATCGAACCGCTTCAGCAAGTCCTTGGTGTACTTTCCCTGGTGCACAAACGTCCCCTCTCGGGATTGCTTGATTTGCAACCAGAGAAAGAAAGTCAGCTCGCCCATCATGCTCATCTCGAACTCCCTGCTCATAATATCTGCAAACTTGGCAACCAAAGTGTGAGAAGAACCACCGAAAATGATATCATCCACGTAAATCTGGACCAAGAGAGTGTCTTTGCCTTGCTTGAGGAGAAAGAGCGTTTTATCTACACATCCCATTTTAAAACCCTTAGCAAGCAAAAAGGTTTTCAGTCTATCATACCAGGCTCTAGGGGCTTGTTTCAAACCATATAAAGCTTTGTGAAGTTTAAAAACATGGTTTGGAAACTTGGGATTTTCAAAACCGGGGGGTTTCTCAACATACACTTCCTCTTCTATGTAGCCGTTTAAGAAGGCACTCTTGACATCCATTTGAAAGAGTTTAAAACCTTTGGATGCAGCAAAAGCCAAGAGTATCCTAATAGCCTCCAAACGAGCTACAGGAGCAAAAGTCTCCTCAAAGTCTATCCCCTCCTTCTGACTATAACCCTTGGCCACAAGACGCGCTTTGTTCCTCACAATGTGGCCATCCTCTCCTTGTTTGTTTTTGAAAACCCATTTTGTCCCAATAGGATTACAGTTAGGAGGGGGAGGAACTAGAACCCAAACCCGATTTCTCTCAAAATTTTCTAAATCCTCATGCATGGCATTGACCCAATCCGGATCCGTCAAAGCGTGTCCAACATCTCGGGGCTCAAAATTAGCAACAAAAGCAGAATGGGCGAAGTGAGAGATGTGCTGTGACCTGGACCGAGTAACCCATTCGTCGATGCTGCCGATCATCTGCTGAGGCGGGTGCTGGCGCTGGATGTGTCGTGGCGCCTCCCGAGCTGAAGTAGCCTCCCCCTCAACAGCAGCTAGTGCCTCCCCGGGTACAAAAGGTACCGCTCGGGGTGGCGGATCCCACGGCCCCCAGGAAGAAGATGTGTCGGGGCCGTGAGTCGTCGTAGAAGCTGCTCTTTGCGGCACAGCAGGTGGAGGCAATGCTG
This sequence comes from Coix lacryma-jobi var. lacryma-jobi, assembly GCA_009763385.1. Classification (NCBI taxonomy): domain Eukaryota; kingdom Viridiplantae; phylum Streptophyta; class Magnoliopsida; order Poales; family Poaceae; genus Coix; species Coix lacryma-jobi. Next base: position 115,574,786 of record CM019823.1, read on the forward strand.
GGTCATCTATGCCTTCAGCATCCTCGTCCTCATCAACGAAAAGAGGCTCACCAACCTCATGATCACCTGCTCGCTCAAAACGAGAAGAAGGACAAACGAGAGTCTCATCGAAGGTGACATCTGATGTCTCCATGACTCGGTTAGTATCAAGGTTAAGTACACGATATGCGCGAGTGTGAGTGCCATAACCCAAAAATACACCGTCAGAAGAACGAGACTCAAACTTGTCCAGGTTGCCTTTCTTCAAAATAAAACAATGGCAACCGAAGACTCTAAAATAACTCACCTTGGGCTGTCTACCAAAACGCAACTCATAAGAAGTCTTTTTCAAGAACGCTCTCAGAAAAATGCGATTGGAAATATAGTACGTAGTGTTCATAGCTTCGGCCCAATAACGCCTAGGAGTCCTATGCTCATCGAGCATCGTCCTGGCCATCTCAACAAGGGTCCGATTCTTCCTTTCTACAACACCATTCTGGGGCAGTGTGTAGGGGGAAGAAAACTGATGCTCCAAACCCAAGCGGTCACAAAACTTCTCAAAATCCGAATTCTTGAATTCGGAACCATTATCACTCCGAATTGCTCGCATCGAGTTCAAAGGGAACTCGTTCTGAAGACGCAAAATCAGATTACGAGCAAAGGAGAAGGTCTCGGTCTTTTCAGCTAAAAAGAAGACCCACGAATATCTCGAAATTCATCAACAACAACAAGAACATACCACTTCCCCCCAATCGAGCTCACCCGAGCCGGACCAACAAGGTCCATGTGCAAAAGCTCTCCAGGGCGCTTGGTCATGACCTGAGTCACCGGATGGTGGGGAGCGGCAACCATCTTCCCGTGTCTACAAGAGTGGCAAACAAGATCCTTCTCCATATGCAACTTGGGCAATCCTCGGATTAGGCCAAGTGAACTAAGCCTTGCAAGCAAGTCGAAGCTCAAATGTCCAAGTCTCCTATGCCACTTCCAAAGATCAGAGGAGGAAGGTCCAGCCACAAGACAACGAGAAGTGCCAAAAGACTCCGAGAAATTCGCACGAAAGACTTTTTCCAAAGGGCGAAATCAAACACACAAGATTGCCCTGAGGATCCAAAATACGACTGAGATTCGGTTTAAAACGAATCTCATAGTCGTCGTCAAAGAGTTGCGAAACAGAAAGAAGGTTAAAATGCAAGTTAGAAACAAGAGCAACATCGCGCAACACAAAGTGCTCATTAACTCGCACCAACCCGCAAGACAATACCTTACCTTTGCTATTGTCGCCGAAGGTTATGTACTCCTTTCTGGCAACAGGGCTAAGGCTAGAGAACCACTTGGCGTTTCTGGTCATGTGCCTCGAGCAACCGGAATCCACCAACCAAATGTCCTCCAACCGTTTTACCTACAACAATAAAAAGTCATAGGGTGAGCATACGGTCCAACACTGGGGTTAGTGAAGTAAGGGGAATACCAGTGTTGGGCCGGCTGCTCAAAAGAACGGTATGCAGAAAAACCATTCCTAGCACGTCTACGAGAGGAGCGATCACCACGTAGAGGAAAACGTGGTCCGCTAAGAGAGGAGCGTCCATCGCGATACTCAAAACACGGTGGGGAAAACGCTCAACTATAAAGCCTCCGCCACAGGGTCCATAGCCTACAACTGCAGGCTCCCGCCGGGCACACTCTCTATGAGGCCTAGGCCTAGCAACTTGAGGCACTGCGCCTCTAGACCTAGCATCTCTCCTCGGAGCTCTCTGCTGCCTAGGCCTGGGAACTTGAGGTTCTGGACCTCTAGGCCTAGCTGCTCTCCTCGGAGCACTCCTCTGAACATTCGGCACATGTACATCATGGAAAGGATGGTACATGTCCGTGTTGTTCATCTCCCTAGCATGGCGCACCTCTCTCTTGCGCCTAAAGCAGAACTCCCTCAAGTGTCCATCTCTCCCACAGAAGTCACAATGATACCTCACCGCACGCAAAGGGGGTTGTTGGTACTCATGGCTGTGGGTGTGGATCACTTTGCCCTTTTGTGGCAACTCCTCCTGGATAGGTGACATTGTATCCAGCTTGTTCTTAAGGTGATTGGGTTTGGGATGCCATACTTGGTTCTTGGGTGGAGCTCTCGGGGGTTCCTCAAACACCCCATCCTTGGTGGTAGGCTTGACGGGCTCTTTGGGTGGAAGCTTGGTCAGTTTGGGAGTAGTGGTGGAGTTGGGCTTCTCACATGGGTTCAGACCACTCGACTCTCCAACCTTCCCAAACGTAGAAAGATCAACACCCGGGGCAAAACCTACACCAGGACTTCCAGCAGCTCGCTTAAATTGGGAGATCATCATCCCGAGCTGCAGCTCACTACAAGAGACCCATGACAAGATGGTCCGAAGGTATGTGTTTCCTTCCTCGGTTTGCATCTTGTCATGCTTCACATTGGCTATCTCCATCTCCAAGCCCTCACACAAAGCACACTTAGCCACACAAGTGCTACCGGAGTTGGCCTCCTCAAGAGACACAATCTTGGCATTCTTCTCTGCCAACTCAGATTGCAAGACAGGACAAGTCTTGCACGCACCCAACAGAGAAGGTCTAGCCTTCAGCTCATCCACCTCTCCTACCAACGCAACATACTTACCTCTCAAAGTGAGAAGGTCAGTCATGTGCGTGGTGCACATCTCACACTCAACCTCCTCCGACACGACCATGGTGGACTTGGCAAACTCAAGCTCTCTCACCGTGTCCTCCCACTTCTGCCTAAACTCCTTGCGTTCTCTAGCGGCACGCCTAAGCAGCTTATCCTGACTAAGCAAGGCGGCAGTAAGCTTCTCATTCTCTGCAAAGAGCTCATCGTGGGTCATGGATACCTGGGAGGTGTCGTCGTCGTCGTTTCGAGGGGAGTTCACCAGCTCGCCGTTGACCTCCTTGCCGAGGGCCATGGTGCAGAGGCCGTCGTCGTCGGCGAAGAAGCAGAGACCGTTCAGCTTGTCCTCGATCCTCTTCTTCTTCTTCTCGGACTCGTCGTCGCTTGAGCAAGCGGAGTCATCATCCGAGCCATCGACGTCGCTGAGCGTGGCGAAGAACGCACGCTGCTCAGCCTGGGCCTTCTCCAAGTACTTCTTCTTGATGTACTCCTTGTCGAAGCCGCCCCTCCGCTTGTGCCTTGCGGGGACGTACTTCTCCTTGCACTTGCCGGAGTCGTACTTGTGCCCATGATCGCCCTTCCCAGACGAATGCTTCTTCTTGGGGCAGTTGGTGATGAAGTGGTCGGGGTCGCCGCACTCAAAGCATCCTGAGCGTCCTCCACCGCGGCGACGGTTCATGCGGTTGTTGTGGAACCGCGTGAACCGGTTGGCGAGCATTGCCAACTCGTCATCCCCCAACGACTCAAGCTGGTCCTCTGTGATAGAAAAGAGAGACGAAAGAGCAAAACCTCCAGAGGGGTTAGAAGAGCCAGAAACCAAAGCCATAGTCGGGCCAGAAGGATTCTCATAAGAAGCCCTCGACATGGCGTCAATCTCACTAGACTTGAGCTTACTAAAGAGCTCGTCGCAAGTGAGGGTCTCATAGTTAGACGATTCGATGATTGCCTGGACCTTTGAGTCCCACACCGACCGATCAAGAGTGTGCAAAAGCTTCAAAGCCCTCTCATGATCGTCAAAAGGCAACAGCTCCTTGTTCGCTCTCATCTTGTTGACAATGACCTGAAAGCGAGCGAATAAACTCTCTATGCTCTCGCCAGGCATATGTCAAAAGTTCTCATACTCCCGCTTGTGCGGCTCATAGAGGCAGGATTTGACCTGAGTGGTTCCCTCATGGAATCGCATGAGGGTCGCCCAAATCTCGCGAGCCGTGGAGAGGTGAGAAACACGATCAAACTCAGACATGCTCAAACAGGAGAACAAGGCGTTACGTGCCCGGCTATTGGCCTCGTGCTCATCGATCTGGAGCTGAGTGACACGAGCAGCCAAGACAACGTAATCGGCCTTGTTGCAAATCTCCCAAACAGAAGAGCCCATGCTCTGGAGATAGGCCGACATGCGTATCTTCCAATACGCATAGTTCGTCCCATCAAAGAATGGCGGTTTGCCCACGCCGCGATCCATGTCGCCTTCTGTGGATCTGGAACCGGCTAAGGTGCAAGATCCTTAACCTGCTCCGATACCAATTGAAGGACCGAGAAGCAACCAGAAAGCGACCAGAGGGGGGTGAATGGGAGCTTCAATATTTCCTTTCGGAAACTAGTAGCCACTGTCCCGAGAATCACCCCAAAAGACAAACCCTAGAGCTTTCTAATGTCCACGACCCTAGATGAAGGGTGGATGCTTCCAAGAAGCACAGCGGGACACTACACAACTCTAGAAAGCCAACACAAAAGACGGAAACCAAATCCGACAACGAACGAACAACCGGCGAACGAAAACGCGCAAGGCAGTCTTGACAGGAGTCTGGGCAGGATCCGGTCAGGGAGCACCGGACGCGTCCGGTCGTCAGAAAACCAGTTTCAGACCTTACTGTTCGTGACTGGACTCTGGTGTACGGTGCGTCCGGTCAGGATAGTAGCGTCCGGTCACAAGGACAAAGTCAAGTGAACAGTACGCGCTGTGCGTCCGGTCAGTGAGCTCCATAAGCGTCCGGTCAACCAGCAGGAAATCGTAGTGAACGTTCAACGATCGGACTCACCTAGCCAGCGTCCGGTCGTCCCGACCCCTGCGTCTGGTCACCCCGTGACAGCACAGTTCATCCACCGATTTGAATCACAGTCTCCCAAAACGAAACCTCTAGGGTTCAAACTTGGAGAGATGAGTCACAAGGAGTATAGTGAGCTATCTCTAAGAGATCATGGCTCGAACCTATCTCCAAATCGATGAATCAAAGAATTTTGGGGGAAGGGAGAAAACTTGACCCGAAACGAAAAATCGATCGATCTCCTAGACCGTGAGGTTAGAGATTATTTCCTTCAGAGGAAAGAAGTGCCTCACGATCTAGAACAACTTGGTTCAAGCGGATTTGCAAAAGATGAACCGAGCAAAGAGATCAAGCGACGGGAAGAAAGTGGAGAAAAAGGATTCCGCGAAGAACACGAACAAAACGCGAATCACACCCATGAATCTGCAACCGTGTGGCTACCACACGCTACAACAGTGAGGATACGGCCTCACTTCTTCAAAATCAACAGTACACAGAGGCAAGTCTCTCTGCGGATCTCAGCTAGCTACAGCAGGGGATGGGAGAGCAGGAAACCCTAAGTGCGAAAGAGCAAATGACTGAGATAGGAAGGGAGGAGGGTGTCTCCCTCTACTTATCCTAATTCTAACCTAAGTCTAATTCCTACTCTACCCCTCACTATTCTAATTACATAGTGAACCAGCTAAACCCTAGGGTTATTCTGGACCAACTCGGTGGTAGGTGTATCCGACGGCCACGCCCGCACAATACGAAGCGTTGCCTCGACGCAACCTCCAGATTGCCGCCACGTGCCGCCACCGCTCTGCACCCCCGGTTTTGTGGCCCAAACCGGGAAACCAGCCTTTTCCAGCCATCCCTCGGTTTTGAGACCCAAACCGGGAAACCAGCCCACCAGCTTTTGAGTTTTGAGGCCAAACTCAGCAAACCCTCAGCGCCCAGGTTTTGAGGCCCAAACCTGGAAACCGTCCTCAGCCCGAGTTTTGTGGCCAAACTCAGAAACCATCCGCACCCAGGTTTTGAGGCCCAAACCTGGAAACCGTCCACCCGATGGTTTTTCCCTGGCTCTACCACCAAACCGACGTCGTAGAGGGGATGCACCACCCATGCACCCCGTCCACCGACACGTGTCCCCAAGTCTATGACTTAGGCAATACATGACCGCAAGTCTTCGCTCGTCGCTGTCCCAGGCTGCCAGCCACCACAGCTGATCCTCGGGCCTCTGGTCCCTCAGTCCAAGCCTCACGTCCGCCCTTCGCCACTCTCGGTCCATTGGCACGACACGTCTCTACTTGACCTTCACCTCACCTTTGATCACTGCATCCGTGCTCGACACCTGCACAACACAAGCCAAAGAACATGCGCATCATCCCAGTTGACAATCACTCATCACTCAGAGACCCGACATACACCCATGTATCCGCAGAAAAGCAGAACCTTATCCCCAGACTTAAACTCTTTGTGCTTGATTCTCTTATCATGCCATCTCTTTGTTCTCTCTTTATAGATCTTGGCATTATGGTAAGCTTTTTCACACCACTCTTCGAACTTTGAGAGTTGCATCATCCTTTTTATCCGTGTAGCTTGAAAGTCCATGTTCCAACGTTTCATGGCCTAGTGAGCTTTGAACTTAAGCTCGATAGGTAGATGACATGTTTTCCCATATACAATGTGATAAGGCGACATGCCTATGGGTGTTTTGTATGCAGTTCGGTATGCCCAGAGTGTGATCCTCCGTCACTTATGACCATCTGAGGTGTACCAAATCTAGGAAATATTACTTCATGGAACATTCTCTTGGCATGTTTTGAATCAGCATTTCTACACGGTATTGCTTCTACCCATTTGGACACAGTCTACGACCACCAAGATGTACTCGCAATTCCCAGACATGGGAAATGGCCCCATGAAATCAATCCCCCACACATCAAAGAGTTCAATTTGTAGATTGTTTGTGAGAGGCATTGCATCTCGGGCGTTGATATTCCCATGTTTCTAGCACTTGGCATCTCCTAACAAATTCCTTTGTATCTTGATACATCGTTGGCCAGAAGAAACCACTTTCCCAGATCTTGGCATGTGTTCAGAATGTTCCATAGTGTCTTCCATATGGCGATGCATGACATCTTTCCATAATTTGAATAGCCTCAGGCATAGGGACACATCTTCTCAATAATCCATCAACGCAGTCTCGAAAAAGATATGGCTCATCCCATAGGTGCGAGCGGCTCTCATGGATCAATTTTCTTTTGTTCGCACCAGGTGGGACATAGCCTTTCACTATAAAGTTCACGATGTCTGCGTACCATGGATAGGAGGTTGTTATCTTGAGCAAGGTATCGTCCCTTAGGTAGTCATTGATGGGTAGTTCATGTGTTTCCTTAAACTGAAGCCTAGACAAGTGGTCAGCTACCGAGTTTTTGACTCCCTTTTTTATCTCTTATTTCCATGTCAAACTCTTGGAGTAGAAGGATCCATCGAATTAATTGAGGCTTAGCATATTTCTTAGTGAGGAGGTAGTTAAGAGCTGCATGATCTGTATAGATAATTACCTTAGCCCCCACTAAGTAGGATCTAAACTTGACTATAGCAAAGACAACAACCAACAACTCTTTTTCTGTTGTAGCATAGTTGAGCTGTGGTCCAGATAAGGTTTTGCTATTGTAGGATATATCATAGTGCTTCTTGTCCTTGGTTCGACCCAAAACTGCTCGAACCGCAAAGTCACTAGCATCACACATGATCTCAAATGGTTGAATAATTGGAGCTAAGATGAGTGCCTTTTTAAGGATTTGGAAGGTTGCATGGCACTCATCATTAATGTTGAAAGGTGTATCCTTAGCTAGGAGACTAGTCAGGGGTCTAGCAATTTGAGAAAAGTCTTTAATGAATCGCCTATAAAACCCTGTGTGTCCCAGGAAGCTGCGGATTCCTTTCACATTCGTGGGAGGTGGAAGTTGTTCGATAACTTCGATCTTTCCTTTATCCACTTCTATTCCATGTTTGGACACCCTATGTCCTAGCACTATTCCTTCCCGAACCATAAAATAGCATTTCTCCCAGTTCAGGACTCAATGCTTTTAATCACATTGTTGTTAGACTTTATCCAAATTCTCCAAACATTCGTCGAAGGTTTTTCCATAGACAGTAAAATTGTCCATGAATACCTCCATTATTTTCTCGATCATGTCAGAGAAGATAGACATCATGCACCGTTGGAAAGAAGCTAAAGCATTACACAACCCAAACGACATCCGTCGGTATGCATAAGTTCCATATGTGCATGTGAATGTATTCTTACTTTGGTCGTTAGGGTGGATTGGGATTTGATGATACCCGGAATACCCATCAAGAAAGCAAAGAAGGAATGATTCGCGAGACGTTTTAACATCTCGTCGATGAATGACAATGGAAAGTGGTCCTTCTTAGTGGCCTTGTTCAGCTTCTGGTAGTCAATGCACATCTGCCACCCAGTGACAGTTCGTTGGGGAATGAGTTCATTCTTCTCATTCCTAATGACTGTCATACCTCCCTTCTTTGGCACTACTTGGACATGGCTAATCCACTCAATATGTGGCATAGGATAAATAATCCCAGCATGCAAAAGTTTGAGGACCTTTGTCTTAATAACCTCTCGCATAACATTGTTAACTCTTCGTTGTGGCTCCCTTGAAGGTGTGCAATTAGGATCCGTAGGGATGCTATGAGTACAGAGAGCAGAACAGACGCCCTTGAGGTCTTTGAGTGAGTAGCCTATAGCGGGTCTCTGTCTTTCTAAAATGGTGACAAGCTTTTGGGTTTCATCTTCTGTGAGCTTGTCACTAATGATCACTAGAGTTTCCTAATTATTGTGGAGAAAGACATATTTTACGCCTGGAGGGAGAGGTTTTTGCTCTATTGAGAGAGATGGAGGCTCCTTATATTTGTATATCTCGATGGGCTCTGCTAACTCTTCCTCTTCTTGAACAAAGTGTTCATCATCGAAGGTTGGTTGAGCCAATGCTTCCAGGGATGCCATCAAGACCTCCTCAATGGAGTCTTGCTCAGGCTGGGGTTCTACCATTGTGTTTATAGAACGAGCAAGAGGTACACTCATAGTGAATTACCCAACCTTATAGTCCAAATATCCTTGTCGTTCCTTTTGTAAAAGCCTCATGATTGGTCTGCCAATCAAAAGAGGAATCTCTGAGGTGTCAAAAATATGGAAATCTAGACAAATCCTATAGTCACTAATTGTGATAGGAACAACCCTTAAGACCCCAAAGCTTTCAAGAGTAGATCCTGATGAGCTTTGTAGAAGTTTTCGTGATGGGGTTAAGGATGCATCAAGAAAAAGAATATCGACCAAAGCCTTCAAAATAAAGTTTATCCCGACGGAAGGATTATAGTGGACTAGCATAGCATGCCCTCTAATTTGGCAAAGATGAATGGTAGAAGGAGTGCGGATACATGGGTGTATGCCGGATCTTGAGATGATGAGTGATTGTCAACTGGGATGATGTGCATGTTCGTTGGCTTGTGTTGTGCAGGTGTTGAGCTCGGATACGGTGATCGAAGGCAAGGTGAAGGTCAAGTAGAGACGTGTCGTGCCGATGGACCCGGAGCGGTGAAGGACGAACGTGAGGCTTGGACTGATGGACCTGTGGCCTGAGGATCGGCCGTGGTGGCTGACAGCCTAGGACAGCGACAAGTGAAGACTTGCGTCTGGACAGGGTGCACGGGCGGTGCATCCCCTCTATGGCCCGGTTTGGTGGTTGAGACACAGAAAAACCACCGAGTGGACGGTTTCCAGGTTTGGGCCTCAAAACCTGGGTGTGGCCGGTTTCCGAGTTTGGGCCACAAAACTCGGGCTGAGGACGGTTTCCAGGTTTGGGCCTCAAAACCTGGGTGCTGGAGGGTTTATGAGTTTGGGCCACAAAACTCAGACGATGGATGACAGGTTTCCCGGTTACGGCCTCAAAACCGGGGATGGCCCAGGTTTCCCGGTTTTGGCCTCAAAACCGAGGGGAGGTCCGTGAAAAGGACGAATAGAGCGGTGGCGGCACGTGGCGGCAATCGGTGAGGTCGCGTCGAGGCGAAGCTACCAGTTGTGCGGGCGTGGCCGTCGGATCACCACCTACCTCGAGTTGGTCAGGAATACCCTTAGGGTTAGCCTGCTCGCTCATTAGCTGTAAGGGTAGAAGGGGAATAATTGTATTAGGCTATATAAGGAGAGGCCACCCCTCCCTCCAGACCATCTCAGCCATTGCTATTTTCATTCTAGGGTTTCCTGCTTCCCATTCCCTGCTGTAGCTACTGAGATCCGCAGAGACGACTTAATCATACCTCTGTGCATTTGGATTTTGCGGAAACGGGACTGGATTCCCGTTGTCTCCTCGTGGGGATGAATTTCGGCTGAAACTTGAGGTTGTGATTCGCGTTCTTGTGTTGTTCTTCGCGTTTTGCTTTTCTCCTCAAGTTTCTCGTCAATCGATCTCTCTCCACGTTGCTTCATTTGCAAAACCATTTGAATCAGCTTGTTCTTTACTGTGAGGGGATCATTTCCACCGAAGGAATTCAACTCAAACCTCACAAGCAAGTAGATCGATCAGTTTTCGTGTTTGGATCGTTTTCTCCCTTTTGTCCCCAATTCTTCCAATTTACCGATTTGGAGTTAGGTTCGAGCCATGATCTCTTAGGGATAGCTCACTAATCTCCTTGGGACTCCTCATACCGTGTCTAAGCCTTAGTGCTTTTCATTCGGAGGAGATCGGGCTGAATTCGCGGAAGAACAGTACAGTTTTGGGGGCATCGGACGCTCGGGTCGGGGGCATCGGACGCTGAGATCGTCACATCAGACGCTTAGATGCCACGTGTCACCTGACAGAGTTTTTGAAGGAGCAACAGACGCCGACCATCAGACGCTCCGTTTACCATCGGATGCGTCCGAGGGGTGAGCATCGGACGCTAGGGTTTCACTATAGCCAGCGTCCGATGCCTGTCCAGTAAGGTTCCAGAGAGGGTCATTTTGCTTTTGGACACATCTGGTGCTTGTACATCGGACGCAGGCCAGCGTCCGATGCTATGATCTCAGCACTGTTTTGTCCGCAGTTTGACCGTTCGACTTTGGATTTGGTTTTGGGTTTTTGCAGTGGATTTCCGACTTTGTGTTCTACAGAAATCGAGCTCCTTGCTTTGCAAAACAGCCTAAATCCCCCTCGCATTGCTCGGGGGAGGTTGTGGTTACCCAAAGTTCATTCTTTCACTAGTTGTCTTGCGTGAACTTGGACGAGTGAGCTTTTGTGGTGTCCCGCTGTGTTCCTTGGGAACATCCACCGAATATCTTGGGTCATGGACATCACGCTTGTCAGCTTTGTTTTAGGGGGTTGATTTTCTGGGACAGAGGCCAGAGTTTCAAAAGAAATTTTTAGGCTCCCATTCACCCCACCCCTCTGGTCGCCTTTGGTAGCATTCTTGGTCCTTCAATTGGTATCAGAGCGGGTTAAGGATCTTCCACCTTAGCCGGTTCCAGATCCACAGAAGGCGATATGGATCGCGGCGTGGGCAAACCGCCATTTTTCGATGGGACGAACTATGCGTATTGGAAGATACGCATGTCGGCCTATCTTTAGAGTATGGGTGCTTCTGTCTGGGAGATTTGCAACAAGGCTGATTACGTGGTTTTGGCTGCTCATGCTACTCAGCTGCAGATCGATGAGCACGATGCCAATAGCCGAGCCCATAATGCTCTTTTCTCATGTTTAAGCATGTCTGAGTTTGATCGCGTTTCTCACCTCCCCACGGCTCGGGAGATTTGGGCGACCCTCATGCGCTTCCATGAGGGAACCACTCAAGTCAAATCCCGTCTCTACGAGTCGCACAAGCGGGAGTATGAGAACTTTTGACACATGCCTGGTGAGAGCATAGAAAGTTTATTCACTCGCTTTCAGGTGATTGTCAACAGGATGAGGGCTAACAAGGAGCTATTGCCTTTCGATGATCATGAGAGAGCTCTCAAGCTTTTACACACTCTCGATCGGTCTGTGTGGGACTCTAAGGTCCAGGCGATGAACGAATCGCCTAACTATGAGACCCTCACGTGCGACGAGCTCTTCAGTAAGCTCAAGTCCAGTGAGATTGATGCCATGACAAGGGCTTCTTATGAAAATCCTTCTGGCCCATTGATGGCTTTGCTTTCTGGCTCTTCTGCTAACCACTCTGGAGGCTTTGCTTTGTGTTCTCTTCTTTCTATCACAGAGGAGCAGCCGGAGTTCATGGGAGACGATGAATTGGCTTTGCTCGCCAACCAGTTCTCGCGGTTCCACAACAACCGCATGAACCGTCATCGCGGAGGAGGACGCGCTGGGTGCTATGAGTGCGGCGATCCAGATCACTTCATCGCCAGCTGCCCAAAGAAGAACAAGCAAATCTTTGGCAAGGGTGATCACGGGCACAAGTATGACTCCGGCCGGCACAAGGAGAAGTACACCCCTCCCAAGCACAAGCGGAAGGGTGGCTTCAACAAGGAGTATATCAAGAAGTACTTGGAGAAAGCCTAGGCCGAGCAGCGTGCGTTCTTTGCCACGCTCAGCGACATCAACGACTCGGATGACGACTCCGCTGCATCAAGCGATGACGAGTTCGAGAAGAAGAAGAAGATCGAGGACAAGCTGAATGGCCTCTGTTTCTTCGCCGACAACGAGGGCTTCTGCACCATGGCCCTCAGCGATGAGGTCAACGGCGAGCCGGAGGAGATCCCTCGAAACGACGACGATGACGACACCTCCCAGGTATCTCAAACTCCTGACGAACTCTCTGCTGAGGTTGACAAGCTTACTGCTGCTCTCATTAGTCAAGATAAACTGCTTAGGCTTGCCGCTAGGGAGAGAATGGAGTTTAGGAGAAAGTGGGAGGACGCGGTGAAGGAGCTTGAGTCTGTCAAGTCCACCGTTGTCATGACTGAGGAGGATGAGTGTGAAATGTGCTCCAAGGACATGACTGACCTTCTCACATTGAGAGGCAAGTATGTTGCTTTGGTTGGAGAGGTGGATGAGCTTCGGGCTAGACCCGTGTTGCTTGGTGCATGCAAGTCTTGTGCAGGCTTGCAATCCGAGTTGGCAGAGAAGAATGCCAAGATTGTGTCACTTGAGAAGGCCAGCTCGGGTAGCACTTGTATGTCTAGGTGTGCTTTGTGTGAGGGTTTGGAGATGGAAATTGCGAATGTGAAGCATGACAAGATGCAAACCGAGGAAGAAAACACATACCTTCGGACCATCTTGTCATGGGTGTCTTGTGGTGAGCCGCAGCTTGGGATGATGATTGCCCAATTTAAGCGTGCTGCTGGAGGTCCGGGTGTAGGCTTTGCTCAGGGGATGGAGAGTGCTGTTTCTTTTGGCAAGATTGGGGAGTCTAGTGGTCTTAACCCGTGTGAGAAGCCCAACTCCACAACTACTCCCAAACTTACCAAGATACCACCCAAAGAGCCTCTTAAGCCTAACACCAAAGATGGAGTGTATGAGGAACCTCCGAGAGCACCACCCAAGAAACAAGTGTAGTCTCCCAAGCCCAGCCACCTGAAAAACAAGCTGGACACTATGCCACCTATTCAGGAGGAGCTCATGTCACAGAAGGGCAAAGTGATCCACACCCACTACCGTGAGTACAAACAACCCCCTATGAGAGCGGTGAGGTACCATTGTGAGCACTGTGGGAGAGATGGACACTTGAGAGATTATTGCTTTCGGCGCAAGAGAGAGGAGCGTCGTGCAAGGGAGATGAACAATGCGGACATGTACCATTCTTTCCATGATGTACATGTGTCGTGTTCAGAGGAGAGCAGCTAGGCCTAGAGGTCCAATGCCTCAAGGTCCTAGGCCTCAGGGAGGTCGTGCCCGGCGGGAGCCTGCATTTGTAGGTTTTGGACCCCGTGGCGGTGGCTTTGCTGTTGAGCGTTACCCCCCACCGCGTTTTGAGTATCGCGATGGACGCTCTTCACTTAGCGGACCATGTTTTCCTATACGTGGTGATCGCTTTCCCCGTAGGCGTGCTAGGAATGGTTTTGCTACTAACCGTTCTTTTGAGCAGCCGGCCCAACACTAGTACACTTCCCATTTTACTCACCCCAGTGTTGGACCGTATGCTCACCCTATGTCTTTTTATTGATGTAGGTAAAACGATTGGAGGACATTTGGTTGTTGGATTCCGGGTGCTCAAGGCATATGACCGGAAACACCAAGTGGTTCTCCAGTCTTAGTCCAGTTGCCGGAAAGGAGTTTATCACCTTCGGCGACAATAGCAAAGGTAAAGTGTTGTCTCGTGGGTCGGTGCGAGTTAATGAGCATTTTGTGTTGCGTGATGTTGCTCTTGTTTCTAAGTTGCATTTTAATCTTCTTTCTGTTTCGCAACTCTTTGATGATGACTATGAGATTCGTTTTAAGCCGAATCTTAGTCGAATTTTGGATCCTAAGGGAAATCTTGTATGTTTGATTTCTCCCTTTGGGAAAGTCTTTCGTGCGAATTTCTCGAAGTCGTTTGGAATTTCTCGTTGTCTTTTGGCTGGACCTTCCTCCTTCGATCTTTGGAAGTGGCATAGGAGACTAGGTCACCTGAGTTTCGACTTGCTTGCAAGGCTTAGTTCACTTGGCTTAATCCGAGGATTGCCCAAGTTGTCCATGGAGAAGGATCTTGTTTGCCATTCTTGTAGACATGGGAAAATGGTAGCCGCTCCCCATCATCCGGTGAATCAGGTTATGACTTAGCACCCTGGAGAGCTTTTACACATGGACCTTGTCGGTCCGGCTCGGGTGAGCTCGGTTGGGGGGAAGTGGTATGTGCTTGTTATTGTTGACGATTTCTCGAGATATTCGTGGGTTTTCTTTTTAGCTGAGAAAACTGAGACTATCACTTTTGTTCGCAATTTGATCTTGCGACTTCAGAACGAGTTCCCTAAGAACTCGATGAGAGCTATTCATAGCGATAATGGTTCCGAGTTTAAGAACTCAGATTTTGAGAAGTTTGGTAACTCTTTGGGTTTAGAGCATCAGTTTTCTTCCCCCTACACACCGCCACAAAATGGTGTTGCAGAGAGGAAAAATCGGACCCTTGTTGAGATGGCCAAGATGATGCTCGATGAGCATAGGACTCCTAGGCAGTATTGGGCCGAGGCTATTAACACTGCATGCTACATTTCCAATCGCATTTTCCTCCATGCTTTCTTGAAGAAAACTTCTTATGAGTTTCCATTTGGGAAGCAACCCAAAGTGAGTTATTTTACAGTTTTTGGTTGCCACTGTTTTATACTCAAGAAAGGAAACTTGGACAAGTTTGAGTCTCGTTCTTCCGATGGTGTATTTTTGGTTTATGGTAATCATACTCGTGCATATCGTGTACTTAACCTTGATACTAACCGAGTCATGGAGACATCCGATATCACCTTTATGAGACATTGCTTTGTCCTTCTTCTAGTTTTGAGCGTGGAGGTGACCATGAGGTTGGAGAACCTCTTTTTGATGATGAGGAAGAAGGTGCTGAAGGGATTGATGATCCAACACTTCCTCCACCTACGGTACCGATTGGGTCGACTTCGCCGAACACTTCCTCACTGGCGTCCTCCTTTCTCTCATCCGAGACGTCTTCGCCGAATACGGGTTGAAAATATTTGAAGCCAATCATAAACGTCAATCCTTCTTCTGCAAATGACTGGCTGCTTCAGATCTTGTAGCTGTTCTGACTATAAGTGAACTTGTCACTGTTGCATGTGTCTCGTCGGCACCACCTTATTTAAGACCATTAGCAAAAGTATCTCTTTCAACATGAAGTGTGCTGAAAACGTTTTAGCCGATGGTCTTCTATTGGCCGTCTAATTGCTAACGTCCTTTGTGCCTCTGATGTAGCCTTTCGTAACTTTATCACCAAATTGAGCTTTATGTTACTCAGGGAAAGGTAAAGTTATATTAATACGAGCTGAAGGTTCTGTCTTATCGGCTTTTGCTTAGTATGCCTTTGACTTTCTTCTTGTTGAGGAACCGGAATGCTTTAGGTGAGCATGCTGTCAGGTAACTCATGGTAGCTTCGAAGAACGTCATTTTTGATGAAGCTGAGTGTGCCGTAGAGAATGAATACGAGCTCGGCGGTGCGTGGATGGGTGCACGATGAGGTTCAGGCCCCCCGAGTGTAGGAATTTGAGCATGTTCACCTTATGTTTTTTTTCTCATCAGTTCTTCATATCTGCGTGTACACTCTTTTGCTCCAAGCCGATAAGTGTTCTTCTTGGAATATGTGTATAATGATATTGTCATCAGTGTGCTTATCGGCTGTTGTATCTAGAATTCCTGGATGCTTCTGTAGTGCCGCTTCCCATGCTAACATTAGTCTTTAAATATGCCCTCCAGATATTTAACCGACGTAAACATTAATCAGGCATCGATCTTGAAAGTATGCAATCTTCTGGTGCGGCGATCAGAACTATTGCTATCGGCCTACCCTTTCAGCCAATGCCTCCAAAAATTAGCCGATTGTATCATCCCATATATGTGTGATGCTTCTTGGTTAATCGTCCTCGTGTCTGCTTGGCTGATTAGATTTTGGTGTGTTGGCCTGACCTTGACAGCTGATTCTTTGGTGACGATGATAAATTCAGCCAATTCTTGTATACATATCGGCCAATTAGTATATTTTTCTTGTGTTGTTGTATCCACCGATTCCTTTCCTGAATAGCCGATTCCAAAGATGACATGCAGATAATTAGCTATCAGCCAACTTCTCTCGGCTGACGTATGACCTCTTGATAATCAACCGGCTATTTATAGCAGCATGCAAGTAAATCTGAATTTGGACTTCATCTCTTTGAACATCTCCATGGAAATCTTCCTTTTATTTATCTCTTCATGTGCATGTCGTGCCATGATATATTTGGAGACTGATACTTTCATGCATGATGTATTTGAAGCCATTTTATTTTTAGGAGAAACCATATCAGCCAATTCTATCTTTAGGAGAAGTTCATTAGCTTCTTTAATTGGTTTCTATGTCCCTGCACGGAGCAAATCCACCCATGCATGCTATCTGCGTCTTTGTAGATCCCATATACACTCAGTTGATCAGCAGCTATCCCGTGCGTACACGTTGAATTGGCTTTGACAATCAAACATGAATTGTTGTCCCACTGGGCGTGCCAAAAAGTGTGTTGATGCAAAAAGTGACACCTTGCGCCAAGGCACACAGCAAGCCGAATGAGGCTAGCTTCAATCGGGTGCCCGGAGTGTGCTGAATCCGGTGATGTGCCAGTCGGTTTGACCTGAAAACCAACAAGGGATAAAGCATGAGAATACCTCTGGAACATGCTGGGTAAAACTAGACGGTTCCATATGTACGGCTTTGGAAGCCAGTCATGACGGCACACAGCTATAGAAGCTGTCTGTCAGAGCATGTTTACAAAGCCATTCGGCAAGTATGAGAACAGAGTATGTGAAGCATATTAACTGCCGAATGCAAAAGGAAGACATGCTTGAACGAATCAAAGATATTATAAACTGGCAACTTGCAAGAATAGATCTATTCAAATAACACATGCATAGGCTAATCCAACTAATCTGCCGCACGTTTAGTCTTCATAAACCCGTCAAGCATAAACTTAAGTGAAGCTAATCCACCGCATGATACCACTTGCTATAAGTCTATACCACTTCTTATAATCAGATTAATCCACCGCATGATACAATCTAATTATAACAAGCTAAAAGCATGCATATATTTGTACAGATCTATAAGAGCTCATTACTCGTGTAAACTTAACCAAAATCGGCAAACTAGCCGAGTTGGGGTCCATGAGGAAGGAACATACAAGCAAGCATGATCAAACTAATCTAAAACCTGCATCTGCCACACGACACCCAGTTCTATCAAAGCATAAACATGATTGACATGTATGAACCCACAACATGTAACAACCTAGATTGAAAGCTGATCCGGCCATCATGATCTTATGATTAGCAAAGCACAAGCAAACTTGTGAAACAAGGCCGAATAGAGATCAATCTAGATTGGGCAAAAGAGTGTTATAGGAATTAAATAAATAAAACACATAACACATGATAACTTAATGAATCTACTAGATCTGCCAAATCTAATAAAGTCGATAACTATTTTTACTCATGTCTTAATCCGCCGCACGATACAAGGCACAAGCAAAAACTTCCCGTCATAAGCTTAAATCCGCCGCACGATACTAAGCTTAACATACGAGACTACTTGCATCATATCTAAATCCACCGCATGATACTAGACATGATCACAAGGTTGCCGGTACTTACGGAGGTCGACGGATCGATGTTTCCTCTCGAAGAACTCGACGACACGACTTAGGGACTCGAAGATGGCACGGGGCCGGTTTGTATTGATGTGGTTGTGAACAGTTTTTACAATAGCCAAGGGTTTATATTTATACCCTGGACGCAATACAAGTCCTAAGAGGACACGACTATGAAATATTAAAGGAAAATACAATATTCTTGGCCTTCAACTCCTTTCGGAATCTTCATTGCCTTAATTGTCACAATTTTGTTGCCCGGACGGCTCTTGCTTCCGTCGTTTCAATGGAAACTCCCTTTTCTCAGAATAGCCGACCGCATGAGCAGTTGTCGAATCCTTGGAAACTAGCCGACCGCATGGGTACTTGCCGAATGCCTCATATGCCCATCTCCGCACACGGCTGTTGAACATGCACGCCGTCTTCTAGCCTTTCCTTCATCGTGAAGCCATTTATGCTAAATATAGAACTAGACGTCGAGATAAGCATGCTTTATATATATATATATTTATATTTAAATTGCCTTCTTTGCTTTCTTGCCACATCACAACGCCACCAAATTCAACTCCTGGCCAATGAGATCAGACCCCTCTGGCTTCTTGAATACTCGTTTAATCTGTCACGGTCATGGTCGATTATCCTCGTGATCGGCTCCTCTTGCCATATCTATTTCCTGAATGGAGTAACCGACCGCTTGGCCGTCTACCGAATGCTCTTCTCACTGCTCGTTGGGTCCACCTGTCATCTTCTCAATGTTGACCAAAATCCAGTGTTAACACAAGTCAATAAAGATTGGGACGTCACCAACGAAAAGATGGACGCCTACGTTGCCCAGATAAGAAAACTCGAGGGAAAGTTTTATGGTCTTCAATTCCAGCACGTCGTAAGAGCAGACAATCAAGCTGCCGATGCTCTTTCCAAAATAGGATCGTCCAGGGCTCAGATCCCTCACAGCGTATTTGTCCAGGACCTGGTCAAGCCATCCATCGAATAGGAAACGTCAGGGACTGCCGAGCAGACCCCGACCGACCAGACAATCGCCTTGGTATAGCAAACAGTCGACGATTGGAGGGAGCAGTTTATAAGATATCTAACTAGTGCGGATGTTCCTCAGGATAAGATCGAAGCCGAACAACTTATTCGGCGCAGTAAGCAGTACATTTTGGTAGATGGAAAGCTTATGCGCAAGAATGCAAAAGAAGAACTACTCCTGAAGCGTGTTTCTCAAGAAGAAGGCACTCGAATTCTAGCAGACATTCACGCTGGCATATGTGGTAACCACGCCGCTTCCCAAACGCTGGTCAGGAAAGCGTTCTGAGCAGGTTTCTATTGGCCCTCTGCCGTTGCAGATGCAGAAAAGCTGGTTAAGTATTGTGACGGGTGCCAGTTCTTTGCCAAACAAATACATGTTCCGGCACATGATCTCCAGGTCATACCTGCGTCTTGGCCTTTTTCGTGCTAGGGTCTATCGGGCCATTCAAAACAGCACCAGGTGGTTTCAGATACGTCTATGTCATAATCGACAAGTTCTCTAAATGGATCGAGTACAAGCCATTGGTCAAATCTATAGCCCAAAAGGCAGCAGAGCTGCTGGATGATGTTATCCATCGTTTTGGTCTACCCAATTGTATCATTACCGACCTCGGCTCAACGTTCACCGGCTCGGATTTTTGGGACTTTTGTGACGAAAGAAGCATAGTTCTCAAGTATGTCTCCGTAGCTCATCCAAGAGCCAACGGCCAGGTGGAGCGAGCAAATGGAATGATCCTCGACGCGCTAAAGAAAAGATTGTTCAGAGCCAACGACCAGGACCAAAAGGCTAGTCGATGGTTGAAAGAACTACCAGCGGTAGTATGGGGCCTCCGAACGCAACCCAGCAGAAACACGGGCATTTCGCCGTATTATATGGTATTCGGAGCTGAAGCAGTCCTGCCAGCAGATATCGCATTCAGGTCACCCAGAGTAGAGCAATACGACGAGGATAGGTCCGACCAGGCCAAAGAACTAGAAGTCAACTGTATTGAGGAACGAAGAATGGACTCGTGCGTTCGAACCGCAAAATACATCGAAGGGATGCGAAGATACTTCAACCGAAATGTCAAAGAAAGATTCTTTGCCGTCGGAGATCTGGTCCTGCGAAGAATCCAAAATACCGTCGGACTGCACAAACTCTCATCTCACTGGGAAGGCCCCTATCTAGTCAAACAAGTTACAAGACCTACCTCATACAGGTTAACCGTCCTGAATGGGACTGATGTCCCAAATTCTTGGCATATCGACCAGCTCCGGCGTTCTTATGCATAGCCACCTAAGGACCAAAAGATATGTACTTACCCCTGTACTTTTATAGCATGTTACCAATAAAACGTCACTGGCATCTTCCTAATCGATTATTTTTCTCTCTTTTGATTGCACGCTAGTCTAGATGAATGAACAAAAATAACAGTAGACGAAGATATAATATATTTTTCCCTTCATCTAGAAAAGTTCATTGTTCGCAAAAACTAACTTAATACATTTATGATCTTATGGAGCGCTGGGCTCCCCAGGCTCTTCGAACAGATCCAGGTCCTTTACAAGAACGGCAGCCGTATCCCTGGATTGCTCATTGAGCTCGGACGCCTGAGTCTCTGACGTGTTTCTGGGAAAACCGCCCTCCAGTCTCTTCACGTCGATCCCTGGATAATGCGCCCGCGCAACAGCCAGAACATACGCGGCAACCTGTTCACCCGCACTAGCTACAAACTTTTTCATAGCTGCCCACGATCCAGCACACTGCTCCAGCATACCAGCTGATCTAGGCACAAGATCACCGGGCTCGCCAGTCGAGTATACGACATTCAGAACTGGAGCGATCCCTCGAACCATGGCATGACACCACGCCTCCCAGGTCTTCACATCTTGACGGACCAGCGCAATTTGGTTTTGCCAAGAGCGACGCCTCCCTACGACAATCAACCACAACAGTCGGTCATAGTTAACTAGATAGCAATATGCATTGACTCAAAAAGACTAAACAAGCTACCTTCAAGCTCCTTCTCCACGACAGCCATAGCCTCGCTATCCAGTGCTTTCAGCTTCTCAACAGCGACCTGTGACGCAAGCTCTGTTCCAACAAAGTTAGTCAAGCCTGGAACGCCATATATATCGGTGGCTTGCGGTTCTCACCCTCGTTTTCACAACGAAGCCGCGCGATTTTGGACGACTGCCTCTCTGCAGCTCCGCGCAGTTCGACCTCCGTCTGCCGGGCACTGTCAAGGTCTGCTCGGTATCATGTGCACGCCTCTTCAAGTTTTTCTTTTGCATCGAGCACAGGGCCGATGGATTCAAAACATTTGTGGCGCTCCTCAGATAAGTCCGACAATCCCTGCAAGTTAACACAATTAGTTCAGTATCTACACAATTCGTCTTCACAAGCGTCACACTTTTCGGATGATTACCTGCGCATATTTATGGAGCTGGCTAAGCATCCGGTCAAAGTTCATCATCAGACGATTGTCAGTGTTCTCCTCATGAAACACCCATTCGCTAGCCCGCTGGCGTGCCACTCTGATTATCCGTTCAGGAGATCTCGGTGGGCGAGGAATCTCCACAACATCCTCTTCTGGAGCCACCGGCACCTCCTCAGCTCTGGCGGGATCCACAGCACGCCCAACTGTGCCAAGTGCGTTTCCCTCTCGAGGAGGAAGCGGAGTATCTGAGGGAATTTGGGTTGCGCCGTATGGCTCCGCACGGTCAGAGTGTCGCTCATCCGGCAACCCCTGGTCGGAGGACCTCCTGTCACTTGGCTCGGCCCCCTGAGCACCGGTCGAAGTCGGGCGCTCATCGGTTCCACCACAACCATCATCCCCTCCGACCAACGCCCCGCCAGTGGTTGTTTCCTCCCGAACTTGCTCGGACCCCGCAACCGAGGCACTGGTCGCCTCGGGGACCCTGTCATCACTAACATGATCAACCTCTGGCACGGGGTCGCTGACATGAAAACAAGCACAGAAGTCAAGAATATGGCAATAGCCATAAAACTCATGACAAAGGAAGCCGAATGCTCACAGGTCACTCACGCGCAGACCCCCCTTCAGCTTGAGCCCTTTCGTGTTCTGCGCCGGGAATACGGTCCTGGTCGGTTGTTCAACGCGGACACGTTTAGGCGAAGGCGGCTCTTCATCGTCATCATCGTCGTCCCAGTCACGAAGGGACTCGGAATCTTTGGGAGCTGCGCCGCCTGGAATCTCCAAAGGGCCATCAGCCCGCGTCGACGACCTCGTGGCAGCCTTACGACTGGTAGCCACACGTTTACCCACAGCTTTCGCAGCTCATGGATCAGCCGCATCCGCAGCCTTTTTTCCTTTCCTCGTATCCTTAGTCGCCGCCTCCCCAGCCTAGGAATGTGGAAGTCGGCCAGCCCCAGGACTTGGGTCAACTCCCTCCGACCAGTCAGCCGACGACACGTTTGAGACGTACACGACGGAGCGATCCTGTGAAACAATGCAAAAAAATAGCTTGAATACCGCAACACCCCAGACACTGCAAAGCAGACTAATTGTCACTTACATCTTTAACAAGTAGAGCCAAGCTGAATGGCTGCGTAACCTTCTTTGGTGCTTTCCATTCCGAGAATTGGAGCACCACGTGAACACGCCTCTCCAACTCTTTGGTCTCCAAGTCTTCGACGCTCTCGCGAGTCGGGTCGGGCCGTCCGGCATACTCATAACCCGGCCGTACCCTCTCCTTTCACGGCAGCACCCGACGGTACATAAAATTCACCGCAATCTAGACCCCATCAGCGGTTATCTCCTTTAGCAGACCAAGCAGTTCTCGCACCTGCTCCATATCACTGGTGGAGGGTTTCGCCGACCAGGTCCAACTCGACTCTACTAATTTCCCCACATCACAACTTATAGCTGGCGTCTGGCACCGTGTCATGTAGAACCATTTTTCTTACCAACCGCTCACATTACTTTGAAGGGGGACGTTGACATACTTGGATGCCATTCCCTCGCGCAGCAGAATGTACACGCTCACCGCAATGCGAGAATCGCGACTGTTCTACTTCAGTTGGAAGAAATAGCAGAACAAGTTGAAGTGCGGTTGTATCCCAAGATACGCCTCACACAAGTGAATGAAAATGGACACAGACAGGATGGAATTCGGACCAAGATTACAAATCCCAATCCCCCAAAAATCAAGTAGTCAACGGAGGAACGCATGGCAAGGAAGACCAAAC
The DNA here is from genome assembly GCA_009763385.1 of Coix lacryma-jobi var. lacryma-jobi. Classification (NCBI taxonomy): domain Eukaryota; kingdom Viridiplantae; phylum Streptophyta; class Magnoliopsida; order Poales; family Poaceae; genus Coix; species Coix lacryma-jobi. Next base: position 115,597,948 of record CM019823.1, read on the forward strand.
CCCCTAATGAAATAATCTTCAAATACAACTATCTCGTCAACATTAGGTTGGGGATAGGTCTCACCCATGGGCGCCCTCCACCCGACGGTCACCTTGTCCGGTAGAAGGCCGCCGGTGACGAGTCGGCCGATACTCTCCTCCGTACTTCTAAACGGAGCCCATTCTTGATCCAACCTCACAGCAACTGCCGCTGTAGGTCTCTTCGCCTTCCGCGCCATTGGATCTGCCGGAAAAACACGAACTTCGCCGCCGAGTGCGCTGCTCAAAATCTAGGGCTACAGTGCAAGATTCGACGGTAGGCAAGAAATGGGGAATGGCAACGGTTGGGGGTAAGTGCCGAAATAGGTGGTATTTGTCTTTATAACCCAACCGCGCGACTCTTCGGGATTTTCATTCGCCGCGAAGAAAGGCCATTCGTACGACACCAATCATTACGACCCATTTCACTGGCCCAAGAGTTCAGTCTTCCATGATACAACAAATCTTCGTTCTTATTAAAACAATAATAAGCATCAGCCTTCTCAGCAAAGCTGGGAACTGGGCAGATGACCAGTTACAGGCACACACGTGGCAGAGCTGCGTTGGCTTCAGGACCAGCTCCACCAGTCATACTTGGGGACTGGTCGGCTTCTCGGCCAGCCTTCTCAGCAAAGCTGGGGACTGGTCAGACGACCAGTTACAGGCACACACGTGGCAGAGCTGCGTTGGCTTCAGAACCAGCTCCACCAGTCATACTGGGGACTGGTCGGCTTCTCGGCCAGCCTTCTCCGCAAAGCTGGGGACTGGTCAGATGACCAGTTATAGGCACACACATGGCAGAGCTGCGTTGGCTTCAGGACTAGCTCCACCAGTCATACTGGGGACTGGTCGGCTTCTTGGCCAGCCTTCTCGGCAAAGCTGGGGACTGGTCAGATGACCAGTTACAGGCACACATGTGGCAGAGCTGCGTTGGCTTCAAGACCAGCTCCACTAGTCCTACTGGGGACTGGTCGGCTTCTCGGCCAGCCTTCTCAGCAAAGCTGGCGACTGGTTAGATGACCAATTACAGGCACACACGTGGCAGAGCTGCGTTGGCTTCAGGACCAGCTCCACCAGTCATACTGGGGACTGGTCGGCTTCTCGGCCAGCCTTCTCAGCAAAGCTGGCGACTGGTCAGATGACCAGTTACAGGCACACACGTGGCAAAGCTGCGTTGGCTTCAGGACCAGCTCCACCAGTCATATTGGGGACTGGTCGGCTTCTCGGCCAGCCATCTCAGCAAAGCTAGGGACTGGTCAAATGACCAGTTACAGGCACACACGTGGCAGAGCTGCGTTGGCTTTAGGACCAGCTCCACCAGTCATACTAGGGACTGGTCGGCTCCTCGGCCAGCCTTCTCAGCAAAGCTGGGGACTGGTCAGATGACCATTTATAGGCACACACGTGGCAGAGCTGCGTTGGCTTCAGGACCAGCTCCACCAATCATACTGGGGACTTGTCGGCTTCTCGGCCAGCCTTCTAAGCAAAGCTGGGGACTGGTCAGATGACCAGTTCCAGGCACACATGTGGCAGAGCTGCGTTGGCTTCAGGACCAGCTTCACCAGACATACTGGGGACTGGTCGGCTTCTCGGCCAGCCTTCTCAGCAAAGCTGGGGACTGGTCAGGTGACTAGTTATAGGCATACACGTGACAGAGCTGCGTTGGCTTCAGGACTAGCTCCACCAGTCATACCGGGGACTGGTCGGCTTCTCGGCCAGCCTTCTCAGCAAAGCTGGGGACTGGTCAGATGACCAGTTACAGGCACACACGTGGCAGAGCTACGTTGGCTTCAGGACCAGCTCCACCAGTCATACTGGGGACTGGTCGGCTTCTCGGCCAGCCTTCTCAGCAAAGCTAGCGACTGGTCAGATGACCAGTTACAGGCACACACGTGGCAGAGCCGCATTGGCTTCAGGACCAGCTCCACCAGTCATACTGGGGACTGGTCGGCTTCTCGGCCAGCCTTCTCAGCAATGTTTGGGACTGGTCAGGTGGCCAGCCGCATCTATGCACGTGATGGAGCTGCGTTGTTTTCAGAACAAGCAACATTCCCACAGCCCGTCACCGGCAAGACTATCACCCTGGCACCCTCGAGTTTCCTTAGAAACTAGGTTGGTTGTCGGGGTAACAAGCTCAAGCCTGGAGGACCTTGGAGGACTCAGTATGTGACAAGATGGCTTAGAGTTATTGCCAACGTCAGAAGAATCCTCCCAGGAACTCCATTATCCCTATCTATCCACAACCACTTGCGAACAGCTCTAACAAACTATTCCCTCAAAAGAATCTTACCAGGAACTTCGTACTATGCTTTAAAATCTAACCCAGGCGGATTCACTAGTTCGACAACACTAATTGTCGGCCCACCGGATGTTTGAAGTTTTGGTTCCATGGCTGATGGGCAAAGCAAAGTTTCTATGATGCTATATTTATAGCCGAGTTGCCAAGGCCCATGGACCATGTCTATTCAAAAGGCAGATTATATTATGTCACGGGTTCAACAGAGTAAAGGTTACTTTATGTGATGGCGTACGGTCAAAGTTGAGGAAAGGACAGGGAGGGCACACTTCAAAGCGAAATGTGACAGTAGAAAGCTGGTAGTCTTGTCTGCATCTGATGGCATATGGTGTTGTTTTTTCTTTCATGGGCCTACAGTTTATTTCTTGACCTTGGCATCACATGACCGAGTCATCTATTGCCAAGCTCGGGGACTACCGTGTATACATGGCGCTTGGTCGTGCATTTATATGTTTATTTTCGTCGTTATTTTTCTTGACCTTGGCATCACATGACCGAGTCATCTATTGCCAAGCTCGGGGACTACCGTGTATACATGGCGCTTGGTCGCGCATGTATATGTTTATTTTTGCCGTTATTTTCTTGACCTTGGCATTACATGACCGAGTCATCTATTGCCAAGCTCGGGGACTAAGTGGACACACTTCACCTGGTCGGCGAGTATGTAGGTGCATTTTAGTATGATGTGTCTCAAAGACTGAGTAATTGTTATGCTCTAAAAGCATAAAGTGGACACACCTCACTAGACTCCCAGAAGTTGTTTTTTCTTTTTTAAGAGCACATCGCATCTTGTGGGTTCATGATATGCCAAAGACAACAGATTACAACCTGGTCGGAGATTAGGTTTGAAGCTGCTCGAGGATGTTGCCAAGATCTTTTTTCACTGCTCCAAGATTCAATGTGCTCGGGGACTAGCTGTGGGGGTATAAACCCACGTACCCTCACGGCTAGACTTGGGCTGCTTTGTGAAGGCCGGCCCAACTCGCTGTGACGGCCCGCGGTGTTAATACTTAGCTGGTCGGACAGGCGGCCGGGTTAAATGGATAATGGCGCGGAGTCCTTTTCAGAACTGGAATGTAAGGAAGTGTAGTCGGTTAGGAAAGATATCGTGTCCTTCACGATATGGACTTGTAATCGACTAGGTTTCTTTACTGTATCATGAGATCCAATCTTCTAAAGATCTGTAACCCTGCTCCCCGTGGCTATATAAGGCGAGCAGGGACCCCCTCTAGAAAACACATTCATCAATATACAGAGTAGATAACTCGACGCAGGACGTAGGGTATTACGCTGAACTCGGCGGCCTGAACCTCGATAAACCCTGGTGTTCATCTAGTTTCATTCCTGTGTCACGTCCGGATTGTCGTTCCACGCGCCTTCCCCGCTAATCTACAACCTCAGGCATACCCCTAGGTGGGCTATCGACCATATTTCATCGACAGCAAGAGAATGCCGGCTTGCATGAGAAAACACGTATCAATGGAGAGCACCGAAAAAGAATAGGAATAGGACTTGTATCTTTCCAAGTTTTGTTATATAAATCGTAATCCTCTAGGACTCGTGTTTTGTCCAGGGTATAAATATAAACCCTTGGCCATTGTAAATGTGTTCACAACCATATCAATACAAACCGGCCCCATGCCACCTTCGAGTCCTTAGTCGTGTCGTCGAGTTCTTCGAGAGGAATCATCGATCCGTCGACCGCCATAAGTCCCGTCAACCTTGTTATCATGTCTAGTATCATGCAGTGGATTTAGATATGATGCAAGTAGTCTTGCTTGTTTTCAATGGTCATGTGGCGGGCCATTGTTAGCGATCAAGAAGTCTTTGCTTATGCTTTGCTTATGAGTAGATACCGTGCGGCAGGCGTTTATTCATATGTTTAACAGAAGCGAGATAGTTATCGGCTCTATTAGATTTGGCAAGATCTAGTAGATTCACTAAGTTACCATGTGTTGCATGTTTTAATTAATTCTGTAACACTCTTTTGCCCAATCTAGATTGATCTTGGTTCGGCCTTGCTTTACAAGTTTACTTGAGTCCCAATACGGGATCATGTTGGCCGAATCGATTTCCAATCTAGGTTGTTACATGTTGTGGGTTCATGCACGTTAATCACATTTGAGCTTTGATAGAACTAGGTGTCGCATGGCAGATACAGGTTTGAGATTGGTTTAATCATGCTTGCTTGTATGTTCCTTCTTCATGGACCCCAACTCGGCTAGTTTGCCGAACTTGGTTAAGCTTACATGAGTAATGAGTATTTATAGATCTATTCAGACATATGCATGCTTTTAGCTTCTTACTGTTAGATTGTATCATGCGGTGGATTAATTTGATCGTAAGAAGTGGTGTAGACTTACAGCGAGTTTTAATCTTATTTTGGGTTTATGCTTGACGGGTTTATGAAGATTAGACGTGCGACAGACTAATTGGATTAATCTATGCACGTGTTGTTTGAGTAGATTTATACTTACAAGTTACCTATTTATGATTCATTATATCTTAATGATGTCTTCTTACATGTACATTTGGCAACCAGCTGCTCACATATGCTCATTTTTAATATTAGCCGAATGACTTCTGAAATTATCGACAGACAGCTTCTATAGCTGTGTGCCGTCGTGATTGGCTTTAAAGCTGTACATATGGAACTGTCTGGTCTTATCCGGCATGTTCCAGTTTATTCTCACAATTTTATCACTTGTTGGTTTTCAGGTCAAACCGACTGGCACGTCTCCGGATTCCACACCATCCGAGCACCTGATTGAAGCTACGCTTTTCTAGCTTGCTGTGTGTGAGGCGTGGAACCACATTTTGCGCCAACACACTTTTTGGCATGCCTGGTGGGACACTTCTGTTTCAAGATGCCTGAGGCTGAGGATAGTCAAATTCTGGACGTAACCATGGATGAGTTATCACCGGACTCGAGGAATTTAGTACAACAAGCTTGTGATGAGCTTCAGCGCAAGTGCTTAATGTCTTTCTCCAAGAACAAAAGCGGCAAAGTCTTCCAGAAGCAACCATTCCCAAAGGTTCTCCTTCCTCACCAATCCGACAGCACTGATGAGGAAGATATTCAAAAAATGACCCAAATAGTATACAAAGTTGTATCAGAGGCCATGACCAATCATCAATCAACTTTCGTGAATACCTTTCGCGCCATTATGGTTGGTATTTTCGGCCCAACAGTGGATAAACGCTTTGAAGAGGCCGCTGGTCCAATGCAGGGACCACTGTTGTTCCTGGTACCTCAACGTCAAAGGATTGCCGAAGATGGTGGAACTGGTACAAGCGCAGGTGGGATAGTCCCTCATGAGACACAACAACCTCCCGCAACTTATGGCCAGCTCGCGTTCGGCACAACAGGGAATGTCCCGCAATCTGCTTTCAGAGTGTCTCCTGCAACGAGCAGGATACAAAAGAACACGTTTGGAGATGGATATCAAGAGTTCATTGACTACAGCGCAATTAATGCTTTTCCAAACCCGGGCTATAAAAGTTCAGCAGGAGCACATCTTGGGGGACAAGCACAGGCGGCTCCAGATTCGAGTGTTGACCTCATCATGCATAGAATGGCCGACATGATGCAAAATCAATTCGTCCTAAAACCAAAGAATCAGTCTTATGCTTACAAGTCTCCTTACCCAGAGTGGTATAACCGAGTAGCACTCCGTCCAAGGGTGAAGCCTCCTACTGATCTTACTAAGTTTTCGGGCCAAGATGATACTAGTACTATGGAACACATCAGTCGTTACTTGATGCAGCTTGGAGAGGCCTCTGCAGATGAAGCTTGGAGGATTCGGTACTTCCCGTTGTCATTAACAGGACCAGCTTTCTCATGGTTCACCTCTCTGCCAGCAAATTCCATTAATACATGGGCAGAACTAGAACAGAAGTTCTACGCGTATTTCTATATGGGCACCAATGAGAAGAAGTTGGTCGATCTCATGAGTCTGAGGATGAAACCTAATGAGACGCCGCAAGAATATTTACGCAGATTCAGGGAGACTAAAAACCTTTGCTATTCCCTGAATTTACCAGATGATCAATTGCCAGGAAAGGCTATAGCTGGCATGCTGCCGAATATCAAGGAGAAGTTGTTCGGCATGGAGTTTGATGATCTCGGGCAATTATCACAACGGTTGGCTATTATGAGTAGTCAAGCTCAAGGGTTTAGGAGGAATAATCAATTTCAAAAAGGTGATGTGGTTGCCGAGGTGTATCAAGCCTTCCTGGAGGAAGCAACAGAGTACGATGATAAAGATGAGGTAGCTGCAGCCGAGTTGGTCTGGGCGAAAGAGCCAACTCAGGTCAATCAACGATGGCTGAGGCAGCAAAAAGGTACTTACGACTTTGATGTTTCCAAATCAGATGAACTGTTTGAATACTTGTTGAAGGAAGGACGCATCAAGTTTCTGGAAGGTCATCCCATGCTGTACCCTGAGGGGGTTAAAGACAAGAAGTATTATGGTTTCCATAATACCAGGTCTCACTCTATAAATGATTGCCAAGTGTTCAGAGTGCAGATCCAGAAGGCTATCCAGGAAGGGCGTTTAAGGTTCGATGGAAAGATGAAAGTTGACGGTAGCCCTTTTGGACAGAATACCGTATCCTTCTCTGTTAACATGGTTGATGCAGCCAATCTCAGGGGCAAAAGCAAGATGAAGTTGTTAACCTCTGATAGAGCAAGAGAAGCTGGTACTGTTGACCCTGATCGGCAAATCACAAATGAAGAATTTCGGCAACAAGTTCATTTCCAGAATAACCGAACTGAAAGGGGTGAAACCTCCAGGCCCAGGGTCACGACACATATTTTATTGAACAAATGGCGTCGGGAACAGGAATGATACCAGAAGCAGAGGTTTTATGAGGAACAAAAGTTCATAAGAAAGCAATAGAAATATGAAGAAGAGATATACCGAAAGGAACGAGAATATGTAAGGGAGCGAGAGCAGTCACATTGGGAGTGCTCATTCTTCAAGTATTGTTGGCATGAAGGCTTGAAGCTGCTTGCTAAGAACAACTGCCCTGAATGCAGTGATCAATATTCTGAATATAGGCAGTCTCGAGTCAACCGCCGTTCGGTCCATGAAAGGCTTGGGGCACGAATCCTTGAGGACGATGGACGCTTAAAAATAAACAATTCCGAGAATCGGCAAGGGAAGAGAGTTGCCGATCGAGGTTGGACTCATACTGAAGAAGAGGAATACCGTGAGTATGTCTGGCAGAAAGGACAGTGGTGTCCACCAGGATTGAGGAAGAGCCAAAAAAGAAGAGTACAGCGCCTAAGGAATAGGGAATTAGCACAAGCAGGCGCCAAGACAAAACGAATTTGGCGTCCTAAAGAAAAGCCAGATGAAGGTGATCGTTCGGCTGATGCATGCATGGCATTCTTTCTTCCGTCAGAATTCATAGCTCCCGAAGATCAAGATGTCCAAGAGGAAGTGTATTCAGATTTCGATGAAGGTGAATTCCAAGATTTGCTGGCTCATCTTGTTTTGGCTCAACAGGCAGTTTTTGATAAACCAGCTAAGCATCGACATTTGAAGCCACTCTATATGAGGGGGTATGTTAATGGCAAGCCACTAACCAAAATGTTTATTGATGGAGGGGCTGCCATAAATATCATGTCATATACTACCTTTAGGAAACTTGGGATGGCGAGTGAAGAATTATTGAAGACTGACATGGTGTTGAGGGACTTTGCTGGTAATTCTTCTGATACTCGAGGAGAAGTTCATGTTGAGTTAACGATCGGGTCAAAGACTTTGTTTACTACCTTCTTCGTCATTGATGGCAAGGGGGCATACAGTTTGCTTTTAGGAAGGGATTGGATACATGCAAACTGCTGTGTTCCGTCAACCATGCATCAGTTCCTCATCCAGTGGATTGGAGAAGACGTCGAAATTGTCCATGCTGATGATTCGGTGAGTATCGCTAATACACAACCCATCTATTGGGAATATGATGGTGTCGAGTGCTTCTCTGGAAGAGTTTGGGAAGTAGGTCCTGTGAATGTTTTTGACAAGGACCAACAGGCGATTCAAACAATCGACTCTCAGAGTAATTTTTGAATAAGTAATCCGATTGGTGGTAATGGAGGAAAGTCAGGACCAAGTTTCATGTCGGCTGATAAGGAATAAAGTGTTGGTGTTGAAGCCGAAACAAAACCAATATACGCAAGTTTGATCCAGATTGTAGATTGAAATTGATAAACCTTTTGAAATGTTTCTGCCTATTTTTCCATTGCCAAAGCTAAAGAAGGATCAAGGGTTCACATGAAGTGACGTACAACAGAAAGCTTTTGATGAAATTAAAGAATATATGAAGGCACTTTCATGACTTGGTAAATCTATTCAAGTTGTACATGGCGGCCGATAGCCTAATAGTAGGATCGGCCCTTATACAAATTTAGAGAGGAATAATAGCTTGCTTTAGCCAAAAATGTTAGAACCAGAAACGGGTGCTCGGCTATGAAAAGTTCTGTTCGTGTATGTGTTGCTTATGAACCAAGCTTTGGCACTACTTGTTAAAAGCCGAATGCATAGTGATTATGTATGAAGCAGACTCAAGAATATTTGTATATAGAGATAGCTGATGTAAAACATCGTCTTTAGCAGAAAAAACACTCTAACAATTTGGAGTATAGCCGATATGATTTATATCGCCTTTAGCACAGAAAATGTTCATGACCTTGGTGATCCAAGCATTTTTTCAAGTTGGCAGGTTTATCGGGAGAAGAGAAAGGTGAAGTGCAGTAAGTAAGATGCCGAGCGACATGACATGTCAAAAATGAGATCTAGTCGGCTAAGATGACGTCATGCGTTTGGGAAACGCTCTTCTCGAGAAAATATTGCAATCAGGGAAATCGCCAAAGTAATCAGGAGATGCAAGTGAACATTGTTCAGAGAAGAACAAGTTTTGTTTATTGCAAGCCTCATTCACAGATTTGTCCTAGTACAAACTACCCTTGGAATAATTTGTTCAGAATGGACTGCGGATCAATAGCCTCGGCGATAGCGGCGGCATGATCATCATAATCTTCAATGTCTTCCATCTCATCCAGGTATCCGCCTGCAAAGCCAACTGGTAGAAAGGAGTAATCCTCTTTGGTCCAAGAGCTCATTGCTGCTAGCCCGAGGGAGACCCCAGCATGCGCACCTTGAACGACGACCTGATCTATACAGCCATCTGTAGCATCAAGACGAGCTTCAGCTGAATCCCCATGGGCATTCACCTTGCTGGCAACTCTGTTTGCTGCTGCTTTCAGACGGTCATTCTCTGCAGAAAGGGCTGGCAAGATGAAAGGATGCGTCAGGAAAGACAAGCTCAGTCAGAAGAAGGGGATCGAGTGAGGGCTTCGTTAACCTATGATAATGTTGCAGAGATGCTTTCGCTGGTCTGCCCACTCAGCTTCTTCGATGCCATACTTCTTGGATAAATCTTCTAACTTCTTCTGGACCTTATCCCTCTCCTCACGGTACCGAAGAGCGTCCAAATGGGTGTGCTAAAGTGAGTCATTAAATTCAGAATCTGATAGCCTAGGAAAAGGATTAGGAGAGACTATTGGAATTACCGTCTCTGGAAAAGGAACCCAAGCTTGGCTGGCGGAAGACCCCACTCTGGAGGGGAAAAGGACAGTGATTCAGAGATAGACAAACAAGAAAAGCTATTGCAAGGGGGCAAGAAATCAATTTTTTACCCATAACGCCGGTGAGTTGATGTTCGGCTTCCTCCTGCTTCGTCTCCAATAGGATGCCTGTCGTGGTCACCGTTGTCTGCCATTGGTGGAAACACAAGGGAAGGATTTTCTCTCTGACCTGAGCTAAAACTGAGGAGTGGAAAGTTTGCGAGTCAAACAATTTGATTGAAGTCAAGAGTGACAACCTGTGTAGGATCATATTTATAGAACCTTGACTTGCGCACTGGAAATCAGGCACCGGGGTAAAGTTTTTCACAGTTTATGGGCTATTTTTGGGCCAGGCCGGATTTGTGATGATTAGAGGAGGCCGAAACTCCAGAATTGGGAAGCCGATAGAGTTCGGCTAAGAGTTGTTCAGTTTCGGTTGGTTGTTTGGGAACTCATGTTACCGATTGGCACTAAGAACAGAAAGCTGAAAACAAAGTCCCATAAGAGATACCATCCTGGTGTCGTCATGATCGAAAAATTGAGAGAAGACTGAAAACTTTGTATCTAAAATAATCAATTACAACAATTACTTGCAGGACGGGGATAATCAGCATGATTATCAGCAATAGCCGATGTAATGTGCATCGCCGCTATGGTAAAGATAAAATTAATAGCTAATGCACGAGACAGGACACATGTTGATCTCGAAGGATCAGTCACAGATTGATTTTGGAAATCAGATCAAAAGACTTTTTATTTACAAAGAAAGGGGATACAATATTGCGATGAGAACGGTCAGTTCGTCCACCCCATTCTACACCTAATCGGAAGAAAATGATCAAAAGAGTCGGCTAGATCTGTTCTGGCTTCCTTCATATCATCTACAGAGTGTTCTACCCTGTCTTCCAGCTCTCGCTCGCAGACATCAAATCTGCGATAATCAGCGCCGGAATGAATCCGCACGGCATTGAAGGCGAGAGCTGCGCCGTACCCCATGCCGGACCTAGAGATGTCGGGGAGGATTCGGTTAACCTCATTCACCCGCTTCAGGGGCGTCGCACCCGTTACATCGGTCGTGATGGCAAGCTTGGTGACGGCGGCTTCGAGGGCATGGAGTTTGGCTGCCAGAGCTGAGAGGAGGAAGAGTAAGCAAAGGCAGGAAGGGAGAACAAGGAAAGAAGTGATAAAAATATTTATCGGCGGCCCGATTCCGAGCAGCATCACGCTCCCGAGAGATTCGGGTAATCTCCCGATCCTTCCCCTCTAGATCAAGTTGAAGGTCTATGACCTTCTGAGTCAAGTCCTCTGGGAGGTCATCGCCAGTCCTCCTAAATGAAAGTGGTAAAGTAAGAATGGCTGCTTCATTTTGAAACAAGAGAAAAGGAAGAAAAGAGCAACCTCCTCATAGAGGTGCTAGAAGCACCAAGCTCGGAGCTATGTCGGCTCGCTGCGGAAGACATCCTCTAGATTGGAAGATGACAGGAGAAAGAAGGGTTTTCTGGTTTTGAGATTGAAGCAGGGGAGTTCAGAATACACGAGCCGAAACAGGGTGAAGGGAGGCTTAAAAAGATCCCAAAAGGTGCATCGGGAGATGAATCGGCAAGTACAGCAATTAAGGCATTCCCACGAGATTGGATGTTTCCAGAGACTCCGCGTCAGTTGTTTGGAAAAAGGAATTTTGGAATAAAATATTTATCCCAAAATTAGGGGGCATGTGTTTACACCAAAATTTGGACTGAGAAAGGAGTGGGCCGAATTTCACTGAAGATGGCCGCGATTTGAAGGATTGACAAAATCAGGGGAGATCGGTTGATCAGGCAGGTCAAGAAAATGACAAGTGGACCCGGCCGACAGTGAAGGGATTCGACGAACAACCAGGTGAACGGTTAGTCTTCGGAGGATTGGCAAATGCCTGTGCGGTCGGCTATTTTGCAGGACGATGGCTCCATTCGGGAAATAGATATGGCAAGAGAATGCCGGCTTGCATGAGAAGACACCTAACAATGGAGAGCACCGAAAAGAATAGGAATAGGACTTGTGTCTTTCCAAGTTTTGTTATATAAATCATAATCGTCTAGGACTCGTGTTTGGTCCAGGGTATAAATATAAACCCTTGGCCATTGTAAATATGTTCACAACCATATCAATACAAACCGGCCCCGTGCCACCTTCGAGTCCTTAGTCGTGTCGTCAAGTTCTTCGAGAGGAATCATCGATCCGTTGACCTCCGTAAGTCTCGGCAACCTTGTTATCTCCGTGTGTTTTCCCTTTTAGATGAGGGAAACATTTTGTCTCGTGTATCATAGACTGACTCGTCTTGCTTTATTTCGTTTTTGTTTTTGAGTAAAATAGTCTTTGCATTTCATCATGCATCTTTACTTTCTGAGCTTCATGACTATATTCCTTAGAATGTAACTATGCTCTGTCTAGTATGCTCCGATGCTATATGATGATGCTTGTAGCTTATGCTCTTTCTGATCACCGATACATGTTGTGAGTTGAGCAATTTTATGAATGGTAAATATGCTTAATGAACATAAAAATTCAAATTTGTTCACCATTGCGATTGACAACTAGCATGTGTAGAATGTGTTGAAATCACTCGTGCTTTTCATATATGCTAGGTTGCTATGTCTCTAGTTCTGAGTCATTCACAAGCTTGGTATGTTCATATTCTGTCATAAAATTGAACCAAGTTAAGTGAATTGGAAAGATCGAGATGGGATTGCTTGTCAACACATCACGGTATCGAGACTGTTTCTCACTGCACTTTGAGTTAAACTTGAGCCGTGTAGTGTAAGACCAAAACCGTTGCTTTAAGCTTCTGATTGCTTCTGCATAGGCTTAGCATGGTTGAAAAGTTAGGCATTGACAAGCTTTCAACCTCTTGCAATCATATGCTGAAATTTTAACTTGTGTAATTTAACCGCTGCAACTCCGATAAAATTTGTATACACAAGTCTTTGTTTCATTCTGTAGCATGATGATTGAATTTAGCTAGGGGTAGTTTACCTTGTATACATGGTTAGCACTTGTTTGACTTCCTGTCTATACATGTTCAGTGCTATTTTGATGGTGAATACCTTTTTGGCTAAAACTGCTCACATTGCTCATATGTTCATATTTCATATTTGGTGATCAGTTTGAGCCTTTGCTAGCATTTTGTGTGTATTGTTGAGTCATCAGATCAGCACTTTGTAGAGCATCTTTTCATTCTATCGACTATATTCCTGAAGCTGCTAACGTGCATTTCTGACTCATATGCATTTGGAAGGGAGAAATTTACTTGATAGTGCATTATCAACTAAGGGGGGGAACATTGACAAATCATATCTTAGTTGTGTGCATTGTTGAAGGGGGAGTTTGTTGTTGTTGAAGGGGGAGTTTGCTGGGAGCATTTTTCAATTGGCTTAGCTCAAAAAATTTTTTGGACTTGTCAGTTGATTTAGAGTTTTTGGATTTATCAATTGGTTCTTACTAGCGGTGTTGAGCCCGTTCTGCCTCTTCTTGAGGGCTAGCTTTGCTTTGCTTGGTTGCGTCGAACCATTGCCCATGACTTTGGGGACCAAGTTGTTTTGCTCACTCCACTTGACCTTCTTTCGGCTTTGTTATGCTTCTGGGTCATTTGGTCGAGTTCTCTTCTCTTCCTCTTCCTTCTTTCTTCTATCTTCATATGATTTGTGTTGGTAGTTGTTTACACCAAAATTTGGACTGAGAAAGGAGTGGGCCGAATTTCACTGAAGATGGCTGCGATTTGAAGGATTGAAAAAATCAGGGGAAATTGGTTGATCATGCAGGTCAAGAAAATGACAAGTGGACCCAGCCGGCAGTGAAGGGATTCAGCGAACAACCAGGTGAACGGTTAGTCTTCGGAGGATTGGCAAATGCCTGTGCAGTCGGCTATTTTACAGGACGATGGCTCCATTCGGGAAATAGATATGGCAAGTGTGGGGGTATAAACCCAGGTACCCTCATGGCTAGACTTGGGCTGCTTTGTGAAGGCCGGCCCAACTCGCTGTGAAGGCCCGCGGTGTTAATACTTAGCTGGTCGTACAGGCGGCCCGGTTAAATGGATAATGGCGCGGAGGCCTTTTCAGAACTAGAAAGTAAGGAAGTGTAGTCGGTTAGGAAAGATATAGTGTCCTTCACGATATGGACTTGTAATCGACTAGGTTTCCTTATTGTATCATGAGATCCGATCTTCTAAAGATCTGTAACCCTGCTCCCCGTGGCTATATAAGGCGAGCAGGGACCCCCTCTAGAAAACACATTCATCAATATACAGAGTAGATAACTCGACGCAGGATGTAGGGTATTACGATGAACTCAGCGGCCCGAACCTGGATAAACCCTGGTGTTCATCTAGTTTCGTTCCTGTGTCACGTCCGGATCGTCGTTCCACGCGCCTTCCCCGCTAATCTACCACCTCGGGCATACCCCTAGGTGGGCTATCGACCATATTTCGTCAACAGCAAGAGAATGTCGGCTTGCATGAGAAAACATGTAACAATGGAGAGCACCGAAAAGAATAGGAATAGGACTTGTGTCTTTCCAAGTTTTGTTATATAAATCGTAATCGTCTAAGCCTCGTGTTTCGTCCAGGGTATAAATATAAACCCTTGGCCATTGTAAATATGTTCACAACCATATCAATACATACCGGCCCCGTGCCACCTTCGAGTCCTTAGTCGTATCGTCGAGTTCTTTGAGAGGAATCATCGATCTGTCGACCTTCGTAAGTCCCGTCAACCTTGTTATCATGTCTAGTATCATGCAGTGGATTTAGATATGATGCAAGTAGTCTTGCTTGTTTTCAATGGTCGTGCGGCGGGCCATTGTTAGCGATCAAGAGGTCTTTGCTTATGCTTTGCTTATGAGTAGATACCGTGTGGCAGACGTTTATTCATATGTTTAGCAGAAGCGAGATAGTTATCGGCTCTATTAGATTTTGCAAGATCTAGTAGATTCACTAAGTTACCATATGTTGCATGTTTTTATTAATTCTGTAACACTCTTTTGCCCAATCTAGATTGATCTTGGTTCGGCCTTGCTTTACAAGTTTACTTGTGTCCCAATACGGGATCATGTTGGCCGAATCGATTTCCAATCTAGGTTGTTACATGTTGTGGGTTCATGCATGTTAATCACGTTTGAGCTTTGATAGAACTAGGTGTCGCGTGGCAGATGCAGGTTTTAGATTGGTTTAATCATGCTTGCTTGTATGTTCCTTCTTCATGGACCCCAACTCGGCTAGTTTGCCGAACTTGGTTAAGCTTACATGAGTAATGAGTATATATAGATCTATTCAGACATATGCATGCTTTTAGCTTCTTACTGTTAGATTGTATCATGCGATGGATTAATCTGATCGTAAGTGGTGTAGACTTACAGCGAGTTTTAATCTCGTTTTGGGTTTATGCTTGACGGGTTTATGAAGATTAGACGTGTGGCAGACTAATTGGATTAATCTATGCACGTGTTGTTTGAGTAGATTTATACTTACAAGTTACCTGTTTATGATTCATTATATCTTAATGATGTCTTCTTACATGTACATTCGGCAACCAGCTGCTGACATATGCTCATTTTTAATATTAGCCGAATGACTTCTGAAATTATCGACAGACAGCTTCTATAGCTGTGTGCCGTCGTGATTGGCTTTAAAGCCGTACATATGAAACTGTCTGGTCTTATCCGGCATGTTCCAGTTTATTCTCACAATTTTATCCCTTGTTGGTTTTTAGGTCAAACCGACTGGCACGTCCCCGGATTCCACACCATCCGGGCACCCGATTGAAGCTACGCTTTTCCGGCTTGCTGTGTGTGAGGCGCGGAACCACATTTTGCGCCAACAGTAGTTGACAATGCACCCTGAAGGACCGAGAAGCTACCCGAAAGCGACCAGAGGGGGGGTGAATGGGAGCTTTAAAATTTCCTTGCGGAAACTAGATGCCACTGTCCCAAACTCAACCCCAAATGCAAACCCTAGAGCCGACAAGTGTCCACGACCCTAGATGTAGGGTGGATGCTTCCTAGAAGCACAGCGGGACACTAGACAATCCTAGAAAGCCAACCCAAAAGACGGAACTCGAATCCGTTGACGAACGAACGAACCGCGAACGAATCGGCGCGAAACAGCTACGACCGGACTCTGGCCAGCGTCCGGTCAGCAGAGACCGGACGCGTCCGGTCGTCCAAAATCGGCTCTGGAACCTTACTGTTCGCGACCGGACTCACGAGTACGGAGCGTCCGGTCGTGTACGGTGCGTCCGGTCGAAACCGACAAAGCCAGGAACAGTGCAAGCGTAGCGTCCGGTCGAAATGCAAACAGAGCGTCCGGTCGAGAGCGTCCGGTCAGTACGCAGAAAAGCTTGGCGCCGTGCTCAACGACCGGACTCTGAAAGCGTGCGTCCGGTCAGCCCGACAGAGCGTCCGGTCACCCCGCGACTGCACTGAAACTCCGGCGATTCAACCCAATCTCCTCCGAGTCAAGTGCTCTAGGCTTGGGATTCGATCTGAGGAGTCACAAGGAGGTTAGTGAGCTATCTCTAAGAGATCATGGCTCGAACCTAACTCCAAATCGGTGAATCGAAGGAATTCGGGGGAAAGAAGAAAAAGAGACCCGAAACTAAAACTTGATCGATCTCCTAGACCGTGAGGTTAGAGATGATTTCTTTCGGTGGAAAGAAGTGCCTCACGATCTAGAGCAACTCAGTTCAAACGGAATCGTAAAAGATAAACCGAGCACAAAGATCAAGCGACGGGAAAACTCAAGGCACAAAGCAATCCGCGAAGAACATGATGAACATGAAATCAAAACGCGAATTGACACCAAGAGATGGGATCCAAGGTGAGGATACGGCCTCACTTCCTCGAATCAACAGTACACAGAGTGGAGTCTCCCTGCGGATCTCAACTAGCTAAAGCAGGGGTGTGGGAGAGTGGAAACCCTAGGAAATGAAAGCTCTAACTGAGATTGAGATGGGGAGGAGGGTGTCTCCCCTAGACTACTTATACTAACCTAGCCTAAGTCTATTTCCTACTCTACCCCTCTCTACTCTAATTTACAGAGCGGACCAGCCTAACCCTAAGGCTATTCTAGTCCACCCGCTGGTGGTAGGTAGATCCGACGGCCACGCCCGCACGGTCTTCCGCGTCGCCTCCACGCAACCTTCAGATCGCCGCCACGTGCCGCCACCACTCTGCACCCCCGGTTTTGCGGCCCAAACCGGGAAACCAGCCTTTTCCATCAGCCCCCGGTTTTGAGGCCCAAACCGGGAAACCAGCCTCCAGCCCGAGTTTTGTGGCCCAAACTCGGAAACCCTCAGCGCCCGAGTTTTGAGGCCCAAACTCGGAAACCCTCAGCGCCCGAGTTTTGAGGCCCAAACTCGGAAACCGGCCCACTCCCAGGTTTTGAGGCTCAACCTGGAAACCCAGCACCCAGGTTTTGAGGCCCAAACCTGGAAACCGTCCACCGTTGGTTTTTCCCGGGCTCTACCAACAAACCGGCGTCGTAGAAGGGATGCACCGCCTGTGCACCCCTTCCACCGACATGATCGCACTTCTCCGCTTGTCGCTGTCGCAGGCTGCCAGCCACCACAGCTGATCCTCCGGCCTCCAGTCCATCAGTCCAAGTCCACGTCCGCCCTTCACCGTCCGATACATCGGCATGGCACGTCCGCCGCACGGCACGCCCATCCTTCATCGCGCCCGGTCCGTCGGCACGACACGTCGCAACTTGACCTTCACCCGCCATCGACCACTGTCTCCGTGCTCGACACCTGCACAACACAAGCCAAAGAACATGCGCATCATCTCCGTTGACAATCACTCATCACACAGAGACTCGGCATACACCCATGTATCCGCAATCTCCCCCTTGATGAGTGCATTGTCAACTCCACAACAAATCATGATAAGAAGAAGGAGGTAGGAAGGAGTGGGAAGAGAAAACCCAACCAAATGACCCAAAAGCCTATCAAAAGCCAAAGAAGGTCAAGTGGATGAAGCGAAAAACTTGGTCCCCAAAGACATGGGCAACGGCTCGACGCAACCAAGCAAAGTAAAGCTAGCCCTCAAGAAGAGGTAGAACAGGCTCAACACCGCTAGCAGATACCAATTGAAGATCGGAGGACAACAGAAGCAAAATGCTAGTCCCTCAAGAAAGAGGCACAGAGGCTCAACACAACTAGCAAGAAAATCACTCCGAACCAATTGGAAATCAACCCAAACCAAATGGGAAAGCACACCAGACGATACCAATTGAAAGCCAAATGAAAAGGCTTATGAAAGCTCATGAAAAGCTAGGAACGTTTGCTAGTCCCTCAAGACAGAGGCAACGGCTCAACACAACTAGCAAACTCCCCCTCGACAAATGCAAGCAACTAGGACAAATGATTCTCCCCTTAGTTGATCAACACAGGAGCATATGATTTGCATAAATTTCTCCCCCTAGTTGAAAATGCACTTATCAAGGTCAAAAGGTATCGGAAAATCAACTCCCTTCACATAAACTCCCCCTGAACACAAGATCTCCTTCAGAATGCATATGAAGTCAAAATGCAAGTTAGGAGCTTCAAGTATATAGTCAAAAGAGTGCAAAGATGCTCTAATCAGTATAGCTCCAACATCTCAATTAAGCACTCAAATAGCAAAGGCTCAAACTGATCACTTGTACGAAATATGAAGCGTATGAGCATGTGAGCAATTTTAAGCCAAAAGGATAGTCACCATCAAAATAGCACTAGACATGTATAGAAGGAATCCAAACAAGTGCTAAGCATATATACAAGGTGAACTACCCCTAGCAAAGTTCAATCATCATGCATAGTAATGAAGCATATCCTTGTGATTTCAAATTCATATCGGAGTTGCAGCGGTAAAAGAATTCACAAGTTCATTTTTGGCATGTGATTGCGAGAGGTTGAAAGCTTGTCATTGCCTAACTTTTCAACCGTGCGAAGCCTATGCCGAAGCAATCAGAAGCTTAAAGCAACGGTTTCGGTCATACACTACATGGCTCAAGTTTAACTCAAGGTGCAATGAGAAACAGTCTCAATACCATGAGGTGTTGACAAGCAATCCCATCTCGATCTTTTCAATTCAACAATACTTGGTTCAGATTTTAAGCAAGTTATGAACAACCAAGCAAGTGAATGACTCAGAACTAGAGACATAGCAACCTAGCATATATGAAAAGCAGGAATGGACTCAACACACCCTACACATGCTAGTTGCATATCTCAATGGTGAACATTTTCAGATTTATATACATTAGGCATAATTCACCATTCCAAAAATAGCTCGCTCATAACATGTAACAGTGATCAGAAGGAGCATAAGCTACAAGCATCATCATAAGTATCGGAGCAATACTAACAAGAGCATAATTACATTCTAGTGAATATAGACATGAAGCTCAGAATGTAAATGCGTATGCCCGACACAAAACTGAAAGAAAGAAGATACCAATTTGAAGGACTCAAGAAACTCAAAAGAAAAGAGCCTCAAAATAAAAGAGTCAGTCTGTACATCTCAAAATGCTTCCCCCATCTAAAAGGGGAAACACACACCAAGCTCACCCCTCAACCTATTAAAGGTTGATTCGTCTAAAGGCTTGGTGAAAATATCAGCCAATTGGTGATGAGTATCGACATGGCGAAGGTCGATATCACCCTTCTCCTGGTGGTCTCGCAAGAAATGAAAGCGCACATCAATGTGTTTGGTTTTCGAGTGAAGCACGGGGTTCTTAGCAACGCTAATGGCACTCGTGCTGTCACAAAGCAAAGGAACTCGAGTAAAGCTCAAACCAAAATCACGCAAAGTGGCCATCATCCAGAGTAACTGGGAACAGCAGCTAGCCGCAGCAACATATTCAGCCTCCGTGGTAGACTGAGCGACACTAGACTGCTTGCGAGAAGACCACGATACAAGAGAAGACCCAATAAACTGGCAAGTCCCAGAAGTGGACTTGCGCTCAATGCGACAACCAGCAAAATCAGCATCAGAAAAGCCACAAAGCGAGAGGGTGGAAGAAGCAGAATACCAAATCCCGAACTCAGGCGTGAAACGAAGGTACCTGAAGATGCGCTTCACGGCCTGACGGTGAGAAGTGCGTGGCGAAGCCTGAAAGCGCGCGCACAAGCACACGGCGAACTGAATGTCCGGCCGTGTCGCCGTCAGGTAGAGCAGCGATCCAATCATGCTGCGGTACTCCTTCTGGTCCACTGCTTCTCCATCCGTGTCGGCATCCAGGGCAGTCGTCATCGACATGGGCGTCGGAAGAGGCTTGGCCTCACCCATGTCGAACCGCTTCAGCAAGTCCCTCGTGTACTTGCCCTGGTGCACAAACGTCCCTTCTCGGGATTGCTTAATTTGCAACCCGAGAAAGAAGGTCAGCTCGCCCATCATGCTCATCTCGAACTCCCTGCTCATAGTATCTGCAAACTTGGCAACCAAAGCGTGAGAAGAACCACCGAAAATGATATCATCCACGTAAATTTGGACCAAGAGAGTATCTTTGCCTTGCTTGAGGAGAAAGAGCGTTTTATCAACACATCCCATTTTAAAACCCTTAGCTAGCAAAAAGGTTTTTAATCTCTCATACCAGGCTCTAGGGGCTTGTTTCAAACCATACAAAGCTTTGTGGAGTTTAAAGACATGGTTTGGAAACTTGGGATTTTCAAAACCGGGGGGTTGCTGGACATAGACTTCCTCCTCAATGTAGCCGTTTAAGAAGGCACTCTTGACATCCATTTGAAAAAGTTTGAAACCCATGGATGCAGCATAAGCCAAGAGTATCCTAATAGCCTCCAAACGAGCTACAGGAGCGAAGGTCTCCTCATAATCTATCCCCTCCTTCTGACTATAACCCTTCGCTACAAGCCGGGCCTTGTTTCTCACAATGTGGCCCTCCTCTCCTTGCTTGTTTTTAAAAACCCATTTTGTCCCAATAGGTTTACAGTCAGGAGGTGGTGGCACTAGAACCCAAACCCGATTTCGCTCAAAGTTCTCTAGCTCCTCATGCATGGCATTGACCCAGTCCGGATCCGTCAATGCGTGTCCAACATCTCGGGGTTCAAAAGACGCAACAAAAGCAGAATGAGCAAAGTGCGAGATGTGCTGTGACCTGGAGCGAGTAACTCGCTCGTCGATGTCGCCGATCATCTGTTCAGGGGGGTGCTGGCGCTGGATATGTCGTGGCGCCTCCCGGGAAGAAGTGACCTCCCCCTCAACAGCAGCTGGTTCCACCCCGGGTACAAAAGGTACCGCGCGAGGTGGAGGATCCCACGGCCCCCAGGAAGAAGAAGTGTCGGGGCCGTGAGTCGTCGTCGAGGCCGCCCTTTGCGGCACGGCAGGTGGAGGGGGTGCTGGATCATCTATACCTTCAGCACCCTCGTCCTCATCATCAAAAAGAGGCTCTCCAACCTCATGATCACCTGCACGCTCAAAACGAGAAGAGGGACAAACAAGAGTCTCGTCGAAGGTGACATCTGATGTCTCCATGACTCGGTTAGTGTCAAGGTTAAGTACACGATAGGCTCGAGTGTGAGTGCCATAACCCAAAAACACACCGTCAGAAGAACGAGACTCAAACTTGTCCAGGTTGCCTTTCTTCAATATAAAACAGTGGCAACCAAAGACTCTAAAATAACTCACCTTGGGCTGGCGACCAAAACGCAACTCATAAGAGGTCTTCTTCAAAAACGCTCTCAGAAAAATGCGATTCGAAATGTAGCATGCAGTGTTCATAGCTTCGGCCCAAAAACGCCTAGGAGTCCTATGCTCATCAAGCATCGTCCTGGCCATCTCAACAAGGGTCCGATTCTTCCTCTCTACAACACCATTTTGAGGTGGTGTATAGGGGGAAGAAACCTGATGCTCCAAACCAAGGCGGTTACAAAACTTCTCAAAATCCGAATTTTTAAACTCGGAACCATTATCACTCCGAATAGCTCGCATCGAGTTCAAAGGGAACTCGTTCTGAAGACGCAAAATCAGATTGCGAGCAAATGAGAAAGTCTCGGTCTTCTCAGCTAAAAAGAAGACCCACGAATATCTCGAAAAGTCGTCAACAACAACCAAAACATACCACTTGCCACCAACCGAGCTCACCCGAGCCGGACCAACAAGGTCCATGTGTAAAAGCTCTCCGGGGTGCGAGGTCATGACCTTAGTCACCGGATGGTGGGGAGCAGCAACCATCTTCCCATGTCTGCAAGAATGGCAAACTAGATCCTTCTCCATCGAAAGCTTGGGCAATCCTCGGATTAGGCCAAGTGAGCTAAGTCTTGCAAGCAAGTCGAAGCTTAAGTGACCGAGCCTCCTATGCCACTTCCAAAGATCGGAAGAAGAAGGACTAGCCAAAAGACAGCGAGAAGAACCAAACGATTCCGAGAAATTCGCACAAAAGACTTTCCCAAAGGGCGAAATCAGACATACAAGATCGCCCTGAGGATCTAAGATGCGACTAAGGTTCGGTTTAAAACGAATCTCATAGTCATCATCAAAAAGTTGCGAAACAGAAAGAAGGTTAAAATGCAGGTTAGAAACAAGAGCAACATCGCGCAACACAAAGTGCTCATTAACCCGCACCGATCCGCGAGACAACACCTTACCTTTACTATTGTCGCCGAAGGTTATGTACTCCTTTCCGGCGACTGGGCTAAGGCTGGAGAACCACTTGGTGTTTCCGGTCATGTGCCTCGAACAACCGGAATCCACCAACCAAACGTCCTCCAACCGTCTTACCTACATCAAAAGAAAGACATAGGGTGAGCATACGGTCCAACACTGGGGTTAGTGAAATAAGGGGAAAACCAGTGTTGGGCCGGCTGCTCAAAAGAAGGGTTAGTGAAAAAACCATTCCTAGCATGTCTACGAGGGAAGCGATCACCACGCTGAGGAAAACGTGGTCCGCTGGGGAAGAAGCGCTCACCGCGGTACTCAAACTGCGGTGGGGGAAAGCGCTCAACAAAGCCTCCGCCACGGGGTCCGTTACCTGCAAAAGCAGGACCCCGTCGGGCACGCTCTCTACGAGGTTTACGCCTAGGAGCCTGGGGCTCAACTGCTCTAGCGTCTCTCCTCGGAGCTCTCTCCTGCCTAGGCCTAACAAACTGAGGTGCTGGACCTCTAGGCCTAGTCTCCCTCCTCGGGGCTCTCATCTCCTGCCTAGGCCTGGGATCCTGTCGTCCGGACCTAGCAGCTCTCCTCTGGGCCTTCGGTACATGTCCACCATGAGCTGGATGGTACATGTCCGGGTTCTCCGTCTCCCGAGCCCTGCGCGCCTCTCTCTTGCGCCTAAAGCAGAACTCGCTCAAGTGGCCATCTCTCCCACAAAAATCACACTGGTACCTCACCGCACGCACAGGGGGTTGTTGGTGACCAGGGCTGTGGGTGTGGCTCACCTTGCCTTTGCCCTTCGGTGGCAGCTCCTCACGGATGGGTGGCATAGCATCAAGCTTGTTTCTGAGGTGGTTTGGCTTGGGTGCCCAAACTGGGTTCTTGGGAGGAGCTCTCGGGGGTTCCTCAACCACACCATCTTTGGTGATAGGCTTGGCTGGCTCTTTGAGTGGAAGCTTGGCAAGTTTGGGAGTAGTGGTGGAGTTGGGCTTCTCACATGGGTTCAGACCACTAGACTCTCCAATCTTCCCAAAAGCTGAGAGATCAACACTCTGAGCAAAACCTACACCAGGGGCACCAACAGCTCGCTTGAATTGGGAGATCATCATCCCGAGCTGCGGCTCACTACTGGAGACCCATGACAAGATGGACCGAAGGTATGTGTTTTCTTCCTCGGTTTGCATCTTGCCATGCTTCACATTGGCAATCTCCATCTCCAGGCCCTCACACAAAGCACACCTCATGACACAAGTGCTATCTGAGCTGGCCTTCTCTAAAGACTCAAGCTTGGCATTCTTCTCTGCCAACTCAGATTGCAAGACAGGACAAGTCTTGCACGCACCCAACAGCTGCGGCCTAGCTCGGAGCTCATCCACCTCATCTACCAGCGCAGCATGCTTACTCCTCAGAGTGAGAAGATCCGTCATGTGCGCGGCGCAACTCTCGCACTCCAACTCCTCCGACACAACCACGGTGGACCGAGCGACCTCAAGCTCCTTCACCGTGTCCTCCCACTTCTGCCTAAACTCCTTGCGCTCTCTAGCGGCACGCCTAAGCAACTTATCTTGGCTAAGGAGGGCAGCAGTCAACTTCTCAACCTCGGAGGAAAGCTCGTCGTAGGTGAGAGATACCTGGGAGGTGTCGTCGTCGTCGTCGTTCCGAGGGGTACGCTCCGGCTCGCCGTCGACCTCATCGCCCAGCGCCATGGTGCAGAAGCCGTCGTCGTCGGCGAAGAAGCAGAGGCCGTTCAGCTTGTCCTCGATCCTCTTCTTCTTCTCGGACTCGTCATCACTCGAGCTGGCGGAGTCGTCATCCGAGCCGTCGACGTCGCTGAGCGTGGCGAAGAATGCACGCTGCTCAGCTTGCTGCTTCTCCAAGTACTTCTTCTTGATGTACTCTTTGTCGAAGCCGCCCCGCTTCTTGTGCCTTGGGGGAACGTGCTTCTCCTTGTACTTGGAGTCGCGCCTGTGGCCGTGATCGCCCTTCCCCAGATGCTTGTTCTTCTTCTTGGGGCAGTCGGCGATGAAGTGGTCGGGGTCGCCGCATTCGTAGCATCCGGCGCGTCCTCCTCCACGACGGCGGTTCACGCGGTTGTTGTGGAACCGCGAAAACCGGTTGGCAAGCAAAGCCAACTCGTCGTCTCCCAAAGACTCCAGCTGGTCCTCTGTCACAGAAAAGAGAGAAGAAAGCGCAAAGCCAGCTGAGGGGTTAGAGGAAGAGCCGGAAACCAAAGCCATGGACGGGCGAGAAGGATTTTCAAAAGAAGCCCTCGCCATAGCATCAATCTCACTGGACTTGAGCTTACTGAAGAGCTCGTCGCAGGTGAGGGTCTCATAGTTCGGCGATTCGATGATTGCCTGAACCTTGGAGTCCCACACCGAACGGTCAAGAGTGTGCAAAAGCTTCAAAGCACGCTCATGATCGTCAAATGGCAACTGCTCTCTGTTAGCCCTCATCCTGTTGACAATCACCTGAAAGCGAGCGAATAAACTTTCTATGCTCTCGCCAGGCTGATGTCGAAAGTTCTCATACTCTCTCTTGAACGACTCGTAGAGTCGGGTTTTGACTTGAGAGGTGCCCTCATGAAAACGCATGAGGGTGTCCCAGATCTCCCGAGCCGTAGAGAGGTGAGAAACGCGATCAAACTCACCCACGCTCAAACAGGAGAACAAAGCGTTACGCGCCCGGCTATTGGCTTCGTGCTCATCGATCTGAAACTGAGAGACACGAGCAGCCAGGACAACGTAGTTGGCGTTGTTGCAAATCTCCCAAACAGAAGAGCCCATGCTCTGGAGATAGGCCGACATGCGTATCTTCCAATACGCATAGTTCGTCCCATCGAAAAACGGCGGTTTGCCCACGCCGCGATCCATGTCGCCTTCGGTGGATCTGGAACCGGCTAAGGTGGAAGATCCTTAACCTGCTCCGATACCAATTGAAGGACCGAGAAGCTACCCGAAAGCGACCAGAGGGGGGGTGAATGGGAGCTTTAAAATTTCCTTGCGGAAACTAGATGCCACTGTCCCAAACTCAACCCCAAATGCAAACCCTAGAGCCGACAAGTGTCCACGACCCTAGATGTAGGGTGGATGCTTCCTAGAAGCACAGCGGGACACTAGACAATCCTAGAAAGCCAACCCAAAAGACGGAACTCGAATCCGTTGACGAACGAACGAACCGCGAACGAATCGGCGCGAAACAGCTACGACCGGACTCTGGCCAGCGTCCGGTCAGCAGAGACCGGACGCGTCCGGTCGTCCAAAATCGGCTCTGGAACCTTACTGTTCGCGACCGGACTCACGAGTACGGAGCGTCCGGTCGTGTACGGTGCGTCCGGTCGAAACCGACAAAGCCAGGAACAGTGCAAGCGTAGCGTCCGGTCGAAATGCAAACAGAGCGTCCGGTCGAGAGCGTCCGGTCAGTACGCAGAAAAGCTTGGCGCCGTGCTCAACGACCGGACTCTGAAAGCGTGCGTCCGGTCAGCCCGACAGAGCGTCCGGTCACCCCGCGACTGCACTGAAACTCCGGCGATTCAACCCAATCTCCTCCGAGTCAAGTGCTCTAGGCTTGGGATTCGATCTGAGGAGTCACAAGGAGGTTAGTGAGCTATCTCTAAGAGATCATGGCTCGAACCTAACTCCAAATCGGTGAATCGAAGGAATTCGGGGGAAAGAAGAAAAAGAGACCCGAAACTAAAACTTGATCGATCTCCTAGACCGTGAGGTTAGAGATGATTTCTTTCGGTGGAAAGAAGTGCCTCACGATCTAGAGCAACTCAGTTCAAACGGAATCGTAAAAGATAAACCGAGCACAAAGATCAAGCGACGGGAAAACTCAAGGCACAAAGCAATCCGCGAAGAACATGATGAACATGAAATCAAAACGCGAATTGACACCAAGAGATGGGATCCAAGGTGAGGATACGGCCTCACTTCCTCGAATCAACAGTACACAGAGTGGAGTCTCTCTGCGGATCTCAACTAGCTAAAGCAGGGGTGTGGGAGAGTGGAAACCCTAGGAAATGAAAGCTCTAACTGAGATTGAGATGGGGAGGAGGGTGTCTCCCCTAGACTACTTATACTAACCTAGCCTAAGTCTATTTCCTACTCTACCCCTCTCTACTCTAATTTACAGAGCGGACCAGCCTAACCCTAAGGCTATTCTAGTCCACCCGCTGGTGGTAGGTAGATCCGACGGCCACGCCCGCACGGTCTTCCGCGTCGCCTCCACGCAACCTTCAGATCGCCGCCACGTGCCGCCACCACTCTGCACCCCCGGTTTTGCGGCCCAAACCGGGAAACCAGCCTTTTCCATCAGCCCCCGGTTTTGAGGCCCAAACCGGGAAACCAGCCTCCAGCCCGAGTTTTGTGGCCCAAACTCGGAAACCCTCAGCGCCCGAGTTTTGAGGCCCAAACTCGGAAACCCTCAGCGCCCGAGTTTTGAGGCCCAAACTCGGAAACCGGCCCACTCCCAGGTTTTGAGGCTCAACCTGGAAACCCAGCACCCAGGTTTTGAGGCCCAAACCTGGAAACCGTCCACCGTTGGTTTTTCCCGGGCTCTACCAACAAACCGGCGTCGTAGAAGGGATGCACCGCCTGTGCACCCCTTCCACCGACATGATCGCACTTCTCCGCTTGTCGCTGTCGCAGGCTGCCAGCCACCACAGCTGATCCTCCGGCCTCCAGTCCATCAGTCCAAGTCCACGTCCGCCCTTCACCGTCCGATACATCGGCATGGCACGTCCGCCGCACGGCACGCCCATCCTTCATCGCGCCCGGTCCGTCGGCACGACACGTCGCAACTTGACCTTCACCCGCCATCGACCACTGTCTCCGTGCTCGACACCTGCACAACACAAGCCAAAGAACATGCGCATCATCTCCGTTGACAATCACTCATCACACAGAGACTCGGCATACACCCATGTATCCGCACACCCATCAAGGGGGAGATTGCGGATACATGGGTGTATGCCAGATCTTGAGATGATGAGTGATTGTCAACTGGGATGATGCGCATGTTCTTTGGTTTGTGTTGTGCAGGTGTTGAGCTCGGATACGGTGATCGAAGGCAAGGTGAAGGTCAAGTAGAGACGTGTCGTGCCGATGGACCCGGAGTGGTGAAGGACAAACGTGAGGCTTGGACTGATGGACCGGTGGCCTGAGGATCGGCCGTGGTGGCTGACAGCCTAGGACAGCGACAAGTGAAGACTTGCGTGTGGACGGGGTGCACGGGCGGTGCATCCCCTCTATGGCCCGTTTTGGTGGTTGAGCCACAGAAAAACCACCGAGTGGACAGTTTCCAGGTTTGGGCCTCAAAACCTGGGTGCGATCGGTTTCCGAGTTTGGGCCACAAAACTCGGGCTGAGGACGGTTTCCAGGTTTGGGCCTCAAAACCTGGGTGCTGGCGGGTTTATGAGTTTGGGCCACAAAACTCAGGCGACGGACGACAGGTTTCCTGGTTTCGGCCTCAAAATCGGGGATGGCCTAGGTTTCCCGGTTTCGGCCTCAAAACCGGGGGGAGGTCCGTGAAAAGGACGAGTAGAGCGGTGGCGGCACGTGGCGGCAATCGGTGAGGTCGCGTCGAGGCGAACCTACCAGTTGTGCGGGCGTGGCCGTCGGATCACCACCTACCTCGAGTTGGTCAGGAATACCCTTAGGGTTAGCCTGCTCGCTCATTAGCTGTAAGGGTAGAAGGGGAATAATTGTATTAGGCTATATAAGGAGAGGCCACCCCTCCATCCAAACTATCTCAGCCATTGCTATTTTCATTCTAGGGTTTCCTGCTTCCCAATCCCTGCTGTAGCTAATGAGATCCGCAGAGATGGCTTAATCATACCTCTGTGTATTTGGATTTTGCGGAAATGGGACCAGATTCCCGTTGTATCCTTGTGGGGATGAATTTCAGCTGGAAATTGAGGTTGTGATTCACGTTCTTGTGTTGTTCTTCGCGTTTTGCTTTTCTCCTCAAGTTTCTTGTCGATTGATCTCTCTCCACGTTGCTTCGTTTGCAAAATCGTTTGAATCAGCTTGTTCTTTACTGTGAGGGGATCATTTCCACTAAAGGAATTCAACTCAAACCTCACGAGCAAGTAGATCGATCGGTTTTCGTGTTTGGATCATTTTTCTCCCTTTCCTCAATTCTTCCAATTTACCGATTTGGAGTTAGGTTCGAGCCATGATCTCTTAGGGATAGCTCACTAATCTCCTTGGGACTCCTCATACCATTTCTAAGCCTTAGTGCTTTTGATTCGGGGGAGATCGGGTTGAATTCGTGGAAGAACAGTACAGTTTTGGGGGCATCGGACGCTCGGGTCGGGGGCATCGGACGCTGAGTTCGTCACATCAGACGCTCAGATGCCACGTGTCACCTGACAAAGTTTTTGAAGGAGCAACGGACGCTGACCATCGGACGCGTCCGAGGGGTGAGCATCGTACGCTACGGTTTCACTATAGCCAGCGTCTGATGCCTGTCTAGTAAGGTTCCAAAGAGGGTCATTTTGCATCGGACGCGTCTGGTGCTTGTACATTGGACGCAGGCCAGCGTCTGATGCTATGATCTAGCACTGTTTTGTCCGCAGTTTGACCGTTCAACTTTGGATTTGGTTTTGGGTTTTTGCGGTGGATTTCCGACTTTGTGCTCTATAGAAATCGAGCTCCTTGCTTTGCAAAACAACCTGAATCCCCCTCGCGTTGCTCGGCGGAGGTTGTGGTTACCCAAAGTTTATTCTTTCACTAGTTGACTTGCGTGAACTTGGACGAGTGAGCTTTTGTGGTGTCCCGCTGTGTTCCTTGGGAACATCCACCCAATATCTTGGGTCGTGGACATCACGCTTGTTAGCTTTGCTTTAGGGGGTTGATTTTCTGGGACAAAGGACAGAGTTTCAAAAGAAATTTTTAGGCTCCCATTCACCCCCCCTCTGGTCTCCTTTGGTATCATTCTCGGTCCTTCAATTTGTATCAGAGCGGGTTAAGGATCTTCCACCTTAGCCGGTTCCAGATCCACAGAAGGCGACATGGATCGCGGCATGGGCAAACCGCCATTTTTCGATGGGACGAACTATGCGTATTGGAAGATACGCATGTCGGCCTATCTTCAGAGTATGGGTGCTTCTGTCTGGGAGATTTTGCAACAAGGCTGATTACGTGGTTTTGGCTGCTCGTGCTACTCAGCTGCAGATCGATGAGCACGATGCCAATAGCCGAGCCCGTAATGCTCTTTTCTCATGTTTAAGCATGTCTGAGTTTGATCGTGTTTCTCACCTCCCCATGGCTTGGGAGATTTGGGCGACCCTCATGTGCTTCCATGTGGGAACCACTCAAGTCAAATTCCGTCTCTACGAGTCGCACAAGCGGGAGTATGAGAACTTTTGACACATGCCTGGCGAGAGCATAGAAAGTTTATTCACTCGCTTTCAGGTAATTGTCAACAGGATGAGGGCTAACAAGGAGCTGTTGCCTTTCGACGATCATGAGAGAGCTCTCAAGCTTTTACACACTCTCGATCAGTCGGTGTGGGACTCTAAGGTCCAGGCGATGATCAAATTGCCTAACTATGAGACCCTCACGTGCGACGAGCTCTTCAGTAAGCTCAAGTCCAGTGAGATTAATGCCATGACGAGGGCTTCTTATGAAAATCCTTCTGGCCCATTGATGGCTTTGCTTTCTGGCTCTTCTGCTAACCCCTCTGGAGGCTTTGCTTTGTCTTCTCTTCTTTCTGTCATAGAGGAGCAGCTGGAGTTCATGGGAGACGACGAATTGGCTTTGCTCGCCAACCAGTTCTCGTTGTTCCACAACAACCGCATGAACCGTCGTTGCGGAGGAGGACGCGCTGGGTGCTATGAGTGCGGCGATCCGGATCACTTCATCGCCAACTGCCCAAAGAAGAAACAACAAATCTTTGGCAAGGGTGATCACGGGCACAAGTACGACCCCGGCCGGCACAAAGTAGAAGTACACGCCTCCCAAGCACAAGCGGAAGGGTGGCTTGAACAAGGAGTACATCAAGAAGTACTTGGAGAAAGCCCAGGCCGAGCAGCGTGCGTTCTTTG
Organism: Coix lacryma-jobi var. lacryma-jobi; assembly: GCA_009763385.1. Lineage (NCBI taxonomy): Eukaryota > Viridiplantae > Streptophyta > Magnoliopsida > Poales > Poaceae > Coix > Coix lacryma-jobi. The sequence goes on from CM019823.1 coordinate 115,628,566, forward strand.
CCACGCTCAGCGACGTCAACGACTCGGATGACGACTCCGCTGCATCAAGCGATGACAAGTCCGAGAAGAAGAAGAAGATCGAGGACAAGCTGAATGGCCTCTGTTTCTTTGCCGACAACGAGGGCTTCTGCACCATGGCCCTCAGCGATGAGGTCAACGGCGAGCTGGAGGAGATCCCTCGGAACGACGACGATGACGACACCTCCCAGGTATCTCAAACTCCTGACGAACTCTCTGCTGAGGTTGACAAGCTTACTGCTGCTCTCATTAGTCAAGATAAACTGCTTAGGCTTGCCGCTAGGGAGAGAAAGGAGTTTAGGAGAAAGTGGGAGGACGCGGTGAAGGAGCTTGAGTCTGTCAAGTCCACCGTTGTCATGACTGAGGAGGATGAGTGTGAAATGTGCTCCAAGCAAATGACTGACCTTCTCACTTTGAGAGGCAAGTATGCTGCTTTGGTTGGAGAGGTGGATGAGCTTCGGGCTAGACCCATGTTGCTTGGTGCGTGCAAGTCTTGTGCAGGCTTACAATCCGAGTTGGCAGAGAAGAATGCCAAGATTGTGTCTGAGAACATATATGATGAATGATTGACATTTGTGAGGAAGGTTTGGGGCTTTTCTCGGTTGAGTCATTATTTGCTATGCGCTTAATGTTTATGACTAACCGGTGGCGTTCAGTTGTCTGTGTTTATCGGGTTGGCGTGTGTGTGCAACATGTGTCTCTTGGTTGTGTTGATGTGCAGGTGTGGATCTCAGATATAGTGGTCGATGGTGAGGTGAAGGTCAAGTAGAGACGTGTCGTGCCGACGGACCGGGAGCGGTGAAGGATGGGCATGCCGTGCGGCGGACGTGCCATGCCGATGTACCTAGAGCGGTGAAGGGTGGACGCGAGGCTTGGACCGACGGACCAAAGGGCCGGAGGACCAGCTGTTGTAGCTGGCACTTGGCATCGACGAGCAGGAGCACATGGGGATGTGCGATGCATCGGCCGAGTCGGGAGGAAGACGATGGCGTCGTGGCACTTGGCGGGAGGTCGGACACGGGCTTGCGTGCGGCGCAAGTGCCGTCGGCCGTGTCAAGAAGGAAGGCGAAGGCGTTGTGCCCGGCGTGGAGGCTGGACATGCATCGGCATCGGTGCTGGTGGTCGGGGTGTGCGAACCACATCCCGTCTACGGCGCGGGTTTGGTAGTTGAGCCTCAAAAAGCTACCCTCGACGGTTTCCGAGTTTGGGCCTCAAAACTCGGGGTGGCCGGTTTCCGAATTTGGGCCTGAAAACTCGGGATGGACGGTTTCCAGGTTTGGTCCTCAAAACCTGGGCTCACGGGTTTCCGAGTTTGGGCCTCAAAACTCGGGGTGGACAGTTTCCAGGTTTGGGCCTCAAAACCTGGGTTGGCTGGTTTACCGCTTTGGGCCTCAAAACCGGGTGGAGGTTCCTATGCGGAACGGTCGGCGCATGGCGGCACCGAGAGGCTTGCGTTGCGGCGAAGCTATCGGTGAGGAAGGCGCGGTGGTCGACGGTGACGGCACGTGGCGGTATCCTGGAGCTTGCGTCGAGGCAAAGCGAAGGATGAGAAGGCGTGTGGCCGTCGGATGAAGAATGACCGAGTTGGACGGTTTTACCCCCAAGGGGGTATTTGGGTCACTGCTTCATGAGAAGGCGTTTTGGTCTTCGGACGTGCGCCTATATATATGTGAGGGGGCTGGTTAGGGCAGCCCATCCTTGGACGGCGCCACTCTCATTTTGTTCCTATGAGAGAAGGCCAGGGTTAGAGGAGAGAGGGCTCTTGTTCTTGAGCTTTTTGCCATCCGAGCTTTGTTGTTGCGAGGAGTGGCTTGTAACCCTACACCGAGCGCTAATACAATTCATCTTGCTGAATCCAAGGATCAAATTCGTGCTTTAATTTGTCTTGCGCTTTTGTTCTTCATGTTTGCATGTTTTCCCCTCTTTTGATCTTCATGAGATTTCTTGTTTCCAGGGAAGATTCGCAAATCCGTTTGAACCATCTTGTGTAGCTTCGTGAGAGTCTTCTTTCTACCAAAGGAATTTCTCTAATACCTCACGAACTCACAGATCGAGCGGATTTTGTTTTGGGATCGAGTTCTTGCCTGTTCTTCACCGTTTTCTTCGATTCACCAATTTGGAGTTAGGTTCGAGCCATGATCTCTTAGGAGTAGCTCACTAACATCCTTGTGACCCCTCACATGAAAATTTTGCCCTAGTGCTTTTGATTTGAGGGAGATCGAGTCGATCCGGTGGACGAACAGAGGGCTGATCGGGGTGACCGGACGCTGCATCGAAGCGACCGGACGCACCTTGACAGAGTCCGGTCGTTGAACACCCACGTTGTCCAGTTCACGCATGGTGACCGGACGCTGACCTGGACTTGACCGGACCCACCCCATGCTGAGTCCGGACAGTTCTAGAGAGCGTTTTGCGTGACCGGACGCGTCTGTTTTGCTTGGACCGGACGCGCCGCTACTACTATTCATCGAGTCATAGTGACCGGACGCTAGGTTTGTATTCACCGGACGCTGTGCTGCTAGAGTCCGGTCGCTTACAGTAAGGTCCCAGACCTGACCGGACACGTCCAATCGATACTGATCGGACGCACCGCCAGAGTCCGATCAGTGCTGTCAGCGCACGCTTTCATCCGTATCTTTTGCGTTCGAGCTCCGATTTGAGATTTGCTTTTTGCGTTGGATTCCTGACTTCGTGCTCTACAAAAATCGGGCTTCACACTTTGCGAAAAAGCCTGAATCCCCCTCGCAAAGGTTACCCAAAGTTCATCCTGTCACTAGTTGACTCGCATGAATTTGGGTGAGGAAGCTTTTGTGGTGTCCCGCTGTGTTCCTAGGGAACATCCACCCATTCTCTTGTGTCATGGACATCACGCGCATCGGCTTTGCTCTTGGGGTTGATTTTTGGGATAGAGGCCTAAACATTTCGAAAGAAATTTTATGGCTCCCATTCACCCCCCCCCCTTTGGTCGCCAATTCGGTCCTTTAGTGTCACTTGAGAAGGCCAGCTCGGGTAGCACTTGTGTGTCTAGGTGTGCTTTGTGTGAGGGTTTGGAGATGGAGATTGCGAATGTGAAGCATGACAAGATGCAAACCGAGGAAGAAAACACATACCTTCGGACCATCTTGTCGTGGGTGTCTTGTGGTGAGCCGTAGCTTGGGATGATGATTGCCCAATTCAAGTGTGCTGCTGGAGTTCTGGGTGTAGGGTTTGCTTAGGGGATGGAGAGTTTTGTTTCTTTTAGCAAGATTGGGGAGTCTAGTGGTCTTAACCCGTGTGAGAAGCCCAACTCCACCACTACTCCCAAACTTACCAAGATACCACCCAAAGAGCCTCTTAAGCCTAACACCAAAGATGGAGTGTATGAGGAACCTCCGAGAGCTCCACCTAAGAAACAAGTGTGGTCTCCCAAGCCCAGCCACCTGAAAAACAAGCTGGACACTATGCCACCTATTCAGGAGGAGCTCATGCCACAGAAGGGCAAAGTGATCCATACCCACTACCGTGAGTACCAACAACCCCCTATGAGAGCGGTGAGGTACCATTGTGAGCACTGTGGGAGAGATGGGCACTTGAGAGAGTATTGCTTTCGGCGCTAGAGAGTGGAGCGTCGTGCAAGGGAGATGAACAATGCAGACATGTACCATCCTTTCCATGATGTACATGTGCCGAATGTTCAGAGGAGAGCAGCTAGGCCTAGAGGTCCAATGCCTCAAGGTCCTAGGCCTCAGGGAGGTCGTGCCCGGTGGGAGCCTGCATTTGTAGGTTTTGGACCCCGTGGCGGTGGCTTTGCTGTTGAGCGTTACCCCCACCGCGTTTTGAGTATCGCGATGGACGCTCTTCCCTTAGCGGACCACGTTTTCCTATACGTGGTGATCACTTTCCCCGTAGGCGTGCTAGGAATGGTTTTGCTACTAACCATTCTTTTGAACAGCCGACCCAACACTGGTTCACTTCTCATTTTACTCACCCCAGTGTTGTACCATATGCTCACCCTATGTCTTTTTATTGATGTAGGTAAAACGATTGGAGGACATTTGGTTGGTGGATTCTGGGTGCTCAAGGCATATGAACGGAAATGCCAAGTGGTTCTCCAGTCTTAGTCTAGTTGCCGGAAAGGAGTTTATCACCTTCAGCGACAATAGCAAAGGTAAATTGTTGTTTCGTGGGTCGGTGCGAGTTAATGAGCATTTTGTGTTGCGTGATGTTGCTCTTGTTTCTAACTTGCATTTTAATCTTCTTTCTATTTCGCAACTCTTTAATGATGACTATGAGATTCGTTTTAAGCTGAATCTCAGTCGTATTTTGGATCCTCGGGGCAATCTTGTATGTTTGATTTCGCCCTTTGGGAAAGTCTTTCGTGCGAATTTTTTGGAGTCGTTTGGAATTTCTCGTTGTCTTTTGGCTGGACCTTCCTCTGATCTTTGGAAGTGGCATAGGAGACTAGGTCACCTAAGCTTCGACTTGCTTGCAAGGCTTAGTTCACTTGGCTTAATCCGAGGATTGCCCAAGTTGTGCATGGAAAAGGATCTTGTTTGCCATTTTTGTAGACATGGGAAAATGGTAGCCGCTCCCCATCATCCGGTGAATCAGGTTATGTCTAAGCACCCTGGAGAGCTTTTACACATGGACCTTGTCGGTCCGGCTTGGGTGAGCTCGGTTGGGGGGAAGTGGTATGTGCTTGTTATTGTTGACGATTTCTCGAGATATTCGTGGGTTTTCTTTTTAGCTGAGAAAACTGAGACTTTCACTTTTGTTCGTAATTGGACCTTACGGCTTCAGAACGAGTTCCCTAAGAACTCGATGAGAGCTATTTGTAGCGATAATGGTTCCGAGTTTAAGAACTCAGATTTTGAGAAGTTTTGTAACTCTTTAGGTTTAGAGCATCAGTTTTCTTCCCCCTACGCACCACCACAAAATGGTGTTGCAGAGAGGAAAAATCGGACCCTTGTTGAGATGGACAGGACGATGCTCGATGAGCATAGGACTCCTAGGCGGTATTGGGCCGAGGCTATTAACACTGCATGCTACATTTCCAATCGCATTTTCCTCCGTGCTTTCTTGAAGAAAACTTCTTATGAGTTGCCATTTGGGAAGCAACCCAAAGTGAGTTATTTTAGAGTTTTTGGTTGCCACTGTTTTATACTCAAGAAAGGCAACTTGGACAAGTTTGAGTCTCGTTCTTCTGATGGTTTATTTTTGGGTTATGGTAATCATACTCGTGCATATCGTGTACTTAACCTTGATACTAACCGAGTCATGGAGACATCCGATGTCACCTTCGACGAGACTGTGCTTTCTCCTTCTTCTAGTTTTGAGCGTGCAGGTGATCATGAGGTTGGAGAACCTCTTTTAGATGATGAGGAAGAAGGTGCTGAAGGGATTGATGATCCAGCACTTCCTCCACCTGCGGTACCGATTGGGTCGACTTCGACCACGACTGCACGCGGCCCCGACCCTTCTTCCTCTACTACATGGGGGTCGTGTGATCCACCACCTCGGGCTGTACCACTTGTACTCGAGGAGGCACCAGCTACTGTTGAGGTGGAGGTCACTTCAGCAAGGGAGGCGCCACGACACATTCAGCGCCAACACCCTCCTCAACAGATGATCGGCGACATCCACGAACGCGTCACTCGGTCAAGGTCACAACAAATCTCTCACTTTGCTCATTCTGCATTTGTTGCTGATTTTGAACCCCGAGATGTTGGACATGCTTTATCTGATCTAGATTGGGTTAATGCCATGCATGAGGAGTTAGAAAATTTTGAGAGAAAACGGGTTTGTGTTTTGGTTCCACCTCCTCCTGAGTGTCAACCTATTTGTACAAAATGGGTTTTCAAAAACAAACAAGGAGAGGATGGCCACATTGTGAGAAACAAGGCCATACTTGTAGCCCAGGGGTATAGTCAGAAGGATGGGATAGACTATGAGGAGACGTTTGCTCCTATAGCTCGTTTGGAGGAAATTAGGATACTCTTGGCTTTTTCTGCATCCAAGGGTTTCAAACTTTTTTAAATGGATGTCAAGAGTGCCTTCTTAAACGGCTACATAGAAGAAGAGGTGTATGTGAAACAAACCCCCGGTTTTGAAAATCCCAAGTTTCCAAACCATGTTTTTAAACTTCACAAAGCATTGTATGGTTTGAAACAAGCCCCAAGAGCCTAGTATGATAGGTTGAAAACTTTTTTGCTTGCTAAGGGTTTTAAAATGGGATGTGTGGATAAAACGCTTTTTCTCCTCAAGCAAGACAATGACACAATCTTGGTCCAGATTTACGTGGATGATATCATTTTCGGTGGTTCTTCTCACGCTTTGGTTGCCAAGTTTGCAGATCTTATGAGCAGGGAGTTTGAGATGAGCATGATGGGCGAGTTGACATTTTTCCTCGGGTTGCAAATCAAGCAATCCCGAGAAGGAACGTTTCTCCACCAGGGCAAGTACACCAAGGACATTCTGAAGAAATTCGATATGGGTGAGGCCAAGCCTCTTCCAACACCCATGTCGACCACGATGACCCTGGATGCAGACGAGGATGGAGAAGCTGTGGACCAGAAGGAGTACCGAAGCATGATCGGGTCGCTGCTGTACCTGACGGCGACACGCCCAGACATTCAGTTCGTGGTGTGTCTTTGCGCGCGCTTTCAGGCTTCACCGTGCACCTGTCACCATCAGGCGGTTAAGCGCATTATGAGGTACCTTCGTTTCACTCCAGAGTTTGGGATTTGGTATTCTGCTTCCTCCACCCTCTCCCTTTGCGGTTATTCTGATGTTGATTTTGCTGGTTGCCGACTTGATCACAAGTCCACTTTTGGTTCATCTCTTGTATCTTGGTCTTCTTGCAAGCAGTCTAGTGTCGTCCAGTCTACCAGAGAGGCTGAGTATGTTGCTGCGGCTAGCTGCTGTTCCCAATTGCTTTGGATGATGGCCACTTTACGTGATTTTGGTCTGAGCTTTTCTCGAGTTCCTTTGCTTTGTGACAACACGAGTGCTATTAGCGTTGCTAAGAACCCCGTGCTGCATTCTAAGACCAAACACATTGATGTGCGCTTCAATTTTCTGCGAGACCATTTTGAGAAGGGTGATATCGACCTTCGCCATGTCGATACTCATCATCAGTTGGCAGATATTTCTACCAAGCCTTTGGACCAATCAACCTTTGCTAGGTTGAGAGGTGAGCTTGGTGTGTGTTTTCGCTTTTAGATGGGGGAAACATTTTGTCTTGTGTATCATAGACTGACTCGTCTTGCTTTGTTTCGTTTTTGTTTTTGAGTAAAATAGTCTTTGCATTTCATCATGCATCTTTACTTTTTAAGCTTCTTGACTATATTCCTTAGAATGTAACTATGCTCTGTCTAGTATGCTCTGATGCTATATGATGATGCTTGTAGCTTATGCTCTTTCTGATCACTGATACGTGTTGTGAGCTGAGCTATTTTATGAATGGTAAATATGCTTAATGAACATAAAAATTCAAATTTGTTCACCATTGCGATTGGCAACTAGCATGTGTAGAATGTGTTGAAATTTCTTGTGCTTTTCATATATGCTAGGTTGCTATGTCTCTAGTTCTGAGTCATTCACTTGCTTGGTATGTTCATATTCTGTCATAAAATTGAACCAAGTTAAGTGAATTGGAAAGATCGAGATGGGATTGCTTGTCAACATATCACGGTATCGAGACTGTTTCTCACTGCACTTTGAGTTAAACTTGAGCCGTGTAGTGTAAGATCGAAACCGTTGCTTTAAGCTTCTGATTGCTTCTGCATAGGCTTAGCATGGTTGAAAAGTTAGGCATTGACAAGCTTTCAACCTCTCATATGCATTTGGAAGGGAGAAATTTACTTGATAGTGCATTATATCGACTGTTGAGTCATCGGATCAGCACTTTGTAGAGCATCTTTTCATTCTATCGACTATATTCCTGAAGCTACTAACGTGCATTTCTGACTCATATGCATTTGGAAGGGAGAAATTTACTTGATACTGCATTATCACCTAAGGGGGAGAACATTGACAAATCATATCTTAGTTGTGTGCATTGTTGAAGGGGGAGTTTGTTGCTGTTGAAGGGGGAGTTTGCTGGGAGCATTTTTCAATTGGCTCGGCTCAAAATTTTTTTTGGACTTGTCAGTTGATTCAGAGTTTTTGGATTTATCAATTGGTTCTTGCTAGCGGTGTTGAGCCCATTCTGCCTCTTCTTGAGGGCTAGCTTTGCTTTGCTTGGTTGTGTCGAGCCGTTGCCCATGTCTTTGGGGAACAAGTTGGTTTGCTCACTCCACTTGACCTTCTTTCGGCTTTGTTATGCTTCTAGGTCATTTGGTCAAGTTCTCTTCTCTTCCTCTTCCTTCTTTCTTCTATCTTCATATGATTTGTGTTGGTAGTTGACAATGCACTCATCAAGGGGGATGATGAAGGACGGCCCGATCTTCCGTGAGGTAGCGATAGGTTCGATTGGTGGAGAACTCGACGTTGGCGATCCGGCTTCAAATCAGACACGATTCGAACCCTGCAACCGTTACACCACTGCTCCGTTGGTTATCAACCAAGCACAACTTGATTGACCTCGCCAAGAAGGCTAATCCTGCAAGCGAATCGAAGAACACAAGCAAGAAGGTAAAGCACGCAATCTGAAATTGCAGATATGAATATCACGAATATATTAGAGGGGTTCAAGAACTCGGTTCCAAAGGACTAATCGACACAGTGGAGGAGATCAAGAACGGGGGCCCTGGATCACTGTAAAAGGATTTGTCACCACAGTTACAATGAACGATTCAGTTTCTCGGTGGAAAACTAAACTCAAAACAAAACCCAAGACCTAACGACGGCGGCGGCGGCTAAATATAGGGTTTAGGTCGTCGCCCCTGCTGGACGCGCCCCCTAATGGGCTCCAAGACGATACACGGCCCAACGGACCAAAATACGGTGACGCAGCACCCTGGCAGATTCTGGACGCTGACTTGTTTCGACGATTCCCGTTGACTCCGGACGTATTTTGACGTGATTCCAAAGCCATTGGTTAGCTTATCAAATTATCTTTCCAGGCATATCTGGTTCGTCGAAAACGGAGTCCGTATGCATCCGGGGCGTTGATTTTACTCGGGACTGCTCCTGAATTCCGAGGGTGACGTGAAAACTGAGTTGGAGTCGGATTGCAACTTGGGGAAGACCATGGCGTCGGTGAGTCCAACTTGGCGATGTCCTCATCATCCTCCCCTTCTTGAATTGGAGTCGTCCTCGACTCCATCTTGGCGATGTCCTCATCATCCCCTCCTTCTAAAATTGGAGTTGTCCGCGACTCCATGTCATCTCCAAGCTCCTGCAAAAGGTTAGTGACCGCACAATGCGAAACACAATGTATAGAATCATGTGCAGCAACACTAACATGTCGACAAAGCATAGTATAACAAGGAGCATCATTAGTATCACATAACGCAGCAGCAGTAGAAGTTGTAGCAAGAAAAACACCTCCTTTTAACTTAATCTCATTATTGTTAGCAATATTTGTTGGAGGTTTATTTTTATTTTTAATCTCTTTAGCATGTTTAATAATATCCGTAGGAGACAAAGGCAGCAAAGTAATTTTCTTGTCCTTATGTATGATAGTGTATGTATTAGTTCTACCATGGTGTAAAGCATCATTATCAAATTCCCATGGGCGACCTAACAAAATAGAACAAGCTTGCATAGGGACAACGTCAAAATCAGCAGTATCATGATAAGAGCCTGTGAAAAAGCTAATGCGTGCTGATTTAGTTACCTTAGTCATACCATTATTATTGAACCATTGAAGTTTATATGGATACGAATGTTGTCGTGTGGTTAAGCCAAGCTTCTCAACCAAATCCGAACTCACCAAGTTGTTGCAACTCCCGCTATCAATGATGGTGAGAACACGACAACCCTGCACAATGAGATACATGTGGAACAAATTGTGGCGTTGGATCTTCATCTCTTCTTCTTCATGTCCCACACGTGTACTCAACACTCGCTGCACAAGAAGACTAGGATAATCCGCAGCAGCAGCCACAGAGTCAATGGTGATGGTCTCCTTGTCGTGATCGTCCTCGATGGAATCTGCAGCAATGTTAGCAGCAAGAGCTAAATCATCTTCAACATCACTAGTACTTACATATCCATCCTCGGTAGCAATGAAAGCACGACGACTGGGGCAATCCTTCATGACATGTCCCATGCCTTTGCATCGGTGGCAAATGATTGTAGAGCTAGACGAGGAAGATCTAGTAGAAGCACCCGAAGTGGCACCTTTCTTGAATTGTGGAATCTGCACACTAGACAATTTACTTACCTCGGAAGGTGTAGACGGCTGTGGTGCAGCAGGAAGCTTGGGCGTCTCCGGCTCGGAACGTTGCTGAAAAGTCCTCCGAGTGTTATACCTGAAAGGTTGGTGTTGTTTGCGTCCCTGTACTTCTCGTTCAGCTTTAAGAGCAAGATGATATAATTGGCTGAACCTAGTCCAATCTTTGTAATCAAGAATATCCTGGATATCACGATTTAAACCACCAAAGAATCTAGCACTAGCATCATCATCATCTTCATGTATACCACAACGTGCTAAACCAATAAGCAATTCTTGATAATATGCCTCTACTCCTTTATCACCTTGTTTTAAAGTTTGCAGTTTCAAACGTAGATCACGTTGGTAATAAGGAGGAACAAAACGAGATTTCATGCGTTGCTTTAAAGTATTCCAAGTTTGAGGCACAGCAGCAGCATTATTAGCATTGCAAAGATCACTCCACCAGAATAAAGCAAAATTAGTAAACTCACTAGTAGCAAGTCTAACTCTATGCTCAGCAGGAACATTATAAGAATCAAATTTTTGTTGAACAGTAAGTTCCCAATCTAAATATGTCTCTGGATCCATATTACCAGCAAAGGAAGGTAGGCTAAATTTAATTTTAGCAAAAGGATCATTATTATTATTATTACCTCCCATACCGCGACGATTGAAGTTGAGGCGGCGACGAGGACCAGCATCAGCATCCGCATCGTCATCACCAAAAGCATCCGCATCTTCGTCATCACGATTTGGTTGAGGGCGTTGCTCAAGCTGCGTAATGCGGTTGACCAGATTGTTCACGTTGCGTGTCAGCTCGGTCATAAGATTGCGTTGTTCATTCATGAATGTCGTAAGCTCGCCTTTGGACACGCACTCATTGAAGTCCGTCGGAATTCCTGCCATTGTTAGAAGATAGAAAAAATACAACAGCAAAGGATTATCCCTATCAACTAAAGGAACCAAGTGGTGGTGGTAGAAGTGGAACTGGAATGCAAAATCACAGGCGGCTTACCACCGTCTTGCCTGTATTCTTACCAACGCCAAACAAGATCAAACCAAAGTGACGAAGCAATCTGTTGTTGAGCGTGGGTAACAGTTGCAAGATAAACCTGTGCTGACAGAAGTATATGTGGAGCTATAGGTAGGCACAATATGACAGCAAGGATTAGCAATTAACGAAAGCAGATTAGCAAAGTTCAATAAGTATCCAAAGCACAAGTCACAATTGCTGGCTAAGACGTGTGTAGACGTAGCGCAACAAGATGAAACAAAGAACGATGGAAAGAACTCACAGAACAAGCAAAGAATCTGAATTTTTCTTTGTCCTGAATTTTCCCTTGATTTTCCAAAAAGGTACTAGTAGGAATCAAACTTTTTTATTTTTTCACTATTTTTTTTATATTTTTCCTTGAACAAGGATCACAAAAGATGTAACCACAAAAATTGGCGCCTGCAACTGAGGTCGGATGTGGTCTACACAAAATCAGCAAGTTCTCTGAAAAGCGTGCTGAAACCTTGTCAATTTTTTTTATTTATTTTCCCGATTTTTTTTTGGCAATTTAGAGGGACCAAACAGGGCGAAGCCGAGTTTGGGTGAGGTCCAAACGGTGTCAAGAATCGCCACAAAAAATTTCAGATTTTTCGGACAAACGAGCGAAAAGTTATGTCTGTTTTACCGAATGTACCTCAAGTTATGTTTTCTGGAAGGCACACACAAAAATCGGCAGTAAGAGCAACTCGGCAGCGGCAGTTAAGGCAAAGCGACCCGAAACTCCAACACCGATCACAAGATCATGCGTCCTTGTGACTAACAACAGAAGGTAGATGCCAGATGATGTAAGGAGGGCTGCGATGCAGGCAAAAATTAGAGCGGTTGGCAACCTGTCTAGGGTTTGCGCGGCGGCGAGAAATTACACAAGGCGGCTAGCGGGCAAGTCGAGTAATGTGGTGGCTTCGACTTGTTGTTTAGGAACGGTGGATGGGATAGCGGCGAAAACAAAGAAACAGCAACGGGCACGATGAACTACGACGACGAACACAACCTAAACCAGCAACAAGACTCGACCACGGACACAAACTCAACAAAGCGAATCTGAAACGAAATTGCAAAGGCACAAAAGGCGATAGGACAGCGGAAATTGAAATATTTTTTGGCTTTTTGTGGACTGTAGGTAATAACAAATATGAATCTAAGGGCAAACGAGATTATACCTCGCGGGAAACCTGAAAAATCCGATACCAATTGATGAAGGACGGCCCGATCTTCCGTGAGGTAGCGATAGGTTCGATTGGTGGAGAACTCGACGTTGGCGATCCGGCTTCAAATCAGACACGATTCGAACCCTGCAACCGTTACACCACTGCTCCGTTGGTTATCAACCAAGCACAACTTGATTGACCTCGCCAAGAAGGCTAATCCTGCAAGCGAATCGAAGAACACAAGCAAGAAGGTAAAGCACGCAATCTGAAATTGCAGATATGAATATCACGAATATATTAGAGGGGTTCAAGAACTCGGTTCCAAAGGACTAATCGACACAGTGGAGGAGATCAAGAACGGGGGCCCTGGATCACTGTAAAAGGATTTGTCACCACAGTTACAATGAACGATTCAGTTTCTCGGTGGAAAACTAAACTCAAAACAAAACCCAAGACCTAACGACGGCGGCGGCGGCTAAATATAGGGTTTAGGTCGTCGCCCCTGCTGGACGCGCCCCCTAATGGGCTCCAAGACGATACACGGCCCAACGGACCAAAATACGGTGACGCAGCACCCTGGCAGATTCTGGACGCTGACTTGTTTCGACGATTCCCGTTGACTCCGGACGTATTTTGACGTGATTCCAAAGCCATTGGTTAGCTTATCAAATTATCTTTCCAGGCATATCTGGTTCGTCGAAAACGGAGTCCGTATGCATCCGGGGCGTTGATTTTACTCGGGACTGCTCCTGAATTCCGAGGGTGACGTGAAAACTGAGTTGGAGTCGGATTGCAACTTGGGGAAGACCATGGCGTCGGTGAGTCCAACTTGGCGATGTCCTCATCATCCTCCCCTTCTTGAATTGGAGTCGTCCTCGACTCCATCTTGGCGATGTCCTCATCATCCCCTCCTTCTAAAATTGGAGTTGTCCGCGACTCCATGTCATCTCCAAGCTCCTGCAAAAGGTTAGTGACCGCACAATGCGAAACACAATGTATAGAATCATGTGCAGCAACACTAACATGTCGACAAAGCATAGTATAACAAGGAGCATCATTAGTATCACATAACGCAGCAGCAGTAGAAGTTGTAGCAAGAAAAACACCTCCTTTTAACTTAATCTCATTATTGTTAGCAATATTTGTTGGAGGTTTATTTTTATTTTTAATCTCTTTAGCATGTTTAATAATATCCGTAGGAGACAAAGGCAGCAAAGTAATTTTCTTGTCCTTATGTATGATAGTGTATGTATTAGTTCTACCATGGTGTAAAGCATCATTATCAAATTCCCATGGGCGACCTAACAAAATAGAACAAGCTTGCATAGGGACAACGTCAAAATCAGCAGTATCATGATAAGAGCCTGTGAAAAAGCTAATGCGTGCTGATTTAGTTACCTTAGTCATACCATTATTATTGAACCATTGAAGTTTATATGGATACGAATGTTGTCGTGTGGTTAAGCCAAGCTTCTCAACCAAATCCGAACTCACCAAGTTGTTGCAACTCCCGCTATCAATGATGGTGAGAACACGACAACCCTGCACAATGAGATACATGTGGAACAAATTGTGGCGTTGGATCTTCATCTCTTCTTCTTCATGTCCCACACGTGTACTCAACACTCGCTGCACAAGAAGACTAGGATAATCCGCAGCAGCAGCCACAGAGTCAATGGTGATGGTCTCCTTGTCGTGATCGTCCTCGATGGAATCTGCAGCAATGTTAGCAGCAAGAGCTAAATCATCTTCAACATCACTAGTACTTACATATCCATCCTCGGTAGCAATGAAAGCACGACGACTGGGGCAATCCTTCATGACATGTCCCATGCCTTTGCATCGGTGGCAAATGATTGTAGAGCTAGACGAGGAAGATCTAGTAGAAGCACCCGAAGTGGCACCTTTCTTGAATTGTGGAATCTGCACACTAGACAATTTACTTACCTCGGAAGGTGTAGACGGCTGTGGTGCAGCAGGAAGCTTGGGCGTCTCCGGCTCGGAACGTTGCTGAAAAGTCCTCCGAGTGTTATACCTGAAAGGTTGGTGTTGTTTGCGTCCCTGTACTTCTCGTTCAGCTTTAAGAGCAAGATGATATAATTGGCTGAACCTAGTCCAATCTTTGTAATCAAGAATATCCTGGATATCACGATTTAAACCACCAAAGAATCTAGCACTAGCATCATCATCATCTTCATGTATACCACAACGTGCTAAACCAATAAGCAATTCTTGATAATATGCCTCTACTCCTTTATCACCTTGTTTTAAAGTTTGCAGTTTCAAACGTAGATCACGTTGGTAATAAGGAGGAACAAAACGAGATTTCATGCGTTGCTTTAAAGTATTCCAAGTTTGAGGCACAGCAGCAGCATTATTAGCATTGCAAAGATCACTCCACCAGAATAAAGCAAAATTAGTAAACTCACTAGTAGCAAGTCTAACTCTATGCTCAGCAGGAACATTATAAGAATCAAATTTTTGTTGAACAGTAAGTTCCCAATCTAAATATGTCTCTGGATCCATATTACCAGCAAAGGAAGGTAGGCTAAATTTAATTTTAGCAAAAGGATCATTATTATTATTATTACCTCCCATACCGCGACGATTGAAGTTGAGGCGGCGACGAGGACCAGCATCAGCATCCGCATCGTCATCACCAAAAGCATCCGCATCTTCGTCATCACGATTTGGTTGAGGGCGTTGCTCAAGCTGCGTAATGCGGTTGACCAGATTGTTCACGTTGCGTGTCAGCTCGGTCATAAGATTGCGTTGTTCATTCATGAATGTCGTAAGCTCGCCTTTGGACACGCACTCATTGAAGTCCGTCGGAATTCCTGCCATTGTTAGAAGATAGAAAAAATACAACAGCAAAGGATTATCCCTATCAACTAAAGGAACCAAGTGGTGGTGGTAGAAGTGGAACTGGAATGCAAAATCACAGGCGGCTTACCACCGTCTTGCCTGTATTCTTACCAACGCCAAACAAGATCAAACCAAAGTGACGAAGCAATCTGTTGTTGAGCGTGGGTAACAGTTGCAAGATAAACCTGTGCTGACAGAAGTATATGTGGAGCTATAGGTAGGCACAATATGACAGCAAGGATTAGCAATTAACGAAAGCAGATTAGCAAAGTTCAATAAGTATCCAAAGCACAAGTCACAATTGCTGGCTAAGACGTGTGTAGACGTAGCGCAACAAGATGAAACAAAGAACGATGGAAAGAACTCACAGAACAAGCAAAGAATCTGAATTTTTCTTTGTCCTGAATTTTCCCTTGATTTTCCAAAAAGGTACTAGTAGGAATCAAACTTTTTTATTTTTTCACTATTTTTTTTATATTTTTCCTTGAACAAGGATCACAAAAGATGTAACCACAAAAATTGGCGCCTGCAACTGAGGTCGGATGTGGTCTACACAAAATCAGCAAGTTCTCTGAAAAGCGTGCTGAAACCTTGTCAATTTTTTTTATTTATTTTCCCGATTTTTTTTTGGCAATTTAGAGGGACCAAACAGGGCGAAGCCGAGTTTGGGTGAGGTCCAAACGGTGTCAAGAATCGCCACAAAAAATTTCAGATTTTTCGGACAAACGAGCGAAAAGTTATGTCTGTTTTACCGAATGTACCTCAAGTTATGTTTTCTGGAAGGCACACACAAAAATCGGCAGTAAGAGCAACTCGGCAGCGGCAGTTAAGGCAAAGCGACCCGAAACTCCAACACCGATCACAAGATCATGCGTCCTTGTGACTAACAACAGAAGGTAGATGCCAGATGATGTAAGGAGGGCTGCGATGCAGGCAAAAATTAGAGCGGTTGGCAACCTGTCTAGGGTTTGCGCGGCGGCGAGAAATTACACAAGGCGGCTAGCGGGCAAGTCGAGTAATGTGGTGGCTTCGACTTGTTGTTTAGGAACGGTGGATGGGATAGCGGCGAAAACAAAGAAACAGCAACGGGCACGATGAACTACGACGACGAACACAACCTAAACCAGCAACAAGACTCGACCACGGACACAAACTCAACAAAGCGAATCTGAAACGAAATTGCAAAGGCACAAAAGGCGATAGGACAGCGGAAATTGAAATATTTTTTGGCTTTTTGTGGACTGTAGGTAATAACAAATATGAATCTAAGGGCAAACGAGATTATACCTCGCGGGAAACCTGAAAAATCCGATACCAATTGATGAAGGACGGCCCGATCTTCCGTGAGGTAGCGATAGGTTCGATTGGTGGAGAACTCGACGTTGGCGATCCGGCTTCAAATCAGACACGATTCGAACCCTGCAACCGTTACACCACTGCTCCGTTGGTTATCAACCAAGCACAACTTGATTGACCTCGCCAAGAAGGCTAATCCTGCAAGCGAATCGAAGAACACAAGCAAGAAGGTAAAGCACGCAATCTGAAATTGCAGATATGAATATCACGAATATATTAGAGGGGTTCAAGAACTCGGTTCCAAAGGACTAATCGACACAGTGGAGGAGATCAAGAACGGGGGCCCTGGATCACTGTAAAAGGATTTGTCACCACAGTTACAATGAACGATTCAGTTTCTCGGTGGAAAACTAAACTCAAAACAAAACCCAAGACCTAACGACGGCGGCGGCGGCTAAATATAGGGTTTAGGTCGTCGCCCCTGCTGGACGCGCCCCCTAATGGGCTCCAAGACGATACACGGCCCAACGGACCAAAATACGGTGACGCAGCACCCTGGCAGATTCTGGACGCTGACTTGTTTCGACGATTCCCGTTGACTCCGGACGTATTTTGACGTGATTCCAAAGCCATTGGTTAGCTTATCAAATTATCTTTCCAAGGCATATCTGGTTCGTCGAAAACGGAGTCCGTATGCATCCGGGGCGTTGATTTTACTCGGGACTGCTCCTGAATTCCGAGGGTGACGTGAAAACTGAGTTGGAGTCGGATTGCAACTTGGGGAAGACCATGGCGTCGGTGAGTCCAACTTGGCGATGTCCTCATCATCCTCCCCTTCTTGAATTGGAGTCGTCCTCGACTCCATCTTGGCGATGTCCTCATCATCCCCTCCTTCTAAAATTGGAGTTGTCCGCGACTCCATGTCATCTCCAAGCTCCTGCAAAAGGTTAGTGACCGCACAATGCGAAACACAATGTATAGAATCATGTGCAGCAACACTAACATGTCGACAAAGCATAGTATAACAAGGAGCATCATTAGTATCACATAACGCAGCAGCAGTAGAAGTTGTAGCAAGAAAAACACCTCCTTTTAACTTAATCTCATTATTGTTAGCAATATTTGTTGGAGGTTTATTTTTATTTTTAATCTCTTTAGCATGTTTAATAATATCCGTAGGAGACAAAGGCAGCAAAGTAATTTTCTTGTCCTTATGTATGATAGTGTATGTATTAGTTCTACCATGGTGTAAAGCATCATTATCAAATTCCCATGGGCGACCTAACAAAATAGAACAAGCTTGCATAGGGACAACGTCAAAATCAGCAGTATCATGATAAGAGCCTGTGAAAAAGCTAATGCGTGCTGATTTAGTTACCTTAGTCATACCATTATTATTGAACCATTGAAGTTTATATGGATACGAATGTTGTCGTGTGGTTAAGCCAAGCTTCTCAACCAAATCCGAACTCACCAAGTTGTTGCAACTCCCGCTATCAATGATGGTGAGAACACGACAACCCTGCACAATGAGATACATGTGGAACAAATTGTGGCGTTGGATCTTCATCTCTTCTTCTTCATGTCCCACACGTGTACTCAACACTCGCTGCACAAGAAGACTAGGATAATCCGCAGCAGCAGCCACAGAGTCAATGGTGATGGTCTCCTTGTCGTGATCGTCCTCGATGGAATCTGCAGCAATGTTAGCAGCAAGAGCTAAATCATCTTCAACATCACTAGTACTTACATATCCATCCTCGGTAGCAATGAAAGCACGACGACTGGGGCAATCCTTCATGACATGTCCCATGCCTTTGCATCGGTGGCAAATGATTGTAGAGCTAGACGAGGAAGATCTAGTAGAAGCACCCGAAGTGGCACCTTTCTTGAATTGTGGAATCTGCACACTAGACAATTTACTTACCTCGGAAGGTGTAGACGGCTGTGGTGCAGCAGGAAGCTTGGGCGTCTCCGGCTCGGAACGTTGCTGAAAAGTCCTCCGAGTGTTATACCTGAAAGGTTGGTGTTGTTTGCGTCCCTGTACTTCTCGTTCAGCTTTAAGAGCAAGATGATATAATTGGCTGAACCTAGTCCAATCTTTGTAATCAAGAATATCCTGGATATCACGATTTAAACCACCAAAGAATCTAGCACTAGCATCATCATCATCTTCATGTATACCACAACGTGCTAAACCAATAAGCAATTCTTGATAATATGCCTCTACTCCTTTATCACCTTGTTTTAAAGTTTGCAGTTTCAAACGTAGATCACGTTGGTAATAAGGAGGAACAAAACGAGATTTCATGCGTTGCTTTAAAGTATTCCAAGTTTGAGGCACAGCAGCAGCATTATTAGCATTGCAAAGATCACTCCACCAGAATAAAGCAAAATTAGTAAACTCACTAGTAGCAAGTCTAACTCTATGCTCAGCAGGAACATTATAAGAATCAAATTTTTGTTGAACAGTAAGTTCCCAATCTAAATATGTCTCTGGATCCATATTACCAGCAAAGGAAGGTAGGCTAAATTTAATTTTAGCAAAAGGATCATTATTATTATTATTACCTCCCATACCGCGACGATTGAAGTTGAGGCGGCGACGAGGACCAGCATCAGCATCCGCATCGTCATCACCAAAAGCATCCGCATCTTCGTCATCACGATTTGGTTGAGGGCGTTGCTCAAGCTGCGTAATGCGGTTGACCAGATTGTTCACGTTGCGTGTCAGCTCGGTCATAAGATTGCGTTGTTCATTCATGAATGTCGTAAGCTCGCCTTTGGACACGCACTCATTGAAGTCCGTCGGAATTCCTGCCATTGTTAGAAGATAGAAAAAATACAACAGCAAAGGATTATCCCTATCAACTAAAGGAACCAAGTGGTGGTGGTAGAAGTGGAACTGGAATGCAAAATCACAGGCGGCTTACCACCGTCTTGCCTGTATTCTTACCAACGCCAAACAAGATCAAACCAAAGTGACGAAGCAATCTGTTGTTGAGCGTGGGTAACAGTTGCAAGATAAACCTGTGCTGACAGAAGTATATGTGGAGCTATAGGTAGGCACAATATGACAGCAAGGATTAGCAATTAACGAAAGCAGATTAGCAAAGTTCAATAAGTATCCAAAGCACAAGTCACAATTGCTGGCTAAGACGTGTGTAGACGTAGCGCAACAAGATGAAACAAAGAACGATGGAAAGAACTCACAGAACAAGCAAAGAATCTGAATTTTTCTTTGTCCTGAATTTTCCCTTGATTTTCCAAAAAGGTACTAGTAGGAATCAAACTTTTTTATTTTTTCACTATTTTTTTTATATTTTTCCTTGAACAAGGATCACAAAAGATGTAACCACAAAAATTGGCGCCTGCAACTGAGGTCGGATGTGGTCTACACAAAATCAGCAAGTTCTCTGAAAAGCGTGCTGAAACCTTGTCAATTTTTTTTATTTATTTTCCCGATTTTTTTTTGGCAATTTAGAGGGACCAAACAGGGCGAAGCCGAGTTTGGGTGAGGTCCAAACGGTGTCAAGAATCGCCACAAAAAATTTCAGATTTTTCGGACAAACGAGCGAAAAGTTATGTCTGTTTTACCGAATGTACCTCAAGTTATGTTTTCTGGAAGGCACACACAAAAATCGGCAGTAAGAGCAACTCGGCAGCGGCAGTTAAGGCAAAGCGACCCGAAACTCCAACACCGATCACAAGATCATGCGTCCTTGTGACTAACAACAGAAGGTAGATGCCAGATGATGTAAGGAGGGCTGCGATGCAGGCAAAAATTAGAGCGGTTGGCAACCTGTCTAGGGTTTGCGCGGCGGCGAGAAATTACACAAGGCGGCTAGCGGGCAAGTCGAGTAATGTGGTGGCTTCGACTTGTTGTTTAGGAACGGTGGATGGGATAGCGGCGAAAACAAAGAAACAGCAACGGGCACGATGAACTACGACGACGAACACAACCTAAACCAGCAACAAGACTCGACCACGGACACAAACTCAACAAAGCGAATCTGAAACGAAATTGCAAAGGCACAAAAGGCGATAGGACAGCGGAAATTGAAATATTTTTTTGGCTTTTTGTGGACTGTAGGTAATAACAAATATGAATCTAAGGGCAAACGAGATTATACCTCGCGGGAAACCTGAAAAATCCGATACCAATTGATGAAGGACGGCCCGATCTTCCGTGAGGTAGCGATAGGTTCGATTGGTGGAGAACTCGACGTTGGCGATCCGGCTTCAAATCAGACACGATTCGAACCCTGCAACCGTTACACCACTGCTCCGTTGGTTATCAACCAAGCACAACTTGATTGACCTCGCCAAGAAGGCTAATCCTGCAAGCGAATCGAAGAACACAAGCAAGAAGGTAAAGCACGCAATCTGAAATTGCAGATATGAATATCACGAATATATTAGAGGGGTTCAAGAACTCGGTTCCAAAGGACTAATCGACACAGTGGAGGAGATCAAGAACGGGGGCCCTGGATCACTGTAAAAGGATTTGTCACCACAGTTACAATGAACGATTCAGTTTCTCGGTGGAAAACTAAACTCAAAACAAAACCCAAGACCTAACGACGGCGGCGGCGGCTAAATATAGGGTTTAGGTCGTCGCCCCTGCTGGACGCGCCCCCTAATGGGCTCCAAGACGATACACGGCCCAACGGACCAAAATACGGTGACGCAGCACCCTGGCAGATTCTGGACGCTGACTTGTTTCGACGATTCCCGTTGACTCCGGACGTATTTTGACGTGATTCCAAAGCCATTGGTTAGCTTATCAAATTATCTTTCCAGGCATATCTGGTTCGTCGAAAACGGAGTCCGTATGCATCCGGGGCGTTGATTTTACTCGGGACTGCTCCTGAATTCCGAGGGTGACGTGAAAACTGAGTTGGAGTCGGATTGCAACTTGGGGAAGACCATGGCGTCGGTGAGTCCAACTTGGCGATGTCCTCATCAGGGGAGATTGTGGATACATTTATGTATGCCGGTTGAGATGATGAGTGATTGTCAACTGGGATGATGCGTAGGTTCTTTGGCTTGTGTTGTGCAGGTGTTGAGCTCGGATACGGTGATCAAAGGGAAGGTGAAGGTCAAGTAGAGACATGTCATGCCGATGGACCCAGAGCGGTGAAGGATGAACGTGAAGCTTGGACTGATGGACCGGTGGCCTGAGGATCGGCCGTGGTGGCAGACAGCCTGGGACAGCGACAAGTGAAGACTTGCGTGTGGACGGGGTGCATGGGCGGTGCATCCCCTCTACGGCTCGGTTTGGTGGTTGAGCCACAGAAAAACCACCGAGTGGACGGTTTCCAGGTTTGGGCCTCAAAACCTGGGTGTGGCCGGTTTCCGAGTTTGGTCCACAAAACTCGAGCTGAGGACGATTTCCAGGTTTGGGCCTCAAAACCTGGGTGCTGGCGGGTTTCTTAGTTTGGGCCACAAAACTCAGGCGACGGACGGCAGGTTTCCCGGTTTCGGCCTCAAAACCGGGGGGAGGTCCATGAAAAGGACAAGTAGAGCGGTGGCGGCACGTGGCGGGAATCGGTGAGGTCGCGTCGAGGCGAAGCTACCAGTTGTGCGGGCGTGGCCGTCGGATCACCTCCTACCTCGAGTTGGTCAGGAATACCCTTAGGGTTAGCCTGCTCGCTCATTAGCTGTAAGGGTAGAAGGGGAATAATTGTATTAGGCTATATAAGGAGAGGCCACCCCTCCCTCCAGACCATCTCAGCCATTGCTATTTTCATTCTAGGGTTTCCTGCTTCCCATTCCCTGCTGTAGCTAATGAGATCCGCAGAGACGGCTTAATCATACCTCTGTGTATTTGGATTTTGCGGAAACGGGACCAGATTCCCATTGTCTCCTCGTGGGGACAAATTTCGGCTGGAAATTGAGGTTGTGATTCACGTTCTTGTGTTGTTCTTCGTGTTTTGCTTTTCTCCTCAAGTTTCTCGTTGATCGATCTCTCTCCACGTTGCTTCGTTTGCAAAACCATTTGAATCAACTTGTTCTTTACTTTGAGGGGATCATTTCCATCGAAGGAATTCAACTCAAACCTCACGAGCAAGTAGATCGATCGGTTTTCGTGTTTGGATCGTTTTTCTCCCTTTTGTCCCCAATTCTTCCAATTTACCGATTTGGAGTTAGGTTCGAACCATGATCTTTTAGGGATAGCTCACTAATCTCCTTGGGACTCCTCATACCGAGTCTAAGCCTTAGTGCTTTTGATTCGGAGGAGATTGTGTTGAATTCGTGGAAGAACAGTACAGTTTTGGGGGCATCGGACGCTCGGGTCGAGGGCATCGGACGCTGAGTTCGTCACATCGGACGCTCAGACGCCATATGTAACTTGACAGAGTTTTTGAAGGAGCAACGGACACTGACCATCGGACGCTCCGTTGACCATCGGACGCGTCCGAGGGGTGAGCATCGGACGCTAGGGTTTCACTATAGCCAGCGTTCGATGCTTGTCTAGTAAGGTTCCACAGAGGGTCATTTTGCATCGGACGCGTCCGATGCTTGTACATCGGACGCAGGCCAGCGTTCGATGCTGTGATCTCAGCACTGTTTCGTCCGCAGTTTGACCATTCGACTTTGGATTTGGTTTTGGGTTTTTGCGGTGGATTTCTGACTTCGTGCACTACAGAAATCGAGCTCCTTGCTTTGCAAAATAGCCTGAATCCCCCTCGCGTTGCTTGGGGGAGGTTGACGTTACCCAAAGTTCATTCTGTCACTAGTTGACTTGCGTGAACTTGGACGAGTGAGCTTTTGTGGTGTCCCACTGTGTTCCTTGGGAACATCCACCCAATATCTTGGGTCGTGGACATCACGCTTGTCAGCTTTTCTTTAGGGGGTTGATTTTCTTGGACAGAGGCTAGAGTTTCAAAAGAATTTTTTAGGCTCCCATTCACCCCCCTCTGGTCGCCTTTGGTAGTATTCTCGGTCCTTCTAGGAGTGGTAACAAGTGCTAATTCTGGAGTTAACTCCACTTCGATCATTCAACCACTCATAACTCAAGACCGATGAGAGGCTTTTGATGTGTTCAAAGAAAACTGGCTCTTCATGTGGGTCAAGAGGAGTGGTATGTGCCAGAGGTCTAGCTTGGATAGGATAATTTGAGGTGTTTCCATAATCTTCAAAGATATCTTCCTCAACTTGGAAGGGAAGATCTAAAGGTGATGATTCGTCATCCTCTAGATGGGTTTGTGTTCCCTTATTATGAGGTTTTTCGATGATCAAATTATGAGCATGATCTATTGGAGTTTCTAATTTGGTTGCTTATGCCTCCTCTATTGGTTCATCTTTTGGTTCGGGGCTTGGCTGAATTTCTTCTTTGGGGAATTCATCATAAATGCTAGTGTATGGGGTGTTTTCAATGATTTTTTCTAGGATGGTTTTCCCTTCACTAACAGTTTTATAAGTGAATGATCCTTCCAAAGAGGTATCAAGAAAAAGGGCAGCTTCTTTGCTAAGGCCATAATGAAAATGTTGTAAAATAACGTGATCAGGCAAAGACAGATTTGGGCCACTGTTGACAAGGCTCATAAATCTAGCCCAGGCTACTCCTAAAGTCTCCTTCTCTTTTAGTTGAAAGGTAAGAATTTCTATTCGAAGGGTAGTGATTCGAGAAAGAGGGAAGAAAGCAAGACAAAATTTGTCTTGAAGTTCATCCCAATTTCCATCTACTCCTCTTACGTTATGAGCATACCACTATTTCGCTCTTCCATAAAGGGAGAATGGAAACAATTTCCATTTAATGGTCTCTTGTGTCATGCCAGCAATAGACAAGCAAGAACATAATTGCTCAAATTCCCGAAGGTGGGTGTGAGGGTTTTCATCTTCTAGCCTAGAGAAGGGTTGCTCCCGAACCATGGCTATAAAGCTGGGATGAAATTGGTAGCCATCTGTAAGAATAGGATGTGATGATGGTGGTGGCTCCAACAATTTGCCCTTTGGAGCGGAGTATTTATAGATAGCAGTGGAATCCATGTGGTGAGAAGAGTGGTGATAGGTAAAGGATGGTTGTAAAAAAAGGATACACATACAACATGGTTCGAAACTAGCACAACTACCATTCCCCGGCAACGGTGCCAGAAAGCTTGTTGGGTATTTTAAACACACACGGATTAATCCACAAGCACACGGATACCGATGTAGCTTTCACCCAGGAGTATTCCAGAGTATCAATTTCCACGGGGAATGTGAAGTGTACTAGAAGAATTAAGAACGTCCAAGAAAAGAGAGATAGTGTGGGCAGAGAGAGATTTTAGGGTTTTCAAAGCGGGTCTATCTAATTAAAGGCTCACTATGCTTTACGTTGGAATATCATAACACTAGCCACAGAAAGGGATGAGAAAGGGGCTAGGAAGCTCCGACTACGGTCCTACAAACACCAACCCGAACGTGGTGGACTACGTCGGCCGTCAGGGCTGTCACCACCTGGGGCTACCACAACTATCCGTGGGGCTGGGTGCAAACTCAGGTAAACCCTAGTCTAGACACCACGTCTACACTAATGTTTACTACTCTAATTAACTAGTATAATTAGAGCACTCAATACGAGCGGAGATCCAGTAAATAAATAAAGCAAGAACTAAAATTAAATATAATACTCGGAAATAGTAAATGAAGAACCTAGAGATTGCTTGAAGACGAACTAGATGCTGCACTAGTACAATGTCGAGGAAGATCCGACAGACCCGACTCCTCCTCAGCTCTCTCCTCTCTCTCTCTAAAACCCTAAATTAGAACTAGAACTAGAAGATCTAGAACTAGAAGAATTAGAACTAGAGGGACCTCTACTTCTAATTAAAACCCTAGTTTTTGATATGTAGATGAATAATAAAGATGGAGATGCCTCCTGGGGGCGCCCCTGGGGTTGCTTATATAGTCCTGGATGGAGTAGGGGGCAAGGAACCCATCTGGATTGCGTTTACAACTCTCCGTTGGATCCATACACCAAACTTTGGGCCACCGTCGGATCAAGCTGACCTTTCATGGGCGAATAGCATCTTGGAAATCTTGGGAGAATATTCCTTAATAATTCTACACAAAAAACCAAAGAAGAACCGGACTCTAAGGCCTTGCACCAGAGCCAAACTGGTGGATCCGTAGCTGTTCTGCGTTTACTAGAAGAAATAAGGCCTTCTGGCCAGCTGGACCGGGCGGTTGGGCCGGCCCAGCTGCCCTCTCCCGTAGTCACTAGGCGAATCGGCCGGGCGAGCCTCTCCCAGCTCGCCACGTGCCCCTGCTGGGCCGGTGTCAGCACGCCCTCGCCTTTGGCCTGAGCATCGCGCGAGCACGCGCGCGTTGTCCCCCGCGTGGCCACGTGTCATCACCGAGTGGGGCGGGGGGGGTTGACCGCCGCACCTGCCTGCGCCTGGCGCGCACGAGGTCTCCCCGTGACCACATGTCGCCACACGATTGGCCGAGCCCGGGTGCACGTCTTCCTGTCTAGGGGGCAGCTGCTGCCACCTAGGGCCCACACCACCAGCGCCTGTCAGTTGTATGGCTCTATTGAGGGGTGCTGACGTCTGGATTCCTTTTTAATTTGCAAAATTCATATCTTTTTATTCTGAAGTGCAAAAATAGCAAATAATATATCCATTTCGATCAGCGCGATGAGCTCTATGCAATGGTGTACTCTAATTCTCCATCTGAGGTAGTTTAATTTGGTGAAAAATTCAATATCCTGCAAAACAATGGAGATCACCCCAAAACTCATGGAACTTGTTAGAATGAACCCTACAACTATGCTTTATAGTCCACTTCATGTTAATTCTTGCAATAGTTGATAGTATAAAAGACATTAAGGACCATCAACAATGCATATCCTCCATCCAGTGATAGTACATTGGGGGATAAGCTCATTCTTATCGTTCTTAACGACTGTCATACCTCCTTTCTTAGGGACTACTTGCATAGGGCTTACCCATTCGCTGTAAGGTACTGGATAAATAATTCCTGCGTGCAAGAGTTTTAGAACCTCCTTTTTCATGACTTCATGCATAGCATTATTAAGTCATCTTTGGGGTTCTCTAGAAGGTGTGAGTTTGGGATCAAGGGGGATACGATGTGTAGAAAGAGTTGGGCTTATTCCTTTCAAATCTTGCAGCGAGTAGCCAAAAACACAATGATGCTTTTCTAGGACAATGGTTTACCTTGAGACTTCCTCTTTCGATAGCTTGTTGCTAATGATAGCGGGAGTCTCAGGATCATTGTTAAGAAAGATGTATCTAAGACCAAATGGGAGAGGCTTAAGCTCAATAGGGGGTCGAGTTGGTTTCTCCGTTTCGTCAAGACGGAAGGGTTCATTAGTTTCGGCTTCTTCTTCTACAAAGAATTGGGAATCTTCCTCATAATCAGGCTGAGCCATCTCTTGCAGAGTGGCTGTTCTCGCCTTATCAAGAGGGTCTGGATCAGGTAGATGTTCTGCAATAGAATTAATTGCATGAACAAAGGGTACAAAGTACTCTTCTCTGCAATTTGAACATTAAAGCTCTCCTTGATTGATCCTTGCGGATACATGGGGTGTATTCTGGGTCTTATGATGATGAGTGATTATCAACGGGTTTGATGCACATGTTCTTTGGCTTATGTTGTGCAGGTGTTGAGCACGGAGACAGTGATCAAAGGCAAGGTGAAGGTCAAGTAGAGACGTGTCGTGCCGATGGACCCGGAGCGGTGAAGGGTGGACGTGAGGCTTGGACTAACGGACCGGTGGCCGGAGTATCAGCTGTGGTGATTGACACACTGGGACAGTGATGACGGACCAGAATGTTAGAGACATCATCAGAAGATGATTACTCGGACCAACTCTGGACGTCGTGAGAAGATCCGAAGATATGTTATGAAGTGGACATAAATTAGGACTCTCATTGTAACTTAATCGAGTTCTAAAGGAAGTCTTGTAATTAGAATAGGACTCCTCTCTTGTAACCGACTAGGACTCAGTTAGTGCTAAGCTTCACCCGATTATATAAGGGGAAGCGGGTGTCGACCACTATTATTGAATCTCAGATCATAACACAAGGCACACAACGCCATTGGACGTAAGGTATTACGATATTAAGCGACCTGAACCAGTATAAATCGCTGTCTCTGTGTACTCGCTGAGTTCTACGAACGCCGATCCCCACCGAACAAATCATCTGGGATCCCCAAGACGAGTTGCCAGTTAACAAACACCGACAGCTGGCGCGCCAGGTAGGGGCTCTCAGTGATTCCGCAGTCAAGAGCTCGATGAACCACTTCAACATGTTCTCGGCGGGATCAATTTTTGTTTTTGGCTCGTGGACTTGCATCACGGATGATCATGGGAAGCTGCATCGACAACTCCAAACTGAATCAGAAGCGCAAGCCACACCAAAGACAGATCATCTCGCCCGAGACCTAGCAAACCTCACAATCCAAGAATCGCAAGAATCCGAGGACCAGGGAGAGTCATCCGAAAAGGACTTGGATTCCACACACTGTATCCCCTTCGGACTGCATAACTCAGTAAAAAGCTTTCAAGAGTTGATTGGATTATACTCCCAAAAGCTTCAACAAATCCCTTTGGCAGGAGCTCAGCAGGGACTCATTTTCACCTCAACCGAGGAAGGTAACATCATCCATTGGCCAATACAACCAGCTCCGGCTAGGTTGGTTGGCACAATCAACCAACAACTCCCGTATCAATGCGGACATCAGCTACCCTTTGAGGAGCGTGACACCTCAACAGAGCTAATCTCCAGTGCTTCTAACCTGGAGTCGGTTACACCGGGATCAATAAACCAAGGCCACACTAGCGAAGTCTTCATGGCAGGACACCAACCATCTCTACGACCTACGACTCCTCCAGATATCTTTCGAGATGATGAGACCTTGAGTATGATATCTGATGATGATCCAGAAGGACCCGGTGAAACCGAGACCTTAAAAGCAGAGAGACTAAGGAGAAATTTGGCAAAAGACGCTCGTAGAAGGCGAGCAACTCATCATAAGGAGGCCATGGAGCGCTACCAAGTCCGACTTGAAGACTATAATAGTCGAAGGCGTCTGGAAGAGGAAGCTGAACGTCAAGCTCGTAATCTGCGTGATCAGGAGATCCAGTCCCAGAACGACCACAATCGACGACGAGTTGACTGTTCACGCAACCTCAAACCTTAATTCATGAGGGTCGCTGGTCACAAGGTATATCAGACACCCTACCAAAACATCATGGCTTTAGCCACGGAGATGGTGAAGGACCGAGAATGCTAAAGCAAGGCGACTAGAGGGGGGGGTGAATGGGAGCCTAAAAATTTCTCTGTAAACTTTGGCCTTTGTCCCGAAAATCAACCCCCAAAGGCTTCGACCTAAACGTGATGCCCACGACCCTTGGAAGAGGGTGGATGATCCCTAGGATCACAGCGAGGCACCACCAAACAAGAGCAAGCCAAGCGCAAGAAGCTTCAACTCAAGTTCGACCCCAAAAACCAACTCTCGAACGTAGATGGAAGGCTACGTCAGGAAATCTCCAAATACCTATGCTAACAAGTAGCAAAGATACCTAGAGAGGTTCCTTGGTTAACTCTAGGGCCAAACGAGAAGTCCAAAATCCAAGCGGAAAAGTCGGGAGAGCAAGCGCACTAAAAATCAGCACACAGCGAGTTCCCGGACTGTCCGCGGGTACGGTCCCGGACTGTCCGGCTCAACTGCGGACTGTCCGCCGATAAAAATCCCCAAAACACAGTGTTGCTGAAACCTCCCTTGGTGATCCCGGATTGTCTGCGGATCA
This sequence comes from Coix lacryma-jobi var. lacryma-jobi, assembly GCA_009763385.1. Classification (NCBI taxonomy): domain Eukaryota; kingdom Viridiplantae; phylum Streptophyta; class Magnoliopsida; order Poales; family Poaceae; genus Coix; species Coix lacryma-jobi. The sequence goes on from CM019823.1 coordinate 115,658,013, forward strand.
CAACGGCGGACTGTCCGCAGGTCAAATTTCGGCACTGTTCACTGAGACACGCAGCCACTGAACAGGCTTGGCCCCGATGCGCAGACTGTCTGCGGGGTGGGTGGCGGACTGTCCGCGACCACCCAGTGAAGGCGATTTCGGTCGCCCTTCACCCAAATCTTCCCAAATCCGATCCTAATCAAAATCCTTTGTTCCCAAACTTGGAGAAGATGATCATGAGGTAGTTGGAAGACTATCCCCACGAAATCATCCGCTCAAATCAACTCAATGAACGGGAAATCGAAGGGGAAGGTGTATGAACCGAAAAAGCGCCACGAAACTTGAATCGACCCGATCTACTTGTTCATGAGGAGTTAGATGAATTCCTTCGGTGGAAATGATCTCCTCACATCAAAGAACAAGTTGGTTCAAGTGGATTCGAAAAAGACGCAACGTAGAGGGAGATCGAGTGACGGGAAAATCATGGAGAAACGAAGAACATGAAGAACAAATTCAAAACGCGAATTCAAACCACGAATTGCAACCGTGTGGCTACCACATGAGACAATAGTGAGATTACGGTCTCAATTCCTCAAAATCTCGTGAACACAGAGGTATGATTGTCTTCTCTGCGGATCTCAGTTAGCTACAGCAGGGAATGGGAGAGAGGAAAACCTAGAATGGAAATAGCAATGGCTGAGATAGGATGGGAGGTGGGTGTCTCCCTGTACTTATCCCAATTCTAGTTCCCACTCTACCCCTAACTAATTACAGAGCGAACCAGCTAAACCCTAGGGTTATTCTAGACCAACTCAAGGTAGATGCTGATCCGACGGCCCCGCCCGCACAACTGGTAGCGTTGCCTCGACGCAACCTCACCGATTGCCGCCACGTGCCGCCACCGCTCTGCTCGTCCTTTTCCCGGACCTCGCCCCCGGTTTTGAGGCCGAAACCGGGAAACCAGCCTTCAAGTCCTCCCCCCGGTTTTGAGGCCAAAACTGGGAAACCCGACGTCCATCGCCTGAGTTTTGTGGCCCAAACTCAGAAACCCGCCAGCGCCCAGGTTTTGAGGCCTAAACCTGGAAACCGTCCTCAGCCCGAGTTTTGTGGCCCAAACTCGGAAAACCCGCCGCACCCAGGTTTTGTGGCCTAAACCTGGAAACCGTCCACCGGTGGTTTTTCTTTGGCTCAACCACCAAACCGACGCCGTAGAGGGGATGCACCGCCCGTGCACCCCGTCCACCGACATGTGTCCCCAGGTCCTCGACCCGAGCAACACCGTGCCCCGCAAGTCTCCGCTCGTCGCTGTCCCAGGCTGTTAGCCACCACAGCTAATCCTCAGGGCACCGGTCCCTCAGTCCATGTCTCACGTCCGCCCTTCACCGCTCTGAGTCCATCAGCATGGCACTTCCGCCACACGACACGCCCATCCTTCACTACTCCCGGTTCATCGGCACAGCACGTCTCTAGTTGACCTTCACCTTGCCTTCGATCACTGTATCCGTGCTCGACACCTGCACAACACAAGCCAAAGAACATGCGCATCGAACCAGTTGACAATCACTCATCACTCAAGATCCGGCATACACCCATGTATCCGCAATCTCCCTCTTGATGAGTGCATTGTCAACTATCAACACAAATCATATGGTAGAAGAAGGAAGAAGGAGAAGGAGAAGTAGAGAACTCATCCAAATGACCCAAAAGCACAATCAAGCCAAGAGAATGTCAAGTGGAGTAGCAAAACGACTTGGTTCCCAAAGACATGGGCAACGGCTCGACGCAACTAAGCAAAGCAAAGCTAGCCCTCAAGAAGAGGTAGAACAGGCTCAACACCGCTAGCGAAAAAGCTCAACACCAACTGAAAGGCAAGAGAGCTCAATACCGACTGAACTTTACCAAATGAGCAAGAATCAACTGATAAGCACATCAGAACGCAAAAACTGCTAGTCCCTCAAGATAGAGGCAGAGAGGCCCAACACAACTAGCAGAAAAGCTCCGAACCAATTGAAAAATTCGAGCCAATTGAAAAGTGCGCTAAGCAAACTCCCCCTTCAACAATGCACAAAACTAAGATATGATTTGACAATTTTCTCCCCCTTAGCTGATAATGCCCTTATCAAGCAGATTTCTCCCTTCCAAAGGCATATGAGTCAGAAATGCACGTTAGTAGCTTCAGAAATATAGTCGATAGAATGAAAAGATGCTCTACAAAGTGTTGATTCGATGACTCAACAATACGCACAAAATGCTAGCAAAGGCTCAAACTGATCACCAAATATGACATATGAACATATGAGCAATGTGAGCAATTTTAGCCAAAAAGGTATTCACCATCAAAATAGCACTAAACATGTATAGACAGGAAGTCAAACAAGTGCTAACCATGTATACAAGGTGAACTACCCCTAGCAAAGTTCAATCATCATGCTATAGAATGAAACAAAGACTTGTGTATAAAAATTTTATCAGAGTTGCAGCGGTTAAATTACACAAGTTCAAATTTCAGCATATGATTGCGAGAGGTTGAAAGCTTGTCAATGCCTAACTTTTCAACCGTGCTAAGCCTATGCAGAAGCAATCAGAAGCTTAAAGCAACAATTTCTGTCTTACACTACATGACTCAAGTTTAACTCAAAGTGCAGTGAGAAACAGTCTAGATACTGTGATGTGTTGACAAGCAATCCCATCTCGATCTTTTCAATTCACTTAACTTGGTTCAATTTTATGACAAAATATGAACATACCAAGCAAGTGAATGACTCAGAACTAGAGACATAGCAACCTAGCAAATATGAAAAGCACAAGTGATTTCAACACATTCTACACATGCTAGTTGCCAATCTCAATGGTGAACAAATTTCAAATTTTATGTTCATTAAGCATATTTACCATTCATAAAGTAGCTCATATCACAACATGTATCGGTGATCAGAAAGAGCATAAGCTACAAGCATCATCATATAGCATCAGAGCATACTAGACAGAGCATAGTTACATTCTATGGAATATAGTCATGAAGCCCAGAAAGTAAAGGTGCATGATGAAATGCAAAGACTATTCTACTCAAGAACAAAAACGAAACAAAGCAAAAAGAGTCAGTCTATGATACACGAGACAAAATGTTTCCCCCATCTAAAGTGGGAACACACACCAAGCTCACCTTTGAACCTAGCAAAGGTTGATTGGTCCAAAGGCTTGGTAAATGTATCTGCCAACTGATGATGAGTATCGACATGGCGAAGGTCGATATCACCCTTCTCATAGTGGTCTCGCAAGAAATGAAAGAGCACATCATTGTGTTTGGTCTTAGAATGCAGCACGGGGTTCTTAGCAACACTAATAGCACTCGTGCTGTCACAAAGCAAAGGAACTCGGGAGAAGCTCAGACCAAAGTCACGCAAAGTGGCCATCATCCAAAGCAACTGGGAACAGCAGCTAGCCGCAGCAACATACTCAGCCTCTGTGGTAGACTAGGCAACACTAGACTGCTTGCGAGAAGACCAAGATACAAGAGAAGAGCCAATAAACTGACACGTCCCAGAAGTGGACTTGCGATCAAGTCGGCAACCAGCAAAATCAGCATTAGAATAACCGCAAAGGGAGAGGGTGGAGGAAGCAGAATACCAAATCCCAATCTCTGGAGTGAAACGAAGGTACCTCATAATGCGCTTGACCGCCTGACGGTGAGAGGTGCGCGGTGATGCCTGAAAGCGCGCGCAAAGACACACCGTGAACTGAATGCCCAGGCGTGTCGCCGTCAGGTACAACAGCGACCCAATCATGCTTTGGTAGTCCTTCTGGTCCACAGCTTCTCCATCCTCATCCGCATCCAGGGCCGTCGTGGTCGACATGGGTGTTGGAAGAGGCTTGGCCTCACCCATATCGAACTTCTTCAAGATGTCCTTGGTATACTTGCCATGGTGCACGAACGTTCCTTCTCAGGATTGCTTAATTTGCAGCTCACGAAAGAATGTCAACTCGCCCACATGCTCATCTCAAACTCCCTTCTCATAAGATCTGCAAACTTGGCAACCAAAGCGTGAGAAGAACCACCGAAAATGATATCATCCACGTAAATCTGGACCAAGAGAGTGTCATTGCCTTGCTTGAGGAGAAAGAGCGTTTTATCCACACATCCCATTTTAAAACCCTTAGCAAGCAAAAAGGTTTTCAACCTATCATACCAGGCTCTAGGGGCTTGTTTCAAACCATACAAAGCTTTGTGAAGTTTAAAAACATGGTTTGGAAACTTGGGATTTTCAAAACCGGGGGGTTGTTTCACATACACCTCTTCTTCTATGTAGCCATTCAGGAAGGCACTCTTGACATCCATTTGAAAAAGTTTAAACCCTTTGGATGCAGCAAAAGCCAAGAGTATCCTAATTGCCTCCAAACGAGCTACAGGAGCAAACGTCTCCTCATAGTCTATCCCCTCCTTCTGACTATACCCCTGGGCTACAAGTCTGGCCTTGTTTCTCAAAATGTGGCCATCCTCTCCTTGTTTGTTTTTGAAAACTCATTTTGTACCAATAGGGTGACACTCAGGAGGAGGTGGAACCAAAACCCAAACCCGATTTCTCTCAAAATTTTCTAACTCCTCATGCATGGCATTAACCCAATCCGGATCAGATAAAGCATGTCCAACATCTCGGGGTTCAAAATCAGCAACAAATGCAGAATGAGCAAAGTGAGAGATTTGTAGTGACCTTGACCGAGTGACACGTTCGTCGATGTTGCCGATCATCTGTTGAGGCGGGTGTTGGCGCTGAATGTGTCGTGGCGCCTCCCGAGCTGAAGAAACCTCCCCCTCAACAGCAGCTGGCGCCTCCTTGGGTACAAATGGTACAGTCCGAGGCGGCGGATCCCACGACCCCCAAGTAGTCGAAGAAGAAGGGTCGGGGTCGTGAGTCGACGTAGTAGAAGCCGATCCTAGCGGCACAGCATGTGGAGGTCGTGCTGGATCATCCATCCCTTCAGCACGCTCGTCCTCGTCATCAAAAAGACGTTTGCCAACCTCATGATCACCTGCACGCTCAAATCTAGAAGAAGTACAAACCATGGTCTCGTCGAAGGTGACATCGGATGTCTCCATGACTCGGTTAGTATCAAGGTTAAGTACACGATATGCACGAGTATGAGTGCCATAACCCAAAAATACACCGTCAGAAGAACGAGACTCAAATTTGTCCAGGTTGCCTTTCTTGAGTATAAAACAGTGGCAACCAAAAACTCTAAAATAACTCACTTTGGGCTGTTTTCCAAAACACAACTCATAAGAAGTCTTTTTCAAGAAAGCTCGGAGAAAAATGCGATTGGAAATATAGCATGCAGTGTTCATAGCCTCAGCCCAATACCGCCTAGGAGTCCTATGCTCATCGAGCATCGTCCTGGCCATCTCTACAAGGGTCTGATTTTTCCTCTCTACAACACCATTTTGTGGCGGTGTGTAGGGGGAAGAAAATTGATGCTCTAAGCCCAAAGAGTTACAAAACTTCTCAAAATCCGAATTCTTAAACTCGGAACCATTATCGCTACGAATAGCTCTCATCGAGTTCTTAGGGAACTCGTTCTGAAGTCGCAAAATCAGATTGCGAGTAAAAGCAAAAGTCTCAGTTTTCTCAGCTAAAAAGAAAACCCATGAATATCTCCAAAAATCGTCAACAACAACAAGCACATACCACTTCCCCCCAACCGAGCTCACCTGAGCCGGACCGACAATGTCCATGTGTAAAAGCTCTCCAGGGCGCTTAGTCATAACCTAATTCACCGGATGGTGGGGAGCGGCTACCATTTTCCCATGTCTACAAGAATGGCAAACAAGATCCTTCTCCATGCACAACTTGGGCAATCCTCGGATTAAGCCAAGTGAAATAAGCCTTGCAAGCAAGTCAAAGCTCAGGTGACCTAGTCTCCTATGCCACTTCCAAAGATCAGAGGAGGATGGTCCAGCCAAAAGACAACGAGGAATTCCAAACGACTCCGAGAAATTTGCTCGAAAGACATTCCCAAAGGGCGAAATCAAACATACAAGATTGCCCTGAGGATCCAAAATACGACTGAGATTCGGCTTAAAACGAATCTCATAGTCATCATCGAAAAGTTGTGAAACAGAAAGAAGGTTAAAATGCAAATTAGAAACAAGAACAACATCACACAACACAAAGTGCTCATTAACTCGCACCGACCCATGAGACAACACTTTACCTTTGCTATTGTCGCCGAAGGTGATAAACTCCTTTCCGGCAACAGGACTAAGACTGGAGAACCACTTGGTGTTTTCGGTCATGTGCCTCGAACACCCGAAATCCACCAACCAAATGTCCTCCTATCATTTTACCTACATCAATAAAAAGACATAGGGTGAATAAACGGTCGAACACTGGGGTGAGTAAAATGGGAAGAGTACCAGTGTTGGGCCGGTTGCTCAAAAGAACGGTTAGTAGAAAAACCATTCCTAGCACGCCTATAGGGAAAGCGATCACCAGGCATAGGAAAACATGGTCCGCTGAGGGAAGAGCGTCCATCACGATAGACAATAGTGAGATTACGGTCTCACTTCCTCAAAATCTCACGAACATGGAGGTTTGATTGTCTTCTCTGTGGATCTCAGTTAGCTACAACAGGGAATGGGAGAGAGGAAAACCTAGAATGAAAATAGCAATGGCTAAGATAGGATGGGAGGAGGGTGTCTCCCTCTACTTATCCTAATTCTAGTTCCCACTCTACCCCTAACTAATTACAGAGCAAACCACCTAAACCCTAGGGTTATTCTGGACCAACTCCAAGTAGATGGTGATCCGACGGCCACGCCCGCACAACAGGTAGCTTCGCCTCGACGCGACCTCACTGATTGCCGCCACGTGTCGCCACTACTCTGCTCGTCCTTGTCACGGACCTCGCCCCCAGTTTTGAGGCCAAAACCGGGAAACCAGCCTTCAAGTCCTCCCACCGGTTTTGAGGCCGAAACCGGGAAACCCGATGCCCATCGCCTGAGTTTTGTAGCCCAAACTCAGAAACCCGCAATCGCCTAGGTTTTGAGGCCCAAACCTGGAAACCGTCCTCAGCCCGAGTTTTGTGGCCCAAACTCGGAAAACCCGCCGCACCCAGATTTTGTGGCCGAAACCTAGAAACCGTCCACCGGTGGTTTTTCTGTGGCTCAACCACCAAACCGACACCGTAGAGGGGATGCACCGCCCGTGCACCCCGTCCACCGACACGTGTCCCCAGGTCCTCGACCTGAGCAACACCGTGCCCCGCAAGTCTCCACTCGTCGCTGTCCCAGGCTATCAGCCACCACAGCTGATCCTCAGGCCACCGGTCCCTCAGTCCAAGTCTCACATCCGCCCTTCACCGCTCTAAGTCCATCGGCATGGCACGTCCGCCGCACGACACGCCCATCCTTCACTGCTACCGATCCGTTGGCACAGCACGTCTCTACTTGACCTTCACCTTGCCTTCGATCACTGTATCTGTGCTCGACACCTGCACAACACAAGCCAAAGAACATGCGCATCAAACCAGTTGACAATCACTCATCACTCAAGATCTGGCATACACCCATGTATCCGCAGATGGGAGCCAAAGACAACCTCACCTCTGATGAAGAGCGACGATTGATCATGCTTCAGACTACCACGCTACAACTCAAAGCTAGAAACCTTGAGTCCTTAGCTGATGATCAGGACTCATCTCATCCAAGCCAGAGGCGACCTATTCATGAACGACTCGGCCGAGTCCCGGCCAGGAGTCATCTGGGCAACCGAGTCTCTGACCAAGCTGAAGGAGGAGCTGAATCATCATATCGAGGAGTCGACATCTTAGCTGTGACAGAACTGACCAATTTATACCAGATTAAGCACCAAAACCTCTGGTTTTGCAAAGATTAACATGTACTTAAGCTCGTACAAACCCGATAGTCCTGAAATCTCGAAGGATTTCAAATCATTTCAACAACAGCCAAGACCGTACTAGTTCAGCGAACATGTCCAGAAGTTACATCAAAGTTTGCACATAATTCAAATGCATCGGAGTTCAAAACAATATTACAAACCATAGTTTGGAAATAGTAACGGAAGCAACATAGTTTTAAAACATGAGTTCATTGGTTCACAATACGGTGCCATAAGCCTGATCAGTCCAACAAAAGCATCAGGTGAGGATAAGAGGTGACCATTCCCATGGTCTAATCATCACCCTAACAGGGTACAAGCAGTTCTCACAGTAGCCATAGAAGCACTGTCCATCTGCAACAACAAGGGATAAAACCCTGAGTACAAGAAGGTACTCAGCTAGACTTACCCGACGTAAATTATAAATAATGAGACTCCAAGGATCATGAAGGATATATGTGGGGCTGGCTACTCATACCCTTTGCATGAAAGCTCTTTGAAGTAAAAACACAAGTGAGGTGTTGGCAGTCACTTTTATAATTAGTGCTATTTTACTAGATTTGCACCTGATCTATAGCAATCACATGGCTAGTTAATCAAGCAAGAGTGACTATTTCATCAATAGCCTTTCAGATTCCACATCATAACCATCTTTAGTTCCATAAGTTCTACGGGTAACAAACGTCAGTCAAGTTACTCACTGTCCAGGAGCGATGGTGATTATAATCGATTCCTACCCAGCTGGGGATAAAATGTCGCACACTCGCCCGATCACACCTGCGCTCGGTAGCCGTCGGCTGCCACTCAGGAAATTCGAGAACACGATTCGCGGGACGGCCATGGGCCCTTCTACACTGGGGGTTATCTCAGTGCCGGGTCGCTCAAGCTATAGCTGCCCACGGTCATGCCAGGTCGATCAGGCTCCGCCTGCCCTCAGACCATGCCAGGTTGCTCAGAATAGTTGCCCACAGTACAGCTGAGGCCCTGGGTGTTAGGCGTCAACATCTCCATCTCCGGCTCGAATAACCTTACTCGGCTTCACAGGAGGTACTCTGACCTACTCCGTTAAGTGATTGACGCGTTCAATTTGACTGAAGGGCGCTTCCCAAACGGGTCCTATACGACACAGACGGGAGACTACTAGCACACAGGACCCATGTCCTGCTGCTCCTACATCCCGCCCGGTCTCAGATTAATTATCACATGGTTATCTCCATGATAGCACCAGGCTAGTCATGATCAGTATCCACCTACATGCGGGAGACAGGAAATCACCCGACTTTTACCGGTCTAAGCAGACTAAGCATAATCGCACCAAGACTTAAATAGGGATATTCAGATATTTATTGCCATGGGCAAGGATAGTAAGTAGTGCAACAACAGCGGCATTCAACTCCTATAAACTTAATGCAACACATATTAGGTTCATTTGAAATAACTTTGCAAACCGTAGGGAGTTAGATGCTCCGGGGCTTGCCTCTCTCGAAGTCGGCAGGTCGGTGATCTTGGCACTCAGGCAAGTCTTCGACGTCCACTTCATCGGTCCTCTCGATCAGGGTCTCCTCCAGACTTAGTTCCTCCTGCGGCTGCGGATTCGGGATCTCCTCTACCGATCCTGTATGATGCATAAACATGTATGAACAAAATGAATGCACATGGGATGCATTGGTGATGCACCATGGAAAGAGATAACTCAGGAGATAAGCACATGTCATCTACTTCATTTTCTTCAACAAGGTAGTCAACATCATCCTATTTACCGTTAATTACTTTGCTACTACTTTACTATTTAATCAAGCCTATAACAGCAACCCTTAGATAACAGCTTCCGAAAAATCTATAAAAAAATACTGTAAGCTGACAACATGCAATTCAGTTCACTGTCCAAATTTCAAGCTATTTGGACTTAAACCTTATTCCCTATGAAAAAGACAAACATCACGATGAAAAGTAGCTTTGCACTACACACCCTAGCAAAAAGTGTCAAACAACAAATTTCATATTTTTTCTACTGAACTTCTTTGTACAAGAGCAGTCCCTAAAAATTTCTATGCTCAAATCCTTTATATTCTATTTACTAACAATCCTACAAGAAAACAACATTTAATCATTTTAATTCCTACTACCCACATTTCTCACAGAACATACCCATATCATATTTTTCCCAGACACTGCTCATCAACACAAACTTAACAAAACAAGAATCACATTTTTCTGAGCAAAACACAGTTTATTATGCATTTAACAAGATTTTAGCCTAAACATAAATTAATATAACTGCATACAAAATTATCAGAAACTGGACATATCATATTTTTCCTAAACAGATCTCATCAAGACAAACCTAACAAAAAAATTTTCACCTCATTTGGACTAATACAACTCCAGATATGAATTAAACAAACCTTTACACATTTTCTAAAAAACATTAAACCAAAAACACCTAAACCTAACTGCTACAGGTACCCAGCCAAACTGCACACAGGAGACCGACCAGCGGGCCCCCGAGTCAAACCAGCCCCACCTGCCATACACACAGAGCAGGGGAGGTCGTTGACCTCGTCGGAGCTCGTCGACGGCGTCCTCTCCAGCGAAACCATCACCACCCTCGGACTCCTCTCACCTTCCCGCGTCGATTGGTGCTAGTCACCGGCCCGACATTGCAACGGACGGAGCTCGCCGTCGGAAATGGCGGACACGGTGGCGCGGCTTCGCTACGCCGTCCACTTCGAGGCAACCCAACTCTCGATTTCTACTCCGGCGACCTCCACAAACCTAACCCAAGGCTCGGAAGCTAGGGTTCCTACTCCGAACACCCGAGACCAGGACCATGTCATCCATGGCGAGCGGTGGACAACGGCATACCGGGGTCACCAAACCCTAATCGGCTAAACCAACACCCGCTACTCCTTCCACAAACCTCACCGACCCTCGAACGCGAGCTAGAACGGAAGGATTCGCACGGAGGGAGGGCCGACCACGGCGGACCGAGCTCGGCGGTCATGGCAGCCATGGCGAGAACTCACCCCGTGGCTTACCTAGGGCCTCTCACGGAACGCTAATGGCGACAAAAGGTGCGGGGGCTTACGGCGAAGCTGGCTGGGTGGTCTGGTTAGTGGTGGTGCAGAGGGACGGTGGCGAACGCTGGCGAGCGCTTGGTTCTCCCCCTTTCCGCCCGAGCACCAGCGAGATGGCCGGCCAGCGCGAGCCACGCTGCGGGAGATGCCCGACACAGTCGGCCACCCACGCACGTGTTTGAACTGAATCGGCCGATTTAGTGGCCATTAGGTCGACTGACAGCCGGTTTTTGAGCGCGATTATCTGCTAATCCGTTCGGTGAAAAGCTAAACCACTTGCTCCATTGAGTAGAGCTATGTGCCAACTACAACTTTGCTTACAGGATCATGCACCAGCTCGGCCTAGGTTTTTGTCAAGAAAGCTCCCAACATCCCTAGACAAAACTGTTTTGACAGTTAGGGGACATAGGAAAATTTTCCTTGTCTAACTCATCCAATTGTGCCTTGTGGGCCTCAAAACACCATGTTAACCTCATTTTAATGAGTTGATCCAAAAACAACTTTTGTTCCACTCTAAATTTTACACACTTTTCGTTTAGGGCACTCATCCATACAAAGCTTCTATCGTAGAGGTCTTTGTTAGTCAAACAAAAGGACTCCTAGGGCTCTATTAGGGCAACTAGGGTTAGAACGAACTTAATTAGCCCAAACAGATCCACGCCAACATGGTTTCATTAAGACTCCATAACAAGGCTAGATTACTAAGGAACTCAAACCACTCCAACATAACCAAACAAGTACCACACCAAGCATGATCAGAAGCAACTTAGCACATGAAATGACACTTTACATAGAAGAAGGAGACATATGAGAATGCTTTATGCTCATGAGATGTCAAGCTATGCATTTAGGGTTGCTTAACACCAGTGGTGTTACATTAGCATCCGACGCAGTCGATCGCTTCCCATGTTTTTCCCAGAGGCTCCGAGCAATCCCGTTCCCACGAAAGTTCAAACCCGGGAACTACTCAAAGTACCACGGGAAGCAGTCGAGTTAGCTGAAGGAAGCAATGATGTCAAAGCACTATTTCTCCCCATGGCTCCAGAGACAATGCCTCTTGCCTAGTTCGAAAGACTTAAGCCCGAGTCCATTGACTCCTGGGAACAACTTCACCGCATTTTCATAGAGAACTTTGCAGGTGTCCCTGAGAGATCAGAGTCTCGTACTAAACTTAGAACCTGCAAGCAACAGAAAAATGAGACCATGCGAGAGTACTACAGACGTTTCTCCGAGATCCGCTCCACAGTCTCAGACATAACAAATAGAGAAGTAATCGACCTTTTCGGCAATGGAATTTGCGAAAGGTACAATTACAAGGATTTCATCAAGCATGACCCGACCACCGCCGACGAGTTCCATCAGGCTGTAAATTCCATGATGTCAACAAAAGAAAGCACACAGGAGCGCTTCCCCAAGAGGAACACGCAGGGTGATCGGGGAAATAACCAGAGAGGAATCCAGACTGCTCAACAAAACACCCGCAAAAGAACCGGGGACAACACTGTTGCAGCCATGGAACCTCAAAAGAAAGGGAACAAACCTTCAAGCTTCGATGATCTCCTCGACGGCCCATGTCCTTTCCATCCAAAAGGAGGACACCAGACTAGGCATTGTCGACAACTTAAAGAGCGAGGTTTGAATTCCGACTTCAACAAAAACAGAAAAGACAAAGGGAAGAAAGCAGCCCAAGACCCTGAGCAAGACGCCGGCGGTTTCCAACACCCCAAAGGCACCATCAATGTTATATTCGGGGCAGTAACCACCAGCGACAGCAAGCGTCTCCAGAAGCTTTCTGTGACGGAACGACCCTAATCCCATGGCCCACGTGTCCCTGTCAACCTCTGACAGCCGAACCCATGTTCCATGTGATTAAGACCTGTTCGCCACCGGGCTACATCAGCGCCCAATGTCCGCAGGATCATCTCACGATTCGGTTACAGCATTACATACTTTTACAAATAACATCGGAATAAAGAGCGGAAGACTTAAATAACATTAGTTTTACAAAACGAGGTTTCAAATGAGGTAAGGAGTACGGTTATTACAAACCATTGTTCGGGTGATTCAAAGTAGACAACGTAGCGGAAACATTAACATAAAGATACATGTAACACCCAGCCCGAGGGTGCACGTTTACTCATCGGCCTCATCGGTCTCTTCCTGGACGAAGGTCACGCAACAGGGTGCGAGACACATCGGGATCTCAGGCATACCTGCAACATGGGTAACAAACCCTGAGTACTGGGGTACTCAACAAGACTTACCCGACTAAAGAAAAAGGGAGAAGACTCAGGAATGAGAGGCTTAGGGTAGTCAAGGTAAGGCATAAGCAAGATCAAGTATTTTGCAGAAAAGCATTTTTGTAAACCTTATTTTATTTTTGAAAGATTCAGTATTCCTCAATTCTTCATCATTCACGATTCATTTTACATTCCAAAACATTCCTAGTTGAGAACCACTCTCCGTTGACAGTCAGTGGACCAAGTCTCCATAACCGAGGAGCAACGTTAATCCGGATAAATAATACTCAGCTGAGGATCCCTATCCACACTGCATATGTAGCACCCAAGCTTGCATATGCCAACTCGTCTACCACGATTCCTCCAAGATTGGGCCCGGTCCTACGCCACCCGGAAGTACAGTACACCACACCAATCCGGGACTTTAACCCACGTGGGTACATGCTACTTCCGCCATCTCTCCACTCCCAGTGCGTGGTTGTCGGTCCAATAAAGGATTCCTCGGAGCCAGAGCTTTCCGAAGTATGTGAATAGTTACAAGTCTTGACCAGCAGGCCCCCATACGGATGGTCCCTAATTTTCCAGCCAGAACTATACCTTGGTCATATCTCACCCAAGCGTAATAGTCCTGTCAGTTTTTCAACCATGTCCCGGTCGGTGTCAACTGTTGAGTCCCGGACTACAACATGACGGCACCGTACGCTCGGACAACCTCTCCTCGTTATTGACTAGGTACGGATCAGATACCTAGCCAACAGCCGGGGAGTAAGACCAAAATCCCATAAACATTCCTTAAGTGATCACACTTTTAAAATTGGCATTTTATTGCAAAGTCTAATTCAATAAGCATTGCTAAGCATTTTTCAAATACTTTTGAAAAGCAGGTATCGGGTGTATCATTGGTCAAGGTGGATAGTGCATCAATTAGGATAGCACACAACCCCTATAAACCTAATGCAATAATTTAACTCAAAAGCATTTAAGGAAAATCATTTTATAAATTCAAGGAAAGGGTTAAATGCACCGGGGCTTGCCTTGAAGAGCAAAGACAGCTGGCTCAGGGTTGGAGGTGCAGAGGTCGAAGCTCGGGGTAGCCTCAGGGACAGGCTCGTCGGCGGCTGCCTCGATCTTGACTCCTTCTTCGGTGACTATACGAATGCAATGATGCATGCACATGAGTATGCTAGCATGAACAATGCAAAACAGGGCATACAACATGAATCCTAATCACTCCTATTTTCCTTATTATTAAAAAGGTCATTTTATGAAGTTGCTCCAAAAATTACCAAATTAATCACATAAGTTCATTATGGTGTAGATAGATGGCAAAACAAATTTCATAATTTTTGGAGGTCATTAAGGTGCTCAAATAATTCCAGACATTAATTAACAAAAGGCACTATTTAACAATTAAAGATAAATGCTCAAAAATCAACTTGTTCTAAAAGACTTCAAAATTACACCAGAGACTAAACATGACATAGGAAGCTCACAAAAATTAGTCTCATGATTTTTGGAGTTATAAATAATTTTCTAAAAATCCGAAACTATCCATTTATTAATTAAAAGAGGGATTTTACATTTTTAAATTCTTGCAGAAAAGTCAAGTTTCATATTTTTATAAAATACTACAAAGTGCAAGGAGCATACCATAATTTTATCAAGATTTAAGGAACAACAGATTAATTCACACAAAAAAGAGAAAACAGAAAACTATTCACAACTCCCAAAAAGGAAAAAGGGCACTGTGCTCTTTCTTCGCAAGGCTCGGGCGAACGGGAGGCTCGGGCGAATCGGAAGTCATGTGTTCGCCGAGGCCTGGCTCGAGCGAAGCGGGTTCGGGTGAAACGGGCTCGGGCGAGACGGGAACAAGGGTTTCGTCCGAGGCCTGGCCGGGAGGCTCGGGCGAGACGGAAAACAAACGTTTCGTCCGAGGCCTAGCTCGACGAAGCGGAGGGTGCACGAGTCCGCTCGAGGCCTGGCTCGAGCGAAGTGGTGAGGGTCTGTCCGCTCGAGGCTTAGGCTCGGGCGAGACGGAAAAATGTGCTCGAGGCCTGGCTCGAGCCACAGTGAACGCGTGCGCCCGAGGCCTGGCTCGAGCTTGCGCCGTTAAAAGGCAGAGACCGAGGGGGCTTCGAGGGCTTACCACGGTCGGAGACAGGGCTCGGCGGGGCGGTGGTTCGGTGGAGCTCTTTCGGCGGCGAGCGGCGAGCGGCGCTCCGACGACCCTGCGCAACACACGAGACCGCAAGGGCCTGGTCAGAGTCGCACGGAACCGAGGAAGCTGACGCAGGGGTCAGAGGAAGGTATCCGTGACCGGAGAGGGAGTATTTCACGAACCCGAGCTCGCCGGGTTTCTGCCGGAGATGGGAACGGCGAGGTTACGCCGGGCGATTGGAGACGGGGAAGGTGAAATTGATGGGTGGGAAAGCTTCACGAGCTCAAGGCGGAGCTTCTGAGCTAGGTGGTGGAGCGGCGGAGGCACTGGACTGGCCTGGCCACGGTGGCGGAGAGGATGAGAAGCTCGGGGCTCCGGCGGGCTTATATAGCCGCGGCCAGAGGCCGGTAGAGACCTCGAGGTGGGGTGGATAAGCACGGCGAGCGCGTGCGCACTCGATTGCGCTCTGGCGGGGGTGATGGCGTGCAGCCGGGGCCGGTGCGCAAGCTTGGCCGGCAATGGCCACGCGGCGGCGGCGCGGTGGGCACTGTAGGGGACGGGAGCGGGGTCAACTGTGCGCGTGCGGGTGCGAAATGATGGTGCGGACGCAGGCGGCTGGTCGGGGACAGACGAGCGGCTGCCAAACGCGTGGCGCGCGCAGCGCCGGAGGCTCGGCCACGACCGGGGCCCTCCCCCTACGCGAGGAAGATGAACAGGGCTATGCCCTAGGGTTTGACTTTTTGGCTGGTATCTGTATTTTGCAAATTTCTCCCAAAATTTGAACTGTGCGACAAAAACTCAAAATACCAAAGTTGCTCAGAAAAATGAGATCTACAACTTTGTCAATAAGAACATTTTCAAATTCCAAATAGTTTTTGAACTATATTCAAAAACATAAAAGGGGACACTTTTCAAATTTGATTCAAATCAAAATTACTTTGGATTTCAAACTAAAACTTGAAAACCTTTATATATGAAAGTTGTTCCATTTGACAAAACCTACAACTTTGCTAATATACACTTTTTCTGAAACTCAATAGTTTTTGAAATAATTTTGAAAACTCAAAAAGGAACAAAAACTGGAGTTTGAAAGAATTTGAAATTACTTCAAATTTTATATAGAACTTTGAAAATCTGTAAATACCAAAGTTGTTTCTCTTGGCCAGATCTACAACTTTGCTTTTTGGACCAACCTCAAATTCTGAATAATTTTGAATTACAAAAAGAGGGATAAAAATCGAGGGTTTGGAAATCAGGGTTTTGCAAAAGGGAAAATCAAATCAAATCTGATCTTTGAACTTTGATCAATGCAGCAAACATCAGGGCACTAAATCTGAACAAGAATTAAATAGAACTAGGCACAGAGGTGAAATTACCATTTTGCCCTTATAGAGAGAATTGGGCTTTTAGGGTTTTTGAAAAGGGAAACAAAGCATAACAATTAGGCAAATCAAATGCACCACAGGAAATGATTAATGCTTAAGATGATGACATGTCAAGTTAATTACATTTAAACACCAGAGGTGTTACAGCCTTCCCCCCTAAAAGAAATCTCGCCCCGAGATTCCACGTCTTTAAGAAGGAAAAGGCAAAACCTTACATCTACAGAGATTCGAGAAAGTCGGGATAGTTCTTTGCTAAGAAGTCTTCGGATTCCCAGGTGGCTTCTTCTTCAGAGTGCTGGTTCCACTGGATCTTGTACCATCTTGTGGTGGTTCTTCGGGTAACACGATCCTTGTGATCCAACACGCGAACTGGATACTCAGTGTATGACAGATCTGGTTCTAGCTCAACACCTTCAACATCAACCACATGTTCAGGTACTCGGAGACACTTCTTGAGTTGGGAGACATGAAACACATTATGAACTGCTGAAAGATGAGCGGGCAAACTTAGCTTGTAAGCGACCTTGCCACAACGATCCAGAATTTCAAAGGGACCAATGTAGCGGGGTGCTAACTTTCCTTTGACTCCAAAACGAGTGACTCCTTTAGTGGGTGAGACCTTCAGGTACACATAATCTCCAATCTGGAACTGCAGAGGTCGACGTCCCTTGTCAGCATAACTTTTCTGTCGAGACTGCGCAATCTTCATATTCTCTTGGATCTGTTTGACTTTTTCTTCCATATCCTTTACTAGGTCAACTCCAAAGAATTCTCTTTCTCCGGGCTCAGACCAATTGAGAGGTGTACGACAACGGCGGCCGTATAGTGCTTCAAAGGGTGCCATTTTGATGCTCTCTTGGTAACTGTTATTTATGAGAACTCTGCCAAGGGCAAACACTGATCCCAAGTATCTGCGAAGGTAAGCACACAGGCTCTCAACATATCTTCTAACACTTGGTTGACTCTCTCAGTCTGTCCATCAGTCTGCGGATGATAAGCCGTGCTATACAATAGCTTGGTTCCAAGTGAGGCATGGAACGCTTTCCAGAACTTAGCGACAAACTGAGTACCACGATCAGAGATAATGGTCTTGGGGATGCCATGGAGCTTCACTATGTTGTTCTTGTACAAGGTGGCATAAGTTGGGGCGGTATAACTTGTTTTGACCGGTAGGAAGTGAGCTTGCTTCGTGAGACGGTCCACTATCACCCAAATGGAATCGAATCCCTTTTGAGCCTTGGGTAATCCATTGATAAAATCCATGCTGACATCCTCCCATTTCCAATCAGGTACTGACAAAGGTTGCAGCTCTCCTCCGGGCTTCATATGCACAGCCTTGACTTTCTGACATGTATCACATCGAGCGACATGTCGAGCGATTTCGATCTTCATCTTTGTCCACCAGAATTTTTGCTTCAAGTCTTGGTACATCTTGTTGCTGCCAGGATGGATGGCAAATCTGGTTGAGTGTGCTTCATCAAGGATTATCTGTCTCAGCTCAGGTACCTTGGGAACTACCAGACGGTTCTTGAACCATACCACTCCTTCATCATCAATCCTGAAACAGTCGGCTTTTCCAGCTCGAACCTTTTCGATGATGTGCTTGATTCCGGGGTTATCTTTCTGTGCAGCTATGATCTGTTCTCTGATAGAGGTTTCTATTCTGACATTGCCTAGACTTCCTTGTGGAACCATTTCAATACCCAGCTTCTCTAGTTCATAGCATAGGGAAGATTCATAGGATTTCATAACCAGGCAGTTACAGTATGACTTGCGACTGAGTGCATCGGCGACCACATTCGCCTTACCCGGATGGTAATGCACTTCGATATCATAGTCCTTGATTAACTCAAGCCATCTTCGCTGCCTCATGTTCAGCTCTTCTTGGGTGAAGATATACTTTAGGCTCTTGTGATCAGTGTACACATTACAGGTACTGCCCAACAGATAATGACGCCATATCTTCAAGGCATGAACCACTGCTGCTAACTCAAGATCATGAGTTGGATAATTTTCCTCATGTCGCTTAAGCTGCCGCGAGGCATAAGCGATCACTCTTCCTTCTTGCATCAACACACAACCCAAACCAGTACCAGATGCATCACAGTAGACATCAAAGGGCTTCTCGACGTTTGGCTGAGCTAGCACTGGTGACGTGGTTAACAACTTCTTCAAAGTCTGAAAAGCTTGTTCACAAGCTGGTGACCAAAAGAACTTCACAGAATTCTTCAGCAACTCGGTGATAGGCTTGGCGATTCTGGAGAAATCTGGGATGAATCGACGATAATATCCAGCCATTCCCATAAAACTGCGGACCTTGTGAACAGAGGTAGGTGGCTTCCAATCCAGGATATCTGACACTTTTCTGGGGTCGACTGACACACCTTCAGCGGATAGGACATGACCAAGAAACTGTATCTGATCTAACCAGAACTCACATTTACTGAACTTAGCATAGAGCTGATGGTCTCTGAGACGGGATAGAACGATACGAAGATGCTCGGCGTGATCTTCAGGGGTTTTTGAGTAGACAAGGATGTCGTCAATGAACACGACCACGAATTTATCAAGCTCTGGCATGAAAACAGAGTTCATGAGGTACATGAAATGAGCGGGTGCATTGGTCAAACCGAAGGACATGACCAAGTACTCATATAGGCCGTATCGGGTGGTGAAAGCTGTTTTAGGAATATCTTCAGGACGAATTTTTATTTGGTGGTAGCCAGATCTGAGATCGATCTTGGAGAATACTTTGGCTCCAGCTAACTGGTCAAAGAGAAGATCAATACGAGGCAAGGGATATTTATTTTTGATGGTGACCTCATTGAGTGGGCGATAATCAATGCACATTCTGAGAGTCTTGTCTTTCTTCTTTACAAAGATTGCAGGACAGCCCCAAGGAGACGAGCTTGGGCGAATGAAACCCTTGTCCAACAAATCTTGTAATTGGATTTTTAGTTCTGCCAACTCTCTGGGAGGCATTCGATAAGCTCTGCGGGATATAGGAGCAGTCCCGGGCTTTAGCTCTATGGCAAACTCAACGTCACGGTCAGGAGGCAGACCAGGCAAATCCTCAGGAAAAACATCAGGGAATTCACAAACCACGGGGATGTCCCGGGTTTCCAGAACATAGGCGGTATTTATTTGAGTGGCTGCTGGTTTTTGAGGCATTGGAAGTTGGAGAAGGAGTTTGGCGGTACTGTTAGGAATATCCACTCTCACAACTCTATTCAGGATGTCGATCATGGCTTTATACTGACACATCCAATTCATGCCTAGGATGACATCTATCTCTTGATCATGAAGCACTATCATGGTGGTGGGAAATACATGTTCCCGCAACCTTACTGGTATACTGCGAACCACTTCCTTAGTACTTATACGCCCTCCAGGCGAAAATATGCAGAAACTTTCTTTTAAATCCTCAATTGATATCTCATGCTTGATGACAAAAGTACGACTGATGAAGGAATGCGATGCACCAGAATCAAACAACACAACTGCAGGGTGATTGGCAACAGGAAACCTACCGATCATGACGGGCTCCCCTTCTGGTATATCGCTGACAGCGGTGTAGTAGACTTGTCCGTGCTTCTTGACGAACTTGCCCTTCTGCACTTGCTGCTGTGGAGCACGGTGTTGCTGCTGCTGTGGTCCTCCAGGACCCTTCTAAAAGTTCTGAGCAGGCTTCTTGGGCTTTGGGCACTCGCGAGACCAGTGGCCAAGTTGACCACAGTTGTAGCAGGGATGGTTATAGGCGGTTTGTGGGGTGGTGATACGAACACCTGGGGCGTTCGGCTGTGTGGCACTCTGCTGGCTGGCATTATGGGTGGTGGCCGCGGTACGGACAACCACTTGCTGGTGAGGGTAAGGTGGACGGTTGTGGTGGTGACTAGGATGATATATGACCCTCTGGCGCTTGTGATTGCCAGAGTGGCTGCTAGATCTTGCTTTCTTCTTCTTCTTCTCCTCTTGGTACTGACGGTTACTCTCTTCAAAAGCAACTGCCCGGTCAACAGCCTCATGATAAGAACCGGTCAGGTTGTTTGACATGCTTCTGCGGATCTTACGGTGCAATCCCCTAAGGAAACAGTCTCTCTTCTTCTCATCCGTGTTGACATATTCCGCTGCATACTGACTCAGATGGTTGAATTGACCCACATACTGCATCACTGTGGAGTCCTTCTACTGCAGGGCTAGGAACTGATCAAGCTTCATCTTCATCAGACCTGATGGGATGTGGTGTGCACGGAAAGCGGTGCGGAACTCTTCCCAGGTCAACTCATGACCTTCAGGCTGGGCAGCCAAGAGGTTGGCATACCAAGCACTTGCTGGGCCACGAAGCTGTTGCGAAGCAAACCGGGGCTTCTGGATTTCAGTGCATCGGATGAGACCAAACTTCTGCTCCATGGTGCGGAGCCAATCATCAGCTTCGAGGGGTTCATCGGCTCTGGTGAAAACCGGTGGACGGGTTTCAGTGAAATCCACATAGGTGGTCTCTTGGTTGTGACGACCACGGTGACCAACATTCTGCTGTCCTTGGTTCTGAGCCATCAGATTGGCAGCGGCGGCCAGGGCTGCAATGGCATCTGCTAGGGTAGCTGGGACAGGTGGAGGGTTTGGGAGACGGTCATCTCCAGCACTTCCGGCTCCGGTACGGGTGTTCACAGGCATCTGTATAAGCAACTCGGAACTTAGCATATATGGACAAAGGTTCTGAAACGACCGATTGATAGCTTCATTGATACAAAGATAGCTGGCTTGATAAAGATGACAACAGACTAATAAGGGAAAAGGTACGAAAAGAAAGATACATGCCAGACTTGGCAACAGACAGACTAACGCCCCCAAACCTAGCCTAAGGTTTTAGGTAAGCAGATGGTACAGACACAAGGAGTCTAGTCGTCATCGATGAAGATCAACTCTTCGTCATCATCATCATCCTCGATGATAAGCTCAGGCTCTTCCTCCTCATCTTCATCTTCAACGTGGACATCTTCAGCAGGTTCCACTTCCTCATTCTGATCGGGCTCGTGTTCCACTTCAGGTTCCTCCACGACTCCGTCTTCGGGGTCCTCAGCAACTGGTGGAATCACGGGGTGAAGCTGGATGTGCAGCTGGTGTACTTCCTCATGAAGCATATCATTGAACTGCTCGATCTGGGCGGTGTACTGCTGCAGTCCATGGAGCTGGGCTCTGGTGACATCCTCTCGGATCCATGTTGCATCACGCTGCTGGATAGCGCGAACCACATTCTGGTTAGCTTCCTCAAGAGCGGCTCGTGCCTCGTAGAACTCCAGGCGGGAAAGGTAGAAGTCATGCTCCATGTTCTCCATCTCAGCCTTCAGGTTCTTGATTTCCTCCTTCAGCTGTTTGCGGGTACGACGGGGAAAACGACGACCATTGGAGGATTCTCCAGTCTCTTCTCCGGTGCGTGGCGCCAGCTGGTGACGCGGCACACCGTTCGGTCCAGTCGACTTGCGGGCGGTCAGCTTGATACGGGCCATATCTGGACAAGAGGTTATAGATGAGAAAGGCTAGCAAGAAAAGGTATAGGTACACTATCCCAACGAACTCATTTATTTACTTAAGTGAATATGACATGATGCATGAATCGTTCCTACGGAACAAGGCAATGCAATACTTAACATATATAGGGCTTAAAACAGGTTGTTCCACTAGCTAGTGTTGCCATATGAGAGACAAGATGAGAGAAGCAATTTGGACTCAAAATAGTCAAGTTTAAATTTTGTTTGGACTCAAAAGAACTTTTGAAGTTTTCGCAAAAGAAACACTGCAACGTTAAAGTGAGATGCTCCGATACCACTCTGTGACGGAACGACCCTAATCCCATGGCCCACGTGTCCCTGTCAACCTCTGACAGCCGAACCCATGTTCCATGTGATTAAGACCTGTTCGCCACCGGGCTACATCAGCGCCCAATGTCCGCAGGATCATCTCACGATTCGGTTACAGCATTACATACTTTTACAAATAACATCAGAATAAAGAGCGGAAGACTTAAATAACATTAGTTTTACAAAACGAGGTTTCAAATGAGGTAAGGAGTACGGTTATTACAAACCATTGTTCGGGTGATTCAAAGTAGACAACGTAGCGGAAACATTAACATAAAGATACATGTAACACCCAGCCCGAGGGTGCACGTTTACTCATCGGCCTCATCGGCCTCTTCCTGGACGAAGGTCACGCAACAGGGTGCGAGACACATCGGGATCTCAGGCATACCTGCAACATGGTTAACAAACCCTGAGTACTGGGGTACTCAACAAGACTTACCCGACTAAAGAAAAAGGGAGAAGACTCAGGAATGAGAGGCTTAGGGTAGTCAAGGTAAGGCTTAAGCAAGATCAAGTATTTTGCAGAAAAGCATTTTTGTAAACCTTATTTTATTTTTGAAAGATTCAGTATTCCTCAATTCTTCATCATTCACGATTCATTTTACATTCCAAAACATTCCTAGTTGAGAACCACTCTCCGTTGACAGTCAGTGGACCAAGTCTCCATAACCGAGGAGCAACGTTAATCCGGATAAATAATACTCAGCTGAGGATCCCTATCCACACTGCATATGTAGCACCCAAGCTTGCATATGCCAACTCGTCTACCACGATTCCTCCAAGATTGGGCCCGGTCCTACGCCACCCGGAAGTACAGTACACCACACCAATCTGGGACTTTAACCCACGTGGGTACATGCTACTTCCGCCATCTCTCCACTCCCAGTGCGCGGTTGTCGGTCCAATAAAGGATTCCTCGGAGCCAGAGCTTTCCGAAGTATGTGAATAGTTACAAGTCTTGACCAGCAGGCCCCCATACGGATGGTCCCTAATTTTCCAGCCAGAACTATACCTTGGTCATATCTCACCCAAGCGTAATAGTCCTGTCAGTTTTTCAACCATGTCCCGGTCGGTGTCAACTGTTGAGTCCCGGACTACAACATGACGGCACCGTACGCTCGGACAACCTCTCCTCGTTATTGACTAGGTACGGATCAGATACCTAGCCAACAGCCGGGGAGTAAGACCAAAATCCCATAAACATTCCTTAAGTGATCACACTTTTAAAATTGGCATTTTATTGCAAAGTCTAATTCAATAAGCATTGCTAAGCATTTTTCAAATACTTTTGAAAAGCAGGTATCGGTTGTATCATTGGTCAAGGTGGATAGTGCATCAATTAGGATAGCACACAACCCCTATAAACCTAATGCAATAATTTAACTCAAAAGCATTTAAGGAAAATCATTTTATAAATTCAAGGAAAGGGTTAAATGCACCGGGGCTTGCCTTGAAGAGCAAAGACAGCTGGCTCAGGGTTGGAGGTGCAGAGGTCGAAGCTCGGGGTAGCCTCAGGGACAGGCTCGTCGGCGGCTGCCTCGATCTTGACTCCTTCTTCGGTGACTATACGAATGCAATGATGCATGCACATGAGTATGCTAGCATGAACAATGCAAAACAGGGCATACAACATGAATCCTAATCACTCCTATTTTCCTTATTATTAAAAAGGTCATTTTATGAAGTTGCTCCAAAAATTACCAAATTAATCACATAAGTTCATTATGGTGTAGATAGATAGCAAAACAAATTTCATAATTTTTGGAGGTCATTAAGGTGCTCAAATAATTCCAGACATTAATTAACAAAAGGCACTATTTAACAATTAAAGATAAATGCTCAAAAATCAACTTGTTCTAAAAGACTTCAAAATTACACCAGAGACTAAACATGGCATAGGAAGCTCACAAAAATTAGTCTCATGATTTTTGGAGTTATAAATAATTTTCTAAAAATCCGAAACTATCCATTTATTAATTAAAAGAGGGATTTTACATTTTTAAATTCTTGCAGAAAAGTCAAGTTTCATATTTTTATAAAATACTACACAGTGCAAGGAGCATACCATAATTTTATCAGGATTTAAGGAACAACAGATTAATTCACACAAAAAAGAGAAAATAGAACACTATTCACAACTCCCAAAAAAAAAAGGGCACTGTGCTCTTTCTTCGCAAGACTCGGGCGAACGGGAGGCTCGGGCGAATCGGAAGTCATGTGTTCGCCGAGGCCTGGCTCGAGCGAAGCGGGTTCGGGTGAAACGGGCTCGGGCGAGACGGGAACAAGGGTTTCGTCCGAGGCCTGGCCGGGAGGCTCGGGCGAGACGGAAAACAAACGTTTCGTCCGAGGCCTAGCTCGACGAAGCGGAGGGTGCACGAGTCCGCTCGAGGCCTGGCTCGAGCGAAGTGGTGAGGGTCTGTCCGCTCGAGGCTTAGGCTCGGGCGAGACGGAAAAATGTGCTCGAGGCCTGGCTCGAGCCACAGTGAACGCGTGCGCCCGAGGCCTGGCTCGAGCTTGCGCCGTTAAAAGGCAGAGACCGAGGGGGCTTCGAGGGCTTACCACGGTCGGAGACAGGGCTCCGCGGGGCGGTGGTTCGGTGGAGCTCTTTCGGCGGCGAGCGGCGAGCGGCGCTCCGACGACCCTGCGCAACACACGAGACCGCAAGGGCCTGGTCAGAGTCGCACGGAACCGAGGAAGCTGACGCAGGGGTCAGAGGAAGGTATCCGTGACCGGAGAGGGAGTATTTCACGAACCCGAGCTCGCCGGGTTTCTGCCGGAGATGGGAACGGCGAGGTTACGCAGGGCGATTGGAGACGGGGAAGGTGAAATTGATGGGTGGGAAAGCTTCACGAGCTCAAGGCGGAGCTTCTGAGCTAGGTGGTGGAGCGGCGGAGGCACTGGACTGGCCTGGCCACGGTGGCGGAGAGGATGAGAAGCTCGGGGCTCCGGCGGGCTTATATAGCCGCGGCCAGAGGCCGGTAGAGACCTCGAGGTGGGGTGGATAAGCACGGCGAGCGCGTGCGCACTCGATTGCGCTCTGGCAGGGGTGATGGCGTGCAGCCGGGGCCGGTGCGCAAGCTTGGCCGGCAATGGCCACGCGGCGGCGGCGCGCTGGGCACTGTAGGGGACGGGAGCGGGGTCAACTGTGCGCGTGCGGGTGCGAAATGATGGTGCGGACGCAGGCGGCTGGTCGGGGACAGACGAGCGGCTGCCAAACGCGTGGCGCGCGCAGCGCCGGAGGCTCGGCCACGACCGGGGCCCTCCCCCTACGCGAGGAAGATGAACAGGGCTATGCCCTAGGGTTTGACTTTTTGGCTGGTACCTGTATTTTGCAAATTTCTCCCAAAATTTGAACTGTGCGACAAAAACTCAAAATACCAAAGTTGCTCAGAAAAATGAGATCTACAACTTTGTCAATAAGAACATTTTCAAATTCCAAATAGTTTTTGAACTATATTCAAAAACAGAAAAGGATACACTTTTCAAATTTGATTCAAATCAAAATTACTTTGGATTTCAAACTGAAACTTGAAAACCTTTATATATGAAAGTTGTTCCATTTGACAAAACCTACAACTTTGCTAATATACACTTTTTCTGAAACTCAATAGTTTTTGAAATAATTTTGAAAACTCAAAAAGGGACAAAAACTGGAGTTTGAAAGAATTTGAAATTACTTCAAATTTTATATAGAACTTTGAAAATCTGTAAGTACCAATGTTGTTTCTCTTGGCCAGATCTACAACTTTGCTTTTTGGACCAACCTCAAATTCTGAATAATTTTGAATTACAAAAAGAGGGATAAAAATCCAGGGTTTGGAAATCAGGGTTTTGCAAAAGGGAAAATCAAATCAAATCTGATCTTTGAACTTTGATCAATGCAGCAAACATCAGGGCACTAAATCTGAACAAGAATTAAATAGAACTAGGCACAGAGGTGAAATTACCATTTTGCCCTTATAGAGAGAATTGGGCTTTTAGGGTTTTTGAAAAGGGAAACAAAGCATAACAATTAGGCAAATCAAATGCACCACAGGAAATGATTAATGCTTAAGATGATGACATGTCAAGTTAATTACATTTAAACACCAGAGGTGTTACACTTTCTTTATGGGAGATTATGTCTACTGAACCAGTGACTCCCAGATACCTTGATTGGTCTAAGCACCCGATCAATTTCTCTCGAGCAGACCAATGGACCAGCGTCTCCAACGCAGGGCACTACCCGCTAGTCCTGGATCCTACGATCGCCAAGTTCAAATTGGGAAGAGTACTCATTGATGGAGGAGCAGGACTCAACGTCATCTTCGCAAGTACCCTATGCAAGATGAACTTGGACCTAGCAACTCAGCTCACACCATCAAGCACTCCCTTTTACGGCATAGTACCCGGAAAGGCAGGCATACCACTCGGAAGAATAATACTACCCGTCACTTTTGGAACTCAGGTCAATTATCGCATCGAGTACATCAGTTTCGAGGTAGCCGACTTCGAATCATCATATCACGCCATATTTGGACGGCCAGCTATCGCCAAATTTATGCCAGTGCCACACTATCCATACCTTCTGCTGAAGATGTCGGGTCCTAAAGGTATTCTAACTTTCAAGGGCGACTTGAAGCGATCCTTCGGATGTGACACAGAAGTTGTCCAAATCGCGGAAAAGGCTCAACTCGCCCTGGAAGTACAGGAACTCGCGCAAATGGTACATAACGCCAATTCAAAAATCCCAACCAAGAAGGTGGGTACTATCCAACCACCAGGAGAAGTCTCTACAAAATCTATTGATCTAGAAACTGGCGATCCTTCAAAGACGGCGGTTGTTGACGGTCCTTAAACACCTATTTTACCATCAACATTTGACCCTAAAGTCCACCAAAAAGGCATGAAATGTAGTCAAATAGGTTTCAAACTAACCAAATTCCACATGTCCATAGAATTCTATTTGAATGCAGGATTTGAACCAAATTTGGACATATGGACCCACCAGAGGCCAAGCCCACTCAGCAGGGCCCAAATGGGCCTAAGGGGGGTGGCGCCCGCCACCCCTAGGTGGCGCCCGCCACTTGGGTTGGCCCCCCCTGCCACGTCACCGATCCGTGTGACCTCTCTAGGGCCAAATCTTGGCCCTTGGTCACTAGGTCAGTGGCATCGGACGGCTCAGGATGAAGTGGCATGGATCAATGCTGAATGTCGGTTGCTAGGACATGCAACCGACCTCCAAACCGCCTTGGACAGCCACCTGGATGCCGTTGAAGCAGAGGCGGTTCATCCAACGGCCAGGGAGCTGGCGGCCGCCAGTAGGGGGTGGCGCCCGCCACCTGACCTGCCCACTATAAGAACCCCCCTCACTCATTTGGGCTATAAATACCCCCCTGGAGGCACCTCTTCATTTGTACCATCACACACCAAGTACCATTCCAAGCAAAGCAAGAGAAGCAAGTGAGAGTTAGGTTAGAAGCTTAGAGAGCTTAGGCAAGTAGGTAGCTAGTAGAGCAAGGCATCTTCGCCCTCGCGGTAGTGCTGCTCAAGGCTTAGCTCAAGAGTAGAGGCGTGCGAGTGATCGGTTCTGGAGCTGGGAAGAGTCTTCCTTCACCTCCAGTTCAGGTTTTGCTCTTGTTACTCAAGCATTTACTATATTCTAGTTCATCATTTCAAGTATTACTTTATTCTACTTATCAGTATTGAGTGGTATACTTGATTGATTGCTTGAGTGCCTAGCTATCCTACAGTTCAATTCACTTAGCCATAGTAGTTAATCTCTAGTGTGCTTAGTGATTGATCTTTGCCAATAGGTTGCTTAGTTAGTTTAGTGTTATTCTTATTAAGTCAAGTGTTTGCTCTGACGTCCGCAAGGGTGTCTCTATTCAAAGCTAGGGTAGAGATAGTTAGAATATAGTTAAGCGTGGTGCTTAGTTATAGACTTACCTTCAGATACGGCTGGACCCCAAGATAGCTGTGGTAGCAAGCAGGTGGTGACAGCCCTGTGCGCCTTGAATTCCACCACGTAGTTGGCCCAGTTTAACAGTAAGGCTCGTTGTGCTAGCGTTCAACCTAAGTAAGTGGTAAAGGCTAGTACGCCTCGATACTTGACAATATAGGAATAAAACTTTGCTCAACTTAGTTGCTTTATTGACTTTTGCCTGCCTTGCTTCGTAACTATCTTGCTTCGTAGTTATCTTGCTTTGTAGTTATCTAGGAATAGTTATTAGTTATTAGTTAGTTATCCTAGTTATCCTTAGCCATTCCATTTATCTACCTATCCATCCACCTTACCTTAGCCATCCACTTCATCCTTGCCTATCCACCCATATATTCTTTCTAGCCTTTCATCTCCTCTCTCCTCCCCTTTTCCCTTTTCTCTTTTCTTCGACTCTCATCCCCTCCTTGACTCAACTCATACACCACCCTAGCCTTCCCTTGGGATCAAATAAATCGACACCTGGTACTCCCAGGCGAAGTGCTACTACGATAGTTCTGTGCGCTTGCAGAATCTCCTCCTGGTAGATTGCATTCTCTCTAGCTAGCTCCTACTAGTGTCAGGATTGACAACCCCGCTTGGCATTAGTAGATAGCTGCTTTTGCTCCACTCCTTTAGGTATAGTGACCGGTCTTGCTTCAAGCATTTCTAACGCCATGGCCGGGGATAGACTCCATAGTCTACTTCTAGTAACAACGTTAGCAAGTGCCAACAAGCATTACTGGGCCGTTACCGGGGATACTTGCCTAGCTCTATCTTTAGTGAAGCTAAGAACTACCAACAAGCATTTCTGGCGCCAATGCTGGGGAAGGCAATCGGTGTATCGGTTGAGTCCGTGTCGAATTTATCTTCGCTTAAGCTCCCGCTTAGTGAATCCCATCTTACCCCATTCTTTCTTTCCCTAGTTCTTCTTATCTTTTTCCTTCATCTTCTTCAACTTCTTTCTTTCTTATCTAGTTCTATCTTCACAATGGCCAACAAAGCCATTCGTGAATTTTCTGCTCCTTCTGTCGCTAATGTAGCGATAGGACCAGACGTGATCGATGCCAACCTCAATTTTGAGTTGAAACCGGCTCTGATCACGATGGTCCAAGCTAGCCCGTTCTGTGGCAAGGCTCATGAGGATGCCAATGCTCATCTCCAACAATTCTTGGAGATTTGCGGCACCTTCACCATTAAGGGGATAACCCAAGAAGCCATCTGTCTTCGTCTCTTTCCTTTCTCTTTGCTAGGAAAAGCGAAGCAATGGTTTTATACCGATCGCAACGCTGTAGACACATGGGACAAGTGTTCCAATGCTTTTCTCGCTAAATTCTTTCCGATGGGCAAGACGAATGCTCTTCGCAACAAAATCTCCAGCTTTACGCAACAAGCCGAGGAATCTATTCCCGAGGCTTGGGAGAGGTTGCAAGAGTATGTCGCTGCTTGTCTGCACCATGGTATGGAGGACTGGCTATTGATCTAGAACTTCTACCATGGCCTAACCGCTCTCTCTAGAAGCCATTTGGATGCCGCCTCCGGCGGTGCATTCTTTTCTCTGAATGTTGCAGATGCTAAGGCTCTCATAGAGAAGATGGTGTCGAACCAAGGATGGAATGACGAGAGACTACAGCCCCGTAAGCGAGGTATGCATTCCCTTAAGGAGGCCGACATGATCGTGGCCAAGATGGACCTGCTGGCAAAGAAGCTGGACAGATGTGAGAAGATGAACCAACAAGAGAGTGTCCAATCTCTGGAATCTTACATGACTTGTGAAGTCTGTGGAGAAACCAGACATTCTGGGAGCCACTGCCCCGAGCTACATGAAGATTTGAACTTCATCAACAACAGTAACGGTTTCCGTCAACAGAATCAAGGATGGAATCAACACTCCAATTCTCAAGGTAACAATTCATTCCCTCGCTCTAATTTTCATAATTCTGATGATTTCTCATTCTTGAAGAATTTAGTTTACTCAAAAGGTAAAACTACTGATTTCTTGAAAGAGAGATTAATGGCGAATGATAAAATTCTTGAGAATATAAATGCTAAATTGGAAGATTTCTCATCTGCTCTGAAAAATCAATTAAGCTTTAATAAGATGTTAGAAACCCAATTAGCTCAACTTGCTGCTATCATACCATCTTTTGAAACTGGCAAAATTCCTGCCAAACCTGACATGGAAACTGCAAATATGGTTGAAATAAAATATTTTAACTATTATGAAGATCAAACCATGATTGTTAAAAAAGGGTGATCCTAGTAGTCCCATAATTAGATGCTCAATCTTTGGTGAAGTCTTTAAAAATGCCATGTGTGATTTAGGATCGAGTGTGAACATTTTATCTAAAGGTTTCTATGAAAACTCGTTCTTTCCACCCAAGTCATCCACATCTGCCTATGTTGTGCTAGCTGATCAATCCACTTGCTATGTAGAAGGAATAGTTAATGATTTACCTATTCATATTAGAGGTTCCTATGTTCCTGCTGATTTCATAATACTAGATATGAGAAATAGGAAAGATGTGCCTCTAATCTTAGGTAGACCCTTCTTGAACACTGTTAATGCTTGCATATATGTGGGAATTGGTAAAATTCAAATGACATTAGGAGGGAGGAAGGAAATATTCTCCTTCTCCCATGATCCCTCATATGCCGCTAACATGCAGGTAGCAAAACCCGTTCGTACCAAGAAGAGGTGCCCAGGAACAAGATGAAACATAAAGAAAGAACCACCTCCTCCTAAGTTGTGTGATTCACATAACAAAGGAGAGGTGCCAAAAGAAGAAGAACCAGATGGAGTACTAAGAGAAGAAGTACCCAAGGAAGAAGATCCACCCGATAAGGATGAAACTCCATGGACCTAAGGTATGGTTTTATTTTTAATTTTTCCCTTCAATTTTCCCTTTTTCGAATAAATAACATATGTCATGCATGAAACTAAAAAAAATCAGTTATCATTAGTTATATGCATAGGTATATGTTAACTTAGTTAGAATAATAAAATATCATAATAGGATAGTTTCCCTTCTCACAACATTAGATAGTTTCCCTTTTAATAAAATGAGAACAAGAGCTCCGACCGAGAAAGAAGAAGATCCTTCACCAAGCAAGAAGCCAGCTTGGGGGAGACTCCCGCTCCAATAAGGTATGTCTCAAGCCTACACTTTACATTCAGTTCTTAAATTCTATATCTTTTGAATGTCACATGCTTGCCTAAATAACCACTCTATGAATAAAATTGATAAAATCTGCTTAAACAAGTTGAAACCTGAATAAGATTTGAAATATGTCATGCAAATGCTATTGTTATGGTTTGAATGACTAGTCTTATCTAAGTTGTAGCTTTTGTGGGTTGCACATGCTTTAACTGAAATCATGCTTAGTGAGTAAAGTTAGTAAGAAATGGAGTAATTCTTTAAACTTGTTAAGGTGAAATTAGGACCTAATCTGGAGGATTTCTTTTTTAAAAAAATTATGAAAACCTTGCTAAAAGTTCCTCCTAGATTTTATCCAATCCCACCACCAGCCAAATATTTGTTAGTCATTAGTCATAACCACAAAGAGCTTTGTTTGTGTTGAGCTTTGTTAGACCTCATAGATCTTAGTAGAGAAGCTTATCATATCTTTTGAATCAAGATTCATGCACACCCACCATAATTTGCCTACTTTCCACTTTGGAAGTTTGCAACCACCAAATAAATTGCTTATTCTCTACACCGGAGATATGCAATACCCTGCCAAACATCCCATTGCTAGCCTTATGCTATTCCTACACTGGGAATAAGCATTTCTCTCCCTTTACCTACTCATTTCAAAAATCCTTTCCTATAGATGTCTGGGGAAATCTAGAGCTAAAAGAGAGAGAGAGAGAAATGAGCAAAGTAGCTCAAGAAAGGACTATGTCCTGAAAAAAAAGGTGAGCAAAGTAGCTCAAAAGAGGACTATGTCCTAAGAAAATTTGAGGACACATCTTTTGTCTACTCACTTTGTATCCAAAAAAAGAGAGAATTATCATTAGCTCTAGACCCCAGAAATTAACTAGGAAGGATTATGAAACATCTCTCTATACACTTCCACATAACCACACATGCACATCTTGATCAATTTTTATGATTTGCTGCTCCTTATGATCTGAGTGTCTAGCTTAGCAATAAACATCAGGCAATTTGCTCATGGTTCTTAGCCTACCTATAACTCCACATATGATTCTTTAGAAATAGGAGAGGCTACATTTTGGCCTAAGTGAGGATTTAAACACCATTGAGTGATTGAGTGAATCTTGGAGGACTTAAGCAAGTTGTTATCTTTTGAAAACCTTGAAAAACCTCCAGACAGAATCCTAGTCAAACCTAAGCAAGATAAAAGTTTCCTATCTACTACTTTATTTCACTCTTGCATGTTTGAAGTGAAAAGCTATAAGCTCCACATTGCTATGATTTATGATATATGCTAAGTTATTTCTCACTATACAATATGCACTTGCAGACATCTTAAGTTGCTATCCATTTCATGCTCAATGCTTAAACCGCATTGTTGCTCGAGGACGAGCAACAAGTTAGCTTGGGGGAGCTTGTTGACGGTCCTTAAACACCTGTTTTACCATCAACATTTGACCCTAAAGTCCACCAAAAAGGCATGAAATGTAGTCAAATAGGTTTCAAACTAACCAAATTCCACATGTCCATAGAATTCTATTTGAATGCAGGATTTGAACCAAATTTGGACATATGGACCCACCAGAGGCCAAGCCCACTCAGCAGGGCCCAAATGGGCCTAAGGGGGGTGGCGCTCGCCACCCCTAGGTGGCGCCCGCCACCTCTAAGTGGCGCCCGCCACTTGGGTTGCCCCCCTGCCACGTCACCGATCCGTGTGACCTCCCCAGGGCCAAATCTTGGCCCTTGGTCACTATGTCAGTGGCATCGGACAGCTCAAGATGAAGTGTTAAGGACCGAGAAAGCACTAGCAAGGCGACCAGAGGGGGGGGGGGGTGAATGGGAGTTCAAAAATTTCTCTCGAAACTTTGGCCAAATGTCCCAAAATCAACCCCGAGAAACTGCGACCGAAACCGTGATGCCCACGACCCTTGGAAGAGGGTGGATGATCCCTAGGATCACAGCGAGGCACCACAAGAAGATAGCAAACCAAATGCCAAAAGCTCCGGCTCGAACACAACCCCAAAAACCAAGTCCCGAACGTAGATTGTCGGCTACGTCGAGAAACTCCTAAATACCTATGCTAACAAGTAGCAAAGATACCTAGAGAGGTTCCTTGGTCAACTATAGGGCCAAACGAGAAGTCCGAAAACCAAGCGAGCAAGCCGGGAGAACAAACGCACTAAACCGGAAGACACAGCCGATTTGCGGACTGTCCGCCAGAATGGTCGCGGATTGTCTGCCCTGTGGCGGATTGTCCGGGCTCAGGTCGCGGACTGTCCGCCGGCCAAATGAGCAAAACCGATGTGCTGCTGCAAGTCCCCTGGACGTTCCCGGACTGTCCGCGGCTTTGAACTGCGGACTGTCCGCCGTTCAACCAAAAACCAAATCAGCCGAAGAATAGTGCCACTGGTCTGGCTCGTCCCCGACGCGCAGACTGTCCGCGCCCTGAGTGGCGGACTGTCCGCGGTCACTCAGGGAGGGCGATTTTTTCGCCCTTCACCCAAATCAAACTCAAATCGAATCAACTCACAATCCCACATTCCAAAACTTGGAGAGGATGATCACGGAGTAGTTAGGAGACTATCCCCAAGAAATCATCCGCTCAAATCAACTCAAACACCGGGAAATCGAAAGGGGAGGAGTATGAACGAAAAAGCGCTACAAAAATGAAATCAACCTGATCTACTTGTTCATAAGGAGATAGATAAATTCCTTTGGTGGAAATGATCTCCTTTCAAATACGAACAAGTTGATTCAAGCGGATTTCGCAAAGACGCAGTAGGGAGAGAGATCGAGTGATGGGAAAATCACAGAGAAACGAAGAACGCAAAGAACACGAACCAAAACCCGAATCAACACATCGATCTGCAACCGTGTGGCTACCACACGCTACAACAGTGAGGTTACGGCCTCACTTCCTCAAAATCTCCAGTACACAGAGGTATGGTTCTCTGCGGATCTCAGCTAGCTACAGCAGGGGATTGGGAGAGCAAGAAACCCTAGAAGCAAAGAGCAAATGACTGAGATGACTAACTAAGATACAATGGGAGGACGGTGTCTCTCTCTACTTATACTAATTCTATTCCTACTCTACCCCTCAACTAATTACAGAGCGAACCAGCTAAACCCTAGGGTTATTCTGGACCAACTCAGTGGTAGGTGGATCCGACGGCCACGCCCGCACAACTCGTAGCGTTGCCTCGACGCAACCTCCCGATTGCCGCCACGTGCCGCCACTCGCTCTGCACCCCCGGTTTTGTGGCCCAAACCGGGAAACCAGCCTTTTCCAGCCAACCCCCGGTTTTGAGGCCCAAACCGGGAAACCAGCCCACCAGCATCTGAGTTTTGAGGCCAAACTCAGCAAACCCTCAGCGCCCAGGTTTTGAGGCCCAAACCCGGAAACCGTCCTCAGCCACAGATTTGTGGCCAAACTCGGAAACCATCCGCACCCAGGTTTTGAGGCCCAAACCTGGAAACCGTCCACCCGATGGTTTTTCCCTGGCTCTACCACCAAACCGACGTTGTAGATGGGATGCACCTCCCGTGCACCCCGTCCACCGACACGTGTCCCAAGTCCACGACTCAGGCAACACATGACCGCAAGTCTTCACTTGTAGCTGCCACAGGCTGCCAGCCACCACAGTTGATCCTCGGGCCTTTGGTCCCTCAGTCCAAGCCTCACGTCCGCCCTTCGCCACTCTCGGTCCATCGGCACGGCACGTCTCTACTTGACCTTCACCTCGCCTTTGATCACTGCATCCGTGCTCGACACCTGCACAACACAAGCCAAAGAACATGCGCATCATCCTAGTTGACAATCACTCATCACTCAGAGACCCGGCATACACCCATGTATCCGCAATCTCCCCCTTGATGAGTGCATTGTCAACTACCAACACAAATCATAATAGTAGCAGAAGAAGGAAGGAAGAAGGGAGGAGAGAACTCGACCAAATGACCCAAAAGCATAGCAAAGCCGAAGAAGGTCAAGTGGAAAGAGCGAAAGAACTTGGTCCCCAAAGACATGGGCAACGACTCGACGCAACCAAGCAAAACAAAGCTAGCCCTCAAGAAGAGGTAGAACAGGCTCAACACCGCTAGCAAATCCCAATTGAAAATATCGAAGCAAAAATGCTAGTCCCTCAAGATAGAGGCACAGAGGCTCAACACAACTAGCAAAGAAAGCTCGATACCAACGCCTTACGGCCAACAGGAAGCAAGAAAAAATGCTCCCCCTGAAATGGTGCAAGCAAGGGTTATGATTTGCAATCTCTCCCCCTTAGTTGAAAATGCACTAATCAAGAAACATTTCTCCCCCTGGGAAAATGCACCATCTAAAATTTCCAACACGCAGAATTCTCCCCTTCCAAAATGCAAATTAGGCAAAATGCAAGTTAGGAGCTTCGCGAGTATACTCAATAGAGTGCAAAGATGCTCTACAGAGTTCTGGTCCGATGACTCAGAAAAATGCACAGAATGCTAGCAAAAGCTCAAACTGATCACTAAATCTGAAATGAGAGCAAAAGAGCAGTTTGTAGCCGAAAAGGTATTCACCATCAAAATAGCACAGACATGTATAGACAGGAAGTCAAACAAGTGCTAATCATGTATTCACGGTGAACTACCCCTAGCATAGTTCAAACATCATGCTGATACCAATTTAGGCATTTACTTGTGATTTCAAATTTTAATCGGAGTTGCAGCGGTGAAATTACACAAGTTCAGAAAACAGCATGTGACTGCGAGAGGTTGAATGCTTGTTATTGCCTATTTTTCAAACTGTGCGAAGCCTATGCATAAGCAATCAGAAGCTTAAAGCAACAGTTTCGGTCATACACTACACAGCTCAAGTTTAACTCAAAGTGCAATGAGAAACAGTCTCGAAACTGTGAGGTGCTAACAAGCAAACCCATCTCGATCTTTCCAATTCACTTAACTTGGTTCAGATTTTAAACAGAATATAACATACCAAGCAAGTGAATGACTCAACACTAGAGACATAGCAACCTAGCATATATGAAAAGCAAGAATGACCTCAACACATCCTACACATGCTAGTTGCATATCTCAATGGTGAACATTTTCAAGTTTTAAGTTCATTATCAAGTTCACCATTCAAAAATAGCTCAGCTCATAGTATGCACTAGTGATCAGAAAGAGCATAAGCTACAACATCAACATAAAGCATCGGAACAAAAACTACACAGAGCATAGTTACATTCTTCAGATTATACATATGAAGCTCAGAATGTAAAAGCGTATGCTAAAATGCAAAAGATGCATGAAGAAATCAAAAGAAGCAAAAACAACTGAAAACAAAAAGTCAGTGTATCATACAAAATCCAAAGTGTTTCCCCCATCTAAAAGGGGAAACACACACCAAGCTCACCTCTCAACCGATTAAAGGTTGATTGGTCCAAAGGCTTGGTAAAAATATCAGCAAGCTGATGATGAGTATCGACATGGCGAAGGTCGATATCACCCTTCTCATAGTGGTCTCGCAGAAAATGAAAGCGCACATCAATGTGTTTGGTCTTCGAGTGAAGCACGGGGTTCTTAGCAACGCTAATCGCACTCGTGCTGTCACAAAGCAAAGGAACACGAGAAAAGCTCAGACCAAAATCACGCAAAGTGGCCATCATCCAGAGTAACTGGGAATAACAGCTAGCCGCAACAACATACTCAGCCTCCGTGGTAGACTGGGCGACGCTAGACTGCTTGCGAGAGGACCACGAAACAAGAGAAGAACCAATAAACTGGCAAGTCCCAGAAGTGGACTTGCGATCAATACGGCAACCAGCAAAATCGGCATCGGAATAACCGCAAAGGGAAAGGGTGGAGGAAGCAGAATACCAAATCCTGAATTCTGGATAGAAGGATAAGTACCTCATAATGCGCTTGACCGCCTGATGGTGAGAGGTGCACGGCGACGCCTGAAAGCGCGCGCAAAGACACACCGCGAACTGGATGTCCGGGCGTGTCGCTGTCAGGTACAGCAGTGATCCGATCATACTTCGGTACTCCTTCTGGTCCACTGCTTCTCCCTCCTTGTCCGCATCCAGGGCCGTCGTGGTCTCCATGGGTGTTGGAAGAGGCTTGGCCTCACCCATGTCGAACTTCTTTAGGATATCTCTAGTGTACTTGCCCTGGTGCACAAACGTTCCTTCCCGGGTTTGCTTGATTTGCAACCCGAGGAAAAACGTCAACTCGCCCATCATGCTCATCTCGAACTCCCTGCTCATAGTGTCTGCAAACTTGGCAACCAAAGCGTGAGAAGAACCACCGAAAATGATATCATCCACGTAAATTTGGACCAAGAGAGTATCAGTGCCTTGCTTGAGGAGAAAGAGCGTTTTATCTACACATCCCATTTTAAAACCCTTAGCAAGCAAAAAGGTTTTCAACCTATCATACCAGGCTCTAGGGGCTTGTTTCAAACCATACAAAGCTTTGTGAAGTTTAAAGACATGGTTTGGAAACTTGGGATTTTCAAAACCGGGGGGTTGCTCAACATAAACCTCCTCCTCTATGTAGCCGTTTAAGAAGGCACTCTTGACATCCATTTGAAAAAGTTTGAAACCTTTGGATGCAGCAAAAGCCAAGAGTATCCTAATAGCCACCAAACGTGCTACAGGAGCAAATGTCTCCTCATAGTCTATCCCCTCCTTCTGACTATATGCCTGGGCTACGAGTCTGGCCTTGTTTCTCACAACATGGCCATCTTCTCTGTGTTTGTTTTTGAAAACCCATTTTGTCTCAATTGGATGACACTCAGAAGGTCGAGACACTAGAACCCAAACCCGATTTCTCTCAAAGTTCTCAAGCTCCTCATGCATGGCATTGACCTAATCAGGATCCGTCAAAGCGTGTCCAACATCCCGGGGTTCAAAATCAGCAACAAATGCAGAATGAGCAAAGTGAGAGATTTGCCTTGACCGGGTGACGCGTTCGTCGATGCTGCCGATCATCTGCTGAGGCGGGTGCTGGCGCTGAATGTGTCGTGGCGCCTCCCTTGCCGAAGTGGCCTCCCCCTCAACAGCAGCTGGTGCCTCCCCGGGTACAAAGGGTACCGCTCGGGGTGGCGGATCCCATGGCCCCCAGGAAGACGATGTGTCAGGGCCATGAGTCGTCGTAGAGGCCGCTCTTTGCGGCACAGCAGGTGGAGGAGGTGCTGGGTCATCTATCCCTTCAGCACCTTCTTCTTCATCATCGAAAAGAGGTTCGCCAACCTCATGATCACCTGCACGCTCAAAACGAGAAGAAGGACAAACCATGGTCTCGTCGAAGGTGACGTCGGATGTCTCCATGACTCGGTTAGTATCAAGGATAAGTACGCGATAAGCACGAGTATGAGTGCCATAACCCAAAAGCACACCGTCAGAAGAGCGAGACTCAAACTTGTCCAAGTTGCCCTTTTTAAGTATAAAACAATGGCAACCGAAAACTCTAAAATAACTTACTTTGGGGAGTTTTCCAAAACGCAAGTCATAAGAGGTCTTTTTCAAGAAGGCTCGAAGAAAAATGCGATTGGAAATGTAGCATGCAGTGCTCATAGCTTCGGCCCAATATCACCTAGGAGTCCTATGCTCATCGAGCATCGTCATGCCCATCTCTACAAGGGTCCGATTCTTCCTCTCTACAACACCATTCTGAGGGGGTGTGTAGGGGGAAGAAAACTGATGCTCTAAACCCAAAGAGTCACAAAACTTCTCAAAATTCGAATTCTTGAATTCGGAACCATTATCACTCCGAATTGCTCGCATAGAGTTCAAAGGGAACTCATTCTGAAGACGCAAAATCAGATTGTGAGCAAAGGAGAAAGTCTCGGTTTTCTCAGCTAAAAAGAAAACCCACGAATATCTCGAAAAATCGTCGACAACAACAAGCACATACCACTTCCCCCCAACCGAGCTCACCCGAGCCGGACCAACAAGGTCCATGTGTAAAAGCTCTCCAGGGCGCTTAGTCATGACCTGAGTCACCGGATGGTGGGGAGCGGCTACCATCTTCCCATGTCTACAAGAATGGCAAACAAGATCCTTCTCCATGGATAACTTGGGCAATCCTCGGATTAAGCCAA
This sequence comes from Coix lacryma-jobi var. lacryma-jobi, assembly GCA_009763385.1. Lineage (NCBI taxonomy): Eukaryota > Viridiplantae > Streptophyta > Magnoliopsida > Poales > Poaceae > Coix > Coix lacryma-jobi. The sequence continues at coordinate 115,697,802 of CM019823.1, forward strand.
GTGAAGTAAGCCTTGCAAGCAAGTCGAAGCTCAGGTGACCTAGTCTCCTATGCCACTTCCAAAGATCAGAGGAGGAAGGTCCAGCCAAAAGACAACGAGAAATTCCGAACGACTCCGAGAAATCCGCACGAAAGACTTTTCCAAAGGGTGAAATCACACATACAAGATTGCCCTGAGGATCCAAAATGCGACTGAGATTCGGTTTAAAACGAATCTCATAGTCATCATCAAAAAGTTGCAAAACAGAAAGAAGGTTAAAATGCAAGTTAGAAACAAGAGCAACATCGCGCAACACAAAGTGCTCATTAACTCGCACAGACCCACGAGACAGCACCTTACCTTTGCTGTTGTCGCCGAAGGTGATATAATCCTTTCCGGCGACCGGACTAAGACTGGAGAACCACTTGGTGTTTCCGGTCATGTGCCTCGAACACCCGGAATCCACCAACCAAACGTTCTCCAATCGTTTTACCTACATCAATAAAAAGACATAGGGTGAGCAAACGGGCCAACACTGGGGTTAGTGAAGTAAGGGGAATACCAGTGTTGGGCCGGCTGCTCAAAAGAACGGTTAGCAGAAAAACCATTCCTAGCACGCCTACGGGAGGAGCGATCACCACGTTGAGGAAAATGTGGTCCGCTAAGGAAGGAGCGTCCATCGCGATACTCAAAACTGAAGGACCGAGAAAGCACTAGCAAGGCGACCAGAGGGGGGTGAATGGGAGCTCAAAAATTTCTCTCGAAACTTCGGCCAAATGTCCCAAAATCAACCCCGAGAAACTGCGACCGAAACTGTGATGCCCACGACCCTTGGATGAGGGTGGATGATCCCTAGGATCACAGCGAGGCACCACAAGAAGATAGCAAACCAGGTGCCAAAAGCTCCGGCTCGAACACAACCCCAAAAACCAAGTCCCGAACGTAGATTGTCGGCTACGTCGAGAAACTCCTAAATACATATGCTAACAAGTAGCAAAGATACCTAGAGAGGTTCCTTGGTCAACTATAGGGCCAAACGAGAAGTCCGGAAACCAAGCGAACAAGCCGGGAGAGCAAACGCACTAAACCGGAAGACACAACAGGTTCCCGGACTGTCCGGCCCTGGGGTCCCGGACTGTCCGTCCCTACTGCGGACTGTCCGCGCTCTGGTGGCGGACTGTCCGCCGGTCAAGTGTGCAAAAACGCACTGCTGCTGGAAACCCCCTGCTCGGTCCCGGACTGTCCGCACTTTAGCACGGCGGACTGTCCGCCGGTGACCCGAGCCAAAATCAGCAGAGACTAGCCGCGGCTGGACTGGACCAGCTGAAGGACCGAGAAGCAACCAGAAAGCGACCAGAGGGGGGGTGAATGGGAGCTTCAAAATTTCCTTTTGGATACTAGAGCCACTGTCCCAAGAATCACCCCAAGAGACAAACCCTAGAGCTTGCTAATGTCCACGACCCTAGATGTAGGGTGGATGCTTCCAAGAAGCACAGCGGGACACTACACAATTCTAGAAAGCCAATGCAAAAGACGGAAATCAATTCCGACAACGAACGAGCGAACCGCGGATGAAACCGAGCGAAAACAGTCGCATCGGACGCTGGCCTGCGTCCGATGCCAGACAACCGGACGCGTCCGATGGAAACTGGACGGTTCTGGAACCTTACTGTTCCACCATCGGACGCTGTGAACAGTAATCACCCAGCGTCCGATGCAAGGGCTCCGGCGCGTCCGATGGACAACGGACGCGTCCGATGCCTAGCGTCCGATGCAAACTAAAACGCCGAAAACGTGACACGCGTCACCGGAGCGTCCGATGCTAGGAACCCTAGCGTCCGATGCTCCCGTGATAGCGTCCGATGCCCCCGAAAACAGCGCAGTTCTTTGATGATTCAACCCGATCTCCTCTAAATCAAAAGCTCTAGGCCTAGGATTCGATCTGAGGGGTCACAAGGATGTTAGTGAGCTATCTCTAAGAGATCATGGCTCGAACCTAACTCCAAATCGGTGAATCAAGAAATTTCGGGGCAAGGAAGCAAGAACGCAATCCACAACGAAAATCGATCGATCTCCTAGACCGTGAGGTTAGAGTTTAATTCCTTAGGTGGAAAGAAGAGCCTCACGATCTAGAACAACTTGGTTCAAACGGATTTGCAAAAGATGAACCGAGCAAAGAGATCAAGCGACGGGAAAATTGTGGAGAAAAAGGATTCCGCGAAGAACACGAACACAACGGAAATCACAGCCACGAATTCGAAACAAAGTCGCAAATCAAGCCATCGATCTGTGCTCCAAGGTGAGGATACGGCCTCACTTCCTCAAATCAACAGTACACAGAGTGGAGTCTCTCTGCGGATCTCAACTAGCTAAAGCAGGGGATGGGAGAGCAGGAAACCCTAGCAAATGAAAGCACTAACTGAGATAGCTAAAACTGAGATAGGGAGGAGGGTGTCTCCCCTGGACTACTTATACTAACCTAGACTGAGCCTATTTCCTACTCTACCCCTCTCTAAACTAATTACAGAGCGAACCGGCTAAACCCTAAGGCTATTCTGGTCCAACCCGCGGTGGTAGGTAGATCCGACGGCCACGCCCGCTCGAACCGAAGCGTTGCCTCGACGCAACCTCTGGATCGCCGCCACGTGCCGCCCTCGCTCTGCACCCCCGGTTTTGTGGCCCAAACCGGGAAACCAGCCTTTTCCATCAGCCCCCGGTTTTGAGGCCCAAACCGGGAAACCAGCCTCCAGCCCGAGTTTTGTGGCCCAAACCCGGAAACCCGCAACGCCCGAGTTTTGAGGCCCAAACTCGAAAACCGGCCCACGCCCAGGTTTTGAGGCTCAACCTGGAAACCGTCGTGCCCAGGTTTTGTGGCTCAACCTGGAAACCCAGCACCCAGGTTTTGAGGCCCAAACCTGGAAACCGTCCACCCGTTGGTTTTTCCCTGGCTCTACCAACAAACCGACGTCGTAGAGGGGATGCACCTCCGTGCACCCCGTCCACCGACATGACCGCATTTCTTCACTTGTCGTCGCCACAGGCTGCCAGTCACCACAGCTGATCCTCCGGCCTCTGGTCCCTCAGTCCAAGCCTCACGTCCGCCCTTCACTGTCCGATACATTGGCATGGCACGTCCGCCGCACGGCACGCCCATCCTTCATCGCGCCCAGTCCATCGGCACGGCACGTCTCAACTTGACCTTCACCTGCCATCGACCACTGTCTCCGTGCTCGACACCTGCACAACACAAGCCAAAGAACATGCGCATCATACCCGTTGACAATCACTCATCACTCAGAGACCCGGCATACACCCATGTATCCGCAATCTCCCCCTTGATGAGTGCATTGTCAACTACACACACAAATCATAAAATGAAAGAAGAAGGTAGGAGGAAGATGAGGAAGAGAACTCAACCAAATGACCCAAAAGCATAGCAAAGCCGAAGAAGGTCAAGTGGAAGAAGCGAGAACTTGGTCCCCAAAGACATGGGCAACGGCTCGACGCGACCAAGCAAAGCAAAGCTAGCCCTCAAGAAGAGGTAGAACAGGCTCAACACCGCTAGCAGAAAACCAATTGAAAATCGGAGCTAAAAAATGGCAAAGTGCTAGTCCCTCAAGATAGAGGCACAGAGGCTCAACACAACTAGAACGAAAACCACTCCGAACCAATTGAAACACAATCGAAAAGTCTTCGAACCAATCGAAATCAAACTCGATGCCAAATGAGGAAAATGTTTGCTAGTCCCTCAAGATAGAGGCAACGGCTCAACACAACTAGCAAACTCCCCTCGACAAGTGCAAGCAACCCGGGACTCCCCCTTAGGTCCAACAAGAGAAGAGCATAAAGATCTGAAAATCTCCCCCTTAGCAAAAACTCCCCCTTAATTGAACGTCAGGAGACATATGATTTGCAAAAACTCTCCCCCTTAGTTGAAAATGCACTTAACAAGCACAAACTTTTCCCTTGAGCCAACAAAACTCCCCCTTCTAAAATGCATATGAAGTCAGAAATGCAAGTTAGCAGCTTCAGGCATATAATCAAAAGAGTGCAAAAATACGCTAATCGGTATAGCTCCAATGGCACAACTAAGCACTCAAATAGCGAAGGCTCAAACTGATCACACATACGAAATATGAAGCATATGAGCAAGTGAGCAGTTTTTAGCCAAAAAGATAGTCACCATCAGAATAGCACTACACATGTATAGATAGGAATCCAGACAAGTGCTAAACATGTATACAAGGTGAACTACCCCTAGCAAGGTTCAATCATCATGCATAGGAATGAAGCATATACTTGTGATTTCATGTTTATATTGGAGTTGCAGCGGTGAAGACTTCACAAGTTCAATTATTTAGCATGTGATTGCGAGAGGTTGAAAGCTTGTCTTTGCCTAACTTTTCAAGCGAGCGAAGCCTATGCCGAAGCAATCAGAAGCTTGAAGCTACGGTTTCGGTCATACACTACACGGCTCAAGTTTAACTCAAAGTGCAATGAGAAACAGTCTCGATACCATGAGGTGTTGACAAGCAATCCCATCTCGATCTTTTCAATTCACTAAGACTTGGTTCAAATTTTATGCATGATATGAACAGACCAAGCAAGTGAATGACTCATAACTAGAGACAGCAACCTAGCATATATGAAAAGCACGAGTGAACTCAACATATCCTACACATGCTAGTTGCATATCTCAATGGTGAACATTTTCAGATTGTAAGTTATTAAGTAAATTCACCCTTCCAAAATAGCTCAGCTCATAACATGTACTAGTGATCAGGAAGAGCATAAGCTACAAGCATCCATATAAGCATCGGAGCATACTAAATAGAGCATAGTTACATTCTAGTGATTATAAACATGAAGCTCAGAATGTAAATGCGTATGCTAAAATGCAAAAGAAAAGAAAGACAAAAGAGTCAGTCAAATATACAAGATCCAAAATGTTTCCCCCATCTAAAAGGGGAAACACACACCAAGCTCACCCCTCAACCGATTAAAGGTTGATTCGTCTAAAGGCTTGGTGAAAATATCAGCCAGTTGATGATGAGTATCGACATGGCGAAGGTCGATATCACCCTTCTCCTAGTGGTCTCGCAGAAAATGAAAGCGCACATCAATGTGTTTGGTCTTCGAGTGAAGCATGGGGTTCTTAGCAACGCTAATGGCACTCGTGCTGTCACAAAGCAAAGGCACGCGAGAAAAGCTCAGACCAAAATCACGCAAAGTGGCCATCATCCAAAGCAACTGGGAACAGCAGCTAGCCGCAGCAACATATTCAGCCTCCGTAGTGGACTGAGCGACGCTAGACTGCTTGCGAGAAGACCACGATACAAGAGAAGATCCAATAAATTGGCAAGTCCCAGAAGTGGACTTGCGCTCAATACGACAACCAGCAAAATCGGCATCGGAATAACCGCAAAGCGAGAGGGTGGAGGAAGCAGAATACCAAATCCCAAACTCAGGAGTGAAACGAAGGTACCTGAAGATGCGCTTCACTGCCTGACGGTGAGAAGTACGCGGCGACGCCTGAAAGCGCGCGCACAGACACACCGCGAACTGGATGTCCGGGCGTGTCGCCGTCAGGTAGAGTAGCGACCCGATCATGCTACGGTACTCCTTCTGGTCCACTGCTTCTCCATCCACATCCGCATCCAGGGCAGTCGTCGTCGACATGGGAGTTGGAAGAGGCTTGGCCTCACCCATACCGAACCGCTTCAGCAAGTCCTTCGTGTACTTGCCCTGGTGCACAAACGTCCCTTCTCGGGATTGCTTAATTTGCAACCCGAGAAAGAATGTCAGCTCGCCCATCATGCTCATCTCGAACTCCCTGCTCATAGTATCTGCAAACTTGGCAACCAAAGCGTGAGAAGAACCACCGAAAATGATATCATCCACGTAAATCTGGACCAAGAGCGTGTCTTTGCCTTGCCGGAGGAGAAAGAGCGTTTTATCTACACATCCCATTTTAAAACCCTTAGCAAGCAAAAAGGTTTTCAACCTATCATACCAGGCTCTAGGGGCTTGTTTCAAACCATATAAAGCTTTATGAAGTTTAAAGACATGGTTTGGAAACTTGGGATTTTCAAAACCGGGGGGTTGCTCAACATAAACCTCCTCCTCTATGTAGCCGTTTAAGAAGGCACTCTTGACATCCATTTGAAAAAGTTTGAAACCTTTGGATGCAGCAAAAGCCAAGAGTATCCTAATAGCCTCCAAACGAGCTACAGGAGCAAACGTCTCCTCATAATCTATCCCCTCTTTCTGACTATAGCCTTTCGCTACAAGCCGGGCCTTGTTTCTAACAACGTGGCCATCCTCTCCTTGCTTGTTTTTGAAAACCCATTTTGTCCCAATAGGCTTACAGTCAGGTGGAGGTGGAACTAGAACCCAAACCTGATTTCGCTCAAAATTTTCTAACTCCTCATGCATGGCATTAACCCAATCCGGATCCGTCAAAGCGTGTCCAACATCTCGGGGCTCAAAATTAGCAACAAAAGCAGAGTGAGCGAAATGAGAGATGTGCTGTGACCTGGAGCGAGTAACTCGCTCGCCGATGTCGCCGATCATGTGTTCAGGGGGGTGCTGGCGCTGGATATGTCGTGGCGCCTCCCGAGCTGAAGTAGCCTCCCCCTCAACAGCAGCTGGTGCCTCCCCGGGTACAAATGGTACCGCTCGGGGTGGCGGATCCCACGGCCCCCAGGAAGAAGAGGTGTCGGGGCCGTGAGTCGTCGTCGAGGCCGCTCTTTGCGGCGCGGCAGGTGGAGGGGGTGCTGGATCATCCATACCTTCAGCACCCTCGTCCTCGTCATCAAAAAGAGGCTCTCCAACCTCATGATCACCTGCACGCTCAAAACGAGAAGAAGGACAAACCATGGTCTCGTCGAAGGTGACATCGGATGTCTCCATGACTCGGTTAGTGTCAAGGTTAAGTACACGATAAGCTCGAGTGTGAGTGCCATAACCCAAAAACACACCGTCAGAAGAACGAGATTCAAATTTGTCCAAGTTGCCCTTTTTGAGTATAAAACAATGGCAACCAAAAACTCGAAAATAACTCACCTTGGGCAGTTTGCCAAAACGCAACTCATAAGAAGTCTTTTTCAAGAAAGCTCTCAGAAAAATGCGATTGGAAATATAGCATGCAGTGTTCATAGCTTCGGCCCAATAGCGCCTAGGAGTCCTATGCTCATCAAGCATCGTCCTGGCCATCTCAACAAGGGTCCGATTCTTCCTCTCTACAACACCATTTTGGGGCGGTGTGTAGGGGGAAGAAAACTGATGCTCCAAGCCAAGGCGGTTACACAACTTCTCAAAATCCGAATTTTTGAATTCGGAACCATTATCACTTCTAATAGCTCGCATCAAGTTCAAAGGGAACTCGTTCTGAAGACGCAAAATCAGATTGCGAGCGAAGGAGAAAGTCTCAGTCTTCTCAGTCAAAAAGAAGACCCACGAATATCTCGAAAAGTCGTCAACCACAACCAAAACATACCACTTGCCACCAACCGAGCTCACCCGAGCCGGACCAACAAGGTCCATGTGTAAAAGCTCTCCGGGGTGCGAGGTCATGACCTTAGTCACTGGATGGTGGGGAGCGGCAACCATCTTCCCATGTCTGCAAGAATGGCAAACTAGATCCTTCTCCATCGAAAGCTTGGGCAATCCTCGGATTAGGCCAAGTGAGCTAAGTCTTGCAAGCAAGTCGAAGCTTAAATGACCGAGCCTCCTATGCCACTTCCAAAGATCGGAGGAAGAAGGACTAGCCAAAAGACAGCGAGAAGAACCAAACGACTCCGAGAAATTTGCGCGAAAGACTTTCCCAAAGGGCGAAATCAGACATACAAGATCGCCCTGAGGATCTAAGATGCGACTAAGGTTTGGTTTAAAACGAATCTCATAGTCATCATCAAAAAGTTGCGAAACAGAAAGAAGGTTAAAATGCAGGTTAGAAACAAGAGCAACATCGCGCAACACAAAGTGCTCATTAACCCGCACCGTCCCACGGGATAATACCTTACCTTTACTATTGTCGCCGAAAGTTATGTACTCCTTTCCGGCGACCGGGCTAAGGCTGGAGAACCACTTGGTGTTTCCGGTCATGTGCCTCGAGCAACCAGAATCCACCAACCAAATGTCCTCCAACCGTCTCACCTACATCAATAAAAAGACATAGGGTGAACATACGGTCCAACACTGGGGTTAGTGAAATAGGAAGGATACCAGTGTTGGGCCGGCTGCTCAAAAGAACGGTCAGTGTAAAAACCATTCCTAGTCTGTCTACGGGGGTAGCGATCACCACGCACAGGAAAACGTGGTCTGCTGGGGAAGAAACGCTCACCGCGGTACTTAAACTGCGGTGGGGGAAAGTGCTCAACTAAGCCTCCGCCACGGGGTCCGTTACCTGCAAAAGCAGGACCCCGTCGGGCACGCTCTCTACGAGATCTACGCCTAGGAGCCTGGGGCTCAACTGCTCTAGCGTCTCTCCTTGGAGCTCTCTCCTGCCTAGGCCTAACAAACTGAGGTGCTGGACCTCTAGGCCTAGTCTCCCTCCAAGGGGCTCTCATCTCCTGCCTAGGCCGGGGACCTTGACATCCGGACCTAGCAGCCCTCTCCTGAACCTTCGGCACATGTCCACCATGCGCTGGATGGTACATGTCCGGGTTCTCCATCTCCCGAGCACGTCGCGCCTCTCACTTGCGCCGGAAACAGAACTCGATCAAGTGACCATCCCTCCCACAGAAATCACACTGGTACCTCACCGCACGCAAAGGGGGTTGTTGGTGACCAGGGCTGTGGGTGTGGCTCACTTTGCCTTTGCCCTTCTGTGGCAACTCCTCACGAATGGGTGGCATAGCGTCAAGCTTGTTTCTGAGGTGGTTTGGCTTGGGTGCCCAAACTGGGTTCTTGGGAGGAGCTCTCGGGGGTTCCTCAACCACACCGTCTTTGGTGATAGGCTTGGCTGGCTCTTTGAGTGGAAGCTTGGCAAGTTTGGGAGTAGTGGTGGAATTGGGCTTCTCACATGGGTTCAGACCACTAGACTCTCCAATCTTCCCAAAAGCTGAGAGATCAACACTCTGAGCAAAACCTACACCAGGGGCACCAACAGCTCGCTTGAATTGGGAGATCATCATCCCGAGCTGCGGCTCACTACTAGAGACCCATGACAAGATGGACCGAAGGTATGTGTTTTCTTCCTCGGTTTGCATCTTGCCATGCTTTACATTGGCAATCTCCATCTCCAGGCCCTCACACAAAGCACACCTCGAGACACAAGTGCTATCTGAGCTGGCCTTCTCTAAAGACTCAAGCTTGGCATTTTTCTCTGCCAACTCAGATTGCAAGACAGGACAAGTCTTGCACGCATCCAACAGCTGCGGCCTAGCACGGAGCTCATCCACCTCTCCAACCAACGCAGCATACTTACCTCTCAGAGTGAGAAGATCAGTCATGTGCGCGGTGCACGACTCGCACTCCGCCTCCTCCGACACTACCACGGTGGACCGAGCGAACTCAAGCTCCTTCACCGTGTCCTCCCACTTCTGCCTAAACTCCTTGCGCTCTCTAGCGGCACGCCTAAGCAACTTATCTTGGCTAAGGAGGGCAGCAGTCAACTTCTCAACCTCGGAGGAAAGCTCGTCGTAGGTGAGAGATACCTGGGAGGTGTCGTCGTCGTCGTCGTTCCGAGGGGTACGCTCCGGCTCGCCGTCGACCTCATCTCCGAGCGCCATGGTGCACAGGCCTCCGTCGCCGGCGAAGAAGCACAAGCCGTTGAACTTGTCTTCCAGCTTCTTCTTCACGGACTCGTCATCGCTGGAGCCAGCGGAGTCGTCATCCGAGCCGTCGACGTCGCTGAGCGTGGCGAAGAAGGCACGCTGCTCAGCTTGCTGCTTCTCCAAGTACTTCTTCTTGATGTACTCCTTGTCGAAGCCGCCCCGTTTCTTGTGCCTTGGGGGAACGTGCTTCTCCTTGTACTTGGAGTCGTGCTTGCGCCCATGTTCGCCCTTGCCCGAGTGCTTGTTCTTCCTCTTAGGGCAGTCGGCGATGAAGTGGTCGGGGTCGCCGCACTCGTAGCATCCCGTGCGTCCTCCTCCTCGACGACGGTTCATGCGGTTGTTGTGAAACCGCGAGAACCGGTTGGCAAGCAAAGCCAACTCGTCGTCTCCCAAAGACTCCAGCTGGTCCTCTGTCACAGAAAAGAGAGAAGAAAGCGCAAAGCCAGCTGAGGGGTTAGAGGAAGAACCGGAAACCAAAGCCATGGACAGGCGAGAAGGATTTTCAAAAGAAGCCCTCGCCATAGCATCAATCTCACTAGACTTGAGCTTACTGAAGAGCTCGTCGCAGGTGAGGGTCTCATAGTTCGGCGATTCGATGATTGCCTGAACCTTGGAGTCCCACACCGAACGGTCAAGAGTGTGCAAAAGCTTCAAAGCACGCTCATGATCGTCAAATGGCAACTGCTCTCTGTTAGCCCTCATCATGTTGACAATCACCTGAAAGCGAGCGAATAAACTTTCTATGCTCTCGCCAGGTTGATGTCTAAAGTTCTCATACTCTCGCTTGAACGACTCGTAGAGTCGGGTTTTGACTTGAGAAGTGCCCTCATGGAAACGCATGAGGGTGTCCCAGATCTCCCGAGCCGTAGCGAGGTGAGAAACACGATCAAACTCACCCATGCTCAGACAAGAAAAAAGAGCATTACGGGCTCGGCTATTGGCATCGTGCTCATCGATCTGTTGCTGAGAAACACGAGAAGCCAAGACCACGTAATCAGCAGAGTTGCAAATATCCCAAATAGAAGCGCCCAAGCTCTGCAGATAGGCCGACATACGTATCTTCCAATACGCATAGTTCGTCCCATCGAAAAACGGCGGTTTGCCCACGCCGCGATCCATGTCGCCTTCGGTGGATCTGGAACCGGCTAAGGTGGAAGATCCTTAACCTGCTCCGATACCAATTGAAGGACCGAGAAGCAACCAGAAAGCGACCAGAGGGGGGGTGAATGGGAGCTTCAAAATTTCCTTTTGGATACTAGAGCCACTGTCCCAAGAATCACCCCAAGAGACAAACCCTAGAGCTTGCTAATGTCCACGACCCTAGATGTAGGGTGGATGCTTCCAAGAAGCACAGCGGGACACTACACAATTCTAGAAAGCCAATGCAAAAGACGGAAATCAATTCCGACAACGAACGAGCAAACCGCGGATGAAACCGAGCGAAAACAGTCGCATCGAACGCTGGCCTGCGTCCGATGCCAGACCACCGGACGCGTCCGATGGAAACTGGACGGTTCTGGAACCTTACTGTTCCACCATCGGACGCTGTGAACAGTAATCACCCAGCGTCCGATGCAAGGGCTCCGGCACGTCCGATGGACAACGGACGCGTCCGATGCCTAGCGTCCGATGCAAACTAAAACGCCGAAAACGTGACACGCGTCACCGGAGCGTCCGATGCTAGGAACCCTAGCGTCCGATGCTCCCGTGATAGCGTCCGATGCCCCCGAAAACAGCGCAGTTCTTTGATGATTCAACCCGATCTCCTCTAAATCAAAAGCTCTAGGCCTAGGATTCGATCTGAGGGGTCACAAGGATGTTAGTGAGCTATCTCTAAGAGATCATGGCTCGAACCTAACTCCAAATCGGTGAATCAAGAAATTTCGGGGCAAGGAAGAAAGAACGCAATCCACAACGAAAATCGATCGATCTCCTAGACCGTGAGGTTAGAGTTTAATTCCTTAGGTGGAAAGAAGAGCCTCACGATCTAGAACAACTTGGTTCAAACGGATTTGCAAAAGATGAACCGAGCAAAGAGATCAAGCGACGGGAAAATTGTGGAGAAAAAGGATTCCGCGAAGAACACGAACACAACGGAAATCACAGCCACGAATTCGAAACAAAGTCGCAAATCAAGCCATCGATCTGTGCTCCAAGGTGAGGATACGGCCTCACTTCCTCAAATCAACAGTACACAGAGTGGAGTCTCTCTGCGGATCTCAACTAGCTAAAGCAGGGGATAGGAGAGCAGGAAACCCTAGCAAATGAAAGCACTAACTGAGATAGCTAAAACTGAGATAGGGAGGAGGGTGTCTCCCCTGGACTACATATACTAACCTAGACTGAGCCTATTTCCTACTCTACCCCTCTCTAAACTAATTACAGAGCGAACCAGCTAAACCCTAAGGCTATTCTGGTCCAACCCGCGGTGGTAGGTAGATCCGACGGCCACGCCCGCTCGAACCGAAGCGTTGCCTCGACGCAACCTCTGGATCGCCGCCACGTGCCGCCCTCGCTCTGCACCCCCGGTTTTGTGGCCCAAACCGGGAAACCAGCCTTTTCCATCAGCCCCCGGTTTTGAGGCCCAAACCGGGAAACCAGCCTCCAGCCCGAGTTTTGTGGCCCAAACCCGGAAACCCGCAACGCCCGAGTTTTGAGGCCCAAACTCGGAAACCGGCCCACGCCCAGGTTTTGAGGCTCAACCTGGAAACCGTCGTGCCCAGGTTTTGTGGCTCAACCTGGAAACCCAGCACCCAGGTTTTGAGGCCCAAACCTGGAAACCGTCCACCCGTTGGTTTTTCCCTGGCTCTACCAACAAACCGACGTCGTAGAGGGGATGCACCTCCGTGCACCCCGTCCACCGACATGACCGCATTTCTTCACTTGTCGTCGCCACAGGCTGCCAGTCACCACAGCTGATCCTCCGGCCTCTGGTCCCTCAGTCCAAGCCTCACGTCCGCCCTTCACTGTCCGATACATCGGCATGGCACGTCCGCCGCACGGCACGCCCATCCTTCATCGCGCCCAGTCCATCGGCATGGCACGTCTCAACTTGACCTTCACCTGCCATCGACCACTGTCTCCGTGCTCGACACCTGCACAACACAAGCCAAAGAACATGCGCATCATACCCGTTGACAATCACTCATCACTCAGAGACCCGGCATACACCCATGTATCCGCACCAGCCCCGACTCGCGGACTGTCCGTGCCCTGAGTGGCGGACTGTCTGCGGTCACTCAGGGAGGGCGATTTTGATCGCCCTTCACCCAAATCAATCCCAAATCGAATCAACTCACAATCCCACGTTCCCAAACTTGGAGAGGATGATCACGGAGTAGTTAGGAGACTATCCCCAAGAAATCATCCGCTCAAATTGAGTCAAACACCCAGAAATCAAAAGGGGAGGTGGATGAACCAAAAAGCGCCACGAAAACGAAATTAACCCGATCTACTTGTTCTTAAGGAGATAGATAAATTCCTTCGGTGGAAATGATCTCCTTTCAAATACGAACAAGATGATTCAAACGGATTTTGCAAAGACGCACGGGAGAGAGAGATCGAGTGACGGGAAAATCACGGAGAAACGAAGAACGCAAAGAACACGAATCAAAACGCGAATCAACACATCGATCTGCAACCGTGTGGCTACCACACGCTACAACAGTGAGGTTACGGCCTCACTTCCTCAAAATCTCCACTACACAGAGGTATGGTTCTCTGCGGATCTCAGCTAGCTAGAGCAGGGGATTGGGAGAGCAGGAAACCCTAGAAGCCAAGAGCAAATGACAGGATGACTACCTGAGATAAATGGGGAGGTGGGTGTCTCCCCCTACTTATACTAATTCTAACCTATTCCAAATTCCCACTCTACCCCTAACTACTTACAGAGCGAACCAGCTCAACCCTAAGGTTATTCTGGACTAACTCGATGGTAGGTGGATCCGACGGCCACGCTCGCACAACTCGTAGCGTTGCCTCGACGCAACCTCCCGATTGCCGCCACGTGCCGCCCTCGCTCTGCACCCCCGGTTTTGTGGCCCAAACCGAGAAACCAGCCTTTCCAGCCAACCCCCGGTTTTGAGGCCCAAACCGGGAAACCAGCCCACCAGCATCTGAGTTTTGAGGCCAAACTCAGCAAACGCTCAGCGCCCAGGTTTTGAGGCCCAAACCTGGAAACCGTCCTCAGCCCGAGTTTTGTGGCCAAACTCGGAAACCCTCAGCACCGAGGTTTTGAGGCCCAAACCTGGAAACCGTCCACCCGATGGTTTTTCTCTGGCTCTACCACCAAGCCGACGTCATAGATGGGATGCACCTCCCGTGCACCCTGTCCACCGACACGTGTCCCCAAGTCCACGACTCAGGCAACACATGACCGCACTTCTTCACTTGTTGTCGTCACAGGCTGCCAGCCACCACAGCTGATCCTCGGGCCTCTGGTCCCTCAGTCCAAGCCTCACGTCTGCCCTTCGCCACTCCCGGTCCATCGGCACGGCACGTCTCTACTTGACCTTCACCTCGCCTTCGATCACTGCATCCGTGCTCGACACCTGCACAACACAAGCCAAAGAACATGCGCATCATCCCAGTTGACAATCACTCATCACTCAGAGACCCGGCATACACCCATGTATCCGCAATCTCCCCCTTGATGAGTGCATTGTCAACTACACACTCACACAAATCATAATGAAAAGAGAAGAAGGAAGAAGAAGAGAGAACTCGACCAAATGACCCAAAAGCGTAGCAAAGCCGAAGAAGGTCAAGTGGAAAGAGCAAAACAACTTGGTTCCCAAAGACCTGGGCAACGGCTCGACGCAACCAAGCAAAGCAAAGCTAGCCCTCTAGAAGAGGTAGAACATGCTCAACACCGCTAGCAAATCCCAATCGAAAATATGAAAGCAAAATGCTAGTCCCTCAAGATAGAGGCACAGAGGCTCAACACAACTAGCAAAGAAGGCTCGATACCGACTGTTACCAAAAAGAGTTCGACACCAATTGAAAATCTGAAAAGCAAATGCTAGTCCCTCAAGAAAGAGGCTAAGGCTCAACGCAACTAGCAAACCGCTCCAAACCAATTGAAAATGTCAAAGACTCAACCGAAAACAAACTCCCCCTCGAATAGTGCAAACAACTAGGAAATATGATTTGCAATTTCTCCCCCTTAGTTGAAAATGCACTCGTTAAGAGTCAAAACTCCTCCTCAGAAAGTGCAGCACAAAGTGCTAACACGCAGATTTCTCCCCTTCCAAAATGCAAATGAGGCAAAAATGCAAGTTAGGAGCTTCAGGAGTATAGTCAAGAGAGTGCAAGGATGCTCTATAGAGTTCAAATCCGATGACTCAGAAAAATGCACAGAATGCTAGCAAAGGCTCAAGCTGATCACTAAGAATGAAATATGAACATGTCAGCAGTTTTAAGCCGAAAAAGGTATTCACCATCAAAATAGCACAGACATGTATAGACAGGAAATCAAATGTGCTAAGCATGTATGCCAAGTGAACTACCCCTAGCATAGTTCAATCATCATGCTGATACCAAATTTAGGCATATACTTGTGATTTCAAATTTTAATTGGAGTTGCAGCGGTGAAATTACACAAGTTCAGAAAACAGCATGTGACTGCGAGAGGTTGAATGCTTGTTATTGCCTAACTTTCCAACTGTGCGAAGCCTATGCATAAGCAATCAGAAGCTTAAAGCAACAGTTTCGGTCATACACTACACAGCTCAAGTTTAACCCAAAGTGCAATGGGAAACAGTCTCGAAACTGTGAGGTGCTAACAAGCAAACCCATTTTAATCTTTCCAATTCACTTAACTTGGTTCAGTTTTTAGACAGGATATGAGCAGACCAAGCAAGTGAAGGACTCAACACTAGAGACATAGCAACGTAGCATATATGAAAAGCAGGAATGACCTCAACACATCCTACACTTGCTAGTTGCATATCTCAATGGTGAACATTTTCAAGTTTTAAGTTCATTATCAAGTTCACCATTCAAAAATAGCTCAGCTCATAGTATGCACTAGTGATCAGAAAGAGCATAAGCTACAACATCAACATAAAGCATCGGAACAAAAACTACACAGAGCATAGTTACATTCTTCAGATTATACATATGAAGCTCAGAATGTAAAAGCGTATGCTAAAATGCAAAAGATGCATGAAGAAATCAAAAAGAAGCAAAAACAACTGAAAACAAAAAGTCAGTGTATCATACAAAATCCAAAGTGTTTCCCCCATCTCAATGGTGAACATTTTCAGATTGTAAGTTATTAAGTAAATTCACCATTCCAAAATAGCTCAGCTCATAACATGTACTAGTGATCAGGAAGAGCATAAGCTACAAGCATCCATATAAGCATCGAAGCATACTAAATAGAGCATAGTTACATTCTAGTGATTATAAACATGAAGCTCAGAATGTAAATGCGTATGCTAAAATGCAAAAGAAAAGAAAGACAAAAGAGTCAGTCAAATATACAAGATCCAAAATGTTTCCCCCATCTAAAAGGGGAAACACACACCAAGCTCACCTCTCAACCGATTAAAGGTTGATTGGTCCAAAGGCTTGGTAAAAATATCAGCAAGCTGATGATGAGTATCGACATGGCGAAGGTCGATATCACCCTTCTCATAGTGGTCTCGCAGAAAATGAAAGCGCACATCAATGTGTTTGGTCTTCGAGTGAAGCACGGGGTTCTTAGCAACGCTAATCGCACTCGTGCTGTCACAAAGCAATGGAACACGAGAAAATTTCAGACCAAAATCACGCAAAGTGGCCGTCATCCAGAGTAACTGGGAACAGCAGCTAGCCGCAGCAACATACTCAGCCTCCGTGGTAGACTGGGCGACGCTAGACTGCTTGCGAGAGGACCACGAAACAAGAGAAGAACCAATAAACTGGCAAGTCCCAGAAGTGGACTTGCGATCAATACGGCAACCAGCAAAATCGGCATCGGAATAACCGCAAAGGGAAAGAGTGGAGGAAGCAGAATACCAAATCCCGAATTCTGGAGAGAAGGATAAGTACCTCATAATGCGCTTGACCGCCTGACGGTGAGAGGTGCGCGGCGACGCCTGAAAGCGCGCGCAGAGGCACACCGCGAACTGGATGTCCGGGTGTGTCGCCGTCAGGTACAGCAGTGACCCGATCATACTCCGGTACTCCTTCTGGTCCACTGCTTCTCCTTCCTTGTCCGCATCTAGGGCCGTCGTGGTCGCCATGGGTGTTGGAAGAGGCATGGCCTCACCCATGTCGAACTTCTTCAGGATGTCGCGGGTGTACTTGCCCTGGTGCACAAACGTTCCTTCCCGGAATTGCTTGATTTGCAACCCGAGGAAAAACGTCAACTCGCCCATCATGCTCATCTCGAACTCCCTGCTCATAGTGTCTGCAAACTTGGCAACCAAAGCGTGAGAAGAACCACCAAAAATGATATCATCCACGTAAATTTGGACCAAGAGAGTATCAGTGCCTTGCTTGAGGAGAAAGAGCGTTTTATCTATACATCCCATTTTAAAACCATTAGCAAGCAAAAAGGTTTTCAACCTATCATACCAGGCTCTAGGGGCTTGTTTCAAACCATACAAAGCTTTGTGAAGTTTAAAGACAAGGTTTGGAAACTTGGGATTTTCGAAACCGGGGGGTTGTCTAACATACACCTCCTCTTCTATGTAGCCGTTTAAGAAGGCACTCTTGACTTCTGTTGGGCGAAGGGACCCTCGGCAGAGGCGCCACGCAAGCTGGCTCAACAAAACGGCCCGCGCACCTTCGCCGCCTACCCCCCTCCTCCATCCTGCTAAGTCCCTCAGGTCACCGACCAAACCTCCAATTACTAACCCAGCCTTCGCAAGTGTTCAGGAACCCTTTTGCAGGAAAGGGGCGTGAAGAGCGCTGGGAGCGACCCTCGCGCATCCCGCGTACCTTCGCCGAGAGACCCAGACCCAACCAGTGGCGAAGGACCTCAAACTCTCCGACCGGGCGGACACCTCCGCAAGACGAAGGTCGCCCCTTGCTTTTCTGTCCGGGGGAGCTTGGACCGAGCGGCGGCGGGCGCAGGGAAGGTAGGCTAGGGTTTCGGCTGCGGCTGTGTTTGTACGAGTTTGCCCTTCTGTATGAGTAGCGCAGAGGAATCTTTCTTGTACCCTACTGTAATTTGGCCGGCACCCCTTGGTATCCCCTATAAATACCGGGGGGTGAACAGTGTATGGACATGATTTTTTTTGGGGGAACAGAGCCATAACAACTTTGTCCTCGTTTCCTTAACCTTCGCTATCGATTCCGACGCTTGGTCACCTTCGCCACTCCCCTGCACAAGTGCGGAGGTGGGGCAAGTGTGTTTCCAACAGTTTGGCGCCGTCCGTGGGGAGCGAAGTTCGAAATGGCAGGAAACAGGAGAGCGCCCACAACAAGGGACCGACGCGTCGCCAGTGAGACGGCGACGGTGATTCCGCCTGCTGAGGAGATTGTGCAACCCTCGGGAGCAGAGGATGTCACCCCAGAATCTGAAGTCCCGGGCCCCCAGGCCCGAGTGGTGACACAGCCGCACCCCCACACTTCTGGAGAAGGAGAGGGGAGAGATGAGGAAGAGTTGGGCCTCGAGGCCCTCGAAAGACTTCAAGCTGAGCTGCAAGAGAAGAAGAGGCGCCTGGATCAGCTTGAAAGGCACAACCGGTTGCGCTCGATCAGACAAAGGGCAGACGAGGCCAGGGAACAGCTTCGCCGATTGGAGGAATCCCTCGCTGCGGCTGAAGCTGAAGCCGAGGGATGGAATGATGAGGAAATGCCCCCGCTGCAAGAGGGGAATGAGGAGCGGGATCAAGACAACCTTCGTCGCCATCCACCACCCCCACCACCACCAATTCACCCAGAACCACATCCTATGACACCACCAAACTTTCGCCAACTCTACCCAGATAAGAGAGAGCCTAACCTTCGCAACCAACGAAGACCTCAACAACACCAAATGCCCTATGACCCAAAGTCACCACTCTCCCAAATGCTCCAAACCCAACCCTGGCCACCGTGTTACAATCCACAAAACCTACCCCGCTACGACGGGCTCTCCGACCCTCGCCAATTCATAATGAGCTATGAAGCAGCAGTTGCCGCAGCAGGCGGAGATGAATCAACAATGGCAAAGTCCTTTGTCATCATCCAGCGAGACATTGCACAAACCTGGTACAACAACCTCCGCCCTGGA
The DNA here is from genome assembly GCA_009763385.1 of Coix lacryma-jobi var. lacryma-jobi. NCBI lineage: Eukaryota > Viridiplantae > Streptophyta > Magnoliopsida > Poales > Poaceae > Coix > Coix lacryma-jobi. The sequence continues at coordinate 115,716,768 of CM019823.1, forward strand.
ACAGTGGATTCCTGGGCCAATCTCAGAGACAGACTCTGTACAAACTTCAAAGGCATTACACCAGCCCCATCAAACCCCATTGAGTTGTTCAACTGCAAACAAGAAGAGCACGAACCACTTCAAGATTATTGGCGGAGGTTCATCCAAATCAGAGCAAGAACCCCGGGAATATCCGACGAGACTGTCATCCTCGCTGCAGTAAGTGGCCTGCACCCAGGCCCATGCTCTTCGAAATTTGCCAGGAAGCCGGCAAACACAATCGAGGAATTACACGAGATAATGGAAAGATACTGTAGAGCAGACATGGACTTCAGAGGGAAGTCCGATGCTCGGAGGTCACAACAGAAGCCGCAGCCGGGGACTCAACCAAGAGTAAACAACCCTCGCCAAGAACAAAGCAACATCGGTGCCATCAACAAACCAATACACTATGAACACCAAGGACGGGGCACTCAACCCCCGAACAACCAATACCCCCAAGGTTTGCAACCCCCGCCAGATCAACGGAACCAACAAAAAGACCCCGCAAAAATGTATTGTCATTTCTGTGGTCTTGGAAAGGGGCACACCACCAAACAATGCGAATGCTTCGCCAAGGGAAAAGAATTCCAGGAGTCCAAAAGAGCCGCTTCGGCAGACAACCGAACCATCAACCACACCAGGAAACCAAACTTCCACTCACCAAATCCTCCATACCACTATACCCCCATAAACTACGGCATACCTTCGCAACAACCCATCTACGCGCACCACCCACTCTACAACCAAGCCTCTTATCAGCCAACCACCATCCCACAACGCCAAAATTCACCATACACAGTCACATACCCAACAACCCCCCAAACCCAAACCCCAACTACCCAACAAGTCAACAATGCTCTACCGCCACCACCACCAATACCCGCTTTACCAGCGCCTCAACCTGTCAAATCCGAAACCCAGAGCCAAACGACCATCAACAACCCAACATCAACCTTCGGTGTAATACTAGCTATCACCGGAGGTTCAAATGAAGACCATGGCAACAAGCGGCAGAGAAAAGAACATGCCAGACGGGTGCACCATGTAGCCGTCGAAGGACCACACAAATTTGGTCGTTGGTCCCACATTCCCATAACCTTCGACTCCAGTGATATGAAGTTGAGAGATTACCCTCATACCGACACCATGGTGATCGAGACCAATCTAGCAGGGTGGACTGTCACTAAAATTCTGGTCGACACAGGAAGCTCCGCAGACATCCTGTTCGCCTCAACCTTCGACAGCATGAAGCTTGATAGGAACCTCCTACAACCTGCTGACAACCCTTTATACGGCTTCGGCGGACAACAAGTGAGAGCCATCGGGAAAATTTCTTTGCCCGTGACCTTCGGCGACCAGATCAACTGCAGAACCGAGCATTTAACCTTTGACATGGTCAACATGTTCTATCCGTACAATGCCATATTTGGCCGAGGGGTAACCAACACATTCAACGCAGTCATCCACCCCGCTTACCTCTGCATGAAGCTTCCCGCTCCGAAGGGAGTGGTCGCATGTGACACCCCAATTTTAAGAACAAAATTGGAGCACAATATATGTATGCCAGGATCAATTTTCATACATATATCCACATCATACTAAATATCAAAACAATGCTTTATTAATATATCGAACATTATTACAAAAATGACCCTCGGGTCTGGAAGAAAAGTACAGACTCTCAGTCTAACTCTAATGTAGACTCGCGGAAACTGGACGCCATCTCCACAGGAAGGTCGACCGGGGGCTGCGCCATCCTAGTGCAAGTCGTCTGGGTCGTATCCACCGTCTTCTGGGTACAAGTTGTCGGGGTCGTATCCACCATCTTCTCGGTACTCCTGCTCTGCGTCATAGACTCCAACGTCTGGGTGGGGTAGTAGGGGGTTCAAAGAGGAAGGGTGAGCACATCGAAATGTACTCTGCAAGTGTAGGAAATAAATGCTTATGAGGCTATTAACAAAGGTAGGCTGACTCTGTTTGACTCAAGCGCCTAAAGTAACACACCCTATTAATCCTATTAATCCTATGCACCTATTTACTATATTATATCCACAGCCTCCATCGGTAACAGTAACCATACTTGGAGTCGCACCGAGCAAACCACACTCGGAGTCACACCGAGCAACCAACACTTGGAGTCGCACCAAGTACCCTCACCTGAAGTCCATCAGGCAAACCATACCTGAAGTCCATCAGATAACCCGAACCAGGTCGTTACAAGGAGTCCTATGTGTATTAGTTCCATACGTCACGACATAGAGAGCTACCTTCCGTAATAACACCAGGTCTGCGCCCGAGCCTGGGATTCGCTCCCGTACCAAGCAGTAACCTGCGTAGAAGAAGCCTCTGTACCCATGTCATATGAGACTAATAACCACATAAGGCTTCTCTAACGAACTAGAACCAACCCACCAACTAATCTCGAAGAAGTCCAAGCCCGCTCGTGACCGTGAGCACGGCTGATATATCAGTTTTAATACTCTGCAGAGTTTGCACATCTTTACCCATGAGTCATGCTGTCGGGGGAACGCCAAAGGGGTACCCCCAATCAACGCATAAGTTAAACCTAGAACACCAGTTAATAAACCCAGCAAGTCAGGCCACGGGCCGGCGCACCTTCTCCGCCTCGCCCGAGCCCTCCAGGCCAGGCCTCGGGCGAGCGCCCAATTCTCCGTCTCGCCCGAGCCCTCCGCGTCGGGCCTCGGACGAGCGCACCTTCTCCGTCTCGCCCGAGCCCTCCGCGTCAGGCCTCGGGCGAACGCACGTTCTCTGCCTCGCCCGAGCCCTCCAGGCCAGGCCTCGGGCGAGCGCCATCCTCCGCTTCGCCCGAGCCCTCCAGGCCAGGCCTCGGGCAAGCGCCCATTCTCCGCTTCGCCCGAGCCCTCCAGGCCAGGCCTCGGGCAAGCGCCCATTCTCCGCTTCGCCCGAGCCCTCCAGGCCAGGCCTCGGGCAAGCGCCCATTCTCCACTTCGCCCGAGCCCTCCAGGCCAGGCCTCGGGCAAGCGCCCATTCTCCGCTTCGCCCGAGCCCTCCAGGCCAGGCCTCGGGCAAGCGCTCGTTCTCCGTCTCACCCGAGCCCTCCGCGTCAGGCCTCGGGCGAGCGCTCGTTCTCCGTCTTGCCCGAGCCCTCCGCGTCAGGCCTCGGGCGAGCGCTCCGCTACCCCTCGAGCCTCTCGAGCACGGTAACCTGCCTCTCGAGCCTAGGCACGTGGGTCCGAGCCCGCCATACTCCACTCCTCGAGACCCCACGCAGGGCCCTCGAGCCTCGCTGACCCGACAGCCTATCCCTCGAGACGCTTCACGCCTCCCTCGAGCGGCTCAGACATTGGATACCGGCCCCACGCTACGTATTTAATGCATCCACCTTCCCCGGTCACATCCTCCGGTACACAGCATGTGCCACGGTGAACTGGAGCCAGAATCAAACCTCCTTTTCACCGCCAGCATGGGCAAAAAGGCACCAGTGCGGCACTGTTAACTCATACCTCACACTGTTGCACGTCCGAGCCACGCCTCGAGGCCCAGATACCTGCAGCTCAATCAGGTTACCCAGGACTTGCCCATACCGGCGGAAGCTCGAGCCCTCCGTGGGCGCCGCCTCGAGGCCGGCCTAGCAACCCTCGAGCCCTTGTGCTTGCATGTGATTGGCGGACAGGTACCCCAAAGCCTGGAAGGACGCTGCCACGCCCCGTACGGACCGGAGTGGGCGCTGCACGACCTCGCGTCGCCACGTCTCCACGACTCCGCCCGGGATGGAAGCCACGACGCCTGAACAACAATCTTCACGTCAGTCCCTGTGGCCCCGACAAGACAGGATTCCTACCCCCGCTGTACTGATCTTGGGTACTGTGCATGATTGCCCCTGTGTAACGCTCTTGTGTAACCCTGGCCTCCCCTTGCTCTATAAAAGGGGACACCAGGGCCCTTCACGCGGGGGGTGGGAGATTCACGCATATGGCTCCGAAACAGACACAACTTCGAGAGACAACACACGAGTCCACACACATGCACGAGTCCGGACTCCGGTCCACACTCACTGAGCTTGTATTCGCCCCTGTACAAGCACTTAGGTGCAAGTAATACAAGAACATCCCCCCCGCTGGACGTAGGGCCTTCTTTGCCCGAACCAGGATAAATCCTTGTGTCCTCTTCCATCACCATCCAGGAAGAGAAGCACGCGATCATATTACTCGTTGGTGTGATTCCCCCGGGTACGAAACACCGACAGTTGGCGCGCCAGGTAGGGGTGCGCGTGTCCGAGTCATTTTCTCGCTATCTCCTGGATGGCTTCTTCTACTCCTTCGTTCTCTGCCGGTGCCGTCGTCTGGTTCGGGAACCTTGAGTCCCTAGCCGCCGGCAACGGCAACGAGCTGACCCCGCTCTCCACGGAGGGCCCGAGCGGAAGGCGTGTCACACCACCCCGCGCGGGGGGCATGACGCGTCATCTGCACCACCACGCGTCACCACTTCGCGAGCGGCGCCGTGGTCACCATCGTCGCCAGGCACAGGCGGTGCCGGCGGCGTACGCCCACTTCCCCGCGGCCGGCGCAGAATCCCCGAGGGGAAACCTGCCCGGCACGCGGCCGGCGACCTCCAGGGCGCGGGCGCGCTCCCCCAGCAAGTTCGCGTCCGTCACACGTGCGGACCGACACGTCTAGTATCCCACCAGGGAGTGCTTCCAGCTCGAGGGGGTGGTGAGCGATGCCGAGGACGACGACGACGACGACGTCAGGCCAAAGCCCAACCTCGGAGCGCCCAACGACGTGGCTACGGCGGGCGGTTCGCGCGTTCAGGCAAGAAGCAAATCCTCGGCCTCGGTTGCACCACCTCAACACGACGACAGCCGGGCAGCGCAACTCGCACAGGTGCGGGAGGCAATCACCAAGACCGAGGAGGAACAACAACGCCTGTTGCAGCTCCAGCAAACTCTGTTGCGGGAACCACCCCAGCCTCGAGGAGCCGGAGCTCGAGGTCGGGCTCGAGATGCCCACCGACGGACCCTCGAGGACGGGGCGCCAGCACGCCCCGAGGTGTGCTTCCTGCGAGCCGGGCAAAACGTGGTGGCGGCCGCAATGCTGCTCCGCGATCTACCCACCGTCTCCAACCCCGACGCCAGACGCATGCTTGGGGAAGTAAAGAGCCTCCTCGAAACGGACGCTGTGCAGATAGCCGAGAGCTCGGCCTCGCGCTAGCGCAGGGTAGCCTCGGAGAAGCCAGCAGACGCACCCCGCAGCAAGCGCGAGACGTCGGTCCGCCAGCCGGACGCCCCTCAAGCCAGACTAGCCCAAAAGCGGGTCGCGGACAGCCGGCAAACCCTCGGGCCCCCGGGCCCCAGGGCCTTCGGCCGAGCCATCCGCAGCTCGACCCTCCCCGGCCGCTTTCGACCACCGACCAACGTCGTAAAGTATGACGGTGAGGTCGAGCCCAAGCTCTGGCTCTCAGACTTCCACCTAGGCTGCCAACTGGGCGGAGCGAAGGGCGACGACCGTGTGATCATACGCCAACTCCCACTTTACCTCTCGGACACCGCCCGCCGGTGGCTCGAGGGGCTCCCGCCAGATCAGATCCATGACTGGGCCGACCTAGTCAGGGTCATCGACAGGAATTTCAAGGGGACTTGTGCGCGCCCAGGCAACTCCTGGGATCTGCGACGTTGCAGGCAGGCAGCGGACGAACCCCTCCGCGACTTTGCTCGGCGGTTCTCGAAGCAGCGCCTCGAGCTCCCTCACATACCTGATGAGGAGGTCATCTCAGCGTTCCTCGCAGGCACGACGTGCCAAAAGCTGGTCCACGAGTTAGGGCGCTACCGTCCCAGGACGATCGAAGACTTGATGGATCAGGTCACTAGCTTCGCCTCCGGCAACGAGGCAGTGGGGGCCTTCTTTGGCCACTCCGCGGGCCAAGGCGAAGGACAGAAGGCAAGGCACGACGACGAGGACGACGACGAAGAAGAAGTGCGCGTGGGCGCCCGTCGCAGACGAGCTGGCTAAGTCGGCACCCACGCACGATGCCGCTCCTCGAGCCGGACTCGGAGGCTCGACCTTCGACGCCCCACCTCGGGCTAGGCTCGGGGGCTCGACGTCCCTTCGACACCGCTCCTCGAGCCGGACTCGGGGGCTCGACCTTCGACGCCCCACCTCGAGCCGGACTCGGGGGCTCGACGCCCCTCCTCGAGCCGGACTCGGAGGCTCGACCTTCGACGCCCCTCCTCGAACCGGACTCGGAGGCTCGGCCTTCGACCTTCAGCGCTGCCCCACGAAAATAGTTCCGAGCCCGACTCCTGCTCGGAACATCGAACAGCTACGTTGTTTTCTATCCCTAAAGCCTTGAGGCTTCGTACATTTCTCGTACTTTGTGCAAATTTCGCATTTCGAATGAATAAAAGTTCGTTTCCAAGTTCTTTGTTTTGTTCAAAACCGGGGTAGCCTTGACTCTGTCTTATCAGAGTCAAGACTTCCTCGCGAGCTAGCCAAGGGATCCCCCCTAAAGTTCCCAAAAACCTCGCACGTTTTCTAAACTCGACGTTTTGTTATTTTTCTATGCCTTGAACGCGCCTCACGACTAAGAAGAAAACACCTTGGGCTCCCTAAGGACCAAGGGTGTCGAGACGGGAGCTCGCGTACGCCCCCGGGCTACGGTACCTCCACTCGCTCCCACCCTGGAAGGACTCAAGTCAGTGTCAAAAACTTAGTCGAAGCAAAACTCAGGCAAAGAAAAATAAGAAAACTCGAGCGCAAAGATATTTCAATATCACCTCGGGCTCTCACCCCGAAAGCCCTTGAAGGAGTCCTTCCCACTCCTCCGAGGCCTCGGGGGCTATCAGGAGAAGGGTCTCTCCGACCCGACGCCCGACGCACCCGAGACTTATGTTTTCGCTCGCTTTATCAAAATAGGCAACAACGAATGAAATGCGAAAATGATTTTACATTAGGCCTCGAGGGCCGCGAGCATGTTCCTTCTCACAAAAATATCCTCCCACGGAGGACACAACGCAAGGGCTCGGCGGCCCAAACTAACTTTGTCTCTCCTCTTGAGGCTCGTCCGCAGGAGCAACCACCAAGGGGTCTTCAGGCGCCGAGGACGCTGCTGGGGGAAGCCCCACGTCCTCTTCAAAGAACTGAGCCAGGGCCTCCCCAGGGGCCTCGACGACCCTGGTGAACTCCGCGATCTCCCGCTCAGCTTCATCATCATCGTCCGGCAGGATGAACCCCTGGCTAACGGCGTCAAAGTTGAGGCCGGCGTAGTGGCTGGAGATCACGGCAAAAGCCCGCTTCACCCCAAGGTGCAGAGCGCCGCGCACCTGATCGTCCACATGGCCCCTTAGGGCAGACAGACGGCTGACCAGGGAGCTCCCTGATTGACCCTCTGCGGCCCCAAGGGACGCGCAGGCCCTGATGGCGGCCTCCCGCAGAACCTGGTGCTCCGAGGTCTCCGCCTGGTACACCAACTGCAAGGCGACCAAAGCATCCTCCGCCTCAGTAAGCCTCCCCCGTAGCTCTGCAGAGGTTCGACGCGACTCGTCAAAAGAAGGATCGAAGTACGACAAGGAAACCATAAAGCCGACGGAACAAAATGTTACCTTTCACCGTGCCCTCCCACTTCTGGGCATTGTTGGCCGACGCCTCAGCAGACTTCCGAGCCTGCTCAAGGTCCGCACTCAAGGCCTGCGCCTTGGATGCCTCCTCGGCAACCTGAGCGCGGAGGGCCTCGACGTTCTTCTCTGACTCATCCAACCGCGACGCCAGGTCCTTGGCCCTCTCCGCTTCCCGGACGCCGTGCTCCCGGGCCTCGGTGACCGCGGCGGTCAAGCCTGAGCACTGAGTGTGCAGCCGACCCGTCTCGGCAACCGCAGCCGTCAGCTCCGAGCAACGGGCGCTCAGCCGGTCCGCCTCGGCGTTCTTCTCGGTAAGCTGCCCCTGGATATGAGCGAGCTCGGCTTTCGACGCCCGGAGCTGCTCCCAGACGTGGCTCTCCCGGCGGAGGAAGTCCGACTTGGCCTGTGAGGCCCCCATGAGCTCCTAAGATAAATAGTCGACCAGACATTAACCCCCCCTTTTACGACGAAATGGGAAGAAGAGGATCGCCCAAACAAGGGTCCTCACCTGGGCGGCCCGTGGTAGCTCCCTCTCCACCATCGCCATAGACGTCTTCATTGACCGTGTGAGGAGCGAGCCGAGCCGCCCGAGGTCGTTCCAGTTTTCGACCTCGGGGGCATCGTCGAGGACGAATACCGGCTCGGCCTCGGGATCAGCTGGATCCCTCCACTCCACTCGAGGACCGCCCCAGGTGGGAGAGCGACCTCCCAAGCGGACGGGGGCCGAGCTTTCGCCCCCTCCTCCAACCTCTGGCACCAACAGCCTCGGCGGCACGCTGGTAACCTCGACCCCCACCTCTGCTGTCCCACCTTTTGGGGAAGTCTCGCCAGAAGGGATGGTGTGGACCTCCTCCGGCAAGCGCGACCCCTGAGGCAGGACGTCGGCCCCAGCCTCGGGCGCAGCGGCCAGGGACGGCACTGCCTCAGCTGCCTTAGCGGCCTCGACTTCAGCGGTCGAGGCCCCCGTCGCGCCCTCATCCCTCGATGCGCCAGAAGCGGGGTCCTCCTCTGGCGCCCCACCAGCGGAAACCGGGGCCCCCTCTGGGGACTTGATAATTTCGGGCGTGACGACCGGCCCGTCGGACGCCGGCAGTGGTGGCATCACAGACGGTGCCACCATCGCGCCGGCGGAGGAAGTCGCGCCCACTTTCAGCGCCTTCCGAGGGCGGAGGGATAAGGCCTCCACGGACCGCTTTCCGCTGAGACAAGAGAAGAAAGATACGCATCATGAAAGAATCCCCACACAAGCAAACGCGAGACGGGCACGCGACGAGCGCTTACCCAGCCCTTGGCGCCCTCCTCGCGGTGGGCACGGGTGAGGTCCGCAGCCGCTGTGTCCCTGCAGGGGGAACCCCTCTCGGGGGAGGCGGGAGCTCCGTCCTGGGGGTCTCCATCGAAGCCCCAGCTGACGGCGGCGTCGACAGACCCTGCGCAGACCCGTCGCCCCCCGGGGCGCAGAAGTCCCGCCACCCGCGCCCGGGGCAGAAACAAGGCTCTTCCCCGCTGCCTGCGCCCCGGACGTGACCCTCACGGGGCTCGCTGACCGAACCGGCGAGCGGTCCACGTCTGGGAACCCCGCCAGGGGCTCGGAGTCCCCCTCCGAGCCCTCCTCGTCTTCGTCATCGGAATCCTCCTCCGTAGGGGAGGACTCTTCCGGCTCACCAAGGAGCTTCTGTTGCCGCCGACGCCTCTCCAGGTCGTCACGGTCCTTCCGACGCTTGGCTCGCCTGGCGTTCCTTTCGTCCTTCTTCTTTTTCCTCTCCTCGGCCAGGCGCCGCCTCTCTTCCCTTTCCTCAGGAAGGGGAGGCTTCGAGGCACTGACCCCCTGTAAACCCTGCAAAAAGAAGGAAATAAGGATCGAACATGAATAGCTCCGCGGCAACACACCCACAGGATCGATCCCCTTACCAAGCTGATGTACCCGCGGAACGGGCGCATCGGAATACTAAGCAGCTTGCTCGCTTCCTTCATCTCCTTTACTGCATCCCTCGCCCGGCGAACGAGCTCGGGATAGGCGACCGGGGACGCCCTCATCTGGCACTCCCGTAGGAGAGGCGCGTCGTCCCTCATCTTCGCCATGATCAGGGGCCGGTTCGCCAGCGGCAGCACGCACTGCTGGTGGAACCAGGCCACAACCATCCCGGCCGTCAGACCCGCCTTCCGCAGCCTCGACAGGGCCTCAAGAAGCGGGTCGAGTCGACCCTGCCTCTTGTCGACGATGCCGTAGTTCCAAAGGTCCGGCCGCGACTCGATGACGCGGCCGGTGTATGCTGGCAGCAACCCGTCGTCGTTGCGAAGGTAGAACCAGCCCACGCGCCAGTCCTTGTTTGTGGTGGCCGCCTGGGACGGGATGTACAGGCCCGACCTGTGCTGGCGAACGGAGAGCACGCAGCTCCCCGACCTCATCAGTCTCCGCCGACCCTCCGAAACCGCCTTCGTGAAGAGCTCGCCCCGGAAGAGGTGGATCCAGAGCTCCCAGTGGGGCTCGATCCCCAGGAAGCCCTCGCAGACGGTCGCGAAGATGGCCGCCTGTGAAATGGAGTTCGGGGCAAGGTGATGCAGCTCGAGCCCGTAGTAGAAAAGAAGCGCCCAGAGGAACCGGCTTGCCGGCACCCCGAACCCACGCTCATGAAAAGCGATGAAGCTGACCACGTAGCCGTTCGGGGGCCTCGGCTCCTCCTCCTCCGGACCGGGGGCGATCCACTCCGGCCTATCGGAGCCGGAAAGGCCCCGAAGAAGCCCTCTCTGCACCAACTCCGCTAGCTTCTCCGGGGTGGCGGCAGAAGCGCCCCACGGCTCGGCGATGTCGGCCATCCCGGACAACGGAAGGCGGAAGCGCGAATGTCGCAAAGGGGAAAGGTCTCGATCTCTCTCTCTCTCTCTCTCTCTCTCTCTCTGTCTTTCTTCTATGCCTCTCAACCCTCTACTCCGCCGCTGGCCCGGTCTCTCCCTTCCCGCCTCTGTTTTTGTGCGGCTGAACGGTGGAGGAAGACGAAGGAGTAGGGGGGACGGGCAAATGAGGAAAGGAACCGCCCTGAAGTCCCCAAGGGGCGTATTTATAGGGTAAAAACCAACGGCCAGATCCCGGTTGATCACTATTCACCCGCATTTAATGCATTACACGCCAGGAGATCTCATGATTGCGAGAATCCCCTCGATGTGGGTGCGCACGCAAGCATTAAATGCCTGGTCGTAGGCCCTTGCACACGTCTGCAACAGGCGCCGCCCACGTCCCCAGGAAGTCGCCTAAAAAGGCGCGCCCGCCGGAAGAAGTAACCTGCCTCTGACTCCTTCCCAGCGAAGGAACCCAGGGCACCGAGCCCGTTGCGATCCAGGGGTTCGAAGGCCGACCGCTCCGAGGGTTCGACAGCCGCCCCAGGGTAACAGAGTCAGGAACGGCCGCGGACCCTGGACCGAGCCGAGCCTGAGCACGGCGTCACCACCCCTCTTCCTTGCGAAAAGGATGCGTAAGGGTTGAAAAACCAAGACAAGGCCGCCTCTGACCGACCCTTTGCGAAAAAGGGCTCAGGGGCTCGCCTCGCACCCAAGATAAAGTCAAAAAACCTTGGATTACCCCTAATCCCAAGGCCATCGATTGGCAACCAAGGGACTCGGGGGCTCGGGGATTACGATTAATCTCTTTTCTTTGTGTGAACATGAGATTTTCAGGCCTCGGACGAACGCTCGTTCTCCGTCTCGCCCGAGCCCTCCGAGCCAGGCCTCGGACGGAGTCTCCCACAGCGACGAAAGAGGCCTCGGACGAACGCTCGTTCTCTGTCTTGCCCGAGCCCTCCGAGCCAGGCCTCGGACGGAGTCTCCCACGGCGACGAAAGAGGTAAACGCATAGCATTTAATGCGCCCGCCTAACTATGTCTCGAGCCGGATGCAGGGAACACGCGGCAGCTCTCCGTTCGCTCCACTACCCGGGCCCACCACGACCGTCGCTCCGGCTTCGCGTCCGCCGCCCTCCCCGACAGTTTCCGCCTAAAAAGGCGCGCCCACCGGGCAGAAGGATTCCCAGATGACGGAGGCTTCTTCACAAAGGTAAAAACGGGCCCCGGCCCTAAGTCTCGAAGCAGCGAAGGCTGGCCCTTGAAAAGGGATCGACAGCCGGCTTTGAGCACCCGAGTCAGGGACACCAAGGGGCGCCATTCGCGGCATCACTCGAGGGCCAAGCCCTCGAGGCCCCTCACGTGTATCCAAGGCGGGGAGCTTGACATGCAGTGAGATCCCCTCGGAGGGAGGCATCGAGCCACCGGGTCCTATCGAATGGACCCGGCACTCCTGCAGACTGAGCACCCATGCTTTATGAGACCGCCTCCGGGCCACAGTCGACCCCTATCGAACGGGGCACGAGCTCTCACTTGGATTCCCCATTACCAGCTCACCGGGAACCTCGATACTCGCCCACTCGGGGTAGTACGAGGCATCCCCCCTCGCATCCGATCGAAAGGACACGCGGGATGACAAGCAATCGGCATGCCGGACAGCTCGAGGAGCCGGCCAGTCGGTTCAGCCTGATACCCCTCGACGAAAGAGGGTCTAAAAACTCGGACAGTTACGACTAATCTCTTTTCTTTGTGTGAACATGAGATTTTCAGGCCTCGGGCGAACGCTCGACCTCCGTCTCGCCTGAGCCCTCGAGACCAGGCCCAGGACGAACGCTCGTTCTCTGTCTCGTCCGAGCCCTCCGAGCCAAGCCTCGGACGAAGTCTCCCACGACAAAGGAAAGGTAACCACAAACATTTAATGTGACTACCGAACCACATCCCGAGCCTGTTGACAAGTACACACGGCGCCACGATCTCCGCCCCCTGACGGTTTCCGCCTAAAAAGGCGTGTCCACTGGGCAGAAGGTTTCCAAGCGACGAAGGCCTCTTCAGGAAGGCAAGACGGGGCACGAGGTCTCACTTGGATTCCCCGTTATCAGCTCACCGGGAACCTCGATACTCACACGCTCGTGGTAGTACGAAGCATCCCCCCTCGCATCCGATCGAAAGGAATTGCGGGATGACAAGCCAGGGCAACCGGCGTGCCGGACAGCTTGAAGAGCCGGCCGGCCGGTTCAGCCTGGCACCCCTCGACGAAAGAAGGTCTAAAAAACTCGGGGGCCCGACACCCCCGAACCTAAAAATCGCAACTAAACGCGCAAAAAGCCCACGAGGGAGCTCAAACCACTCCCCCGTGGCCTCGGGGGCTACACCCGCGGGTGTCGCTCGCACGACACCAACGGAACCAGCACGACCAAGCCTGCGAGATCCAACACAGCCAACACCCTCGAGATCCCAATCAAAAGCCCCTGCTCGAGTGCAAGCACTCAAACAAGGGCTCGGGGGCTATTGTCGGGGGAACGCCAAAGGGGTACCCCCAATCAACGCATAAGTTAAACCTAGAACACCAGTTAATAAACCCAGCAAGTCAGGCCACGGGCCGGCGCACCTTCTCCGCCTCGCCTGAGCCCTCCAGGCCACGCCTCGGGCAAGCGCCCAATTCTCCGTCTCGCCCGAGCCCTCCGCGTCGGGCCTCGGACGAGCGCACCTTCTCCGTCTCGCCCGAGCCCTCCGCGTCAGGCCTCGGGCGAACGCACGTTCTCCGCCTCGCCCGAGCCCTCCAGGCCAGGCCTCGGTCGAGCGCCATCCTCCGCTTCGCCCGAGCCCTCCAGGCCAGGCCTCGGGCAAGCGCCCATTCTCCGCTTCGCCCGAGCCCTCCAGGCCAGGCCTCGGGCAAGTGCCCATTCTCCGCTTCGCCCGAGCCCTCCAGGCCAGGCCTCGGGCAAGCGCCCATTCTCCGCTTCGCCCGAGCCCTCCAGGCCAGGCCTCGGGCAAGCGCTCGTTCTTCGTCTCACCCGAGCCCTCCGCGTCAGGCCTCGGGCGAGCGCTCGTTCTCCGTCTCGCCCGAGCCCTCCGCGTCAGGCCTCGGGCGAGCGCTCCGCTACCCCTCGAGCCTCTCGAGCACGGTAACCTGCCTCTCGAGCCCAGGCACGTGGGTCCGAGCCCGCCATACTCCACTCCTCGAGACCCCACGCAGGGCCCTCGAGCCTCGCTGACCCGACAGCCTATCCCTCGAGACGCTTCACGCCTCCCTCGAGCGGCTCAGACATTGGATACCAACCCCACGCTACGTATTTAATGCATCCACCTTCCCCGGTCACATCCTCCGGTACACAGCATGTGCCACGGTGAACCGGAGCCAGAATCAAACCTCCTTTTCACCGCCAGCATGGGCAAAAAGGCACCAGTGCGGCACTGTTAACTCATACCTCACACTGTTGCACGTCCGAGCCACGCCTCGAGGCCCAGATACCTGCAGCTCAATCAGGTTACCCAGGACTTGCCCATACCGGCGGAAGCTCGAGCCCTCCGTGGGCGCCGCCTCGAGGCCGGCCTAGCAACCCTCGAGCCCTTGTGCTTTCATGTGATTGGCGGACAGGTACCCCAAAGCCTGGAAGGACGCTGCCACGCCCCGTACGAACCGGAGTGGGCGCTGCACGACCTCGCGTCGCCACGTCTCCACGACTCCGCCCGGGATGGAAGCCACGACGCCTGAACAGCAATCTTCACGTCAGTCCCTGTGGCCCCGACAAGACAGGATTCCTACCCCCGCTGTACTGATCTTGGGTACTGTGCATGATTACCCCTGTGTAACGCTCTTGTGTAACCCTGGCCTCCCCTTGCTCTATAAAAGGGGACACCAGGGCCCTTCACGCGGGGGGTGGGAGATTCACGCATACGGCTCCGAAACAGACACAACTTCGAGAGACAACACACGAGTCCACACACATGCACGAGTCCGGACTCCGGTCCACACTCACTGAGCTTGTATTCGCCCCTGTACAAGCACTTAGGTGCAAGTAATACAAGAACATCCCCCCGCTGGACGTAGGGCCTTCTTTGCCCGAACCAGGATAAATCCTTGTGTCCTCTTGCATCACCATCCAGGAAGAGAAGCACGCGATCATATTACTCGTTGGTGTGATACTCCCGGGTACGAAACACCGACACATGCGTTCCCCATCACGCCAAACACTGCCAAGGTGCACAGCGGGGTCGCACTACAAGGCCTTTACAAAGCCCCTCCAAGCCTGTGTTACACGTACTCTAAGGTTTCTCCCCTATCCATAAGTCTACGACCCCAAGGGACCCCTCTTGAGCCACTAAAACAAACCCCGGGTACCATAACTTGGAGGAAACTAATTAATTAGCCAGATCCAGCCCATCCAGACCTCATGGTTGTGCTGTGTAACCGGGTTACATGCTCCGAGAACCGGGTCCTAGGGATCCAGGCAGGATAATCTAGCACGAGCCCAGAACCAAAAACCAAAAGCAGCTGCCGAGTCGCACGGCACAAAAACCACCAGTACGGTCCATCCTGCCGGATTTACCTACTCACCATACTACTCATTACTAGTTCACATGTTCCATAGATCATTAATCAAAATTAATTATAATAACCATCCCATCCCAAGACAGCAGGGCTAAGCATGACGTCTACCCAACACATCCCAAACCAGGTGACAAGGAAAATATGAACAAGTTCTAGTAAACCTTAACATGGGATTCAATTTAAGACTGCATGCATCTACTGGATCTAACTACTCTAATAAAAGTAAAATAAATACGGGAGCAAGATGTTCAAGAACACTTGCCTTCGGGCTGGGTCGAATCAACTGGATCACAAGAAGGGTCTGGAGCGTCCTCGAACTCCGCACTCTCTGGATCAACCATCATCACATGGCCCAACAAAATAAATAAATAACAGTACATCAACAGTAGTAAAACAGGACGTAAATAGATCTAACGCGTAGAGCTCGACGAGACGAATCTAACACGACTTGAACGGGTCAAATCGGAGTTAAAACGCAAAAGTTATAAGCATTTGAATCTGAGTGGCAAAACTGTAAATAGATTGAAGTTATTTTCGTAATTAAATAAATAAAACTGAAAAAGAAATGGCAGCAGGACTGGGCGTCATTTATCTGAAAGCTCAGGGGCTAGGGTGCAAGTTTTGCAAGACTCAGTGAATAGGAAGGTTGGACTGCGGGTTTATTCTGCAGAAAGTGGAGGGGTTTTCTGCAAAACTTCCACGGCTGGACGGATCTGCAAGCGGTGGCGCCACGTGCCTTCCTCCTATTGGTTCGGTGCACCACACGGGGCGGTGGATGCGGCTGCGGGAAATGGTGGACCGAGCCCACGGTGCTGTAGACCCGGTGGACCGCGCCTCATTTATCCGAAAGGGGAAGGGCTTAAACGGAAAGATTGGAAAGACTCAGGGAACAGTCATCCTGGACGGCGGGTTGATTTTCAATAAGTAGAGGGGCTCTTTTGGAAAATAGCGGAGTCGGCTGACGCGACGCTGGCGTGGCGCCACGCGGAGCTGACGGGGCGTGATGTGGCGCGACCTGGTTGGTCGGGTGCACCACATGTGCAGTGGACCGAGGAAGAGCCGGCGTCGTGGACCAAGTCCGTCGTCCGGTGCATACCGGTTCGGCCTCATCTAATCTCGGCCGTAGGGCACGATCGGGACGGCTCGGGGAGGGCTTGGGCGGTGGTGGCGGCCGGAGTCCGAGCGGGAGCCGGCGGCGCCATGGCTCCGCCGATGCGAAGCTCGCCGGCGCTCGCGGGGCGGCTGTACAAGGCGTTAGAGGCCTTGGGGTTTGGCGGAATCAACAGAGGGGCTCTCCACGGTTCGGGTAGATGTGTTCTCGTCGCCGGGGACGGACTGGGGAGGGGCGGATCACGGCGGCGCTATTGATAGAAGGGGTTTGCACCACCCGGAGGAAGCCCCAGAGGCCAGTAGAGACCATGGGGAAAAGGTAAATCGCACGAGGAGCTCACCGCGAGTTCTTCGGAGGGGTTCTCTTCGTCTGGTTTGGCCCTCGGGAAGGTGGATGTCGCGGAGGAGCGGCGACTGTGTCCTGCGGCGTGATGGAGCAGCTTACGCACGTGTTGCAGAGGAAGAGGAGGCACGAGGAGGGTTCGGGGGTGGCGGTGTGCGCGAGGGAGAGCCTCTGCGACCGCTAAAAAGGAGAGGGCGGCGATCGCGGACGCCGTGAGATGCGGAGCGGGCGCGGCTCGTGCGGGTGGCACGGTTGGGCGGCGACGGCAGGTAGGGGAAAGCGCCGACAGGTGGGGCTCGCCTGTCAGCGACGCGGCGCGTGGGGCCGGGCTGCCAGTGACTGGGAAGGAAGGGGAGCGTGGCAGGCGGCGGGCGATGCAGGCGCACGCGGGCGGGAGGGCGATGCGGGCCGCCTGGCTGGGCCAGCTGTGCGCAGAGAAGGGAGGGGAGAAGGGAGAGTGGCCAACGGGCCGGCGGCTTGGGCCAAAAGAGAAAAGGGCGGTGGGCTTCAACCCAAGAGAAAAGGAGGGGGTGTCGGGCTGGCTGGATGGAGGGAGAAGGGGGGTTGGGAAAAGGGGAACGGGCTTGGCTTGGGTCGGGCTGGGGAGAAGAAAGGGAGGGAGTGGGCCTGCTCGGGCTGAAATGGAGAAAGGGAGAAGGTGAAGTCCATTTGCTCTTTTTCTTTTCTCTTTTCTTTTCTCAAACTTTTGTAAATTCTTTTCAAATCCAAATTTGAAACCAGTTTGAAATCAATACCAATTTGTAAAGTTTTAAAAACATTTTCCCTAGGTTTTGCAAATAAAATTTTGAATTTGAAACTTTTATAAAACTTTTTATTTGTTTTCTAAATAGAATAAATTCGATTCGCCCTATACGGGTTTAACAAAAATTCTTTTTCACTCAATAAAAATTATGCATCGGCATGAATGCAACAAACATCTGGCTAGGATTTTCCTCCATCTAGGGTTTTGACCATTTCCTCATTAAATTCTAATTTATTTTAATTAATTAAACACCCGGGGTGTTACATCGCAGTATATGGAGACCAAGATATTGCAAGGGCAGCCGAGGGAACAGTAGCACCAGGACAACGTAATGTCCACAACCTACCGAAGCCTCAAGCTACAAACCTCAATGACGAAGGTGAGGTGTGCACTGACAAAATAAAGGTATCACCCAAGGAAGAAACCAAACAAGTGCAACTCTTCGAGGGTAACGCCGAAAGAAAGGTGTTCATCTTAGCCAACCTAGCCCCCCAATCAGAAAGCGACCTTGTCACTTTCCTCAAAGGAAACTCCGACACCTTCGCCTGGTCCGCGGAGGACTTAAGAGGAGTGAACAGAACCCTGATAGAGCACAGCCTAAACATCAAGCCGGGCTACCGCCCGGTCAAACAAAAGCTTCGCAAAATGTCAGAAGAAAGGAAAGAGGCAGCGAGGGCTGAGGTAAAAAGTCTTTTGGACGCAGGCGTCATCCGCCCGGTCAAATACCCAACATGGCTCTCAAACGTGGTACTAGTACAGAAAAAGAACAAGAAATGGCGAATGTGCGTAGACTTCACGTGCCTGAACAAGGCTTGCCCGAAGGATGATTTTCCCCTCCCCAACATAAGCACCTTGGTTGACAGAGCAGCCGGCTGCCAAATGCTATCTCTACTCGACTGCTTTTCGGGATACCACCAGATTTGGATGAATGAAGAAGACGAGGAGAAAACAAGCTTCATCACACCTTCGGGAACTTTTTGTTTTCGGAGAATGGCAGAAGGCCTAAGAAATGCGGGTTCAACCTTCGCTCGTATGACATCCGAGGTCTTCAAAGATGAACACTCCGTCTCCGCCTATGTGGATGACCTGGTTGTCCAAAGCGGGTTAAAAGAAAACCACATTTCAGACCTATCGACAGTGTTCAGCAACCTCTGGTGCGCTGGATTAAAGCTGAACCCCGAAAAATGTGTTTTCGGAGTAAGTGAAGGAAAACTGCTGGGTTGTATCGTCTCTGCAAGGGGAATTGAAGCTAACCCCGACAAGATTGACGCTATCATCAACATGGAACCCCCAACAACCAAAAAAGCAGCCCAACGCTTATCAGGCCGACTAGCAGCTCTCAACAGATTCATTTCCATATCAGTTGAGCGAGGGTTACCTTTCTTCGAAACTTTGAGAAGCACTGCACCATTCAACTGGGGACCCCGGCAGCAAAAAGCCTTCGAAGACTTGAAGAAGTATCTCACCAGCTTGACTGTTTTAACCAGCCCAAGCAAAGGGGACTTGTTACTGCTGTACGTCGCAGCCTCGCCTCATGCAGCGAGCGCAGTCTTAATCAAAGAATTGCACGAGAACAACAAAACCAGGCAAGCCCCAATCTACTACGTATCAGAAACCCTCGAAGGGCCAAAACGAAACTACTTAGAGCTCGAGAAGATAGCGTACGCAGTGGTCATGGCATCAAGAAAGCTCAAGCACTATTTTCAAGCATACGAAATCCATGTACCCTCGGCTTTTCCCCTCGAGAATATTTTCAAAAACAACGAGGTAGTCGGAAGAATAGCAAAATGGGCAGTTGAACTCAACAGCTACGCCCTAACCTTCGTCGGTCGAGCAGCAATAAAATCCCAGGCACTAGCAGATTTCATAGCAGAATGGACCCCAGACCCTCGCAAACATGAACCTCACCAAGACCCATTTTGGACTGTGTATGTTGACGGAGCCTGGGGTGCAACTGGCGCAGGGGCCTCGGCCATTCTAGTCTCGCCATCCGGATCTAAGCTAAGATACGCAAGAAGACTTGACTTCAAATGTACAAACAACTCCGCAAAATACGAAGTTGTGATACTCGCTCTCTCAAGGCTTCGGTCACTGTCAGTCCGAAGGGCAGTCATCTACACAGACTCATAGGTCATCGCGGGGCACATTGAGAAAAATTACAAGGCCAAAGATCCAGAGCTGCAAAAGTACTTTCAACATGTCCGAAGGTTAGAGTCCTTCTTCCTCGGCATATCAGTAAAGGCAATACCAAGGTCAGAAAATAGCGAAGCAGATTGCCTAGCTAAAGCAGCAGCACAACAATTACACCTACCGCCCGATGTTTTCCACAAAGTTGCGACCCAATCAGCTTTCGAAACCTTCGAAAAGAACGCCAAGTTGATCAATGCAATCCAGAGTGAGGACTGGAGGGAACCTATCATAGCCTACATCAAGGGGCTCCACGAACCAGACTCCAAAGAAGAAGAAAACAGGCTAAAACAAAGAGCACGAGGGTATAAGATTGTGGACAACATTCTGTACAAAGCTTCAGTAACCTCGCCCTGGCTCAAATGCGTCCCACAGTCTGAAGGAAATGACATTCTTAAGCTTATCCATGAAGGCATTTGTGGTTCACACAACGGCCCAAGGGCATTAGTTGGAAAAGCCTTCCGGCAAGGTTTCTACTGGCCAACGGCGCTAAAAGATGCAGAAAACATCGTCAAACAATGCGAAGGTTGCCAACTTACAGCAAAAAACCAAAATGCCCCAGGGGCTCCTACGACGCTTATATGCCCAACATGGCCTCTGCAAAGGTGGGCAATGGACCTCGTGGGCCCACTACCGACAGCTCCAGGAAACCTTCGCTACGCGGTGGTAGCCGTGGAATACTTCACAAAGTGGATTGAAACAAGACCATTGTCTTCCATCACCTCCCTCGCCGTGAAAAAGTTTTTCTGGCAACAAATAGTTTGTCGATTCGGCGTCCCCAAACATCTCACCGTCGATAATGGCACCCAGTTTGACTGCGAAGTTTTCAAAGAATTCTGCGCACAAATTGGTACAATCTTATGCTTCGCTTCAGTTCGGCACCCTCAATCCAACGGCTTAGTTGAAAGAGCTAATGCAACAATTTTCCAAGCCATATCCAAGAAATTGCAAGGCAGGCCTAAGGGAAAATGGGCGGAAGAGCTAACCTCGGTCACTTGGTCTCACAACACCTCGGAGTGCAGAGCAAACAAATTCACACCTTTCAAGCTCCTATTTGGGGAAGAGGTTGTGCTACCAGAAGAACTGAAGCACGAATCACCGAGAACAACCCTCGAACCAATAGAAAAAAGCCAGCTGCTCAACAAAGATTTACTCGAAGAAGCAAGATGCAATGCAGTGCACAACCTTCGCAAGTATCAAGAAGAAACCAAAAAATGGAGAGATAAAAAGGTCAGAATCAAAGACTTGCAGAAGGGTGACCTCGTCCTCATCCGGAAACAAAACGCCGGCATGGCGGGGAAGTTCCAGCCAAAGTGGACCGGTCCATACCTGATATCAGAATGCAATCGCCCTGGCTCTTTCCACCTCTCTGACAGCGAGGGAAACATCCTGCCTCATACCTGGAACATCGACGACCTTCGCAAATACTACCCATAGCGGAGCCTTAGCGAGCCCTCGCATTATGTAATTTGTTGTTTCTTCAATTTTCTATGAATGTAACAAACAAAGGAGCTGCACTCTTTTTCCTTACAAAGGGGCGTAAGATTTTTAACGAGGCAGTATCCAAACCCTTAATACAGGCTAGAACCCCCAAAAAAGTAAAATCTCCAAGTTATTACTTTTACTAGCAAACATCGAAAAAGCACTTCTTTTTCAAAGAGCGCTACAATCGATGGAAACTCGCTAAGATTGCTTCGAAAAACAACCTTTTTTTCTTTTCAAAGCAAACTTCACCTCCACCTAAGATAAGGGGAGGCGCGAAGTCCAAATAAGTCGAGCACCCTGGCAAAAACGACAGGGCCTCGCAAAAGCAAACTTCACCTCCACCTAAGATAAGGGGAGGCGCGAAGTCCAAAAAAGTCGAGCACCCTGGCAAAAACGACAGGGGCTCGCAAAAGCAAACTTCACCTCCACCTAAGATAAGGGGAGGCGCGAAGTCCAAAAAAATCGAGCACCCTCGCAAACACGCCAGGGGCTTGAAAAAGCAAACTTCACCTCCACCTAAGATAAGGGGAGGCGCGAAGTCCAAAAAAGTTGAGCACCCTGGCAAAAACGACAGGGGCTCGCAAAAGCAAACTTCACCTCCACCTAAGATAAGGGGAGGCGCGAAGTCCAAAAAAGTCGAGCACCCTCACAAACACACCAGGGGCTCGCAGAAGCAAACTTCATCTCCACCTAAGATAAAGGAAGGCGCGAAGTCCAAAAAAGTCGAGCACCCTGGCAAAAACGACAGGGGCTCGCAGAAGCAAACTTCACCTCCACCTAAGATAAGGGGAGGCGCGAAGTCCAAAAAAGTCGAGCACCCTCGCAAACACGCCAGGGGCTCGCAAAAGCAAACTTCACCTCCACCTAACATAAAGGGAGGCGCGAAGTCCAAAAAAGTTGAACACCCTCGCAAAACACGCCAGGGGCTCGCAAGAAGCAAACTTCACTTCCACCTAAGATAGGGGGAGGCGCGAAGCCCAAATAAGTCGAAGACCCTCGCAAGACGCGAGCCTCGCTAAAAAGAAAGGGGGCGTCGCTGTTTTTTACAAAACATGTCTAATGAGACGCGAGCCTCGCTAAAAAGAATGGGGGCGTCGCTGTTTTTTACAAAACATCTGTCTAATGAGACGCGAGCCTCGCTAAAAAGAAAGGGGGCGTCGCTGTTTTTTAAAAAACATCTGTCTAATGAGACGCGAGCCTCGCTAAAAAGAAAGGGGGCGTCACTGTTTTTTACAAAACATGTCTAATGAGACGCGAGCCTCGCTAAAAAGAAAGGGGGCGTCGCTGTTTTTCTACAAAACAGTTGTCTAATGAGACGCGAGCCAAGCTAAAAGAAAGGGGGCATCGCTGTTTTTTACAAAACATCTCAGTCTAGTGAGACGCGAGCCTCGCTAAAAAGAAAGGGGGCGTCGCTGTTTTTTACCAAACTTCTCAGTAAAACGAAACGCGAGCCTCGCTAAAAAGAAAGGGGGCGTCACTGTTTTTACCAAACATCCCAGTTCAATGAAACGCGAGCCTCGCTAAAAAGAAAGGGGGCGTCGCTGTTTTTTACTAAAAACATCTCAGTTTAACGAAACGCGAGCCTCGCTAATTCGCTTTCTGAGCTAAAAACATTGCATACAACAAAACAACGCAGTGCCGGACAGCCAGCGAGCCTTGTCAATATCCGATAACGAGTAAGGAGTCGTAGTCGTAGCGACATAAAACCAACATTCAGTGTTCCCGTTCGTTTACAAAATAGCTTCACAACGACAAACAAATCATGGAAAATTACAAAAAATTACAAGGAACCTTCGCTCCCTTCAATCAACATCAAATCACCAGAGCCCTCGCTACCCTCCTCAAACTCTGGCTCCACCGCAATGATGGGTCTCCACAACAAAGGAGCTGCCAGAACAATTGGCAGCTCCCCAGACAAAACCCTAGCGCGATACATATATGTACGGCCTACTGCGGATACATGGGTGTATGCCGAGTCTCTGAGTGATGAGTGATTGTCAACGGGTTTGATGCGCATGTTCTTTGGCTTGTGTTGTGCAGGTGTCGAGCACGGAGACAGTGATCGAGGGCAAGGTGAAGGTCAAGTTGAGACGTGCCGTGCCGACGGACTGGGTGCGATGAAGGATGGGCGTGCCGTGCGGCGGACGTGCCATGCCGATGTATCGAGCAGTGAAGGGCGGACGTGAGGCTTGGACTGAGGGACCGGAGTGCCTGAGGATCAGCTGTGGTGGCTGGCAGCCTGGAACAGCGACGAGCGGAGACTTGCGGGGCACGGTGTTGCTCGGGTCGAGGACCTGGGGACACGTGTCGGTGGACGGGGTGCACGGGCGGTGCATCCCCTCTACATCTACGGTTTGTTGGTTGAGCCAGAGAAAAACCAACGGGTGGACGGTTTCCGAGTTTGGGCCTCAAAACTCGGGTGCTCGGTTTCCAGGTTGAGCCACAAAACCTGGGCGCGGATGGTTTCCGAGTTTGGCCACAAAACTCGGGTGATGGGCCGGTTTCCGAGTTTGGGCCTCAAAACTCGGGCGCTGCTGGTTTCTGAGTTTGGGCCACAAAACTCAGGCTGGAGGCTGGTTTCCCGGTTTGGGCCTCAAAACCGGGGGTTGCTGGAAAAGGCTGGTTTCCCGGTTTGGGCCACAAAACCGGGGGTGCAGAGCGAGGGCAGCACGTGGCGGTGATCCAGAGGTTGCGTCGAGGCAACGCTTCGGTTCGAGCGGGCGTGGCCGTCGGATCTACCTACCACCGCGGGTTGGACCAGAATAGCCTTAGGGTTTAGCTGGTTCGCTCTGTAATTAGTTTAGAGAGGGGTAGAGTAGGAAATAGGCTTAGTCTAGGTTAGTATAAGTAGTCCAGGGGAGACACCCTCCTCCCGATCTCAGTTAGTGCCTTCATTTGCTAGGGTTTCCTGCTCTCCCGTCCCTGCTTTAGCTAGTTGAGATCCGCAGAGAGACTCCACTCTATGTACTGTTGAGTTGAGGAAGTGAGGCCATATCCTCACCTTGGAGCACACATCGTTGGCTTGATTTGCGTCTTTGTTTCGAACTCGTGGCTGTGATTTCCGTTGTGTTCGTGTTCTTCGCGGAATCCTTTTCTCCACGATTTTCCCGTCGCTTGATCTTTTTGCTCGGTTCATCTTTCGCAAATCCGTTTGAACCAAGTTGTTCTAGATCATGAGGCACTTCTTTCCACCGAAGGAATCATCCTCTAACCTCACGGTCTAGGAGATCAATCAATTTTTAGTTTTGGGTCACTTTTTCTCTTCACCCCCGAAATTCTTCGATTCACCGATTTGGAGATAGGTTCGAGCCATGATCTCTTAGAGATAGCTCACTATACTCTTTGTGACTCCACTCACCGAGTTTGATCCCTAGAGGATTCGTTTTGAGTGAGTTTGAGTCGAATCGGTGGAAGAACAGAGGGCTGTCGGGGTGACCGGACGCTGCTCGGGCCGACCCGACGCTCAGGTCGTGCGTCCGGTGGTTGAACACCACTGTGGTTGTTTGCGTGTGACCGGACGCTCTGTTCACTCGACCGGACGCTCCCTTCCGTGAGTCCGGTCAAGAACAGAGAGGGTCCAGATCGGTTTTTCAGCGACCGGACGCATCCGTTGTCAGCTGACCGGACGCTCAGGATCCACTGTTCATCGCGCTTGTTCGTTTCTGACCAGACACACTGCTCTCGACCGGACGCTCCGTACTCGTGAGTCCGGTCGCGAACAGTAAGGTTCCAGAGCCGATTTTTGTTGACCGGACGCGTCCGGTCCCTGCTGACCGGGCGCAGGCCAGAGTCCGGTCGATCCAGTTTCGCACGTTTTCGTTCGCAGATCGTTCGTTCTTGATCGGATTCGAGTTCCATCTTTTGCGTTGGCTTTCTAGGGTTGTCTAGTGTCCCGCTGTGCTTCTAGGAAGCATCCACCCTATATCTAGGGTCGTGGACATTAGCAAGCTCTAGGGTTCGCTCTTGGGGTTGATTTTGGGACAGTGGCATCTAGTTTCCGAAAGGAAATTTTGAAGCTCCCATTCACCCCCCCACTGGTCGCTTTCGGTTAGCTTCTCGGTCCTTCAATTGGTATCGGAGCAGGTTAAGGATCTTCCACCTTAGCCGGTTCCAGATCCACCGAAGGCGACATGGATCGCGGCGTGGGCAAACCGCCGTTCTTTGATGGGACGAACTATGTGTATTGGAAGATACGCATGTCGGCCTATCTGCAGAGTCTGGGTGCTTCTATTTGGGATATTTGCAACTCTGCTGATTACGTGGTCTTGGCTGCTCGTGTTTCTCAGCAACAGATCGATGAGCACGATGCCAATAGCCGAGCCCGTAATGCTCTTTTTCTTGCTTGAGCATGGGTGAGTTTGATCGTGTTTCTCACCTTGCTACGGCTCGGGAGATCTGGGACACCCTCATGCGTTTCCATGAGGGCACCTCTCAAGTCAAAACCCGACTCTACGAGTCGTTCAAGCGTGAGTATGAGAACTTTCGACATCAGCCTGGCGAGAGCATAGAAAGTTTATTCGCTCGCTTTCAGGTGATTGTCAACAGGATGAGGGCTAACAAGGAGCAGTTGCCTTTTGACGATCACGAGCGTGCTTTGAAGCTCTTGCACACTCTTGATCGGTCGGTGTGGGATTCCAAGGTTCAGGCGATCATCGAATCGCCTAACTATGAGACCCTCACCTGCGACGAGCTCTTTAGTAAGCTCAAGTCCAGTGAGATTGACGCCATGTCGAGGGCTTCTTATGCGAATCCTTCTGGCCCGACTATGGCTTTGGTTTCTGGCTCTTCTGCTAATCCCTCTGCTGGCTTTGCACTTTCTTCACTCTTTTCTGTCACAGAGGACCAGCTTGAGTCGTTGGGGGATGACGAGTTGGCAATGCTCGCCAACCGGTTCACGCGGTTCCACAACAACCGCATGAACCGTCGCCGCGGTGGAGGACGCACAGGATGCTATGAGTGCGGCGACCCCGATCACTTCATCGCCAACTGCCCCAAGAAGAAGCATTCATCTGGGAAGGGCGATCATGGGCACAAGTACGACTCCGGCAAGCGCAAGGAGAAGTACGTCCCCGCGAGGCACAAGCGGAGGGGCGGCTTCGACAAGGAGTACATCAAGAAGAAGTACTTGGAGAAGGCCCAGGCTGAGCAGCGTGCGTTCTTCGCCACGCTCAGCGACGTCGACGGCTCGGATGACGACTCCGCTTCATCAAGCGACGACGAGTCCGAGAAGAAGAAGAGGATCGAGGACAAGCTGAATGGTCTCTGCTTCTTCGCCGACGACGACGGCTTCTGCACCATGGCGCTCGGTGATGAGGTCGATGGCAAGCTGGAGCACTCCCCTCGCGACGACGATGACGACGACACCTCCCAGGTATCCCTTACTCACGACGAGCTTTCTGCTGAAGTTGAGAAGCTTACTGCCGCGCTCCTTAGTCAGGACAAGTTGCTTAGGCGTGCCGCTAGAGAGCGCAAGGAGTTTAGGCAGAAGTGGGAGGACACGGTGAGGGAGCTTGAGTTTGCCAAGTCCACCATGGTCGTGTCGGAGGAGGTTGAGTGCGAGTCGTGCACCACGCACATGACTGACCTTCTCACTTTGAGAGGTAAGTATGCTGCGTTGGTAGGAGAGCTGGATGAGCTGAAGGCTAGACCTTCTCTGTTGGGTGCATGCAAGACCTGTCCCATCTTGCAATCTGAGTTGGCAGAGAAGAATGCCAAGATTGTGTCTCTTGAGGAGGCCAACTCAGGTAGCACTGGTGTGGCGAGGTGCGTTTTGTGCGAGGGTTTGGAGCTGGAGATTGCCAATGTGAAGCATGGCAAGATGCAAACCGAGGAAGAAAACACATACCTTCGGACCATCTTGTCATGGGTCTCCTGTAGTGAGCCGCAGCTCGGGATGATGATCTCCCAATTCAAGCGAGCTGCTGGGGCTCCTGGTGTAGGTTTTACTCAGGGTGTTGATCTTTCTGCTTTTGGGAAGATTGGAGAGTCGAGTGGTTTGAATCCATGTGAGAAACCTAACTCCACCACTACTCCCAAGCTTGCCAAACTTCCACCCAAAGAGCCTGCCAAGCCTACCACCAAAGATGGTGTGGTTGAGGAACCCCCGAGAGCTCCTCCCAGGAACCAAATTTGGGCACCCAAGCCAAACCACCTCAAGAACAAGCTTGATGCTATGCCACCCATTAGAGAGGAGTGTTTGCCTCAGAAGGGCAAAGTGAACCACACCCACAGTCCTGGTCACCAACAACCCCCTTTGCGTGCGGTGAGGTACCAGTGTGATTTCTGTGGGAGGGATGGTCACTTGATCGAGTTCTGTTTCCGGCGCAAGCGAGAGGCGTGCCGTACTCGGGAGATGGTGAACCCGGACATGTACCATCCAACTCATGGTGGACATGTGCCGAAGGCTCAGGGGAGAGCTGCTAGGCCTGGACGTCAAGGTCCCCGGCCTAGGCAGGAGATGAGAGCCCCTAGGAGGGAGACTAGGCCTAGAGGTCCAGCACCTCAGTTTGTTAGGCCTAGGCAGGAGAGAGCTTCGAGGAGAGACGCTAGAGCAGTTGAGCCCCAGGCTCCCAGGCGTAGATCTCGTAGAGAGCGTGCCCGACGGGGTCCTGCTTTTGCAGGTAACGGACCCCATGGCGGAGGCTTAGTTGAGCGCTTTCCCCCACCGCAGTTTGAGTACCGCGGTGAGCGCTTCTTCCCCAGCGGACCACGTTTTCCTGTACGTGGTGATCGCTACCCCCGTAGACAGGCTAGGAATAGTCTTTACACTAACCGTTCTTTTGAGCAGCCGGCCCAACATTGGTATTCTCCTTACTTCACTAACCCCAGTGTTGGACCGTATGCTCACCCTATGTCTTTTTATTGATGTTGGTAAGGCGGTTGGAGGACATTTGGTTGGTGGATTCTGGTTGCTCGAGGCACATGACCGGAAACGCCAAGTGGTTCTCCAGCCTTAGTCCGGTCGCTGGAAAGGAGTACATAACCTTCGGCGACAATAGTAAAGGTAAGGTATTGTCTCGTGGGACGGTGCGGGTTAATGAGCACTTTGTGTTGCGCGATGTTGCTCTTGTTTCTAACCTGCATTTTAACCTTCTTTCTGTTTCGCAACTTTTTGATGATGACTATGAGATTCGTTTTAAACCGAACCTTAGTCGCATCTTAGATCCTCGGGGCGATCTTGTATGTCTGATTTCGCCCTTTGGGAAAGTCTTTCGCGCGAATTTTTCGGAGTCGTTTGGTTCTTCTCGCTGTCTTTTGGCTAGTCCTTCTTCCTCCGATCTTTGGAAGTGGCATAGGAGGCTCGGTCATTTAAGCTTCGACTTGCTTGCAAGACTTAGCTCACTTGGCCTAATCCGAGGATTGCCCAAGCTTTCGATGGAGAAGGATCTAGTTTGCCATTCTTGCAGACATGGGAAGATGGTTGCCGCTCCCCACCATCCAGTGACTAAGGTCATGACCTCGCACCCTGGAGAGCTTTTACATATGGACCTTGTTGGTCCGGCTCGGGTGAGCTCGGTTGGTGGCAAGTGGTATGTTTTGGTTGTTGTTGACGACTTTTCGAGATATTCGTGGGTCTTCTTTTTGACTGAGAAGACTGAGACTTTCTCCTTCGCTCGCAATCTGATCTTGCGTCTTCAGAACGAGTTCCCTTTGAACTCGATGCGAGCTATTAGAAGTGATAATGGTTCCGAATTCAAAAATTCGGATTTTGAGAAGTTTTGTAACCGCCTTGGCTTGGAGCATCAGTTTTCTTCCCCCTACACACCGCCCCAAAATGGTGTTGTAGAGAGGAAGAATCGGACCCTTGTTGAGATGGCCAGGACGATGCTTGATGAGCATAGGACTCCTAGGCGCTATTGGGCCGAAGCTATGAACACTGCATGCTATATTTCCAATCGCATTTTTTTGAGAGCTTTCTTGAAAAAGACTTCTTATGAGTTGCGTTTTGGCAAACTGCCCAAGGTGAGTTATTTTCGAGTTTTTGGTTGCCATTGTTTTATACTCAAAAAGGGCAACTTGGACAAATTTGAATCTCGTTCTTCTGACGGTGTGTTTTTGGGTTATGGCACTCACACTCGAGCTTATCGTGTACTTAACCTTGACACTAACCGAGTCATGGAGACATCCGATGTCACCTTCGACGAGACCATGGTTTGTCCTTCTTCTCGTTTTGAGCGTGCAGGTGATCATGAGGTTGGTGAGCCTCTTTTTGATGACGACGACGAGGGTGCTGAAGGTATGGATGATTCAGCACCCCCTCCACCTGCCGCGCCGCAAAGAGCGGCCTCGACGACGACTCACGGCCCCGACACCTCTTCTTCCTGGGGGCCGTGGGATCCGCCACCCCGAGCGGTACCATTTGTACCCGGGGAGGCACCAGCTGCTGTTGAGGGGGAGGCTACTTCAGCTCGGGAGGCGCCACGACATATCCAGCGCCAGCACCCGCCTCAGCAGATGATCGGCAACATCGATGAATGGGTCACTCGGTCCAGGTCACAGCAAATCTCGCACTTCGCTCATTCTGCTTTTGTTGCTAATTTTGAGCCCCGAGATGTTGGACACGCATTGACGGATCCGGATTGGGTCAATGCCATGCATGAGGAGTTAGAGAACTTTGAGCGAAATCGGGTTTGGGTTCTAGTTCCACCTCCACCTAACTGTAAGCCTATTGGGACAAAATGGGTTTTCAAAAACAAGCAAGGAGAGGATGGCCACGTTGTTAGAAACAAGGCCCGGCTTGTAGCGAAAGGCTATAGTCAGAAGGAGGGGATAGATTATGAGGAGACGTTTGCTCCTGTAGCTCGTTTGGAGGCTATTAGGATACTCTTGGCTTTTGCTGCATCCAAGGGCTTCAAACTTTTTCAAATGGATGTCAAGAGTACCTTCTTAAACGGCTACATAGAGGAGGAGGTTTATGTTGAGCAACCCCCCGGTTTTGAAAATCCCAAGTTTCCAAACCATGTCTTTAAACTTCATAAAGCTTTATATGGTTTGAAACAAGCCCCTAGAGCCTGGTATGATAGGTTGAAAACCTTTTTGCTTGCGAAGGGTTTTAAAATGGGATGTGTAGATAAAACGCTCTTTCTCCTCCGGCAAGGCAAAGACACGCTCTTGGTCCAAATTTACGTGAATGATATCATTTTCGGTGGTTCTTCTCATGCTCTGGTTGCCAAGTTTGCAGATACTATGAGCAGGGAGTTCGAGATGAGCATGATGGGCGAGCTGACATTCTTTCTCGGGTTGCAAATCAAGCAATCCCGAGAGGGGACATTTGTGCACCAGGGCAAGTATACCAAGGACTTGCTAAAGCGATTCGATATGGGTGAGGCCAAGCCTCTTCCAACACCCATGTCGACGACGACTGCCCTGGATGCGGATGTGGATGGAGAAGCAGTGGACCAGAAGGAGTACCGCAGCATGATCGGGTCGCTCCTCTACCTGACGGCGACACGACCGGACATCCAGTTCGCGGTGTGTCTGTGCGCGCGCTTTCAGGCGTCGCCGCGCACTTCTCACCGTCAGGCGGTGAAGCGCATCTTCAGGTACCTTCGTTTCACTCCTGAGTTTGGGATTTGGTATTCTGCTTCCTCCACCCTCTCGCTTTGCGGTTATTCCGATGCCGATTTTGCTGGTTGCCGTATTGAGCGCAAGTCCACTTCTGGGACTTGCCAGTTTATTGGTTCTTCTCTTGTTTCGTGGTCTTCTCGCAAGCAGTCTAGCGTCGCTCAGTCCACTACGGAGGCTGAATATGTTGCTGCGGCTAGCTGCTGTTCCCAGTTGCTTTGGATGATGGCCACTTTGCGTGATTTTGGTCTGAGCTTTTCTCGCGTGCCTTTGCTTTGTGACAGCACGAGTGCCATTAGCGTTGCTAAGAACCCCGTGCTTCACTCGAAGACCAAACACATTGATGTGCGCTTTCATTTTCTGCGAGACCACCAGGAGAAGGGTGATATCGACCTTCGCCATGTCGATACTCATCACCAACTGGCTGATATTTTCACCAAGCCTTTAGACTAATCAACCTTTAATCGGTTGAGGGGTGAGCTTGGTGTGTGTTTCCCCTTTTAGATGGGGGAAACCTTTTGGATCTTGTATAGACGGACTCTTTTATTTTGAGTTTCTTTTCTTTGCATTTTAGCATACGCATTTACATTCTGAGCTTCATGTTTATAATCACTAGAATGTAACTATGCTCTATCTAGTATGCTCCGATGCTTATATGGATGCTTGTAGCTTATGCTCTTCCTGATCACTAGTACATGTTATGAGCTGAGCTATTTTGGAATGGTGAATTTTCTTAATAACTTACAATCTGAAAATGTTCACCATTGAGATATGCAACTAGCATGTGTAGGATATGTTGAGTTCTCTCGTGCTTTTCATATATGCTAGGTTGCTATGTCTCTAGTTATGAGTCATTCACTTGATTGGTCTGTTCATATCATGTATAAAATTTGAACCAAGTTTTAGTGAATTGAAAAGATCGAGATGGGACTGCTTGTCAACACCTCACGGTATCGAGACTGTTTCTCATTGCACTTTGAGTTAAACTTGAGCCGTGTAGTGTATGACCGAAACCGTTGCTTTAAGCTTCCGATTGCATATGCATAGGCTTCGCACGGTTGAAAAGTTAGGCAAAGACAAGCTTTCAACCTCTCGCAATCACATGTTGAAATTAAACTTGTGTAATTTCACCGCTGCAACTCCAATATAAAAATGAAATCACAAGTATATGCTTCATTCCTATGCATGATAATTGAACTTTGCTAGGGGTAGTTCACCTTGTATACATGTTTAGCACTTGTCTGGATCCCTATCTATACATGTGTAGTGCTATTCTGATGGTGACTATCTTTTTGGCTAAAAACTGCTCACTTGCTCCTATGCTTCATATTTCGTATGGGTGATCAGTTTGAGCCTTCGCTATTTGAGTGCTTAGTTGTGCCATTGGAGCTATACCGATTAGAGCATTTTTGCACTCTTTTGATTATATGCCTGAAGCTGCTAACTTGCATTTCTGACTTCATATGCATTTTAGAAGGGGGAGTTTTGTTGGCTCAAGGAAAGAGTTTGTGCTTGATAAGTGCATTTTCAACTAAGGGGGGGAGTTTTTGCAAATCATATGTCTCCTGGCGTTCAATTAAGGGGGAGTTTTTGCTAAGAGGGAGATTTTCAGATCTTTATGCTCTTCTCTTGTTGGACCTAAGGGGGAGTCCCGGGTTGCTTGCACTTGTCGAGGGGAGTTTGCTAGTTGTGTTGAGCCGTTGCCTCTATCTTGAGGGACTAGCAAACATTTTCCTCATTTGGCATCGAGTTTGATTTCGATTGATTCGAAGACTTTTCGATTGTTTTTCAATTGGTTCGGAGTGGTTTTCGTGCTAGTTGTGTTGAGCCTCTGTGCCTCTATCTTGAGGGACTAGCACTTTGCCATTTTTTAGCTCCGATTTTCAATTGGTTTTCTGCTAGCGGTGTTGAGCCTGTTCTACCTCTTCTTGAGGGCTAGCTTTGCTTTGCTTGGTCGCGTCGAGCCGTTGCCCATGTCTTTGGGGACCAAGTTCTCGCTTCTTCCACTTGACCTTCTTCAGCTTTGCTATGCTTTTGGGTCATTTGGTTGAGTTCTCTCTTCTCCTTCCTCCTATCTTCTTCTTTCATTTTATGATTTGTGTGTGTAGTTGACAATGCACTCATCAAGGGGGAGATTGCGGATACATGGGTGTATGCCGAGTCTCTGAGTGATGAGTGATTGTCAACGGGTTTGATGCGCATGTTCTTTGGCTTGTGTTGTGCAGGTGTCGAGCACGGAGACAGTGATCGAGGGCAAGGTGAAGGTCAAGTTGAGACGTGTCGTGCCGACGGACTGGGTGCGATGAAGGATGGGCGTGCCGTGCGGCGGACGTGCCATGCCGATGTATCGAGCAGTGAAGGGCGGACGTGAGGCTTGGACTGAGGGACCGGAGTGCCTGAGGATCAGCTGTGGTGGCTGGCAGCCTGGGACAGCGACGAGCGGAGACTTGCGGGGCACGGTGTTGCTCGGGTCGAGGACCTGGGGACACGTGTCGGTGGACGGGGTGGACGGGCGGTGCATCCCCTCTACAGCTACGGTTTGTTGGTTGAGCCAGAGAAAAACCAACGGGTGGACGGTTTCCGAGTTTGGGCCTCAAAACTAGGGTGCTCGGTTTCCAGGTTGAGCCACAAAACCTGGGCGCGGATGGTTTCCGAGTTTGGCCACAAAACTCGGGTGATGGGCCGGTTTCCGAGTTTGGGCCTCAAAACTCGGGCGCTGCTGGTTTCTGAGTTTGGGCCACAAAACTCAGGCTGGAGGCTGGTTTCCCGGTTTGGGCCTCAAAACCGGGGGTTACTGGAAAAGGCTGGTTTCCCGGTTTGGGCCACAAAACCGGGGGTGCAGAGCGAGGGCGGCACGTGGCGGCGATCCAGAGGTTGCGTCGAGGCAACGCTTCGGTTCGAGCGGGCGTGGCCGTCGGATCTACCTACCACCGCGGGTTGGACCAGAATAGCCTTAGGGTTTAGCTGGTTCGCTCTGTAATTAGTTTAGAGAGGGGTAGAGTAGGAAATAGGCTTAGTCTAGGTTAGTATAAGTAGTCCAGGGGAGACACCCTCCTCCCGATCTCAGTTAGTGCCTTCATTTGCTAGGGTTTCCTGCTCTCCCGTCCCTGCTTTAGCTAGTTGAGATCCGCAGAGAGACTCCACTCTGTGTACTGTTGAGTTGAGGAAGTGAGGCCATATCCTCACCTTGGAGCACACATCGTTGGCTTGATTTGCGTCTTTGTTTCGAACTCGTGGCTGTGATTTCCGTTGTGTTCGTGTTCTTCGCGGAATCCTTTTCTCCACGATTTTCCCGTCGCTTGATCTTTTTGCTCGGTTCATCTTTCGCAAATCCGTTTGAACCAAGTTGTTCTAGATCATGAGGCACTTCTTTCCACCGAAGGAATCATCCTCTAACCTCATGGTCTAGGAGATCAATCGATTTTTAGTTTCGGGTCACTTTTTCTCTTCACCCCCGAAATTCATCGATTCACCGAATTGGAGATAGGTTCGAGCCATGATCTCTTAGAGATAGCTCACTATACTCTTTGTGACTCCACTCACCGAGTTTGATCCCTAGAGGATTCGTTTTGAGTGAGTTTGAGTCGAATCGGTGGAAGAACAGAGGGCTGTCGGGGTGACCGGACGCTGCTCGGGCCGACCGGACGCTCAGGTCGTGCGTCCGGTGGTTGAACACCACTGTGGTTGTTTGCGTGTGACCGGACGCTCTGTTCACTCGACCGGACGCTCCCTTCCGTGAGTCCGGTCAAGAACAGAGAGGGTCCAGATCGGTTTTTCAGCGACCGGACGCATCCGGTGTCAGCTGACCGGACGCTCAGGATCCACTGTTCATCGCGCTTGTTCGTTTCTGACCGGACGCACTGCTCTCGACCGGACGCTCCGTACTCGTGAGTCCGGTCGCGAACAGTAAGGTTCCAGAGCAGATTTTTGTTGACCGGACGCGTCCGGTCCCTGCTGACCGGACACTGGCCAGAGTCCGGTCGATCCAGTTTCGCACGTTTTCGTTCGCGGATCGTTCGTTCTTGATCGGATTCGAGTTCCGTCTTTTGCGTTGGCTTTCTAGGGTTGTCTAGTGTCCCGCTGTGCTTCTAGGAAGCATCCACCCTATATCTAGGGTCGTGGACATTAGCAAGCTCTAGGGTTCGCTCTTGGGGTTGATTTTGGGACAGTGGCATCTAGTTTCCGAAAGGAAATTTTGAAGCTCCCATTCACCCCCCCTCTGGTCGCTTTCGGTTAGCTTCTCGGTCCTTCACCTACATCACTGACCTCCGAAGGTTCCTCCTTTGGAACCACTAACGATCCGTCCGAACCTAAATCTAGTTCGGTTCGCCCAAACAAGTACTCCAAGGCTGTGTTCTCATCAATATCATCATCAATTCCAACTTGCGAGGACGAAGAAGCACCAAATAAATAACGGGTGGCCTGCCGGTCAGTAAAGTCTGCCTCGCGCCAAAAACGGCTCGACCTGCTATTTTTTAAATCGTACCTTCGCACCTTCGACCACCAAAAACGCTCGAAGGTCAGTGAGGGATGTTTCAGCTTAGCACGAGCCCAAGATTCACCAGTTACAAAAATATCTTGATAATTTAATGTCAGGGGCGTCACATCAAACACTTCTAGCATGGTTCCATCAGGAACCTGCATTACCATAGAATTAAAAAGTATCGTCAAGTCATTCCACCTACCTCACACATTACAAAATAACCTTCTCATCCATACAATCCTAAATTCTCACACCTGCTCGGCTTCCCCGTGCTCGCCCGTCTCAACCCCGCCAGTGGCAGCATCCACACCTTCAGCAGGTGCCTCCTCCGTGGCCACCCTTTGCTCGACACCTTCGCCAGTGGTCGGGGCATCCGCGACCAAAGCTTCAGCCTCGACTGGTGGAACCTCTGCAGAAC
Source organism: Coix lacryma-jobi var. lacryma-jobi (assembly GCA_009763385.1). Lineage (NCBI taxonomy): Eukaryota > Viridiplantae > Streptophyta > Magnoliopsida > Poales > Poaceae > Coix > Coix lacryma-jobi. The sequence continues at coordinate 115,752,119 of CM019823.1, forward strand.
TAGGAGCAGGAACAGCTTCGGAGCTACCACCAGCATCAATGGCCGCAGGCGGCGAAGGCATCGCCTCCCTCCGAGCCTGTAAGCACAAATAAGAGAAGAAACCTAAGTTAACACCAATTCCATAATCATTGAAACAAAGCCAAAAAACTAGTCTCTCGAATAACACGAACCTGACGAGTAGCCTCGGCAGCTTCCTTGAAAGCAAGAGCGCGACCACCGCCAGCAATCCAAAACCGGCGAAGCAAGCGCATCGCACAATTCCGAACCTCGACGTCCACGATCTTCATCTGGCGCACCTCGTCCACGGTTGGAAAGTTATGGTTGGGTTTCATAATTTTGCGAAGGTGTTCGCAATCTGCCTGACGAAGCGTACCAGCCATCTCCAGTGCTCCGGCATACCCACCAAAATCTGCAGCATTCCCAACCAATGAGCTAAACACATCCAGCTCATTACATAACCAACCTTCAAAACCTGCTGCGTCTTCAGCATGCAGCGGTTCCCCGGCAGAACCTCCGGCTTCGGTCAAGCATGTATCTATCTTATTTTTAACCCTCCCCATGCTTTCTCGCCAAGCCTCGGCTTGGGTAGCCAGCTCCGTGGACAACTCTTCTATGTGCTTGTTCGCAGCCAACAAATCCTTGTCCTTTTGCCGGCTAGCAGCCAGGAGCTTCGCGTTGCTATTCGTAACCTCTTGTGCTTCCTTTCGCGATTTCTTAACCTTCTCCAAAGCAGCTTTGAGCTCAATTTCTTTGTTTTCCAAACTCTGGCGAAGCTCTTTATTAGCTTTCTCCGCGTCACTCAACCGGTCATTCAGATAGTGGAGATTATAACTTGCCCTCCGGCGCGCCGACCGGTTGAGAAGCATCAGCTCAGCCACTTTGACGTCAATATCATCGTGAAGTCTCTCCAAGGGCTCGTTGGCCAGCCGAACCACCGCCTCTGGCACACAAATACGGTTAAACACCCGACCCAGAAAGCGCCTTGCGGATACATGGGTGTATGCCGAGTCTCTGAGTGATGAGTGATTGTCAACGGGTTTGATGCGCATGTTCTTTGGCTTGTGTTGTGCAGGTGTCGAGCACGGAGACAGTGATCGAGGGCAAGGTGAAGGTCAAGTTGAGACGTGCCGTGCCGACGGACTGGGTGCGATGAAGGATGGGCGTGCCGTGCGGCGGACGTGCCATGCCGATGTATCGAGCAGTGAAGGGCGGACGTGAGGCTTGGACTGAGGGACCGGAGTGCCTGAGGATCAGCTGTGGTGGCTGGCAGCCTGGGACAGCGACGAGCGGAGACTTGCGGGGCACGGTGTTGCTCGGGTCGAGGACCTGGGGACATGTGTCGGTGGACGGGGTGCACGGGCGGTGCATCCCCTCTACAGCTCCGGTTTGGTGGTTGAGCCAGGGAAAAACCACCGGGTGGATGGTTTCCAGGTTGAGCCACAAAACCTGGGCGCGGATGGTTTCCGAGTTTGGCCACAAAACTCGGGTGATGGGCCGGTTTCCGAGTTTGGGCCTCAAAACTCGGGCGCTGCGGGTTTCTGAGTTTGGGCCACAAAACTCAGGCTGGAGGCTGGTTTCCCGGTTTGGGCCTCAAAACCGGGGGTTGCTGGAAAAGGCTGGTTTCCCGGTTTGGGCCACAAAACCGGGGGTGCAGAGCGAGGGCGGCACGTGGCGGCGATCCAGAGGTTGCGTCGAGGCAACGCTTCGGTTCGAGCGGGCGTGGCCGTCGGATCTACCTACCACCGCGGGTTGGACCAGAATAGCCTTAGGGTTTAGCTGGTTCGCTCTGTAATTAGTTTAGAGAGGGGTAGAGTAGGAAATAGGTTTAGTCTAGGTTAGTATAAGTAGTCCAGGGGAGACACCCTCCTCCCTATCTCAGTTATCCCAGTTTTAGCCATCTCATTTTTGCTTCCTGCACTTAGGGTTTCCTGCTCTCCCATCCCCTGCTGTAGCTGAGATCCGCAGAGAGACTTGCAACTCTGTGTACTGTCGATTTTGAGGAAAGGAGGCCGTATCCTCCTTGTCGTAGCGTGTGTTTGCGCTTCGGCTTGCAATTCGTGGCTGTGATTTTTGTTGTGTTCGCGTTCTTCGCGGAATCCTTTTTCTCCACGATTTTCTCGTCACTTGATCTCTTTGCTCGGTTCATCTTTTGCAATTCCGTTTGAACCAAGTTGTTCTAGATCGTGGGGCACTTCTTTCCACTGAAGGAATCAACCTCTAACCCCACGGTCTAGGAGATCGATCGATTTTTCGTTTCGGGTCAAGTTTTCTCCTTTCCCCCGAAATTCTTCGATTCACCGATTTGGAGATAGGTTCGAGCCATGATATCTTAGAGATAGCTCACTATACTCTTTGTGACTCTTCTCACCAAGTTTGATCCCTAGAGGATTTGTTTTGGGTGAGATCGAGTCGAATCGGTGGACGGACAGCCTGAATCGGGGTGACCGGACGCTGCCTGTTCAACGACCGGACGTTGTCAGTGAGTCCGGACGATGAACACCTTCGCAGTGTTCGGTTCGTGACTTGACCGGACGCTCTGTTCATGTTTTGACCGGACGCACCGCTCCCACTGTTCATCGTGCTTGTTCGCTTCTGACCGGACGCACTGCTCTCGACCGGACGCTCCGTACTCGTGAGTCCGGTCGCGAACAGTAAGGTTCCAGAGCCGATTTTTGTTGACCGGACGCGTCCGGTCCCTGCTGACCGGACGCTGGCTAGAGTCTGGTCGATCCAGTTTCGCGCGTTTTCGTTCGCGGTTCGTTCGTTCTTGATCGGATTCGTGTTCCGTCTTTTGCGTTGGCTTTCTAGGGTTGTCTAGTGTCCCGCTGTGCTTCTAGGAAGCATCCACCCTACATCTAGGGTCGTGGACATTAGCAAGCTCTAGGGTTCGCTCTTGGGGTTGATTTTGGGACAGTGGCATCTAGTTTCCGAAAGGAAATTTTGAAGCTCCCATTCACCCCCCCCTCTGGTCGCTTTCGGTTAGCTTCTCGGTTCTTCAATTGGTATCGGAGCGGGTTAAGGATCTTCCACCTTAGCCGGTTCCAGATCCACCGAAGGCGACATGGATCGCGGCGTGGGCAAACCGCCGTTCTTTGATGGGACGAACTATGCGTATTGGAAGATACGCATGTCGGCCTATCTGCAGAGTTTGGGTGCTTCTATTTGGGATATTTGCAACTCTGCTGATTACGTGGTCTTGGCTGCTCATGTCTCTCAGCAACAGATCGATGAGCACGATGCCAATAGCCGAGCCCGTAATGCTCTCTTTTCTTGTTTGAGCATGGGTGAGTTTGATCGTGTTTCTCACCTCGCTACGGCTCGGGAGATCTGGGACACCCTCATGCGTTTCCATGAGGGCACCTCTCAAGTGAAAACCCGACTTTACGAGTCGTTCAAGCGTGAGTACGAGAACTTTCGACATCAGCCTGGCGAGAGCATAGAAAGTTTATTCGCTCGCTTTCAGGTGATTGTCAACAGGATGAGGGCTAACAAGAAGCAGTTGCCTTTTGACGATCATGAGCGTGCTTTGAAGCTCTTGCATACTCTTGATCGGTCGGTGTGGGACTCTAAGGTTCAGGCGATCATCGAATCCCCAAACTATGAGACCCTCACTTGCGACGAGCTCTTCAGTAAGCTCAAGTCCAGTGAGATTGATGCTATGGCGAGGGCTTCTTTTGAAAATCTTTCTCGCCCGTCCATGGCTTTGGTTTCCGGCTCTTCCTCTAATCCTTCAGCTGGCTTTGCTCTTTCCTGTCTCTTTTCTATTACAGAGGACCAGCTGGAGACGTTGGGAGACGACGAGTTGGCTTTGCTTGCCAACCGGTTCTCGCGGTTCCACAACAACCGCATGAACCGCCGTCGTGGAGGAGGACGCACAGGATGCTACGAGTGTGGAGACCCCGACCACTTCATCGCCAACTGCCCCAAGAAGAACAAGCATTCGTGGAAGGGCGATCAAGGGCGCAAGCGCGACTCCAAGTACAAGGAGAAGCACGTTCCCCCAAGACACAAGAAGCGGGGCGGCTTCGACAAGGAGTACATCAAGAAGAAGTACTTGGAGAAGCAGCAAGCTGAGCAGCGTGCCTTCTTCGCCACGCTCAGCGACGTCGACGGCTCGGATGACGACTCCGCTAGCTCCAACGATGACGAGTCCGTGAAGAAGAAGCTAGAGGACAAGTTCAACGGATTGTGCTTCTTCGCCGGCGACGGAGGCTTGTGTACCATGGCGCTCAGAGATGAGGTCGGAGGCGAGCTGGAACATACGCCTCGGAACGACGACGACGACGACACCTCCCAGGTATCTCTCACCTACGACGAGCTTTCCTCCGAGGTAGAGAAGTTGACCGCTGCCCTCCTTAGCCAAGATAAACTGCTTAGGCGTGCCGCTAGAGAGCGCAAGGAGTTCAGGCAGAAGTGGGAGGACACGGTGAAGGAGCTTGAGTTCGCTCGGTCCACCGTGGTTGTGTCGGAGGAGGCGGAGTGTGAGTCGTGCACCACGCACATGACTGACCTTCTCACTTTGAGAGGTAAGTATGTTGCGTTGGTAGGAGAGCTAGATGAGCTGAAGGCTAGACCTTCTTTGCTGGGTGCATGCAAGACCTGTCCCGTCTTGCAATCTGAGTTGGCAGAGAAGAATGCCAAGATTGTGTCTCTTGAGGAGGCCAGCTCAGGTAGCACTGGAGTGGCGAGGTGCGTTTTGTGCGAGGGCTTGGAGCTGGAAATTGCCAATGTGAAGCATGGCAAGATGCAAACCGAGGAAGAAAACACATACCTTCGGACCATCTTGTCATGGGTGTCCTGTAGTGAGCCGCAACTCGGGATGATGATCTCCCAATTCAAGCGAGCTGCTGGGGCTCCTGGTGTAGGTTTTGCTCAGGGTGTTGATCTTTCTGCTTTTGGGAAGATTGGAGAGTCGAGTGGTTTGAATCCATGTGAGAAGCCTAACTCCACCACTACTCCCAAGCTTGCGAAACTTCCACCCAAAGAGCCTGCCAAGCCTACCACCAAAGATGGTGTGGTTGAGGAACCCCCGAGAGCTCCTCCCAAGAACCAAATTTGGGCACCCAAGCCAAACCACCTCAAGAACAAGCTTGATGCTATGCCACCCATTAATGAGGAGTGTTTGCCTCAGAAGGGCAAAGTGAACCACACCCACAGCCCTGGTCACCAACAACCCCCTTTGCGTGCGGTGAGGTACCAGTGTGATTTCTGTGGGAGGGATGGTCACTTGATCGAGTTCTGTTTCCGACGCAAGCGGGAGGCGCGCCGTGCTCGGGAGATGGAGAACCCAGACATGTACCATCCAGCTCATGGTGGACATGTGCCGAAGGCTCAGGGGAGAGCTGCTAGGTCCGGACGTCAAGGTCCCCGGCCTAGGCAGGAGATGAGAGCCCCTAGGAGGGAGACTAGGCCTAGAGGTCCAGCACCTCAGGTTGTCAGGCCTAGGCAGGAGAGAGCTCCGAGGAGAGACGCTAGAGCAGTTGAGCCCCAGGCTCCTAGGCGTAGATCTCGTAGAGAGCGTGCCCGACGGGGTCCTGCTTTTGCAGGTAACGGACCCCGTGGCGGAGGCTTAGTTGAGCGCTTTCCCCCACCGCGTTTTGAGTACCGCGGTGAGCGCTTCTTCCCTAGCGGACCACATTTTCCTCAGCGTGGTGATCGCTTCCCTCGTAGACGTGCTAGGAATGGTTTTTACACTAACCCTTCTTTTGAGCAGCCGGCCCAACACTGGTTTTCCCCTTACTTCACTAACCCCAGTGTTGGACCGTATGCTCACCCTATGTCTTTTTATTGATGTAGGTAAGACGGTTGGAGGACATTTGGTTGGTGGATTCCGGTTGTTCGATGCACATGACCGGAAACCCCAAGTGGTTCTCCAGCCTTAGTCCAGTCGCCGGAAAGGAGTACATAACCTTCGGCGATAAGAGCAAAGGTAAAATTCTATCCCGAGGCTCCGTGCGGGTTAATGAACACTTTGTGTTGCGCGATGTTGCACTGGTTTCTAACCTGCATTTTAACTTGCTTTCTGTTTCGCAACTTTTTGATGATGACTATGAGATTCGTTTTAAACCGAACCTTAGTCGCATCTTAGATCCTCAGGGCGATCTTGTATGTCTGATTTCGCCCTTTGGGAAAGTCTTTCGCGCGAATTTCTCGGAGTCGTTTGGTTCTTCTCGCTGTCTTTTGGCTAGTCCTTCTTCCTCCGATCTTTGGAAGTGGCATAGGAGGCTCGGTCATTTAAGCTTCGACTTGCTAGCAAGACTTAGCTCACTTGGCCTAATCCGAGGATTGCCCAAGCTTTCGATGGAGAAGGATCTAGTTTGCCATTCCTGCAGACATGGGAAGATGGTTGCCGCTCCCCACCATCCAGTGACTAAGGTCATGACCTCGCACCCCGGAGAGCTTTTACACATGGACCTTGTTGGTCCGGCTCGGGTGAGCTCGGTTGGTGGCAAGTGGCATGTTTTGGTTGTCGTTGACGACTTTTCGAGATATTCGTGGGTCTTCTTTTTGACTGAGAAGACTGAGACTTTCTCCTTCGCTCGCAATCTGATCTTGCGTCTTCAGAACGAGTTCCCTTTGAACTCGATGCGAGCTATTAGAAGTGATAATGGTTCCGAATTCAAAAATTCGGATTTTGAGAAGTTTTGTAACCGCCTTGGCTTGGAGCATCAGTTTTCTTCCCCCTACACACCGCCCCAAAATGGTGTTGTAGAGAGGAAGAATCGGACCCTTGTTGAGATGGCCAGGACGATGCTTGATGAGCATAGGACTCCTAGGTGCTATTGGGCCGAAGCTATGAACACTGCATGCTATATTTCCAATCGCATTTTTTTGAGAGCTTTCTTGAAAAAGACTTCTTATGAGTTGCGTTTTGGCAAACTGCCCAAGGTGAGTTATTTTCGAGTTTTTGGTTGCCACTGTTTTATACTCAAAAAGGGCAACTTGGACAAATTTGAATCTCGTTCTTCTGACGGTGTGTTTTTGGGTTATGGCACTCACACTCGAGCTTATCGTGTACTTAACCTTGACACTAACCGAGTCATGGAGACATCAGATGTCACCTTGGACGAGACTCTTGTTTCTCCTTCTTCTCGTTTTGAGCGTGCAGGTGATCATGAGGTTGGAGAGCCTCTTTTTGATGACGAGGACGAGGGTGCTGAAGGTATGGATGATCCAGCACCCCCTCCACCTGCCGCGCCGCAAAGAGCGGCCTCTACGACGACTCACGGCCCCGACACTTCTTCTTCCTGGGGGCCGTGGGATCCTCCACCTCGCGCGGTACCTTTTGTACCCGGGGTGGAACCAGCTGCTGTTGAGGGGGAGGTCACTTCTTCCCGGGAGGCGCCACGACATATCCAGCGCCAGCACCCCCCTGAGCAGATGATCGGCGACATCGGCGAGCGAGTCACTCGCTCCAGGTCACAGCACATCTCTCACTTCGCTCATTCTGCTTTTGTTGCTAATTTTGAGCCCCGAGATGTTGGACACGCTTTGACGGATCCGGATTGGGTCAATGCCATGCATGAGGAGTTAGAGAACTTTGAGCGAAATCGGGTTTGGGTTCTAGTTCCACCTCCACCTGACTGTAAGCCTATTGGGACAAAATGGGTATTTAAAAACAAGCAAGGAGAGGATGGCCATGTTGTGAGAAACAAGGCCAGGCTTGTAGCGAAGGGTTATAGTCAGAAGGAGGGGATAGACTATGAGGAGACGTTTGCTCCTGTAGCACGTTTAGAGGCTATTAGGATACTCTTGGCTTATGCTGCATCCAGGGGTTTCAAACTTTTTCAAATGGATGTCAAGAGTGCCTTTTTAAACGGCTACATAGAGGAGGAGGTTTATGTTGAGCAACCCCCCGGTTTTGAAAATCCCAAGTTTCCAAACCATGTCTTTAAACTTCATAAAGCTTTATATGGTTTGAAACAAGCCCCTAGAGCCTGGTATGATAGGTTAAAAACCTTTTTGCTTGCTAAGGGTTTTAAAATGGGATGTGTAGATAAGACGCTCTTTCTCCTCCGGCAAGGCAAAGACACGCTCTTGGTCCAGATTTACGTGGATGATATCATTTTCGGTGGTTCTTCTCACGCTTTGGTTGCCAAGTTTGCAGATACTATGAGCAGGGAGTTCGAGATGAGCATGATGGGCGAGCTAACATTCTTTCTCGGGTTGCAAATTAAGCAATCCCGAGAGGGGACGTTTGTGCACCAGGGCAAGTACACGAAGGACTTGCTGAAGCGGTTCGATATGGGTGAGGCCAAGCCTCTTCCAACACCCATGTCGACGACGACTGCCCTGGATGCGGATGTGGACGGAGAAGCAGTGGACCAGAAGGAGTACCGCAGTATGATCGGGTCGCTCCTCTACCTGACGGCGACACGCCCGGACATCCAGTTCGCGGTGTGTCTGTGCGCGCGCTTTCAGGCGTCGCCGCGCACTTCTCACCGTCAGGCGGTGAAGCGCATCTTCAGGTACCTTCGTTTCACTCCTGAGTTTGCGATTTGGTATTCTGCTTCCTCCACCCTCTCGCTTTGCGGTTATTCCGATGCCGATTTTGCTGGTTGCCGTATTGAGCGCAAGTCCACTTCTGGGACTTGCCAATTTATTGGATCTTCTCTTGTATCGTGGTCTTCTCGCAAGCAGTCTAGTGTCGCCCAGTCTACCACAGAGGCTGAATATGTTGCTGCGGCTAGCTGCTGTTCCCAGTTACTCTGGATGATGGCCACTTTGCGTGATTTTGGTTTGAGCTTTTCTCGCGTGCCTTTGCTTTGTGACAGCACGAGTGCTATTAGCGTTGCTAAGAACCCCATGCTTCACTCGAAAGCCAAACACATTGATGTGCGCTTTCATTTCTTGCGAGACCACCAGGAGAAGGGTGATATCGACCTTCGCCATGTCGATACTCATCACCAACTGGCTGATATTTTCACCAAGCCTTTAGACGAATCAACCTTTAATCGGTTGAGGGGTGAGCTTGGTGTGTGTTTCCCCTTTTAGATGAGGGAAGCCTTTTGGATCTTGTATAGACTGACTCTTTTATTTTGAGCTTCTTTTCTTTGCATTTTAGCATACGCATTTACATTCTGAGCTTCATGTTTATAATCACTAGAATGTAACTATGCTCTATCTAGTATGCTCCGATGCCTATATGGATGCTTGTAGCTTATGCTCTTCCTGATCACTAGTACATGTTATGAGCTGAGCTATTTTGGAATGGTGAATTTACTTAGTAACTTACAATCTGAAAATGTTCACCATTGAGATATGCAACTAGCATGTGTAGGATATGTTGAGTTCTCTCGTGCTTTTCATATATGCTAGGTTGCTATGTCTCTAGTTATGAGTCATTCACTTGCTTGGTCTGTTCATATCATGTATAAAATTTGAACCAAGTTTTAGTGAATTGAAAAGATCGAGATGGGATTGCTTGTCAACACCTCACGGTATCGAGACTGTTTCTCATTGCACTTTGAGTTAAACTTGAGCCGTGTAGTGTATGACCGAAACCGTTGCTTTAAGCTTCCGATTGCATATGCATAGGCTTCGCACGGTTGAAAAGTTAGGCAAAGACAAGCTTTCAACCTCTCGCAATCACATGCTGAAATTAAACTTGTGTAATTTCACCGCTGCAACTCCAATATAAAAATGAAATCACAAGTATATGCTTCATTCCTATGCATGATGATTGAACTTTGCTAGGGGTAGTTCACCTTGTATACATGTTTAGCACTTGTCTGGATTCCTATCTATCCATGTGTAGTGCTATTCTGATGGTGACTATCTTTTTGGCTAAAAACTGCTCACTTGCTCATATGCTTCATATTTCGTATGTGTGATCAGTTTGAGCCTTCGCTATTTGAGTGCTTAGTTGTGCCATTGGAGCTATACCGATTAGAGCATTTTTGCACTCTTTTGATTATATGCCTGAAGCTGCTAACTTGCATTTCTGACTTCATATGCATTTTAGAAGGGGGAGTTTTGTTGGCTCAAGGGAAGAGTTTGTGCTTGATAAGTGCATTTTCAACTAAGGGGGAGAGTTTTTGCAAATCATATGTCTCCTGGCGTTCAATTAAGGGGGAGCTTTTGCTAAGTGGGAGATTTTCAGATCTTTAGGCTCTTCTCTTGTTGGACCTCAGGGGGAGTCCCTGGTTGCTTGCACTTGTCGAGGGAAGTGTGCTAGTTGTGTTGAGCCGTTGCCTCTGTCTTGAGGAACTAGCAAACATTTTCCTCAATTGGCGTCGAGTTGGATTTTGATTAGTTCGGAGACCTTTCGGTTGTTTTTCAATTGGTCGGAGTGGTTTTCGTGCTAGTTGTGTTGAGCCGCTGTGCCTCTATCTTGAGGGACTAGCACTTTGCCATTTTTTTAGCTCCGATTTTCAATTGGTTTTCTGCTAGCAGTGTTGAGCCTATTCTACCTCTTCTTGAGGGCTAGCTTTGCTTTGCTTGGTCGCGTCGAGCCGTTGCCCATGTCTTTGGGGACCAAGTTCTCGCTTCTTCCACTTGACCTTCTTCGGCTTTGCTATGTTTTTGGGTCATTTGGTTGAGTTCTCTTCCTCTCCTTCCTCCTACCTTCTTCTTTCATTTTATGATTTGTGTGTGTAGTTGACAATGCACTCATCAAGGAGGAGATTGCGGATACATGGGTGTATGCCGAGTCTCTGAGTGATGAGTGATTGTCAACGGGTTTGATGCGCATGTTCTTTGGCTTGTGTTGTGCAGGTGTCGAGCACGGAGACAGTGATCGAGGGCAAGGTGAAGGTCAAGTTGAGACGTGCCGTGCCGACGGACTGGGTGCGATGAAGGATGGGCGTGCCGTGCGGCGGACGTGCCATGCCGATGTATCGAGCAGTGAAGGGCGGACGTGAGGCTTGGACTGAGGGACCGGAGTGCCTGAGGATCAGCTGTGGTGGCTAGCAGCCTGGGACAGCGACGAGCGGAGACTTGCGGGGCACGGTGTTGCTCGGGTCGAGGACCTGGGGACATGTGTCGGTGGACGGGGTGCACGGGCGGTGCATCCCCTCTACAACTCCGGTTTGGTGGTTGAGCCAGGGAAAAACCACCGGGTGGATGGTTTCCGAGTTTGGGTCTCAAAACTCGGGTGCTCGGTTTCCAGGTTGAGCCACAAAACCTGGGCGCGGATGGTTTCCGAGTTTGGCCACAAAACTCGGGTGATGGGCCGGTTTCCGAGTTTGGGCCTCAAAACTCGGGCGCTGCGGGTTTCTGAGTTTGGGCCACAAAACTCAGGCTGGAGGCTGGTTTCCCGGTTTGGGCCTCAAAACCGGGGGTTGCTGGAAAAGGCTGGTTTCCCGGTTTGGGCCACAAAACCGGGGGTGCAGAGCGAGGGCGGCACGTGGCGGCGATCCAGAGGTTGCGTCGAGGCAACGCTTCGGTTCGAGCGGGCGTGGCCGTCGGATCTACCTACCACCGCGGGTTGGACCAGAATAGCCTTAGGGTTTAGCTGGTTCGCTCTGTAATTAGTTTAGAGAGGGGTAGAGTAGGAAATAGGTTTAGTCTAGGTTAGTATAAGTAGTCCAGGGGAGACACCCTCCTCCCTATCTCAGTTATCCCAGTTTTAGCCATCTCATTTTTGCTTCCTGCACTTAGGGTTTCCTGCTCTCCCATCCCCTGCTGTAGCTGAGATCCGCAGAGAGACTTGCAACTCTGTGTACTGTCGATTTTGAGGAAAGGAGGCCGTATCCTCCTTGTCGTAGCGTGTGTTTGCGCTTCGGCTTGCAATTCGTGGCTGTGATTTTTGTTGTGTTCGCGTTCTTCGCGGAATCCTTTTTCTCCACGATTTTCTCGTCACTTGATCTCTTTGCTCGGTTCATCTTTTGCAATTCCGTTTGAACCAAGTTGTTCTAGATCGTGGGGCACTTCTTTCCACTGAAGGAATCAACCTCTAACCCCACGGTCTAGGAGATCGATCGATTTTTCGTTTCGGGTCAAGTTTTCTCCTTTCCCCCGAAATTCTTCGATTCACCGATTTGGAGATAGGTTCGAGCCATGATCTCTTAGAGATAGCTCACTATACTCTTTGTGACTCTTCTCACCAAGTTTGATCCCTAGAGGATTTGTTTTGGGTGAGATCGAGTCGAATCGGTGGACGGACAGCCTGAATCGGGGTGACCGGACGCTGCCTGTTCAACGACCGGACGCTGTCAGTGAGTCCGGTCGATGAACACCTTCGCAGTGTTCGGTTCGTGACTTGACCGGACGCTCTGTTCATGTTTTGACCGGACGCACCGCTCCCACTGTTCATCGTGCTTGTTCGCTTCTGACCCGGACGCACTGCTCTCGACCGGACGCTCCGTACTCGTGAGTCCGGTCGCGAACAGTAAGGTTCCAGAGCCGATTTTTGTTGACCGGACGCGTCCGGTCCCTGCTGACCGGACGCTGGCCAGAGTCCGGTCGATCCAGTTTCGCGCGTTTTCGTTCGCGGTTCGTTCGTTCTTGATCGGATTCGAGTTCCGTCTTTTGCGTTGGCTTTCTAGGGTTGTCTAGTGTCCCGCTGTGCTTCTAGGAAGCATCCACCCTACATTTAGGGTCGTGGACATTAGCAAGCTCTAGGGTTCGCTCTTGGGGTTGATTTTGGGACAGTGGCATCTAGTTTCCGAAAGGAAATTTTGAAGCTCCCATTCACCCCCCCCCTCTGGTCGCTTTCGGTTAGCTTCTCGGTCCTTCACGCCTTTCCTCCGGAGCACACTGCAAGTGACATTCTCGAAGGTCCGGGCTCGTGAAAAGCTCGGTCGCCGGGTCGGAAACTCCAAGTTTCTTCGCATAATAAGGAAGACATGACCGGCTAGCCTCGCCATACAGCCTCTTCCTCGGAGTCCGGTCCGATTCGACGTCACCTTTTAACTCAAAACCATCGACCCAAATGTGCGAGCCAGCAAACTCGGGGAACGACCCTCCCGGAGGACTCTCCGGCTCAAAGTCACGTATGATGTCGTCAATGCCTGGCCCAGCCGCAGCATCAACACTGGACGAGGCTATTTCTTTTCCTCGAGCGTCCTCGATGGATACGTCTTCACCGGAGTTACCTTCGCTACTTGACGCATCACTATCCTCGTCGGAGGAGCCCTCTTCAGTACCGCTCTCTTTTTCCTCTTCCTTCTCCCCTTCCTCCTCATCATCATCAGAGACAACCTCGTCATCCGAGATTTGAACCAAAGCACTAATACCGTCCACGCGGGGCACCCGTCCTCCCGTCTTTCCAGTGCCTCGGCCGCTCGGAACAATGGCCGAGGATGAGGAAGTGCCGGTAGCTACCGAACCAACGGCGACCTTCGTCGCAAGTGTTTTAACCCGGACACCGGCGCTGCCGCGTCCTCGGCCCTGACCCCTCTTCGGCCGTGAAATGATCTCTCTCTCCTCCGCAGAAGCACGTTTCCTCTTCTTCGACGCATCCTCGCTCGACGGAGCAGGCCAATCAGCATACTTAACCCCAAGGATGTCGAACATCCTGTTGACCCGACCTCCGCTACCCACCGAGCTGTGGATAGCCTTAACCTCCAATGTAGACAATTTACCGACAAGATCTTCAGCCCTCTGCTGAACCCGCTTATAAACAGCATCAACGCCATCTTCGCGCTTCGGAAACTTCTTAAGGACCCTTTCCCAAACTATGTTCAACTCAACCTTCGGCTTCTTCAAACCCCTACCCTCATACTTCGAGTCTTCCTCAACTGCAAACCATTTTTTCCTTCGCAAGAGGGGCCACATCTGGGCACAGCAATATTCTTCGACCAAGTCGCGGGCGCATTGAGATCGTGCCACAACCCTTAAACAGTCAACCGCGGCATGCGCTTCGGCACACATCTTAGCCTCAGCGCCCACTTCACCAAGGAGCGGAAGCTCGCCGCAAAGCTCGGCATTATCACTGAGTTTGTAGTAAAACCAAAACTCCTACCAACCGCTGGTCCATTTGTTCTTCTGGGCCAGCACCGGCAGTTCCGATCCGGTGCGATGACAGAAAGTGTACACCGCAAACTGACCAAGGTTGGATTTCCCACCGCTGTCAACAATTTTCCGAGGTTGCATGTGCACCCGATGGGTTCAAACAAATCCCTCGACATGGGGTATGATACCCTGAGAACGGCACGCCCAGACATAGACCGACATCTTCGTGAAACACGAAGGTGTCAGCTGATGGAAACGCAAGTTGAACCTTCGCAGAACCGAGGTCACAAAAGAATCAGCAGGAAAGCGCAAACCAGCCGAAAAGAATTCCTCAAACAGAACAACATCATCTTCGTCCGGCTTCGGAACCGTCTCGCCAGCACTAGTCCTAGCCCTTCCATCTTCTATCCAACCTCGCTTAACATAAGCCGCTAGCTCCGAGGTACAAACCCGGCTGAGCCCGAATTCGAAGGTCACTCCTTCATCCGCAGCAGAAGGAGAAACAACACGAGCAGTTTGCTTAGACCTCGCCATCCCTCCAAAAGTAAACCTCGCACAACAAAGGAAACAGAGCCTTCGCAACAAAACAAAAGCAACCTTCGCAAAAACAGATACACAGCAGCAAGGTGGCTATAGCAAAGGAAGACACAACTCCAAGCCCCCACCAACCCCATCTATTTATAGGCCGGGTGGCGGAACGCCCCACCCAATAAAACCGGCACGAAAACCAAAAACCACAGCACAAAAAACAAAACGGACTCCTCCAGTTCAAAAACAATACAACGGCCCGGCCCAAAAGCAGCCGCGGGCGTCGCTGCCAAGGATCCCGTCTCATTTCTCATTGAAAGGCACTGCTTCGGCCTAAGCACTGTTCTTTAAATCCAAGACAACGAGGGGCTACTGTTGGGGGAAGGGACCCTCGGTAGAGGCGCCACGCAGGCTGGCTCAACAAAACGGCCCGCGCACCTTTGCCGCCTACCCCCCTCCTCCATCCTGCTAAGTCCCTCAGGTCACCGACCAAACCTCCAAATACTGACCCAGCCTTCGCAAGTGTTCAGGAACCTTTTTGCAGAAAAGGGGCATGAATAGCGCTGGGAGCGACCCTCGCGCATCCCGCGTACCTTCGCCGAGAGGCCCAGACCCAACCGGTGGCGAAGGACCTCAAACTCTCCGACCGGGCGGACACCTCCGCAAGACGAAGGTCGCCCCTCGCTTTTCCGTCCGGGGGAGCTTGGACCGAGCGGCGGCGGGCGCAGGGAAGACAGGCTAGGGTTTCGGCTCCGGCTGTGTTTGTACGAGTTTGCCCTTCTGTATGAGTAGCGCAGAGGAATCTTTCTTGTACCCTACTGTAATTTGGCCGGCACCCCTTGGTATCCCCTATAAATACCGGGGGGTGAACAGTGTATGGACATGATTTTTATTGGGGGAACAGAGCCATAACAACTTTGTCCTCGTTTCCTTATCCTTCGCTATCGCCTCCGACGCTTGGTCACCTTCGCCACTCCCCTGCACAAGTGCGGAGGTGGGGCAAGTGTGTTTCCAACAACATCCATTTGAAAAAGTTTGAAACCTTTGGATGCAGCAAAAGCCAAGAGTATCCTAATAGCCTCCAAACGTGCTACAGGAGCAAATGTCTCCTCATAGTCTATCCCCTCCTTCTGACTATATGCCTGGGCTACGAGTCTGGCCTTGTTTCTCACAACATGGCCATCTTCTCCCTGTTTGTTTTTGAAAACCCATTTTGTCCCAATTGGATGACACTCAGAAGGTGGAGACACTAGAACCCAAACCCGATTTCTCTCAAAGTTCTCAAGCTCCTCATGCATGGCATTGACCCAATCAGGATCAGTCAAAGCGTGTCCAACATCCTGGGGTTCAAAATCAGCAACAAATGCAGAATGAGCAAAGTGAGAGATTTGCCTTGACCGGGTGACGCGTTCGTCGATGCTGCCGATCATCTGCTGAGGCGGGTGCTGGCGCTGAATGTGTCGTGGCGCCTCCCTTGCCGAAGTGGCCTCCCCCTCAACAGCAGCTGGTGCCATGAGTCGTTGTAGAGGCCGCTCTTTGCGGCACAGCAGGTGGAGGAGGTGCTGGGTCATCTATCCCTTCAGCACCTTCTTCTTCATCATCAAAAAGAGGTTTGCCAACCTCATGATCACCTGCACGCTCAAAACGAGAAGAAGGACAAACCATGGTCTCGTCGAAGGTGACATCGGATGTCTCCATGACTCGGTTAGTGTCAAGGTTAAGTACACGATAAGCTCGAGTGTGAGTGCCATAACCAAAAAACACTCCGTCAGAATAACGAGACTCAAACTTGTCCAAGTTGCCCTTTTTGAGTATAAAACAATGGCAACCAAAAACTCGAAAATAACTCACCTTGGGTCGTTTTCCAAAACGCAACTCATAAGAGGTCTTTTTCAAGAAAGCTCGAAGAAAAATGCGATTGGAAATATAGCATGCAGTGTTCATAGCTTCGGCCCAATATCGCCTAGGAGTCCTTTGCTCATCGAGCATCGTCCTGGCCATCTCTACAAGGGTCCGATTCTTCCTTTCTACAACACCATTCTAAGGCGGTGTGTAGGGGGAAGAAAACTGATGCTCTAACCCAAAAGAGTCACAAAACTTCTCAAAATCCGAATTCTTGAATTCGGAACCATTATCACTCCTAATTGCTCGCATAGAGTTCAAAGGGAACTCATTCTGAAGACGCAAAATCAGATTGCGAGCAAAGGAGAAAGTCTCAGTTTTCTCAGCTAAAAAGAAAACCCACGAATATCTCGAAAAATCGTCGACAACAACAAGCACATACCATTTCCCCCCAACCGAGCTCACCCGAGCCGGACCAACAAGGTCCATGTGTAAAAGCTCTCCAGGGCGCTTAGTCATGACCTGAGTCACTGGATGGTGGGGAGCGGCTACCATCTTCCCATGTCTACAAGAATGGCAAACAAGATCCTTCTCCATGGATAACTTGGGCAATCCTCGGATTAAGCCAAGTGAACTAAGCCTTGCATGCAAGTCAAAGCTCAGGTGACCTAGTCTCCCATGCCACTTCCAAAGATCAGAGGAGGAAGGTCCAGCCAAAAGACAACGAGAAATTCCGAATGACTCCGAGAAATCCGCACGAAAGACTTTTCCAAAGGGCGAAATCACACATACAAGATTGCCTTGAGGATCCAAAATGCGACTGAGATTCGGTTTAAAACGAATCTCATAGTCATCATCAAAAAGTTGCGAAACAGAAAGAAGGTTAAAATGCAAGTTAGAAACAAGAGCAACATCGCGCAACACAAAATGCTCATTAACTCGCACAGACCCACGAGACAGCACCTTACCTTTGCTGTTGTCGCCGAAGGTGATATACTCCTTTCCGGCGACCGGACTAAGACTGGAGAACCACTTGGCGTTTCCGGTCATGTGCCTCGAACACCCGGAATCCACCAACCAAACGTTCTCCAATCGTTTTACCTACATCAATAAAAAGACATAGGGTGAGCATACGGACCAACACTGGGGTTAGTGAAGTAAGGGGAATACCAGTGTTGGGCCGGCTGCTCAAAAGAACGGTTAGCAGAAAAACCATTCCTAGCACTCCTACGGGAGGAGCGATCACCACGTTGAGGAAAATGTGGTCCGCTAAGGAAGGAGCGTCCATCGCAATACTCAAAATGCGGTGGGGGAAAACGCTCAACTACAAAGCCACCGCCACGGGGTCCATAGCCTACAACTGCAAGCTCCCGTCGGGCACGCTCTCTACGAGGCCTACGCCTAGGAGCTTGAGGATCAATACCTCTAGGCCTAGCTTCTCTCCTCGGAGCTCTCTACTGCCTAGGCCTGGGAACTTGAGGTTCTGGACCTCTGGGCCTAGCAACACGTCTCGGTGCTCTCCTCTGAACATTCGGCGCATGTACATCATGGAAAGGATGGTACATGTCCGGGTTGTTCATCTCCCTAGCACGGCGCGCCTCTCTCTTGTGCCTAAAGCAGAACTCGCTCAAGTGTCCATATCTCCCACAGTGCTCACAGTGGTACCTCACCGCTCTCAAAGGGGGTTGTTGGTACTCACGGTTGTGGGTGTGGATCACCTTGCCCTTCGGTGGCAACAGCTCCTCGCGAATAGGTGGCATCGTATCAAGCTTGTTTTTCAGGTGGTTGGGTTTGTTATGCCACACTTGGTTCTTGGGTGGAGCTCTCGGGGGTTCCGCAAACACCCCATCCTTGGTGTTAGGCTTGAGAGACTCTTTGGGTGGAAGCTTGGTTAGTTTGGGAGTAGTGGTGGAGTTGGGCTTCTCACTCGGATTCAGACCACTCGACTCTCCAATCTTCCCAAAAGCAGAAAGGTCAACACCCTGAGCAAAGCCTACACCGGGACCTCCAACAGCTCGCTTGAATTGGGAAATCATCATCCCGAGCTGTGGCTCACCACAAGACACCCATGACAAGATGGTCCGAAGGTATGTGTTTTCCTCCTCGGTTTGCATCTTGTCATGCTTCACATTGGCAATCTCCATCTCCAAACCCTCGCACAAAGCGCACCTAGTCACACAAGTGCTACCCGAGCTGGCCTCCTCAAGAGACACAATCTTGGCATTCTTCTATGCCAACTCGGATTGCAAGACAGGGCAAGTCTTGCAAGCACCCAACAGCATGGGCCTAGCACGGAGCTCATCCACCTCTCCTACCAACGCAACATACTTGCTTCTCAAAGTGAGAAGATCAGTCATGTACGTGGTGCACGCCTCGCAGTCCTCCTCATCTGTGACAACTACGGTGGACTTGACAGAATCAAGTTCCTTCACCGTATACTCCCACTTCTGCCTAAACTCCTTGCGCTCTCTAGCGGCACGCCTAAGCAGCTTATCCTGACTAAGCAAGGCGACAGTAAGCTTCTCTACCTCAGCTGAAAGCTCATCGTGGGTGAGAGATACCTGGGAGGTGTCGTCGTCGTTGTCATCACGAGGGGAGTTCACCAGCTCGCCGTCGACCTCCTTGCCGAGGGCCATGGTGCAGAGGCCGTCGTCGTCGGCGAAGAAGCAGAGACCGTTCAACTTGTCCTCGATCCTCTTCTTCTTCTCGGACTCGTCGTCGCTTGAGCAAGCGGAGTCATCATCCGAGCCGTCGACGCCGCTGAGCGTGGTGAAGAACGCACGCTGCTCAGCTTGGGCCTTCTCCAAGTACTTCTTCTTGATGTACTCCTTGTCGAAGCCACCCCTTCGCTTGTGCCTCACGGGGACGTACTTCTCCTTGCGCTTTCCGAAGTCGTACTTGTGCCCATGATCGCCCTTCCCAGATGAATGCTTCTTCTTGGGACAGTTGGCGATGAAGTGGTCGGGGTCGCCGCACTCATAGCATCCTGAGCGTCCTCCTCCGCGGCAACGGTTCTTGCGGTTGTTGTGGAACCGTGAAAACCGGTTGGCGAGCATAGCCAACTCGTCATCCCCCAAAGACTCCAGTTGGTCCTCTGTGACAGAGAAGAGAGACGAAAGAGCGAAACCTCCAGAGGGGTTAGAAGAGCCAGAAACCAAAGCCATAGTCAGGCCAGAAGGATTCTCATAAGAAGCCCTCGCCATGGCGTCAATCTCACTGGACTTGAGCTTACTAAAGAGCTCGTCGCACGTGAGGGTCTCATAGTTAGGTGATTCGATGATCGCCTGAACTTTGGAGTCCCACACCGACCGATCAAGGGTATGCAAAAGCTTCAGAGCACTCTCATGATCGTCGAAAGGCAACTGCTCCTTGTTAGCCCTCATCCTGTTGACAATCACCTGAAAGTGAGCGAATAAACTTTCTATGCTCTCGCCAGGCAAATGTCGAAAGTTCTCATACTCTCGCTTGAACGACTCGTAGAGACGGGTTTTGACTTGAGAGGTTCCCTCATGGAAACGCATGAGGGTGGCCCAAATCTCCCGAGCCGTAGCGAGGTGAGAAACACGATCAAACTCACTCATGCTCAAGCATGAGAAAAGAGCATTACGTGCTCGGCTATTGGCATCATGCTCATCGATCTGATGCTGAGTCACACGAGCAGCCAAGACAACATAATCGGCAGAGTTGCAAATATGCCAGATGGAAGCGCCCAAACTCTGCAGATAGGCCGACATGCGTATCATCCAATACGCATAGTTCGTCCCATCGAAAAACGACGGTTTGCCCACGCCGCGATCCATGTCGCCATCTGTGGATCTGGAACCAGCTAAGGTGGAAGATCCTTAACCCGCTCCGATACCAATTGAAGGACCGAGAAAGCACTAGCAAGGCGACCAGAGGGGGGGTGAATGGGAGCTCAAAAATTTCTCTCGAAACTTCGGCCAAATGTCCCAAAATCAACCCTGAGAAACTGCGACCGAAACTGTGATGCCCACGACCCTTGGAAGAGGGTGGATGATCCCTAGGATCACAACAAGGCACCACAAGAAGATAGCAAACCAAGTGCCAAAAGCTCCGGCTCGAACACAACCCCAAAAACCAAGTCCCGAACGTAGATTGTAGGCTACGTCGAGAAACTCCTAAATACCTATGCTAACAAGTAGCAAATATACCTAGAGAGGTTCCTTGGTCCACTATAGGGCCAAACGAGAAGTCCGGAAACCAAGCGAACAAGCTGGGAGAGCAAACGCACTAAACCGGAAGACACAGCAGGTTCCCGGACTGTCTGGCCCTGGGGTCCCGAACTGTCCGCCCCTACTGCGGACTGTCTGCGCTCTGGTGGCGGACTGTCCGCCGGTCAAGTGTGCAAAAATGCACTGCTGGAAACCCCCTGCTCGGTCCCGGACTGTCCGCACTTTAGCACGGCGGACTGTCCGCCGGTGACCCAAGCCAAAATCCGCAGAGACTGGCCACGGCTGGACTGGACCAGCCCCGACTCGCGGACTGTCCGCGCCCTGAGTGGCGGACTGTCCGCGGTCACTCAGGGAGGGCAATTTTGATCGCCCTTCACCCAAATCAATCCCAAATCGAATCAACTCACAATCCCACGTTCCCAAACTTGGAGAGGATGATCACGAAGTAGTTAGGAGACTATCCCCAAGAAATCATCCACTCAAATCGAGTCAAACACCCGGAAATCAAAAGGGGAGGAGGATGAACCAAAAAGTGCCACGAAAACGAAATCAACCCGATCTACTTGTTCGTAAGGAGATAGATAAATTCCTTCAGTGGAAATGATCTCCTTTCAAATACGAACAAGATGATTCAAATGGATTTCGCAAAGACGCATGGGAGACAGAGATCGAGTGACGGGAAAATCGCGGAGAAATGAAGAACGCGAAGAACACGAACCAAAACGCGAATCAACACATCGATCTGCAACCGTGTGGCTACCACACGCTACAACAGTGACGTTACGGCCTCAATTCCTCAAAATCTCCAGTACACAGAGGTATGGTTCTCTGCGGATCTCAGCTAGCTACAGCAGGGGATTGGGAGAGCAGCAAACCCTAGAAGCGAAGAGCAAATGACTGAGATGACTAACTAAGATACAATGGGAGGAGGGTGTCTCCCTTTACTTATACTAATTCTATTCCTACTCTACCCCTCAACTAATTACAGAGCGAACCAGCTAAACGCTAGGGTTATTCAGGACCAACTCGGTGGTAGGTGGATCCGACGGCCACGCCCGCACAACTCGTAGCGTTGCCTCGACGCAACCTCCCGATTGCCGCCACGTGCCGCCACTCGCTCTGCACCCTCGGTTTTGTGGCCCAAACCGGGAAACCAGCCTTTTCCAGCCAACCCCCGGTTTTGAGGCCCAAACCGGGAAACCAGCCCACCAGCATCTGAGTTTTGAGGCCAAACTCAGCAAACCCTCAGCGTCCAGGTTTTGAGGCCCAAACCTGGAAACCGTCCTCAGCCCGAGTTTTGTGGCCAAACTCGGAAACCATCCGCACCCAGGTTTTGAGGCCCAAACCTAGAAACCGTCCACCCGATGGTTTTTCCTTGGCTCTACCACCAAACCGACATCGTAGATGGGATGCACCTCCCATGCACCCCGTCCACCGACACGTGTCCCCAAGTCCATGACTCAGGCAACACATGACCGCAAGTCTTCACTTGTAGCTGCCAGAGGCTGCCAGCCACCACAGCTGATCCTCGGGCCTCTGGTCCCTCAGTCCAAGCCTCACGTCTGCCCTTCGCCACTCTCGGTCCATCGGCACGTCTCTACTTGACCTTCACCTCGCCTTTGATCACTGCATCGGTGCTCGACACCTGCACAACACAAGCCAAAGAACATGCGCATCATCCCAGTTGACAATCACTCATCACTCAGAGACCCGGCATACACCCATGTAACCGCAAAGTGGCGTGGATCAAGGCTGAATGTCAGTTGCTAGGACATGCAACCGACCTCCAAACCGCCTTGGACAACCACCTGGATGCCGTTGAAGCAGAGGCAGTTCATCCAACGGCCAGGGAGCTGGCGGCCGCCAGTAGGGGGTGGCGCCCGCCACCTGACCTAACCCTAGGTCGGTTGGCTGCCCACTATAAGAACCCCCCTCACTCATTTGGTCTATAAATACGCCCCTGGAGGCACCTCTTCATTTGTACCATCACACACCAAGTACCATTCCAAGCAAAGCAAGAGAAGCAAGTGAGAGTTAGGTTAGAAGCTTAGAGAGCTGAGGCAAGTAGGTAGCTAGTAGAGCAAGGCATCTTCGCCCTCGCGGTAGCGCTGCTCAAGGCTTAGCTCAAGAGTAGAGGCGTGCGAGTGATCGGTTCTGGAGCTGGGAAGAGTCTTCCTTCATCTCCAGTTCAGGTTTTGCTCTTGTTACTCAAGCATTTACTATATTCTAGTTCATCATTTCAAGTATTACTTTATTCTACTTATCAGTATTGAGTGGTATACTTGATTGATTGCTTGAGTGCCTAGCTATCCTACAGTTCAATTCACTTAGCCATAGTAGTTAATCTCTAGTGTGCTTAGTGATTGATCATTGCCAATAGGTTGCTTAGTTAGTTTAGTGTTATTCTTATTAAGTCAAGTGTTTGCTCTGACGTCCGCAAGGGTGTCTCTATTCAAAGCTAGGGTAGAGATAGTTAGAATATAGTTAAGCGTGGTGCTTAGTTATAGACTTACCTTCAGATACGGCTGGACCCCCGGATAGCTGTGGTAGCAAGCAGGTGGTGACAGCCCTGTGCGCATTGAATTCCACCACGTAGTTGGCCCAGTTTAACAGTAAGGCTCGTTGTGCTAGCGTTCAACCTAAGTAAGTGGTAAATGCTAGTACGCCTCGATACTTGACAAGATAGGAATAAAACTTTACTCAACTTAGTTGCTTTATTGACTTTTGCCTGCCTTGCTTCGTAACTATCTTGCTTCGTAGTTATCTTGCTTTGTAGTTATCTAGGAATAGTTATTAGTTATTAGTTAGTTATCCTAGTTATCCTTAGCCATTCCATTTATCTACCTATCCATCCACCTTACCTTAGTCATCCACTTCATCCTTACCTATCCACCCATATATTCTTTCTAGCCTTTCATCTTCTCTCTCCTCCCCTTTTCCCTTTTATTTTTTCTTCGACTCTCATCCCCTCCTTGACTCAACTCATACACCACCCTAGCCTTCCCTTGGGATCAAATAAATCGACACCTGGTACTCCCATGCGAAGTGCTACTATGATAGTTCTGTGTGCTTGCAGAATCTCCTCCTGGTAGATTGCATTCTCTCTAGCTAGCTCCTACTAGTATCGGGATTGACAACCCCGCTTGGCATTAGTAGATAGCTGCTTTAGCTCCACTCCTTTAGGTATAGTGACTGGTCTTGCTTCAAGCATTTCTGACGCCGTTGCCGGGGATAGACTCCATAGTCTACTCCTAGTAACAACGTTAGCAAGTGCCAACAAGCATTCCTGGGCCGTTACCGGGGATAGTTGCCTAGCTCTATCTTTAGTGAAGCTAAGAACTACCAACAGCGGTTATCAGCGCTCACCTTTCTGAGGAATAGGAACTGGCGCTCACCAAGTTCCTCAGAGCAAACAAAGATATATTTGCTTGGAAGCCGGCTGACATGTCAGGCGTACCAAGGAACTTGGCTGAGCACAAGTTGGAATTAAAAGAGGGCTTTAGACCCATCAAACAAAGACTGCGACGATTCTGACCAGAGAAGAAAGAGGGAATCAAGAAGGAAATAGCTAAACTACTCGCAGCCGGTTTCATCAGAGAAATTCTCCACCCTGAGTGGTTAGCTAACCCAGTACTAGTAAACAAGAAGAACTCCGCAGAATGGCGCATGTGTGTCGACTCACGGACCTCAATAAGCACTGTCCAAAGGATCTCTTCGGATTGCCAAGGATAGATCAAATAGTTGATGCCACCGCAGGTTCTGCTCTATTATCCTTTCTGGATTGTTACTCAGGGTACCATCAGATTGCTCTCAAAGAAGAAGACCAACCAAAGACATTGTTTATAACTCCCTTCGGTGCCTACTGTTATAAAACTATGTCCTTTGGATTAAAGAATGCAGGAGCCACTTATCAGCGAGCTATCCAAGATTGCCTAGGCGACCAAATTGGCCGCAACGCAGAAGCCTACGTTGATGATGTGGTTATAAAGACAAAGGATCCGACTACCCTAATATCAGACCTAGAGGCAACTTTTACTCGACTACGCACTTATAAATGGAGGCTCAACCCCACAAAATGTGTATTCAGAGTACCCTCAGGCCAACTACTCGGCTTCCTAGTTAGCCATCGAGGCATCGAGGCTAGCCAAAAGTAGATCAAGGCTATCACCAGCATGAAGCCACCAACCTCGATCAAGGACGTTGAAAAGCTCACTGGGTGTATGACTGCACTTAACAGATTTATTTCACGGTTGGGAGAAAAGAGACTACCTTTCTTCAAACTACTCAAAGCCGGTGATAAATTTCAGTGGACGGAAGAAGCGGACAGGGCCTTTGAACATCTCAAAGGATACCTCACCAATTCTCCTATACTAACACCGCCAGAACCCAGGGAACCAATGATGCTATACATCACGGCTACCACACATGTTGTAAGTACAGCAATAATAGTGGAACACAAAGATGAGCAGCACATCTACAATACTCAATGACTAGTATACTACATCAGCGAGGTACTTTCTGACTCAAAAGTCAGGTACCCGCAAGTTCAAAAGTTGCTCTATGCTTTACTCATATCATCAAGGAAGCTACGGCACTACTTCGAATCCCACAAAATCACAGTTGTCACGGATTTTCCATTAGGAGAATGCAGATACATGGGTGTATGCCGAGTCTCTGAGTGATGAGTGATTGTCAACTGGGATAATACGCATGTTCTTTGGCTTGTGTTGTGCAGATGTCGAGCACGGATACAGTGATCAAAGGCAAGGTGAAGGTCAAGTAGAGACGTGCCATGCCGATGGACCGAGAGTGGCGAAGGGCAGACGTGAGGCTTGGACTGAGGGACCGGTGGCCTGAGGATCAGCTGTGGTGGCTGACAACCTGGGACAGCGACGAGCAAAGACTTGCGGGTGGATGGGGTGCACGGGCATTGCATCCCCTCGACGACTCGGTTTGGTGGTTGAGCCACAGAAAAACCACCGAGTGGACGGTTTCCAGGTTTGGGCCTCAAAACCTGGGTGCTGATGGTTTCTGAGTTTGGGCCACAAAACTCGGGCTGAGGACGGTTTCCAGGTTTGGGCCTCAAAACCAGGGTGCTACGGGTTTGCTGAGTTTGGGCCACAAAACTCAGGCGATGGACGGCTGGTTTCCAGGTTTGGGCCTCAAAACTGGGGGTTGGCTGTGAAGGCTGGTTTCCCGGTTTAGGCCTCAAAACTGGGGGCAAAGTCCAGGAAAAGGACAAGCAGAGCGGTGGCGGCACGTGGCGGCAATCGGGGAGGTTGCGTCGAGGCAACGCTACCAGTTGTGCGGGCGTGGCCGTCAGATCACCACCTACCACGAGTTGGTCCAGAATAACCTTAGGGTTTAGCTGGTTCGCTCTGTAATTAGTTAGGGGTAGAGTGGGAATTAGAATTAGGATAAGTATGGGGAGACACCCACCTCCCCATTGATCTCAGTCATTTGCTCTTTGCCTTCTAGGTTTTCCTGCTCTCCCAATCCCCTGCTGTAGCAACTGAGATCCGTAGAGAACTATACCTCTGTGTATTGGAGATTAAGAGGAAGTGAGACCGTAATCTCACTATTGTAATGTGTGGTAGCCACAGGGTTGCAGATCGATGTGTTGATTCGTGTTTTGTTCGTGTTCTTCACGTTCTTCGTTTCTCCGTGATTTTCCCGTCACTCGATCTCCCTCTCTACTGCGTCTTTTCGAAATCCGTTTGAATCAACTTGTTCTTTATCTTGAGGAGATCATTTCTACCGAAGGAATTCATCTAACTCCTCATGAACAAGTAGATCGGGTTGATTTTGTTTTCGTGGCACTTTTTCGGTTCATACACCTTCCCCTTCAATTTCCCGGTGTTTGAGTTGATTTGAGCGGATGATTTCTTGGGGATAGTCTTCCAACCACCTCGTGATCATCTTCTCCAAGTTTGGGAACAAGGGATTTTGATTTGAATTGATTTTGGGAGGATTTGAGTTGAAGACGACCGAAATCGCCTTCTCTGGGCACTCGCGGACAGTCCGCCGTTGTGCCCGCGGACAGTCCGCGCGTCGAGCTCCGACCGAGCAGTGGTCGCGCGGCTCGGCTGTGCTAACTCAGTTTTGACCGGCGGTTAGTCCGCCGTAGTCGGTCGCGGACAGTCCGCGAGCCGTCCAGGGAGGTTCAGCAGCAGTGCGTTTTCACGCTTTTGACCGGCGGACAGTCCGCCATCCCCTTGCGGACAGTCCGCGGTAGGGGCGGACAGTCCGGGACCTCAGGGCCGGACAGTTCGAGATCCTGCTGCTTGTTGCGGTTTAGTGCGTTTGCTCTCCCGGCTTCTTCTCTTGGTTTCCGGACTTCTCATTTGGCCCTAGAGTTGACCAAGGAACCTCTCTAGGTATCTTTGCTACTTGTTAGCATAGGTATTTGGGGATTTCTCGATGTAGCCGTCTATCTACGTTTGGGACTTGGTTTTTAGGGGTTGGATTAGTGCCGATGCTTTTGCCGTTTGGATCGCTCTTGCTTTGTGGTGCCTCGCTGTGATCCTAGGGATCATCCACCCTCTTCCAAGGGTCGTGGGCATCACGGTTTCGATCCAAGCTCTTGGGGTTGATTTTGGGGACAAAAGTCCAAATTTCTAGAGAAATTTTTGAGCTCCCATTCACGCCCCCTCTGGTCGCCTTGCTATTGCATTCTCGGTCCTTCTATTGGTATCGGAGCGGGTTAAGGATCTTCCACCTTAGCCGGTTCTAGATCCATAGAAGGCGACATGGATCGTGGCATGGGCAAACTGTCGTTCTTTGATGGGACGAACTATGCGTATTGGAAGATACGCATGTCGGCCTATCTACAGAGTATGGGTTCTTCTATCTGGGATATTTGCAACTCTGCTGATTACGTGGTCTTGGCTGCTCGTGCTACTCAGCGTCAGATTGATGAACACGATGCCAATAGCCGAGCACGTAATGCTCTTTTCTCATGCTTGAGCATGACAGAGTTTGATCGCGTTTCTCACCTCGCTACGGCTCGGGAGATTTGGGCATCCCTCATGCGTTTCCATGAGGGAACCACTCAAGTCAAAACCCGTCTCTACGAGTCGCACAAGCAAGAGTACGAGAACTTTTGACATATGCCGGGCGAGAGCATAGAGAGTTTATTCGCTCAGTTTCAGGTTATTGTCAACAGGATGAGGGCAAACAAGGAGTTGTTGCCTTTCGACGATCATGAGAGAGCTCTGAAGCTTTTGCATACTCTTGATCGATCGGTGTGGGATTCCAAGGTTCAAGCGATCATCGAATCGCCTAACTATGAGACCCTCACTTGCGACGAGCTTTTTAGTAAGCTCAAGTCCAGTGAGATCGATGCCACGGTGAGGGCTTCTTATGAAAATCCTTCTGGCCCGTCGATGGCTTTGGTTTCTGGTTCTTCTCCTAACCCCTCTGGAGGCTTTGCACTCTCTTCTCTTCTTTCTGTCACAAAGGAGCAGCTGGAGTTCATGGGGGATGATGAATTGGCTTTGCTCGCCAACCGGTTCTCGTGGTTCCACAACAACCGCATGAACCGTCGCCGCAGAGGAGGACGCTCGGGATGTTTCGAGTGCAGCGACCCCAACCACTTCATCGCCAATTGCCCGAAGAAGAACAAGCAGACCTTCGGCCAGGCGGATCATGGGCACAAGTACGACTCTGGCAAGCGCAAGGAGAAGTACGTCCCCGCGAAGCACAAGCGGAAGGGCGGCATCAACAAGGAGTACATCAAGACGAAGTACATGGAGAAGGCCCAGGCTGAGCAGCGTGCTTTCTTCGCCATGCTCAGCGACGTCGATGACTCGGATGACGACTCTGCTTCCTCAAGCGATGACGAGTTCGAGAAGAAGAAGAGGATCGAGGACAAGCTGAACGGCCTCTGCTTCTTCGCCGACGACGAGGGCTTCTGCACCATGGCCCTCGGCAAGGAGGTCGACAGCGAGCTGGAGGACACCCCTCGGAACGACGACGACGACACCTCCCAGGTATCTCAGACTCCCGACGAGCTTTCTGCTGAGGTCGAGAAACTTACTGCCGCGCTCCTTAATCAGGATAAGTTGCTTAGGCGTGCTGCTAGAGAGCGCAAGGAGTTTAGGCAGAAGTGGGAGGATATGGTGAATGAGCTTGAGTTTGCCAAGTCCACTGTAGTCGTTTCTGAGGAGGTTGAGTGCGAGATGTGCAACACACATGACTGACCTTCTCACTTTGAGAAGCAAGTATGTTGTGTTGGTAGGAGAGGTAGATGAGCTGAAGGCTAGATCCTCGCTGTTGGGTCCCTGCAAGTCCTGTGCGGGCATCCAATCTGAGTTGGCAGAGAAGAATGCCAAGATTGTGTCTCTTGAAGAGGCCAACTCGGGTAGCACATGTGTGGCTAGGTGTGTTCTTTGTGTGGGTTTGGAGATGGAGATCGCTATTGTGAAGCATGACAAGATGCAAACCGAGGAGGAAAACACATACCTTCGGACCATCTTGTCATGGGTGTCTAGTGGAGAGCCACAGCTCGGGATGATGATCTCCCAATTCAAGCGAGCTGCTGGAGGTCCCGGTGTTGGTTTCGCTCAGGGTGTTGATATTTCTTCTTTTGGCAAGATTGGAGAGTCGAGTGGTCTTAACCCATGTGAGAAGCCCAACTCCACCACTACTCCCAAGCTTACCAAGATTCCACCCAAAGAGCCTCTCAAGACTAACACCAAGGATGGGGTCTTTGTTGAACCTCCGAGACCTCCACCCAAGAAACAATCATGGGCTCCCAAACCAAACCACCTCAAGAACAAGCTGGACACCATGCCACCCATCCAGGAGGATCTTATGCCACAGAAGGGCAAAGTGATCCACACCCACTACCGTGAGTACCAACAACCCCCTATGAGAGCGGTGAGGTACCACTGTGAGCACTGTGGGAGAGATGGACACTTGAGTGAGTTCTGCTTTCGGCGCAAGAGAGAGGCGCGCCGTGCAAAGGAGATGAACAACACGGACATGTACCATCCTTTCCATGATGTACATGTGCCGAATGTTCAGAGGCGTGTTGTTAGGCCTACAGGTCCAGAACCTCAAGTTCCTAGGCCTAGACAGCAAAGAGAACGTGCTCGGCGGGAGGCTGCAGTTGCAGGCTATGGACCCCGTGGCAGTGGCTTTATAGTTGAGCGTTTTCCCCCACCGCGTTTTGAGTATCGCGATGGACGCTCTTCCCTTAGCGGACCACGTTTTCCTCAATGTGGTGATCGCTTTCCCCGTAGGCGTGCTAGGAATGGTTTTTCTACTAACCGTTGTTAACACATAATTTTTGCACTATGACAAGTAGGCCAGCCCAGTGCAGGTTCAGAGAAATCACCGCCTGAGGGGATTCGGCAGATGGCGGGCGCGGTCGGCTAACTTAGTAGGTTCGGCAAGGCTGTGGAGGCGACTGGTCAATGGCGAGCGAATTCGGCAATGTGACGCTGCGGTCGGCTACCTCAAGCCAAGTCGATTTGCGTCAGAAGATGACAAATGCGGCATGTCAAGAAGATTTAGCGATGGGGATCTCGTCATTTTAGTGCATGCCGGTTATTAAAGGAAGCTTGGAGCAGAAGGCATCATGTTTTTGATAGTTTCCTAATTTTATCGTTGTAATCGTGTCCTTCTAGGACTCAGAGAACACTAGGGTATAAATATAAACCCTGAGACTATTGTAACGGAGGTGAACAATCAATACAACCAACTCGGCCCCGTGCCATCTTCAAGTCCAAGTCGTGTCGTCGTGTTCTTCGAGAGGAGTCATCGATCCGTCGACCTCCGTAAGTCCCGACAACCTTGTTATCATGTCTAGTATCGTGCGGCGGATTTAGATTTGATGGAAGTAGTCTCGTATGTTTGGCTTAGTATCATGCGGTGGATTTAAGCTAATGACGGGAGGTTTTTGCTTATGCCTTGTATCGTGCGGCGGATTAAGACATGGGTAAAAATAGTTATCGGCTCTATTAGATTTGGCAATCTATTAGATTCATTAAGTTACCATGTGTTTGCTCTATGTTTGGTGTTTTATGTATATTTGCAACACTCTTTTGCCCAATCTAGATCTCGCTCGGTTCGGCTCTGTCTTTTATAGATCTATCCTGTTCTTTCATATTCATTATTATAGAGTCTTCCATGCAGTAGATCTATTGTCCGTAATAGCCGATTTGATCGTATCTAGATTGCCACGTGGTGAGGGTTCATGCACGTTAAGTACGTTTGATCTATGACAAGGCTAGGCGTCGTGCGGCAGGCGCAGGCTTTAGATTAGTTTAATCATGCTTGATTTGCATGTTCAATCCCCATGGACCCCAACTCGGTTGCACAATCGAGATTGGTTAAACTTTAATTCATAGTTAATATACCATGCAAGTACAGTTCTCATGCGAACGTATTCCGCAACTTGTTATTCACGTAACTTCGTTCATACTGCCGAATGATCTTTAAACCTGTTGGCAGATAGCTTTCATAGCTATATGTCGTCGTAAGTGGCTTCAGGGCCGTACATCTTGGAACTGTCTGGTCATACCCGGCATGTTCCAGCTTTGTATTTAACAGTTTACCTCCTTTGTTAGTTGCAGGGCAAACTGACTGGCACGCACCGGACTTCTGAGCACCCGGGCCACGTTTGAAGCTAGCTTTTCCGGCTTGCTGTGTGATTGGCACAGTGCGTCACTTTCGGTGTCAACACACTTTTTGGCACGCTCGGTGGGACACTTTTTTCCTGCAGCAATGGTCGAAGTCACAGAAGCCGAGGCCAGCAACAAGGCGGGGCTCGTGCAGGTGCAGCTCGCTGAACTACCCGACGAGTACAAAGAGCAGGTGGATAATGCTTGTGCCGAATTCCAGGCCAAGTGCCTAGAAGCCTTTTCCAAGAACAAGAGCGGAAAGGTTCGCCGTCTGCACGATCTGCCGAAGCCCGTCTAGCTCAACCCGAATGATCCCGGGGAAGCAGAGGCAGTGCTGAAAATGTCTCACATGGTCAAGGAAGCTGTCTCTGGTGCCATCGGTCGCATGCATGGGGCGTTTCTCAACACTTTCCGCACCATCATGATCGCCCAATTTGGCCCCAAGGCCGATGAACTCATGAAGGCGGAGTTTGGCCCTATAGCGGGGCCACATCTTTTCAACCTGCCGGATCACCTCAAAGGGGCAGGAGCTGCTGGTGAGGAGACCCCGCCTAATGCTCAGACGAGCGGGTTGACTATTCAAGAGAAGCAGACACCAGAGGGACGACAGCCGAACATGGGTTAATTCACGATCGGCGCCAGGGGTCAACTGCCAGAGTCAACATGCAAGATCTCCCCGCAAAACTATAGGCTCATAAAGGACTACTTCGGAAATGGGTACCACGAGATGCTTGAGCCTCACAATCTAGAGGGCATCCCACATCCGGGATATGGGAGGTCGACGGCCGAAAGAACTGCCGACTCTAATGTCGACGTCATGCTGGAAAAGATGGCAGACATGATGCAGCGCACTTTCGGCCTGAAGCCTAAGGGCACTCACGCTTACAGGTCTCCGTTCCCCGAATGGTTCCATCGTGTGGCCCTGCCTCCCAGAGTCAAAGTACCGACAGATTTGTCCAAGTTCTCCAGTTTGGACGACACCAGCACGGTGGAGCATATCAGTCGCTATCTGCTCCAGCTTGGGGAGGCCAATACCGAAGACGCATTCAGGGTTCGGTATTTCCCGTCGTCACTCACCGGACCGGCGTTCGCTTGGTTCACGTCACTACCGCCGGGCTCTATTCTCTCTTGGGCAGATTTGGAGCAAAAGTTCCATACGCACTTCTACACGGGTACCAAAGAGAAGAAGCTGGTGGACATCATGTACGTGCGACAGAGGCCAAATGAGACACCGCAGGACTACCTGCGCAGGTTTAGGGAAGTCAAGAGCCAGTGCTTCGGCATGTACCTGCCGGACGACCAGCTTCCACCATTGGCCGTGGCAGGCATGCTCCCGAGCATCAGAGACAAGCTCTTCGGCCAGGAGTTTGAGGACCTGGGTCATCTCTCTCACCGGCTGAATGAGATGACTATCCAAGCGCAAGGCTTCCGGAGGGAAGGGCGCTTCCAGAAGGACAATGTCGCGGCCCAGATGTATCAGGCTTTCCTGGACGAAGCCGATGACTACACCGACGCTGAAGATGAGGTGGCCGCTGCAGAGCTCAACTGGGACAAGGAGCCGACCCAGGCCAACAAGCAATGGTTGCGCCAGCAGAAGGGGGCATACGACTTCGACGTCACCAAGGCCGACAAGATCTTCGAGTTCCTGGTCGCCGAAGGGAGAATCAGGCTACCCCCGGATCACCCGATGCTGCGTCCTGGAGGGATCAAGGACAAGAAGTACTGCGGTTTCCACAACACTAACACTCATTCTATTAATGATTGCCATGTGTTCAGGACAAGGATCCAGAAGGCCATCCAGGACGGCCACATCAAGTTCAATGGCAAGATGAAGATCGACGCTAACCCCTTCGCCCAGAATGCCGTGTTCTTCTCAATGAACATGGTAGCTCCAGAGGACCCCAGGGGCAAGGGCAAAGTCAAAGTCCTCACCTCCGACAAAGCGCGCGAGTCTGGCACAGTGGACCCCGATCGACAGATAACCAGCGATGAATTCCGGCAGCGTACCCAGACCACGAATAGTCGATATGAGCACGGGGAGTCATCTTCCTGGCACAGGCCTACCCACAGGGACCTCCTCAACAAGTGGCGCCGGGAAGGAGAGAAAGAGCGGAGGCGTCTCCAACGCGAGGAACAGAGATTCGCAGAAGAATATCAGCGTGAAGACGGTCACACGGAGGAGTACCGGTACCGTCTGGAGGAGAGGGCCTACCGCAGAGAACAGGCCTACCACAAGGAGCAGGAACGCCGCCAAGAGCAGGAGCAGGCTCACTGGGAATGCCCGTTCTTCCGCCACTGCTGGAACGAAGGCTTGAAGCTGCCTGCCATCAATAACTGCCCTGAGTGCAGCGATCAGTACAAGGGGTACAGACAGGCTCGAGTCAACCGCCGTCCCGTCCACGAAAGATTGGGAGCACGCATCCCAATGGACGATCGGCGCCTAAAAATGGAAAGCCCGGATCGGCAAGCCAAAAGATATGTCGATCCGGAGTGGGCGCGCCACCAGGACGACAGCGAGGAGGCACAGCCCCGCCCATATAGGTGGCAGAAGGGGCAATGGTGCCCGCCAGGGCTCAGAAAGAGCCAGAAAAGGAGGGTGCAGCGCATCCGGAATAGGGAGTTGGAAGAAGCAGCTGCCGATGGGAGGATGCAAGAGTGGCGCCCAAAGGAAAAGCCAAACGACACCGACAAAGGCGCTGGCGTGGCCATGACTTTCTTCCTTCCCCGGGAATTCATAGCTCCTGCCGGCCGGGGGGCACAGGACGAGGTGTATTCGGACTCTGACGAGGCCGAGCTTGACGAGCTCGTAGCACAGCTCGTGTTGTCTCAGAAGGCAGCATTTGACAAACCAGCCAAGCATCGACATTTAAAGACGTTGTATGTCAAGGGGTACGTCAACGGAAAGCCGCTGACCAAGATGTTTGTCGATGGCGGCGCAGCGATCAACATCATGCCTTACGCCACCTTCAGAAAGCTGGGCATGAACGATGAAGATCTGCTCAAAACGGACATGATACTCCGTGACTTTGCCGGCAATCCCTCTGACACTCGGGGTGCCGTGCACATAGAACTGATGATTGGATCCAAGACGCTCATCACGACCTTCTTTGTCATTGATGGCAAGGGGGCATACAGCCTGCTTTTGGGCAGGGATTGGATCCATGCCAACTGCTGCATACCTTCGACCATGCACCAAATACTCATTCAGTGGGTTGGAGATGACATCGAGATTGTCCAAGCTGACGACTCGGTGAGTGTTGCTACCATTGAGCCCACTTACTGGGAATTCGACGGAGTAGATTGCTTCTCCGATCGTGTGTGGGGAGAAGGTCCTGTCAACGTTTACAACAGGGATCAACAGCCGATCCAAGCAATTGGCTCTCAAAGCTTCTTTTAGATGGATAACCCAACCGACAACAGCGAGGGCAAACTGGGACGTGGCTTCACATCGGTCGACAAGCTGGAAGAAGTGGATGTTGGCGACACAAGTAAAAAGAGGCCGATGTTCATAAGTTCTAGTTTAGACCCTGACTTTAGAGTGCAATTAGTAGATCTTTTGAAAGAGTTGAAAGACTGTTTTGCGTGGGACTACACAGAGATGCCCGGATTAGATCGGTCCATTGTTGAGGATAAGTTGTCGATCAAACCTGGATACCGCCCATACAAACAACCTCCGCGCAGGATCTACAAGGAGGAGGTATTGGCCGACGTGAAAAAGGAAGTGGAAAGATTACTAGAAGCTAACTTCATTCGGACGTGTCGATATGCGGAATGGATCTCCAATATTGTCCCGGTGTACAAGAAGAACGGGAAGATGAGAGTCTGCATCGACTTCAGGAACCTCAACAAAGCCACTCCTATGGACGGTTATCCAATGCCGGTGGCCGATTTGCTAGTAGATGCTTCGGCCGGTTTTGAAATTATAAGCTTTATGGACGGCAATGCAGGTTACAACCAGATCTTCATGGCTGCAGAGGATGTGGCAAAAACCGCCTTCAGGTGCCCCGGCCATATAGGTTTGTTTGAATGGATTGTCATGACTTTTGGTTTGAAAAATGCCGGTGCTACTTACCAGCGAGCCATGAATTACATATTCCATGAGCTGATCAGCAAAATCGTAGAGATCTACATTGATGACGTGGTGGTCAAATCCAGAGGCAAAGAAAGACACTTAGCCGATTTAAGGAAGACCTTGGAGTGCACAAGGAAACACGGTTTAAAGATGAATCCAACCAAGTGTGCATTTGGGGTGTCAGCTGGTGAGTTTCTGGGATTCTTGGTCCACAAAGGGGCATCGAAGTCGGCAAGAAGAGCATGGAAGCAATTGATAAGGTAGTGCCGCCGACCAATCTCAAAGAACTGCAATCACTGCTCGGCAAGATCAACTTTGTCAGAAGGTTCATATCCAACTTGTCCGAGCGCGTGCTGCCATTTTCTCCACTGTTGAAGCTCAAGAAAGATCAGGAGTTCGTGTGGGGTGACGTGCAACAAAAGGCTTTCGATGAAATCAAAGAATACATGAAGGCACCACCAGTATTGGTCCCTCCACAACTCGACAAGCCTTTCAAGTTGTACGTAGCGGCCGCCAACCTAACAATAGGGTCGGCCCTCATGCAAGAATTCGAAGGAAAAGAGAGAGTCGTAGCCTATCTTAGCCGAAAGCTACTGGACCCCGAAAAGAGGTATTCGCCTACAGAAAAGTTGTGCTTGTGCGTTTTCTATTCCTGTGCCAAGTTTCGGCACTATCTGTTGAATGCCGAATGTGTGGTAGTATCAGAGTTTGATGTAATCAAGCACATGTTATCAATGCCGATTTTAAGTGGAAGGATCGGTAAATGGGTTTTAGCTCTTTCTGAATTTGATTTGCGTTTTGAATCGGCAAAGGCTGTTAAAGGCCAGATTATGGCTGATTTCGTCACTCACCATCGTGATCCTAACGCTAACATAGTAACCATTGCCCCCTGGGCATTGTTTTTTGATGGATCATCGTGTAGCAAAGGTGGTGGAGTCGGGATCATGTTGATTTCTCCCAAGGGGGCACCTTTCAAATACTCTATACCGATCGAATACCCGGTGACTAATAATCAAGCGGAGTATGAGGCACTGCTTCGAGGATTGCGGTTGCTTGTGGACGTTAAGGCAGATGCCGTGGAGATCTTCGGTGACTCGGAGTTGGTGATCAGGCAGCTGACAGGTGAGTACGAGTGCAAAAACGGCACGCTGCAGGAATATCTCGAAGGTTGCCAAGAGCTCCTTAAACAGTTTCGATCAGCAACCTTGCAACATATTCCTAGGGGGCAAAACGAAGAAGCAAACCAGTTGGCTCAGGCAGCATCCGGGTATAGGGAGAATCAAAACATTTTTGCACTTGAGGAAGAGCAAACTACCCCAGGAGATGATCAAGTAATCCCAAGTGATAATCAGGCAATTGAAGACTGGAGAGACAACATTGCCGATTACCTCAGGGACCCATCCAGAAAAGTCTCCCGAAAACTCAGGTACAAGACTCTTAAGTTTACGCTCTTGGACAATCGATTGTACTACAAATCCATAGATGGGGTTTTGCTTAAGTGCCTGAACCAAGACGAGGCTAGGAAACTGATGTATGAGGTGCACGAAGGCGTATGTGGTGCACATCAGTCATCTCACCGTATGAGATGGATAATCAGGAGGACTGGATATTTTTGGCCGACTATGCTCGAGGATTGCTTTGAATACTACAGAGGTTGTCAGGATTGCTAGCGATTCGGCAATGTGCAAAGGGCCCCAGCATCGGCCATGAATCCGATCATTAAGCCTTGGCCTTTCAGAGGGTGGGGCATTGATTTGATCGGCCAGATCCACCCTCCATCTAGCAAGGGACATAAGTTTGTTCTGTTAGCCACGGATTATTTCACTAAGTGGGTTGAAGCCATCCCATTGAAGAAGGTGACGTCAGAGAACATGGTGTCCTTCGTCAGGGAGCATATCATTTACCGATTCGGCATTCCTCAATCCATCACTACCGATCAGGGAACTCAGTTCACTTCCTCTGCGTTTTGTGACTTTGCCAAAGGGATGGGGATTAAACTCTATAATTCTTCCCCTTATTATGCACAGGCCAATGGGCAGGCAAAAGCTTCTAACAAAATCATGATTAAGATTATTTAGAAGAAGATCGAAGAAAAACCTAAAAGGTGGCACTTGGTACTCAACGAAGCTTTGTGGGCTTACCGAATGGCTTGTCATGGGTCGACTCAAACGTCACCATACGAGTTGGTCTATGGGCATCACGCAGTGCTACCATGGGAGTTGCAATCAGGATCAAGACGAATTACATTGCAGAGCGACCTAGCTAAAGAAGATTATAAAGATTTGATGATGGATGAGCTAGAGGATTTGCATTTGATTCGTCTCAAAGCCTTGGAAAATATTGAAAGGAACAAGATACGCGTTGCCAAGTGCTACAACTCAAAAGTGAAAGAAAAAGGATTCGAAGAAGGAGACTTGGTTTGGAAAATTATCTTGCCGATCGGTACCAAAGACAAGGTATTCGGCAAATGGTCCCCTAACTGGGAAGGGCCTTTTCGGGTTCTGAGGTGTGTTCCCGGTAACGCGTACATTCTAAAAACCCTCCAAGGAGAAGAGTCTGCTAGGGCAATTAATGGACGTTATCTAAAGAGATTTCATCCTAACGTGGAGGTCGGTGCATAGTGGAATCAAGATGTTGCGGGCACCGACGGCCGATACGAAGTTGTATCGCCCTTAGCACAAAAATGGCCGATAGAGTCTATCGCCCTTAGAGCAAAAAACAGCCAGCACGGCATGTGTCGCCTCTAGCGCAAAAAACGCAGAAATACAGGGCCAAGTGCACGCGGTGCTGTGCAATCGGCTAGATAAATCAAACACTCAACAAGCACAGAACGGGAGAACGGGTTGTACACACGAACGTGGTAGAGTGGAGCATTGTTCATAGTGGGGGCTGTGCAAAAGGTGCAGATCAGTTACCGAACACCCTGTTGATGACCGTCTGCGGGTTGGTGACTATGGTGAGGGCGTGGGCATGATCCTCGTAGGATTCCAGAAAATCGTCGATCTGTGCGACATCTTCTGGGGATGCCCCGCCGGGGAAGCCAACCGACACCACGGAGAAGTCCTCCTCCGTGCGGACCGTCAGCGCCGATAGCCCCAGCGCCACGCCGTGGTGCACGCCCTGCAGGGCGACCTGCTCGACGCGGCCAAGCACATTGGCCAGGCGCGCCTCGGCGGTGTCGCCCTGGGCGTTCAACCGATCTGCGACGGCGTTCGCCGCCATCTTCAGGCGCTCCAGCTCTTCAGACAGCGCTGTGAACGACGAGTTGAAATGGATCGGTTAAAAGATCAACAAGAACGACCGAAAGCCGATCTAGGATTGGGTGTTCATACCCGTGATTGCGTCGCAGAACTACCGGCGCTGGTCCTCCCACTCCAGCTGATCGATCCCGTACTGCTTCGAGACGGCGGCCAGCTCCTCCCGGGACTCATCCCGCAGCGCCATAAAGTTCAAGGCGTCGTTGTGGTCGTAGAGGTCGTCGTCGGAATCCCAGTCCGGGTTCGCCTCCCAAGGATGGGAGTGGTAGGAGAGGTCGTCGGAGGAGCTCGACGGACCCGATTGCGGAGCTCCTGTCCCTCCCGTTGCTGGAGAAGGCCTGGCGTGCCCACCGGCGGAGGAGATGACGGGGATCCTGTCGGTGAGCAGTAATAGAGTGTGAGCGGGGTTTTCAAGAAGCTGCCACAAAGGGCGTAAGCGAGGAGTCCTACCCACGCTGACGGAGGCGCCGAGCACGACTCCCCTCGGCCTCCTCAGTCGCCGGGCGCTTGCCGCGGTCATCATGGCTCTCCATTGCACTTGGAGAGTTAGGGTTTTCTGGAGCGGAGTAAGCAAGGAAGCCGAGGCGGCGAGAGTACTAGAGGAGCAGATGCAAGATGGGAAGAAGGCAGGCCTCCAGGGGTGATTTATAAAGTCGGAACAGTGATCGTGGCGGGTGTCCCGGGGTAGCACGCCGAATATCAACCGACGGGCTGGGGTTTTCCCACTTCCGAAGGTGAGCCTCTACAGTAACGGGCCATGCGAACCGTCTAGATGCGCTTGCGTGTTCGGCTGGAGCAAGGGCGCCCGGCTTCGGCAAAAATTGCCGATTTAGATATTCGGAGCGGACACTTGCCAGATTACCGAACAGATTTATAAGGCAGTTAGTCACAATGTCATTGGAACAGTAAACGATTGAATGAAAGGTACAGATATATCACAAGAAGGTGTTTGAGTCGTTCTGACACGGGATTGCCGAAATTAAAAGTTCATTACATAATCATCTCAGTTGTTCAAGAATTGAGTTATAGCCGCCAAAGCATCGGCTTTAACCTGGTTAGCATGCTCCAGTGCTTTTCTGTCCTCCTCTTCGGTACCTTGTGCTTGTGAAAGCCTTGCATTGAGCTTGATGTCCTCATCAAGCGCCAGTGACAGTTTGGAGGATGTTTCCTCAATGATGTTCGGCAAGCCTGATAGCCGAGAGGTACATGACTGAATGTCAGAATTGACCTGTGCTAATTGGGTTTCCAGCTCGGATCTCTTTTCTTGTAGTTCTTTCAACTGAGTCTCCAGGGCCAATTGAGAGTTCTTGGCCTCTTGAAACTTAGAATACAGATCATTGACCTCCTGGGTGCACTTGGACTTGGCAGTCTGAAGGTCAGCGCTTCTAGTTGCTCGTTTCACTTTGGCAAAGCAGTCATCCAGTGTGGATACAACCTCTAGATGGAGCCTCAAATTTTCTGGAATGTCCTCAGCAATGGGTTCAAGGAAATTTTTAACCTCATCGGCATCTCTAACTAAGGACAAGATGTCTTGACTCAGGAAGTCTGTTACGTTGCTCAGGATATCTTGGACAAGTGCTGATGGTCTTTTGGCCACTGTTCTTTTACTCAGGAACTCGTTGACATCAAATGCATATTTGGAAGCCGGGCTGGCAGAAGTCTGTGATAATTCAGACAGGTTAGCCGATTGAGGTAAAGTATGAAGGAGGAATGAAATGAGAAGTTAGTCCTTACCTGATGAGTCGGCTGTTTGGTGGGGGTTTGGTCTGGATGAGAACCGGATGGACCAACAGGGTCTGGAGTTGAGCCGATGAAGGTCTCATCAATCGCGGCATCTGTGAAATCGCTGGTCAGCCAAGAGAGGCAAGAATCTGCTGGTTGAAGGGATAATTAAGGGACCTACCGATGTTGACATCATCTGGGTTCTGGGTGTCCATTTCCTCGGCATCTGCATGCTCATCATTTTCCAAGGTAATAAAGATTGGGGGCACCGTCATTTGAGCGTTTTCTTGTTCAGGGGAAGAAGCCTGTAATGGTATACAAGCCAGTCAAGAATAAGTTGATAATGATGGAAGAACTAGAACATCTTACCTTTGGGGGAGGTGTGTTTTGCTTGGTCTTGGTTCGCCTGGAGCTGGAAGTGCCCTCAGTGGCCTTTCTCTTCTCTCCTTTAGCTGAGAGGGTGGTTAATGAAGCTGCTTGGGATTTCATAAACTGAGTCAATGAAGGAGCATTGTGTCCCAGGACAGTGATTGGGCCTGCTTGATGATATTGGATAGGCCTAATGTCAGAGTTGGGTGTGAAGTCATGTGGATGTTTTGAAAAAGTTAGAAATCTCAAGGATCAAATACTAAAGCAACAGGTGACTTGTTATTGTACCTCGCTGTCAGAGCTGAAGTCCGCTTGAAGTTCCAAGCACATGGGATGGGCTGGGCTGTTGAAGATATGATCATGCCATTCTTGCCACCAGGACACAAAAAGAGGATGAGCAGACTGGATCAAATGGAATGGTACTGGTTTGTAGTCTGGCAGATCTTGCCCCAGGCCGAATACTCGATGGGTCTGCATCCCGATTGTGATCCGCTCTTTGGACTGAATTTGCTCCCTGGGCCTGATTATGGTGGAAAAGATGAGTTTTGGGGGGAGCTGTCCACAACCTAATTGCCTGGCTGCTATATTAGGATGATAGAATTCATAAGTGTGCTTCACTTGTCTTCCCCTGTTGAATTCGGCTGGTAGGATGCAGGGTTTGATAAATGAATTGAAAACTCATGTGGCCATTTCATCTATGCAGCCATCATCAAAGCTGAATTTGATAGGGAAAGTGAGGTTGTCATTCTCTCTGTAGGGTAACCAGAGCACCTGATTGAAGCCCTTGAAGAATAATTTGAAGAGATTGCCAATACTCTTGTTGATGGTTATAGCAGTGGCTGCTTCCCCATAAGTTTGGCAAGCTTTCTCTGTGGCTTCTTCACCCTCAGCAAAGTTGCTGGAGGGAAAGCTGAGGTTGTCCAATGGCACAGCAATGATTTGATGCATGTATAGCTGAAACCACATCTGAACAAACCACCAGGGACCATTGACACAATCAATTGGTGGCAGTCTATCTGTGCTTTCATGGGTGGCATGATACATTTGAGTGGAGATTTGATGCATCATGTGGTATATAGATCCCAGGAGGAGTTTGCCTAGAGGGATTTGTTTTCCTTTGGATAATTTGTCGGCCAGTGCAATGTAATTGAGGGTTGGCTCGTTGGATCTCCCACAGAAGATGAATCTGCACAACCACATGTTCAGAAAAGCCCTGTGCTCTGTCTCTGCTATTGGGCCTGATACTTTGTTGTGGATTTCCACATACTTCATCCACCCCACGCTGACAACAATGGACCTCTGGGTGATTTTCTCTAATAGCTCATCAGCATTCATGGTCGAAGTGATGTTTAGACCACTCATCATGAAGACATCAGCTAAAGTGATTGTCATTATGCCATGGCCGAACACAAAAGCATTAAGAGCGTCTGACCAAAAATGAGAAGCCGCTATGAGCAATGGTTCATTTTTAGGTATGTCGGCCAGAGACAGTTCCAGAGCATGATGAATGTTTTGGGTTTCCCAGTGAGGACCGAATTTTGCCTGGATTCTTCTATACCAGTTCCTCCAACCGGTGACAGCAGGCAGGAGCCAGTTCTTGAAAGTGTACCGCCACCTGTTCGATGAAATGACCCCGTGCTTGAAGGGGATTCTGTTGGTTTCCATACCGATGATGTTGGTTGGATTGGAGTTCCCCATTAGACCCAAGAAATAAGAATCGGGATCCGCATCGCATGGAATCAGGATTTCGTCCTTTAGAGCCTAGAAGAAGAATGTGTGCGGGGGAAGCTAAATAAGCCGAATGCCGACATAAATTGACCGAATGCGTTGAAAGGAAAAGTGAAATTTACCTCTGGGATCTCATCGTGGGTCGCCATTGCGAAACTCGGGTGGAGTTTGAAGCTGTTGATGATTTGGAGAAGATGCGGAGTTTGAAGCAGTGCTGACCTAGAATGCGCGGCGGACTTGTGGTCAATTTCAGAACAAATGCCTTTGTGCAGAAATTGAGGGGGCATGTGTTAACACATAATTTTTGCACTATGACAAGTAGGCCAGCCCAGTGCAGGTTCAGAGAAATCACCGCCTGAGGGGATTCAGCAGATGGCGGGTGCGGTCGGCTAACTTAGTAGGTTCGGCAAG
Organism: Coix lacryma-jobi var. lacryma-jobi; assembly: GCA_009763385.1. Classification (NCBI taxonomy): domain Eukaryota; kingdom Viridiplantae; phylum Streptophyta; class Magnoliopsida; order Poales; family Poaceae; genus Coix; species Coix lacryma-jobi. The sequence continues at coordinate 115,794,765 of CM019823.1, forward strand.
GCTGTGGAGGTGACTGGTCAATGGCGAGCGAATTCGGCAATGTGACGCTGCGGTCGGCTACCTCAAGCCAAGTCGGTTTGCGTCAGAAGATGACAAATGCGGCATGTCAAGAAGATTTAGCGATGGGGATCTCGTCATTTTAGTGCATGCCGGTTATTAAAGGAAGCTTGGAGCAGAAGGCATCATGTTTTTGATAGTTTCCTAATTTTATCGTTGTAATCGTGTCCTTCTAGGACTCAGAGAACACTAGGGTATAAATATAAACCCTGAGACTATTGTAACGGAGGTGAACAATCAATACAACCAACTCGGCCCCGTGCCATCTTCGAGTCCAAGTCGTGTCGTCGTGTTCTTCGAGAGGAGTCATCGATCCGTCGACCTCCGTAAGTCCCGACAACCTTGTTATCATGTCTAGTATCGTGCGGCGGATTTAGATTTGATGCAAGTAGTCTCGTATGTTTGGCTTAGTATCATGCGGTGGATTTAAGCTAATGACGGGAGGTTTTTACTTATGCCTTGTATCGTGCGGCGGATTAAGACATGGGTAAAAATAGTTATCGGCTCTATTAGATTTGGCAATCTATTAGATTCATTAAGTTACCATGTGTTTGCTCTATGTTTGGTGTTTTATGTATATTTGCAACACTCTTTTGCCCAATCTAGATCTCGCTCGGTTCGGCTCTGTCTTTTATAGATCTATCCTGTTCTTTCATATTCATTATTGTAGAGTCTTCCATGCAGTAGATCTATTGTCCGTAATAGCCGATTTGATCGTATCTAGATTGCCACGTGGTGAGGGTTCATGCACGTTAAGTACGTTTGATCTATGACAAGGCTAGGCGTCGTGCGGCAGGCGCAGGCTTTAGATTAGTTTAATCATGCTTGATTTGCATGTTCAATCCCCATGGACCCTAACTCGGTTGCACAATCGAGATTGGTTAAACTTTAATTCATAGTTAATATACCATGCAAGTACAGTTCTCATGCGAACGTATTCGGCAACTTGTTATTCACGTAACTTCGTTCATACTGCCGAATGATCTTTAAACCTGTTGGCAGATAGCTTTCATAGCTATATGTCGTCGTAAGTGGCTTCAGGGCCGTACATCTTGGAACTGTCTGGTCATACCCGGCATGTTCCAGCTGTGTATTTAATAGTTTACCTCCTTTGTTAGTTGCAGGGCAAACTGACTGGCACGCACCGGACTTCTGAGCACCCGGGCCACGTTTGAAGCTAGCTTTTCCGGCTTGCTGTGTGATTGGCACAGTGCGTCACTTTCGGTGTCAACAACCGTTATTTTGAGCAGCCGACCCAACACTGGTATTCGTCCTACTTCACTAACCCCAGTGTTGGCCCGTATGCTCACCCTATGTCTTTTTATTGATGTAGGTAAAACGATTGGAGAACGTTTGGTTGGTGGATTCTGGGTGTTCGAGGCACATGGCCGGAAACGCCAAGTGGTTCTCCAGTCTTAGTCCTGTTGCCGGAAAGGAGTTTATCACCTTCGACGACAATAGCAAAGGTAAAGTATTGTCTCGTGGGTCTGTGCGAGTTAATGAGCACTTTGTGTTGCGCGATGTTGCTCTTGAGTCTAACTTGCATTTTAACCTTCTTTCTGTTTCGCAACTTTTCGATGACGACTATGAGTCGTTTTAAGCCGAATCTCAGTCGTATTTTGGATCCTCAGGGCAATCTTGTTTCCGCGATTTCGCCCTTTGGAAAAGTCTTTCGTGCGAATTTCTCGGAGTCTTTTTACATTTCTCGTTGTCTTGTGGCTGGACCTTCATCCTCTGATCGTTGGAAGTGGCATAGGAGACTGGGACATTTGAGCTTCGACTTGCTTGCAAGACTTAGTTCACTTGGCCTAATCCGAGGATTGCCCAAGTTATCCATGGAGAAGGATCTTGTATGCCATTCTTGTAGACATGGGAAGATGGTTGACGCTCCCCACCATCCAGTGACTCAGGCCATGACCAAGCGCCTTGGAGAGCTTTTGCACATGGACCTTGTTGGTCCGGCTCGGGTGAGCTCGGTTGGAGGGAAGTGGTATGTGCTTGTTGTTGTTGATGACTTTTCGAGATATTCGTGGGTTTTCTTTTTAGCTGAGAAAACTAATACTTTCTCCTTTGCTCGCAATCTAATTTTGCGTCTTCAGAACGAGTTCCCTATGAACTCGATGCGAGCTATTAGGAGCGATAATGGTTCCGATTCAAGAATTCGGATTTTGAGAAGTTTTGTAACACTTTGGGTTTGGAGCATCAGTTTTCTTCTCCCTACACACTGCCTCAGAATGGTGTTGTAGAAAGGAAGAATTGGACCCTTGTAGAGATGGCCAGGACGATGTTCGATGAGCATAGGACTCCTAGGCGATATAGGGCCGAAGCTATGAGCACTGCATGCTATATCTCCAATTGCATTTTTCTCCGAGCTTTCTTGAAAAAGACTTCTTATGAGTTGCGTTTTGGAAGATAGCCCAAAGTGAGTTATTTTAGAGTTTTTGGTTGCCACTGTTTTATACTTAAGAAAGGCAACCTGGACAAATTTGAGTCTCGTTCTTCTGACAATGTGTTTTTGGGTTATGACGCTCATACTCGTGCTTATCGTGTACTTAACCTTGACACTAACCGAGTCATGGAGACATCTGATGTCACCTTCAACGAGACCATGGTTTGTCCTTCTTCTCATTTTGAGCGTGCAGGTGATCATGAGGTTGGCGAGCCTCTTTTTGATGACGAGGACGAGGGTGCTGAAGGTATGGACGATCCATCACTTCCTCCACCTGCTGCTCCTAGTGGGTCGACTTCGACCACGACTGCACGCGGCCCCAACCCTTCTTCCTCTACCACATGGGGGCCGTGTGATCTGCTACCTAGAGCGGTACCTCTTGTACCCAAGGAGGCACCAACTGCTGTTGAGGGGGAGGCTACATCAGCTCGGGAGGCGCCTCGACACATTCAGCACCAGCACCCGCCTCAACAGATGATCGGCGACATCAACGATCGCTTCACTCGGTCCAGGTCACAACAAATCTCTCACTTTGCTCATTCTGCATTTTGAACCCTAGGATGTTGGACACGCTCTGACGGATCCAGATTGGGTCAATGCCATGCATGAGGAGCTTGAGAACTTTGAGAGAAATTGGGTTTGGGTTCTTGTTCCTCTTCCTCCTCAATGTCACCCTATTGGGACAAAATGGGTTTTCAAAAACAAACAAGGAGAAGATGGCCATGTTGTTAGAAATATGGCCAAACTTGTAGCCCAGGGGAATAGTCAGAAGGAGGGGATAGACTATGAGGAGACTTTTGCTCCTGTAGCTCGTTTGGAGGCCATTAGGATACTCTTGGCTTTTGCTGCATCCAAAGGGTTTAAACTTTTCCAAATGTATGTCAAGAGTGCCTTCTTAAACGGCTACATAGAAGAGGAAGTTTATGTGAGACAACCCCCTGGTTTCGAAAATCCCAAGTTTCCAAACCATGTTTTCAAACTTCACAAAACTTTATATGGTTTGAAACAAGCCCCTAGAGCCTGGTATGATAGGTTGAAAACCATTTTGCTTGCTAAGGGTTTTAAAATGGGATGTGTGGATAAAATGCTCTTTCTCCTCAAGCAAGGCACTGATACTCTCTTGGTCCAGATTTATGTGGATGATATCATTTTCGGTGGTTCTTCTCACGCTTTGGTTGCCAAGTTTGCAGATACTATGAGCAGGGAGTTTGAGATGAGCATGATGGGCGAGTTGACGTTTTTCCTCGGGTTGCAAATCAAGCAATCCCGAGAGGGGACGTTCGTACACCAGGGCAAGTACACCAAGGACATTCTGAAGAAGTTCGATATGGGTGAGGCCAAGCCTCTTCCAACACCCATGTCGACCACGACGGCCCTGGATGTGGACAAGGATGGAGAAGCTGTGGACCAGAAGGAGTACCAGAGTATGATCGGGTCGCTGCTGTACCTGACGGCGACACGCCCGGACATCCAGTTCGCGGTGTGTCTTTGCGCGCGATTTCAGTCTTCGCCGCGCACCTCTCACCGTCAGGCAGTCAAGCACATTATGAGGTACTTATGCTTCACACCTGAGTTTGGGATTTGGTATTCTGCTTCTTCTACCCTCTCCCTTTGCTGTTATTCGGATGCTGATTTTGCTGGTTGTCGCATTGAGCGCAAGTCCACTTCTGGGACTTGTCAGTTTATTGGTTCTTCTCTTGTATCGTGGTCTTCTCGCAAGCAGTCTAGTGCCGCCCAGTCTACCACGGAGGCTGAGTATGTTGCTGCGGCTAGCTGCTGTCCCCAGTTACTCTGGATGATGGCCACTTTGCGTGATTTTGGTCTGAGCTTTTCTCGCGTTCCTTGGCTTTGTGGAACGAGTGCTATTAGCGTTGCTAAGAACCCCGTGCTGCACTCTAAGACCAAACACATTGATGTGCGCTTTCATTTTCTGCGAGACCACTATGAGAAGGGTGATATCGACCTTCGCCATGTCAATACTCATCATCAGTTGGCTGATATTTTCACCAAGCCTTTGGACCAATCAACTTTTGCTAGGTTGAGAGGTGAGCTTGGTGTGTGTTTCCCCTTTTAGATGGGGGAAACATTTTGTTTTTTGTATTATAAACTGACTTTGTGTTTTTCAATTGACATATTTTCTGCATTTCATTCTGCATATTTACATTCAGAGCTTCATGTATATAATCTTTAGAATGTGACTATGCTTTGTATAGTGTTTGCTCCGATGCTTTATGATAATACTTGTAGCTTATGCTCTTTCTGATCACTGATACATATTGTAAGCTGAGCTATTTTCTAAATGGTAAATTTGATTAATGATCATAAAACTTGAAAATGTTCACCATTGAGATATGCACCTAGCATGTGTAGGATTTGTTGAAATCACTTATGCTTTTCATATATGCTAGGTTGCTATGTCTCTAGTTCTGAGTCTTTCACTTGCTTGGTCTGTTCATATTCTGTTATTAAAATAAACCAAGTTAAGTAATTTGGAAAGATCGAGATGGGATTGCTTGTCAACACATCACAGTTTCGAGACTATTTCTCATTGCACTTTGAGTTAAACTGGAGCTGTGTAGTGTATGACCGAAACTGTTGTTTTAAGCTTCTGATTGCTTTTGCATAGGCTTCGCACAGTTGAAAAGTTAGGCAATGACAAGCTTTCAACCTCTCGCAATCACATGCTGATTTTGAACTTGTGTAATTTCACCGCTGCAACTCCGATAAAATTTTGAATACACAAGTGTATGTTTCGTTCTGCAGCATGATGATTGAACTGTGCTAGGGGTAGTTCACCTTGTATACATGTTTAGCACTTGTTTGACTTCCTGTCTATACATGCTTAGTGCTATTTTGATGGTGAATACCTTCTTTTGGCTGAAAACTGCTCTTTTTGCTCAAATGTTCAGATTTCTTATTTAGTGATCATTTTGAGTCTTTGCTAGCATTGTGTGCATACTCTAAGTCATCGGATCCGCATTTTGACTAGCATCTTCATATTCTATCAACTATATGCCTGAAGCTGCTAACTTGCATTTTTAACTCGTATGCATTTTGGAAGGGGGAGTTATTCTGTCAAGGGGGAGAAACTTGCTTGCTGGTGCATTTTCAACTAAGGGGGAGAAAAATATTGCAAATCATGTGCTTTCCGAGTTTTTCCGAGTTGAACTAAGGGGAAGCTTTCGATTTCCTGGTTGTGTGCACTATTTGAGGAGTTTGGAGCTTGCTCGCTCCTGAGTTTTTTAGCTTGATTCTCAGTTGGTACGGAGCGTTTTTGCTAGTTGTGTTGAGCCTCTGCCTCTTTCTTGAGGGACTAGCAAACGTTTTTCAGTCCTTCAATTAGTATCAAACTCTTGTGTTCCTGAGTTGATAACAGTTGGTATCGATCTTTCTTGCTAGCGGTGTTGAGCCTATTCTACCTCTTCTTGAGGGCTAGTTTTGCTTTGCTTGGTCGCGTCGAGCCGTTGCCCATGTCTTTGGGGACCAAGTTGTCTTGCTCTTTCCACTTGACCTCCTTTGGCTTTGTTATGCTTTTGGGTCATTTGGTCGAGTTTTCTCTCCTTCTTCTTCCTTCTTCTATTTCATTATGATTTATGTTGGTAGTTGACAATGCACTCATTAAGGAGGAGATTGCGGATACATGGGTGTATGCCGAGTCTCTGAGTGATGAGTGATTGTCAACTGGGATAATGCGCATGTTCTTTTGCTTGTGTTGTGCAGGTGTCGAGCACGGATACAATGATCAAAGGCAAGGTGAAGGTCAAGTAGAGACGTGCCGTGCCGATGGACCGAGAGTGGCGAAGGGCGGACGTGAGGCTTGGACTGAGGGACCGGTGGCCTGAGGATCAGCTGTGGTGGCTGACAGCCTGGGACAGCGACGAGCGAAGACTTGCAGGTGGACGGGGTGCACGGGCGTTGCATCCCCTCGACGGCTCGGTTTGGTGGTTGAGCCACAGAAAAACAACCGAGTGGACGGTTTCCAGGTTTGGGCCTCAAGACCTGGGTGCTGATGGTTTCCGAGTTTGGGCCACAAAACTCGGGCTGAGGACGGTTTCCAGGTTTGGGCCTCAAAACCTGGGTGCTGCGGGTTTGCTGAGTTTGGGCCACAAAACTCAGGCGATGGACGGTTGGTTTCCCGGTTTGGGCCTCAAAACCGGGGTTTGGCTGTGAAGGCTGGTTTCCCGGTTTGGGCCTCAAAACCGAGGGCGAAGTCCGGGAAAAGGACAAGCAGAGCGGTGGCGGCACGTGGCCGCAATCGGGGAGGTTGTGTCGAGGCAACGCTACCAGTTGTGCGGGCGTGGCCGTCGGATCACCACCTACCACGAGTTGGTCCAGAATAACCTTAGGGTTTAGCTGGTTCGCTCTGTAATTTGTTAGGGGTAGAGTGGGAATTAGAATTAGGATAAGTAGGGGGAGACACCCACCTCCCCATTGATCTCAGTCATTTGCTCTTTGCCTTCTAGGAATTCCTGCTCTCCCAATCCCCTGCTGTAGCAACTGAGATCCGCAGAGAACCATACCTCTGTGTACTGGAGATTTTGAGGAAGTGAGACCGTAATCTCACTGTTGTAACGTGTGGTAGCCACACGGTTGCAGATCGATGTGTTGATTCACGTTTTGTTCGTGTTCTTCACGTTCTTCGTTTCTTCGTGATTTTCCCATCACTCGATCTCCCTCTCTACTGTGTCTTTTCGAAATCCATTTGAGTCAACTTGTTCTTTATCTTGAGGAGATCATTTCTACCAAAGGAATTCATCTAACTCCTCACGAACAAGTAGATCGGGTTGATTTCATTTTCGTAGTGCTTTTTCGGTTCATACACCTTCCCCTTCGATTTCCCGGTGTTTGATTGATTTGAGCGGATGATTTCTTGGGGATAGTCTTCCAACTACCTCGTGATCATCTTCTCCAAGTTTGGGAACAAGGGATTTTGATTTGAATCGATTTTGGGAGGATTTGAGTTGAAGATGACCGAAATTGCCTTCTCTGGGCACTCGCGAACAGTCCGCCATTGTGCCGACAAACAGTCCGCGCGTCGGGCTCCAACCGAGCAGTGGTCGCGCGGCTCGGCTGTGCTAACTCAGTTTTGACCGGCGGACAGTCCGCCGTAGTCGGTCGTGGACAATCCGCGAGCCGACCAGGGAGGTTCAGCAGCAGTGTGTTTTCACACTTTTGACCGGCGGACAGTCTGCCATCCCCTTGCGGACAGTCCGCGGTAGGGGCGGACAGTCCGGGACCTCAGGGTCGGACAGTCCGGGATCCTGCTGCTTGTTGCGGTTTAGTGCGTTTGCTCTCCCGGCTTCTTCTCTTGGTTTCTGGACTTCTCGTTTGGCCCTAGAGTTGACCAAGGAACCTCTCTAGGTATCTTTGCTACTTGTTAGCATAGGTATTTGGGGATTTCTTGACGTAGCCGTCTATCTACGTTTGGGACTTGGTTTTTAGGGGTTGGATTAGTGTCGGTGTGTTTGCCGTTTTGGATCGCTCTTGCTTTGTGGTGCCTCGCTTTGATCCTAGGGATCATCCACCCTCTTCCAAGGGTCGTGGGCATCATGGTTTCGATTGAAGCTCTTGGGGTTGATTTTGGGGACAAAAGGCCAAAGTTTTGAGAGAAATTTTTGAGCTCCCATTCACCCCCCTCTGGTCACCTTGCTATTGCATTCTCGGTCCTCCAGAGAAATCCTTCACAACCGTGACGCTACAGGAAGAATTTCTAAATTGGCAGTCAAGTTGGGAGCACTCAATATTAAGTTCACTCCAAGGAAGGCAATCAAGTCGCAAGCCATGTCTGATTTCATCGCCGAGTGGACAGAATTTCAGCAGGATCAAGACACAGCTATTCCGGAACATTGGAAGATGTACTTCGATGGGTCCCTAAAACTCGGAGGTGCAGGTGCTGGAGTTTTACTTGTATCTCCCACAGGAGAGCAACTCAAGTATGTCCTGCAAATCATGTGGCCAGCCACCAATAATGAAGCAGAGTACGAAGCGCTACTACACGGGCTAAGACTAGCAGTCACATTGGGAATCAAGCGACTACTAGTTTACGACGACTCTTCCGTGGTGATTCATCAAGTCAACAAAGACTGGGACTGCACCAAGGAAACAATGGACACCTACTGCGCTGAAGTCCGCAAGCTAGAGAAAAATTTCTCAGGATTGGAACTCATTCATATTACCCGAGATCTCAATGTTGCTGCTGATGTTCTAGCAAAATTGGGATCCGACAGAGCATATGTTCCTAGTGGCATCTTCATACATGGGTTATCTAAACCCTCTATTCATCAGAAGGAAGAACCCGACCCAACACCCTCCGCACAAATCTTAACAATATCACTCGACTGGACTAAAGTTTTCATTGACTACTTCAAGGAGCATAAATTGCCAAGTGACAAAACTGCAGCAAAGCGGGTCACTAGACGTAGAAAAAACTATGTTCTAGTCGGGGACAAGTTATATCGACGCGGCGCCTCATTAGGAGTCCTCCTCAAGTGCATTTCACCAGAAGAAGGCAAAGAAATACTAAATGAGGTTCATTGTGGGTGTTGTGGCAATCACGCAGCATCAAGGACATTAGTCGGAAAAATCTTCAGATTCTGGTACTATTGGCCCTCTGCCCTAAAAGATGTAGAAGACTTAGTCCGCTGCTGCCAATCATGTCATTTCTTCACTAAGCAACAGCATGTCCCAGCTCACGAGTTGATTTGTATCCCACCATCATGGCCCTTCTCATGTTGGGGACTCGACATGGTGTGCCCTCTCAAGCGTGCTCCAGGTGGATTCGAGTACGTTTACGTGGCAATCGACAAATTCACCAAATGGATTGAGTACATGCCTCTGGTCAAATTCAACACATCAAAGTCAGTACAATTCATGTAGAGCATCTTCCATCGCTTTGGGATGCCACACAAAATTATCACTGATCTTGGTTCCCCCTTTACGAAAATTGAGTTCAAATCATGGGCCAACGACTGTGGAATAAAGATACACTACGCACCAGTGGCTCATCCACAATCAAACGACCAAGTTGAAAGAGCAAACGCCCTCATCCTAGCCGGCCTAAAGCCAAGATTATTCGATCTTCTAAAAGACCACGGCGGGAAGTGGGTAGAAGAATTGCCTAAGGTAGTCTGGGGGCTACGGACACAACGAAGCAGGGCAACAGGCCAAACTCCTTTCTTCCTGGTCTATGGCACCGAAGCAATCCTCCCAGCAGACTTAATGTGGAATTCCCCACGAACAGAACAGTATAATGAAGGAGAGGCTGATGATACAAGGCGATTAGAAGTCGACAGCCTCGAAGAGGCCCGAATAAACGCGCTTCTTCAATCAGCAAGGTATCTCCAAGGGATGAGGTGCTACTATGACAAGAACATCCATCACCGCACTTTCCAAGTAGGCGACTTGGTCCTGAAGAAGATTCAGAACACCAGAGGACGCCACAAGCTTATGAGTCCATGGGAAGGACCCTACATAGTATCTAAAGTAACAAGACCCGGGTCATTTGAGCTAGTCACTAAGGATGGTTCTCCATTGCCAAATTCATGGAATATTGAGCACCTGAAGAAATTCCATATCTAAGGACTATGCCACAGTTTCGACTCAGGGCAAATGTATCTATTTCTTGGATATTAATAAAGCTTGGATTTCATCAGAAATAAGAATTTTACGAGTTTTTTCCTTTTTCAAGCAATCACATTTATCATGACTATTTAGTCGAATAAAATCCCTAAGAGCACACAGAAAGCTCTAACTATTACATCCAACCGACTAATATATAATATTACTCGGATGGACCCTTCTTGGTTCAGGGGCAACCATACTTGAGTTACGAGCTACAAGCTCAATACAACTCATTTGCTAGTACGACTTAAAACCCAGCTACAAACCTATAGTGAATACGATATCTTATAGAAAAGATATTGGTTCCTATAAGGTACAACAAGGGGAGCGTTCCTCACCCTATTGCCTATTACTCGGATGAAGGATAATTCGACTTCGCACTCAAGCTACGACTACCAAGAGGGTATGATTCGCACGACAGGAACCGTCGGATCGCTCCTTAAGAGGCGCTTGATCAAATTTATCCCTTGAAACAGGGTACTAAGAGTAGTACTTGGGCAGACTAAGTTCTCTAATAGGTCGCTTAAGACTATAAGAGAAACAAAGTCACACGACCCAACCTCAAAGTGCTAGAGAGCACTCGGATAGACTCGTCTAATAATACGCCTGGTCATACATCCACTACAAACAAACGACCCATTAACAAGAAACTCCTTGCAATGACAAGTCAACAACATATGGAATTAACAAGACTCAAAATTAAATTATACTTTGATTCTTTAACCATAATAATATTTGCTTACAGGAGATACAAATTCTGGTCAAGGACCAAGGAAAACATACTATTCTACAAGATCTAATATCTGGGAGTACTCTTCCGCCACAGGCTTGACTTCTTCCTGCATGGCCGCATGATCTTCATCGCTCTTCCGTCGGGAAGCGTCATGATGGATGATAAGTCAAAGGACGGCATATGTAGTCGCAATATCGCCAAAAGATCACACACCACCGAAGTTGTCATATCCTTGATGTATTGAGAAAGCCACCCGTGCGCAGCCTTAGATCGATCAATCAAGGACTCGTCAGCTCCTTCGGGGCATGGAATCAAGTCTAGGACAGGCTCCACAGCCTGCTCTAACGCCTTCAAATAATCCTGAGAAGTCTTCAAAGACTCTTGGGACTCTGAAAGTGCATGTTGCACTTAAGTGTGATTTTGGATGATTTGATGACAATATTGATTAAATGATCTAATATGGTTGCTAAGTGTGACACAGGGAAGTGATTATCTCACTTTGTACTTGAAAAGAAATGCAAAGACAAAATGATGGATTGTTGTGTGAAAATCATGTCACAAGCACAAGACAACAATGAGATTGATATTGATGAAAAGGCTATCATATGCACAGTGTACTTGGAATGAAATGCAAAGCCCAATTGATGAATTGTTGTATGAAAATCACATCCCAAGTACATGACAACAATGGGAATGATATTGATGTAGAGGGCTATCGTATTGTGGGATAATCTCGGTTCATATATGATTGCTAAGAAAAGATTCAAAACAAAGTATGGTTGAATGGCTTGAGATGGTGAAGATAGCAAGGAAAGAGTCTTTGAGGTACTAAGCAAGGGTGAAGGGCAAGCGACGGCTTGGCGGCTGAAGAACCTAGCTAGAGTGAAGATGAAAGTACTTGCATTTAGTCGAAGGATCAATTAAGCTTGAAGATCGCATCTAATGGAGAATCAACATTCCTAGGAACAATATTGATTGAAATGACTTGGCACATTTGGAACTCCATTATATCACTTGCATGGAGTCAAGTCACATGCCCAAGATGGCTATGCTCGAAGGACATCTACTTCTAAACATGACAACCATTCCTCCTACTATGAAAAATGAAGACAAGCGGCTTTGGTTCAAATGGAGATCATCTCAAGAGGTTTAAATCTTGTTTTCCAATTTATCTTGAGTAAATAGGAAAGCCGTACTATTAAGAGGGATGCAACATATAGTAGATGATTCTTCATAAGTGCTCAAACCAACCTAAGTGAGACATGAGAGAGCTAGAATTAACTTTCAATTTGTCTGCTGCACTGTCTGTTCATACCGGACATGCTGTTCGGTATGTGGCCACAGCAGTGCAGCCTTCCTACGATCTTTCAGTTAGTCCCGGCGCAGTAAAGTCATACCGGACGTGTCCGGTATGGATACCGGACAAGTCCGGTATTTGCGGATTTTCTTGCTGACAGTGTTTTTGGGTTAGGCGGTACTACCGACCCTTGGGTCGGTACTACTAACTGATACGCCACTTCCAGAGAGGTTGCAGAAACCCCATCAAATCTAGCGGTACTACCGACCAGGTGGTCGGTACAACCGGGCTCATATGGGAAGTTTGAAAGTTGGTCGGTTCAGGGTGTTTCTCACGCAGTGAAGTCATACCGGACGTGTCCGGTGTGAGCTAACTCAGCCAACGGCTAGAAAACGGCTAGTTTTGAAAGTGGGATTATAAATACCCCCAAGCCTCCACCTTTGGAGGCTGCTAATTCTACAGGTTCCCACACTCATTCTGGAGCTTCCAAAACACTTTCCAACCCTATCTTAGTGAGTGATTGACCTCTAATTGCCAAATCCATTTGTGGGTTGAGAGAGACTCAAATTAGAGAGCAAGCCACCTCTTGAGCACTTGTGCAAATCATCGATCTCGTTGTGCGCATTCGTTACTCTTGGACTCTATGGTCCTAGATGGCTAGGCGTCGCCGTTGAGCACCCAAGAGCTTTGTGGAGTGCCTTGGAAAGTTTGTGAAGGTTCGATCTCTGCTCAAAAGAGATCATCTAGTGGAAGGAGCATTGCGGGTGAAATAGACCGCGGCTAGAGTGACCTGTGGTTTCCTCTCAAGCCCACCTTTGTGGTAGCTCGCAGCCGGCTCAACGGAGAGTAGGACCCTAGGGGGTGCCAAACTTCGGTAAAACAAATATCGTGTCTTCTCTCTAGGCATTCGATATTTGTGTGGCTCGAGCTTTCCCTGCAGGTTCTGTGTGTTGTGCATATATATATAGATTGTATCTCTGCAGGGTGTGACAAAGTTGAGAAGAAACCAGAGTCAATTTGGAGCCCGATGCAGAATTCGCAAATACCGGACGTGTCCGGTATTGCTTGAGGGCTCGGCAAGTTAGGGTTTACCGGACGTGTCCTGTATTCTCACCGGACATGTCCGGTATTACCTTCCTGCACAGGATTCATTCTATATTGTTGTAATCCTTTGTGGTGCAGGGAATTGACTCTATATTTTTTGTGTATCTTTCATATACTGTGTGTTTGTCTCTTGTGGGGTTGATTTACTCCGATTGAGAGCTTCCAAGAAATTGGAAGCTCACTTACTAATTGCTTCCGCATTTAAGGTGTTAATTTTTCAGAAACGCCTATTCACCCCCCCCCTTCTAGGTGGCATCTTAGGTCCGTTCGGTCCTTTCAATTGGTATCGGAGCAAGGACTCACGTTTGAGCTTCACTGCTTGTGAGAACCGATGGATTCGCCTATGGAAACAAACATGGTGCTTCTTCAAAATGATGGTTCAAACTTTCTATCTTGGTCATCTTATGTACTTAATGCATTTCGGGCTATTAGCCCTATTGTAGAGCATATTGTGGATGCAAGCATATCTCTCTCTATAGTTGATTGGAGCAACTATAAGAACTTGACAAAAGAGGAAGAGATATGTGTGCAACTCAATGCTCATGCGTGTTTAATCTTGTTAAACTCATTGAGTGTAGAGGTTCTTGAGGAGGCTATCTACAATGGAGAATCTCCGCCGGAGAGTGCTCATGTCATTTGGACTAGACTTGCCAACCTATATGGAAAGTCCAAATGTGATGAAGCACATGATTGTGATTCATTGGAAATGTAGTTCATTGAATCACCATCATGTGAAGAAGCCTCAAGAAACCTCAAGGAAGATGAACCGGATCGAGAGGCGCAGGCTGCTGCTGCTCTGGGCACTGTCTGCACATACCGGACGTGTCCGGTATATGCTCAGCAGACAGGGAGCAGGGCAGACAGTAGCGACTCTAAACCCCGGTGGCCACCAAGTGATGAGTCAACCTCAGTACCTCATGACACTCATCACTTGTGTCTCATGGCCAAGAAGAACAAGAAGAAAGCAACCAAGAAAGATCAAGAGAAGACTCTTGGTGAGATCAAGGAGAAGGCATCAAGAGATAGTCAAGTAGAGAGTGATGAGGATGATAAAGACGATGACTCTCTTGATTATCTCAAGTATGAAGACAAGCTCTTGTTCGTCAAAGTATTGAAGGAAAATGATGCGCTAGAGAAGGAGGTAGAGGAACAAGAGCAATCCCTTCAAAATCAAGAAAAGTTCCTCATCTCCAAATTGGAAGAGCTAAAGGCATTAAATGAAAGGTATGACAAATTGTCAATTGAGAATGCTTTAGCTACTGACTCTCTCTCTAATGTGGAAAGGCTAGAAAAGGAAAACTACAAGCTCAAGGCAAGATTGAGTGATCTCTCATTTTTTGCACAAGTTCCTACAAGAGGACTTCTCCCATCTCAAGTGCTCACATGAGAAGCTAGTAGAATCAAATGTCATGCTTGAGATAGCACATGAGGTTGTGATTGCTATGGTAAAATCTTCTCAACCTCACACTACTACACTCACTAGTGCACCATCTCAATTAAATATTATTTGTGCTAATGAGTGTGCCTCTCAAGCAAGCCAATCATCGATTGAGCAAACTCTTAAAGAAAATGCTAGGCTCATCGAAGAAGTGGAAAGTCTAAAGAAAGATGTGATTAGATTGGAGGATGAGGAGAAAGCACAACCTTCTCAAGATAACCGTGATTACATGGTGAAGAAGCTTGAGAAGGGTTCAAACCTTGCTTCCTCCAAAGTCCAACAAAATAATCTCATCTCATTCAAAGAGAAAGCAACCAAGAGCAAGAAAAGCAAGAAAAGGATTTGCTATTGTTGCGGGACATATGGTCATGAAAGTGCCATGTGTCCACACAAGACTTGGGCCGACAAATGTGAAGCGGCCGAGAAGAGGGCAGCCACCAAGGTGGCAAATCAAGTGAAGAAAGATGCTCCAAAAGGTGATGTGAAGTGTCACACTTCATGTCATTCAAGCAAGAAATGCACCCTAGCCCAAGATTCAAGAAAGAGGGTTTTAGTAGCAACAAGAAAGTGCTATGGATGCAATCAAGAAGGTCACTTGGTGAACCAATGCCCAAACAAGCAAGACAAGCAAAAAGCAAACAATGGACATATTTGCTATGCTTGTAGAAGAAAGGGGCATCTAAGCTATGATTGCCCAAATGGTATGCATTCTAAGCCAAACACATTTGCAAATGATAATGTGCTTAGGAGTACCACAAATGGAGTTGCCACTAGTAGGGTGATGTGTTCACCACAAACTAGTGACAACGCCATTTGGATACCTAAGCACTTATTGACTAACTCAAAAGGACCCAATGGAGCTTGGGTACCTAGGAGGGCTTAGATTGTGATTGTAGGTACCAATGGTAAGATGAAGACATTCAGGGTGTTTGAGCAAGCAAAATGTCATCTCAACTCAAACTATCAACCTATGTTGTTAATATTATCCTATAGGGTTGACCCAAAGTTTTTGTGATGTTGATTTCACTTTTACTCATCTACACCATTGATGATAAGTGCCTAAAGCTTAGTGATTAAATGAATTTAATTTATCCTTATGATATTTGCCATTCGATGCTCTTAATGGCTCTCTAGTAGAGCATTATCTTTGATGAAGTGCAGGCAAGTGAAATAAACTAGAGCCAAAAGGAAATCTCAGAAGTGGCTGTTTTCTGGTTCTAATTTGCAAATACCGGACTTGTCCGGTATCATACCGGACATGTTCGGTATGAGTAATTCACTCCGTTAAGACCAGTGACTCTACATGTAGATCTGGACGAAGTCATTTCATACTGGACATGTCCGGTATGGCTACCGAACTTGTCCGGTATGGTCAGAGGAAGAATGAGACTTCTGATTTTAGAAGAATTGCTAGATCTTTGTGGACTAGTCTTTTGCTCTAACTAAATACCTGCACATTAATCAATACTGAGTGTTTGTAAGTAGTACTTGAACTTAATTCTAGTTTTGGCAAATCTAGGTGTCTTGGTCAAGGTAGAAAAGCATTCCCATTTTCTTAAAAAAAAGCAAAGTGCTTTCACAAGTAATTCAAACTGACTTGAGCACTTATCTAAGGGAAGCTTAGTTTCTACCTTGAACCATTGTGATCTAACAATTTCCTCTAAAGTGATGTGATAGTTTTATGAATGAAAAGGAGATCACTTTGACAAAGGCATAATCACTTGACAAGTCAAGTCAACACGAGGATGATTATTCCATGGTTACTCTTAGTGGAACATATATGAACTCAAGGTCAAGGTATATGTTTACATACATGCTATGTGAGTGCATATAGGTTTCATAATGCTAGAATATGCTTTCGGGGTGGTTGAGCAAGTCAACTTGAAATTCTAACTCAATCTATCAACTAATGTTCATCATAATTGCTTATATGGTTGACCTGTCGGTAATCTATGTTTATCTTATCCTTTGCTTCATCTTCACCATGACATAGAGTGCCTAAACTTGGTGGGACAGTTATCTTTTCACTATTCATGCTTACTGTTTCATAACTTCTTTAATATGTGAAAATTTGGAAATGGCAAAATGACCTCAAATCATTCTCTGTCGAAAGTGCTGATCCATGTCGGAAGTGCTGACTGTCGGAACTTCCGACCTGGAACTAGCACTGCTCACAGAGAACATTTCTGCGCTGTCAAAGCATACCGGACGTGTCCGATATGCCTACCGGACGTGTCCGGTATGACAGAGAGCTGCCCATCTTTGCCTACATGAGATTTGAGTCTATTTATATTCATGTTATGGTTCACCTGTTAGCTCAGATCTATCATGTTTTTATTTCTCAAGTAATTTGTGCATTCAACTTAATATCCATGCTTTATAGCAAATTACTTTGTGTTGGCCAAAAATCGAAATTTGACTCTCACATTCTTAATGGAATAAAAAGTGCTTTAAAAGAATTCAAATACTTGAAGCACTAATTTAGGGGGAGCTAAATTTCCATTTTGTGCCTTTTGTGAACTAATGAGCTTTGTCTAAGTATATGTTGTAGTTCATCATGATTAAGTAGATCACTTAGTGAGGACATGGCTATATGACAAGGAAGATCAACAAATTATCACCATGTCATTGTCATACTTATTGGATTTCGTGGGCTCAAGGCAAAGGTATGTTTTAACTTATATGCATTGAAAGTGCATGATAGGCCCTATTGTATGCTAGTGTGTGCATTTATGTGTGATAGGATAGATCTTTCCAAAACCCCTTACTAGCTTGTATAGGAAGTGTGGTTTTATAAAATCTTTGATCCTCTTTGGTCTTTGTGACCTAGTCGTGTCATAATGTGATTATTGTTCCCCTTGGTTGAATGTTTGGCTAATCACATATGACATGACTCTCTCAAGTTCATAAGTCACCATGTCTCTCTTTGTTCAATTCTCTCATATGATCTTTTTAGAAAAGAGAATAAGAGTTTGAGAATCTTTGGTTAAGTATGCTTTAGAATATCTTGGATCAAAGGTCTGTGTTTAAATTTGGACTAAGAAAGGTCAAAGAAAGAAAGCAGGAGATAACAAAATGGATTTCAGACAAAATGGACGAAGACCGCACATACCGGACGTGTCCGGTATGCGCGTGTCTTAAAGAACCCCCAGGCCAGCGAAAGGTTATTTTCTATTCTCCCCTCTCTCTCTCACTCAAACAGCCAAAACCTCCCCTCTCACACCTCAATCTGAGCCCCGTCGATTCATCTGCGGAAAAGTGAAGGAAGAGAAGGGATTGGAGAAGCCTTGCATCAAGATTGAAGGCCCCAACTTTCGAATTTTAGATTCTCATCCTCTTCTCCGTCCCCAAGGTATTCAAATCCCGGACCTTGTCCGATCTGTTGGATTCAAATCCATTTGAAAATTCCTTCGGTCAATATGCTGCATTGGATGCCTAGAAGTAGTGCTCAAAGTTTGGATTGAATCAGAGATGGTTTGGAGTCAAACCCTAGGTAGGGCTGTCTGTTGCGCACATACCGGACAGTGTAGGATCCTGCCTGCAGTTGATTCCAAACCAACTATACATTATACTCTGTGATGCTATTATTTGTCCATGCTATGTTTGCAAACCTCAGTCAAATATTCGACTAGGTAACGGCAAACCTTCGGATAAAATAATTGTGTTATAGTAATATAATGTAATAAGATATACTTTGAGCCCCGGTTCTTAATATTGTTCTTGAATGTCTTTGTGGATTCAGGACAGCAACTATGAGTGAGCACATAGAGCCGAGGCGCAAGGACAGGCACGACCCTCGACATGACAGGCAGAAGAAGGCCAGGCAGGAGACAGGGACCAACTCAGCTGGGCGCAGGGCAGTGAGGGCAGCAGCTTAGGGAGGCTCAGACTCCTCTCCAGATAGTGACCCGCAGGAGTACAGATTCAGAAAGAGAAAGAGCACCGACAGAGATGAGGAGGAGGAGATTGAGGAAGAAGAAGAAGAGGAAGATGATGATGATGAGGAAGAGGCAGCTGATCCTCTTTATCAGCAGGGTTTCCAAGGTGGTCAGCATATGAACTATGGGATGCTAGAGATTAATGCCCCTCATGTACCTCAGTACATTGCCAGAGTCAACTACAAGGGAAAAGGGAAGACCAGACTTGCTAGAGATCAGAGGAGGATCGATCCCAGAGGACTGCCCAAGATACAGTATGACTACAGGTTTCACACACAGTTTCACGCAGATTTCTATACCAGTGTGATCCTATCTAGGAACCCAGTGATTGCGAGATCTGAGTGGGTGGATTGGGCAGCTTTCAGAGAGCTCAAGAAGGACTCCATTGACCATGCTATTGCTACTTGTCAGTGTGTGGGGGCATACCAGATTATGGAGTTTCAGCATGACTGGAACTTAGAGGCCATTGCACAGTTCTATGCCACCTTGTTCGTTGAGGAGGAGTCGAGACGCATGCATTGGATGCTTGAGGGAGTTTGGTACAGTGTTGAGTACAGTGCCTTTGCTGCCTACCTTGGTTTTTCAGAGGAGGATCTTCAGAAGGATCAGATTCACTCAGAGCTTGCTCTACCACCAGAGTAGATGAGATTCATGTATCCAGCAGGTGGTCCATGTGTGGTAGGGAAGGTTCTAGGTCTTCACCCTACCTACAGGTATCTTGAGAGGATATTCAGGAGGACTATTGACTGCAAGGGTGGAGACAAGGGGACAGTTGCAGATTATTCCAAGAACCTTCTCCAGAGGATGGCTCCAGGTGCTAGGCCCTTCAGTGTCTTTGATTTTATTTGGAGCGAGATCAGGAGTGTAGGAGAGAGGCCCCTCAAGGGCTGTGGCTTTGCTCCGTACATCATGCATATGATTGAGCAGGTGACAGGGCACATTTTTGAGTATGACGGTCGTCACAGGGTGTTGAGGCTTGCTATGGACTTGACAGAGACACACACCCCGCCACCAGGTCTAGGAGGAGGAGCAGCAGCAGCAGAGCACGCACTTGCAGCAGGTGCAGGAGGAGCAGCTTCACCTCCACCACATGCACCTCCACGTTCAGCTTCATGCCATGGCAGCCCTCCCTCTCTGATCAAGAAGTTTTTCAGTGCTATCTTCGGTGTGTGCAAGGACATCAATGTAGTCAAGAGGAAGCAACATCACGAGAGGATGGCCAGGAGAGAGGACTCGAGGACTATGAAGATGCTGCATGAGCATTTTCAGTTTCAGCCACCCAGGTCTCCTCCGTCTGAGGACACTAATGAGGAGCCTGAGTCATTTGAGGAGCAGCAGGCTAGGTACCAAAGGGAGTATCAGGAGCACTTTGGTAGTCACTCTCAGCAGCAAGAGCAGCAGCAGGAGACATAGCAGCAGGCACCCCACAGTTCTTCTCAGCTGAGACTGCCTCTTGGTGGACAGTCTACTCTGGGTGCAGCTCGTCCTAGTGCAGCAGAGGAGTCAGCTGCTTTTTGGTGGGAGGATATCTTTGGGTACGGGCACCAGCAGGGTTCCTACGGTCAGGACCCCTTCTTCCAGGGTGGTATGGGTGACCCTGGTCAGGGTGGTTCTCGTCCCTCAGGTGCTCCTCAGTCCGACGATGAGGGTGACGGTCACGGCAGAGACGACGACGACGACGAATGATCTCCAGTGTCAGTTACAGCTTGCAGCCCCTTTGTTCTATTGTTCTTCTTGTCAGACCTTTTGTTGTGATGGATGACAAAGGGGGAGAGATTGTGATGATTAAAGCTTCAGAGATGTTTCATATGTTCTATTCTTGTATCTGGAGATATGTACTGCATCTGTGTTGAGCTTCTTTGGTGTATCATCTTTTATGTATCAGACATGTATCAGATCAGTTATGTACTAGTCTCAGTTTGATGATTGTTTCGAGTTGTATCTTGTGAGAGATGAAACTCTGTGAGACATGATCTTTATTTCCATATCTATCTTAGTGGCTTATGGATTTGGGAAACCTTTGTGATGAGTGCTATGTGTGTGTTTTTACTTATGCTTTTAATTCCATATGATCCATGCTTGATTGAGTAGTATAGCCTTATGGATGGTGTATTGCTTTTATTTTGATTATTGTGTGATACACCTTGTCATATGCATTTCATTTGATTTATTGACTCTTGCACTCATCGGATGCAATGATTTAGGGGGAGTTTCCAACTCCACTTGGTATGTGCAAATTGACATTTTGAGGTCCTTTATGAATTCAATTCATGTTGCACATATTAAGGGGGAGCTCTTCATAAATCATTGAACCCATAAGCTTAATTGTTTTATCCTTTTGTAAGATTTAATCAAAGTTGTCATCAATCACCAAAAAGGGGGAGTTTGAAAGTGCATGTTGCACTTAAGTGTGATTTTGGATGATTTGATGACAATATTGATTAAATGATCTAATATGGTTGCTAAGTGTGACACAGGGAAATGATTATCTCACTTTGTACTTGAAAAGAAATGCAAAGCTAAAATGATGGATTGTTGTGTGAAAATCATGTCACAAGCACAAGACAACAATGAGATTGATATTGATGAAAAGGCTATCATATGCACAGTGTACTTGGAAAGAAATGCAAAGCCCAATTGATGAATTGTTGTATGAAAATCACATCCCAAGTACATGACAACAATGGGAATGATATTGATGTAAAGGGCAATCGTATTGTGGGATAATCTCGGTTCATATATGATTGCTAAGAAAAGATTCAAAACGAAGTATGGTTGAATGATTTGAGATGGTGAAGGTAGCAAGGAAAGATTCTTTGAGGTACTGAGCAAGGGTGAAGGGCAAGCGACGGCTTGGTGGCCGAAGAACCTAGCTAGAGTGAAGAAGAAAGTACTTGCATTTAGTCGAAGGATCAATCAAGCTTGAAGATCGCATCTAATGGAGAATCAACATTCCTAGGAACAATATTGATTGAAATGACTTGGCACATTTGGATCTCCATTATATCACTTGCATGGAGTCAAGTCACATGCCCAAGATGGCTATGCTCGAAGGACATCTACTTCTAAACATGACAACCATTCCTCCTACTATGAAAAATGAAGACAAGCGGCTTTGGTTCAAATGGAGATCATCTCAAGAGGTTTAAATCTTGTTTTCCAATTTATTTTGAGTAAATAGGAAAGCCATACTATTAAGAGGGATGCAACATATAGTAGATGATTCTTCATAAGTGCTCAAACCAACCTAAGTGAGACATGAGAGAGCTAGAACTGACTTTCAGTTTGTCTGCTGCACTGTCTGTCCATCCGGTGGCCACAGCAGTGCAGCCTTCCTGCGATCTTTCAGTTAGTCCCGGCGTAGTAAAGTCATACCGGACGTGTCTGGTATGCATACCGGACATGTCCAGTATTTGCGGATTTCTAGCTGACAGTGTTTTTGGGTTAGGCGGTACTACCAACCCTTGGGTCGGTACTACCGACCGATACTACCGGCTTTATAGCGGTAGTACCGGTAGGTCAAAATTGGCCACTTCCAGAGAGGTTGTAGAAACCCCATCATATCTAGCGGTACTACCGACCAGGTGGTCGGTACTACCGGGCTCATATGGGAAGTTTGAAAGTTGGTCGGTTCAGGGTGTTTCTCACGCAGTGAAGTCGTACCGGACGTGTTCGGTATGCATACCGGACGTGTCCGGTATGAGCTGACTCAGCCAGCGGCTAGAAAACGGCTAGTTTTGAAAGTGGGATTATAAATACCCCCAAGCCTCCACCTTTGGAGGCTGCTGATTCTACTGGTTCCCACACTCATTCTAGAGCTTCCAAAACACTTTCCAACCCTCTCTTAGTGAGTGATTGACCTCTAATTGCCAAATCCATTTGTGGGTTGAGAGAGACTCAAATTAGAGAGCAAGCCACCTTTTGAGCACTTGTGCAAATCGTCGATCTCGTTGTGCGCATTCGTTACTCTTGGACTCTACGGTCCTAGACGGCTAGTCGTCGCCGTTGAGCACCCAAGAGCTTTGTGGAGTGCCTCGGAAAGTTTGTGAAGGTTCGATCTCTCCTCAAAAGAGATCATCTAGTGGAAGGAGCATTGCGGGTGAAATAGACTACGGCTAGAGTGACCTGTGGTTTCCTCTAGAGCCCACCTTTGTGGTAGCTCGCAGCCGGCTCAACGGAGAGTAGGACCCGAGGGGGTGCCGAACTTCGGTAAAACAAATATCGTGTCTTCTCTCTGGGCATTCGATATTTGTGTGGCTCGAGCTTTCCCTGCAGGTTTTGTGTGTTGTGCATATATATATAGATTGTATCTCTGTAGGGTGTGACAAAGTTGAGAAGAAACCGGAGTCAATTTGGAGCCCGACGCAGAATTCGCAAATACCGGACGTGTCCGGTATTGCTTGAGGGCTCAGCAAGTTAGGGTTTACCGGACGTGTCCGGTATTCTCACCGGACGTGTCCGGTATTACCTTCCTGCACAGGATTGATTCTATATTGTTCTAATCCTTTGTGGTGCAGGGAATTGACTCTATATTCTTTGTGTATCTTTCATATACTGTGTGTTTGTCTCTTGTGGGGTTGATTTACTCCGATTGAGAGCTTCCAAGAAATTGGAAGCTCACTTACTAATTGCTTCCGCATTTAAGGTGTTAATTTTTCAGAAACGCCTATTCACCCCCCCCCCCTTCTAGGCGGCATCTTAGGTCCGTTCGGTCCTTTCAGACTCCTTCAGCTGTGTCTGAACCGCTTCCAGAGCCTCCCGCGACTCCTTTGTCGACTTCAATGCCTGCAGCAGGTCTCGGTCAGCACCCTCATGAATCAGTTTGGCTTCTTGAAGAGTACTCTGCGCATTAGCAAATACCTCCTCAAGTTCTGCCTCCTTCCGGTTGAAAGCATTTGGCCATCCGGCGGCCAGCTTCTGCGATTCTGAGGAACAAAAGATACCATCCGGGTGAATATCATAAATTTACGAGCAATAAGGAATCTGGAAAGTACTTCCAACTTACCAGAAAGTTGCTTTTTGGAAGTTTTCATGACCTCCTTAAGCTTCTGCTCTGAGGTAGCATGCTTGGCGAGTAGCTCAATTTCTCGATTATTGGCCGCATCACGCTCATCAACAACAACCTTGAGATTGTTCTGAAGCTCGTTGATGCGGTTATGAAGCATTTGGGTGGCTACCTTCTGGCTGATTTGATCCTAAGTAATGTAATCCTTGAGTTGTTGATTCTCAAGAGAAAGCTCTTGGCGAATCCGAGTGATCTGCTCGGTCACCATCAAAGCCCTTCGCAGAAATAGCAACCGAAGTACTCGGATGTGATAACAAAATACAAAGAGAATTTCAAAAGAGTTACCTCAACAAATTCTCGGAGTGCCACGGCAGGCGCCATCACCTGCTCACTCAGCTCCTTCAGCCGGACAAGATCCGGGTTGTATCCCACAACTTCAAGTTTCGAGCCCTGGCGAGAGGACTCGGGGACACCATCGGACTCCTCCTGCGAAGGAACTGAAGTTTCAATTCCCCCTCAAGCACTGATCTTAGCTCGAACCATCTCTAGAGTGGGTTCATCGGGCTGTCGGGTGCAAAAAAACCACTCGTTCATCACTCGGTCAAGCTCCAATTGAGCAGGAGAGCGAAAGATTGAATAAGGAACACCAACCTGAGGCAAGGGAGGCGCATCCACTTCATGAGCTATGTTGACTTGGGTACCAGATGGGGAGGAGTCTGGCAGGGTATTCACCTGGATGCTGATAGGAGGGACGATTGATATACTTTTATCCTGCGTCTCTGACTCCTCCACAGCCCGAGTTTCAATCACACCTCTTGAAGATGCATCGATCGGCTTTACCTTCCTGTAATGGATGAGTGTTTACATTAATACGAGAATCATGCAAGCATCCTAATGAAGAGTAATACGACTCACTTGGCAAGCTTCAACGCACGTGGTAGTTTCAAGATTGGCTTCTTTGGCTGCGGGTTCGGTAGCGGAGCATCTTCAAGAGCAGCAGCACCCGAAGTCCATTGAGCCATCTCTGTGTCTGTATCAAACAAAGATATAAGATAGGGGTTTATTCAACCCAACAGCAGACAAAAAGTACTCGGGTTTTCCCTTACCAAGAACACCCGGATTATAGTGCTTCTCAGCCAAGTCTGTTGATAAAAGAATTTTTTGACAAGCACGGCGATTACCAGTGCGAGCCTTCTTTGGAACTGGATCTTCGGCTTCCTGGAATGGACTCGGAGACCACTTCTGGCTACTCTCGGCTTCGGGATCTAGGAGTAGGACATCAGAGTCAGTTGAATCTGAGCCAAACTAGTCAAGATCACCAGGAGAGCTTGACTCATTATGAAGATCCTCTCTGCGGATAGGACCTTCAAGAGCGATGCCTCCGCCTTCTTCAATCGCCGGGGGCAAGGGTGGACAGTCATTATTATTCCACCCTTGAGTCTATTAAAAAGAGGTAGAAGATAATGTTCAGTCAGAGGTGATATCTATTAAGAAACCAAACGACGGATATTACAAAATTCTTACCTCTAGAGGGGGGTTGATGGCGGAGAAAGTCATCATCATCGGAACCAGATGTTCACGGCTCTTCAATAGTCGGTTCATCCTCCTCAAAATCTCCTGATTAGACAACTGCTCAGCAGAATGCCGGCTCGGGTCCTTCACGCCAAGATATTCGAATCCAAAATCGGCTCGTTGTTGCAGCGGATGGACTCGGCGCGCGATGAAGTCTTGGACGACGATATACCCGGTCAGACCACTCAGCTTCAAAGCCGCTATCATATCGATCAATGGTTGGATGACCTCTACCTCTTCGGGTGAAATCTTGTCCTTCCACTCTCGGGTCTTCTGGGGTGGCCACCCATCATGACGACGAAGGGCCGACGATGGGTTGTCTATATGAAACCATCTGCTAGCCCATTCCCGGACGGATTCCGACAACACTACATAAATATATTGAGAAGCTACTTCTATCCTCAGCTGGATACTAGCTCCACTGACTACTTCTACACTCGCGTCACTGGGCTGACACTTTACCCAGAAGAAATAGCGAAAGAGAGTAAAAGAGGGGCAAATCCCGAGAAAAGCCTCACAAAGATGGGAGAAGATTGCAATATGGAAATAGGCATTTGGAGTAATATAATTGAGGGTCAAACCATAGTAATGCAACAATCCCCTCAAGAAATCAGACGCCGGAAGTCCCAGCCCGCGCTCGACGAAGGACTTGAACATCACGATCTCCGTTGTGTTGTGGGCTGGAGCGCGATGATCAATGGGCACCCTCCACCCGTCCATCGGCTGCGACCGGAGCAACCCCTGCTGCGCCAAGAAGGCCAACTCCGATTCCCTGGTATCCGGTGCTTTCCAGGCAAGGACATCTGTGGGAATGCATGGGTGGCATGGCTTGTCGCCGGTGGCTTTCTTCTTCTTTTCCAGCTGCGATTACTTCTTGGGACCCATGTTGTTGACAAGGGTTTTTCTACGCAACAACTACTGGATTGGCTATGGGATTCCTCGCTACGAAGGCTAGGGCTGGATGGAAGAGTGAAGAAATTGTGAGCCCAATGCTGGCTTAATATAGATCTGTTTCGGCAACCGTTCATCTTTCATGAACGGCGTTATGAAACTGTCCAAAACCCTAACGGCTGGGGGACGATTCAGACGGCGTTAGTATTAACGAACAGGCAACCCGCAAAACAGACAATGTCATTCTTTCACAAGATATATTTAGTACTCAGAATCAAAGACAAAGGACTCGGAAAATATTCCAAGTACCCGGATCTTAACAATTATTACTCAAAATTACATCTTGAGATACAACACCTTCCAGTACAAGTACAATCAGGATGTAAAATGCTACTATAGCGAAATTAGGTACAAAGTCTTGATGCGCAGTGCATCAAGGCCTGGGTTCAGTGAGACGCAGTAAAGCAGACACAAAACCTTGGTAGACGCTATTTTTCAGTGCATCCCAAGTTGGGTTTAAGGCTCTACCCCAGTACACAAGCAACTTGATAGTCAGCCTTAACCCTAACGCCTTTTGACAACCTGTGACCCCGAGGTTTCCCGTGATGCGGGAGTCACAAGAGTTCTTCTAGGCGCACCTCTGTATCCCTCTGCTTGCGACCACTTGAAAACCACCCTAACGGATGATCCCTTCACAAGAGTTCTTTTGGGCACATCAACTATCCTACATAAGGAAGATACCCCGGGGCTCGGACATTTCCACTACAGATACTATAACACTCATGGGAGTAAGAGAAGTCATATACTCAGGAAGGCGTGGCTTCCTTGCTTCCCAGCCAGGGTATTTATAGGCGACTACTCTTGGTCTATGGACACAGTTCATGGATATAAGTAAGCAGAGATCAATAAACCGTTCTGTGTACTATTACACATGTGAAGACTGGCACCAGTGATAGGTTTGCTTCACATGTGTACTTCAAGAGGAAGCAGACAAAAGTGTTGCAGTTGCAGAACACGACAAGAATCATCAATGTGGACAGGTGAAACAGTCACTGGTCAATTATTGTTGTCCTTGCGGTAGTCTTTATTCAGTGGCGGTGAAAAGGGATGTTTGATGAAAACATTACCCACCTGAAGCCGAATATTTATTACTTGGACGGATTAAACAATTGGTCAGTGTCATGTGTTAACTTCTTGCAATCTTTCTGGATTACCCGGATGATATATTGGAGATCCCAAGTACCAACTACTTGAGTACTCGGAACTCAGGCTCGGGGGCTGCAGGGTATATATCATAAAGGAAACGTTTTTTCTTAACCAAGGAATACTCGGAAAAGGGTTCAAAGATCCTCAGAGTTATTAAAAATAACAAGAGGCTCGGAGGCTACACCCTATGGGTGCACTTTTCTGAAAAAGTGCACACCATGGAGTTCTTTCATCTACAGAGCACTTCAAAATTTCTCAGGACATTACTCGGAGATTCCCGAAGGAAACCAGAAGATAACGTTTTAGAGAAATATTGATGAGCTCGGGGGCTTGACGGACCAGAATGTCAGAGACATCATCAGAAGATGATTACTCGGACCAACTCTGGACGTCGTGAGAAGATCCGAAGATATGTTACGAAGTGGACATAAATTAGGACTCTCATTGTAACTTAATCGAGTTCTAAAGGAAGTCTTGTAATTAGAATAGGACTCCTCTGTTGTAACCGACTAGGACTCAGTTAGTGCTAAGCTTCATCCGATTATATAAGGGGAAGCGGGCGCCGACCCCTATTATTGAATCTCAAATCATAACACAAGGCACACACCGCCACTGGACGCAAGGTATTATGCTATTAAGCGGCCTGAACCAGTATAAATCGTTGTCTCTGTGTACTCGCCGAGTTCTACGAACGCCGATCCCCACCGAACAAATCGTCTGGGATCCCCCAACACGAGTTGCCGGTTAACAAACACCGACAAGCGACGAGCAGAGACATGTGGGACATGGTGTGGCTCGGGTCATGGACCTGAGGACACGTGTCGGTGTACGGGGTGCACGGGCGGTGCATGCCTCTACGACTTCGGTTTGGTGGTAGAGCCCCAGAAAAACCACCGGCTGGCCGGTTTTCGAGTTTGGGCCTCAAAACTCAGGCTGAGGATAGTTTCCAGGTTTGGGCCTCAAAACCTGGGTGCTGGCAGGTTTCTGAATTTGGGCCACAAAACTCAGCCGGAGGACAGGTTTCCCGGTTTCAGCCTCAAAACCGGGGGAGGTCCAAAAAGGACGGTCGATGCATGGCGGCGTGGAGAGGCCTACGCTGCGGCGAAGCTATCCACGAGGAAGGCGCGGCAATCGACAGGATGGCACGTGGCGGCATCTTGAGGCCCGCGTCGAGGCGAAGCTAAGGATGAGTATGGTGCGTGGCCGTCGGATCAAGACTCCGCAGAGTTGGACCGGGATACCCCTAGGGTTGGTCGCTTCACTCTTGTATCTAGGGGTAGAAGGGGACTATTGTATTAGGCTATAAATAAGAGAGGCGCCCCTCCTCTCTCCTCATCCTTGCAGCATTTCACTCTCTAGCCCTTGCTTAGGTTCTAATCATACTTCACTGCATGTGATCCGTAGAGACGGCTAATCATACCTCTGTGTATTTGGGATTTTGAGGAAACAAGACCGTAATATCGTTATCTCCTCGTGTGGATGAGTTTCGGCTGGAATTCATGATCGATTCGTGTCTTTGAGTTGTGTTCTTCGCGTTTTCGTTTTCTACCCCTCACGATGATTTGCTTCGTCCTCCCTCATCGTGAGTAGGTTTTCGATTCCGCTTGAACCAGATTGTTCTAGATTGTGAGGCGCCTCTTTCCACCGAACGAATTCATCTCTAAGCTCACGAGCTAGGAGATCGATCGATTCTCGTTCTTAGTTCGTGTTTTTCCCTTTTTCCCCCGAACTTCTTCGATCTATCGATTTGGAGATAGGTTCGAGCCATGACCTCCTAGGAGTAGCTCACTATCCTCCTTGTTACTCCCCTCATCGAATTTGAGCCTTAGTGGTTTTGATTTGAGGGAGATCAAGTCAAATCGGTGGACAAACAACACGTTTTCGGGGTGACCGGACGCTGGGCTCGGGGCGACCGGACTCTGACCAGTGAGTCCGGTCGTTGAAGGCTCGGCTACAAAGTTTCGACTGGACTTGACTGGACGCTCGGTTTTCATGTGACCGAATGCGCAGGGGACATTGTTCATTGCCCTTTTGGTGTTGACCGGACGCTCTATGCCTGTGAGTCCAGTCCAACACAGAAAGCTCCCAAAACTGTTTTGCTATGACAGGACGCGTCCAATCCCAACTGACCGGACGCTCACCTGAGTCTGGTCAGTGCAGATCAGCACGTTTTCATCCGCGGTTCGTTTGTCCGTTGTCGGTTTTGGTTCCCGGTTTTTGTGTTGGACTTAATGGATTGTGTAGTGTCCCACTGTGCTTCTAGGAATCATCCACCCTACATCTAGGGTCATGGACACTAGCAAGTCTGAGTCTTGCTTTTGGGGTGACTCTCTGGGACAAGGGCCATTGATTTCTCAAGAAGAAATTTGAGGCTCCCATTCACCCCCCCCTCTGGTCGCCAATTCGGTCCTTCAATCCTTGTAATAGAAGTATTGCCCATGGTTGTCCTAAGAAGACATTATAAGTGACAATATCAAAGACATAGAAGTCTAGGAGGGCTTCTACACCTTCAAGGGTGACGGAAACAAGTTTCATGATCCCCTTGCTTTCCCGGATATTACCATATGGGTCTCGTAAACATTTTGTTGTAGGAAAAAGATGAGCGTTGGGGAAATGACTAGCTACATAGGAGCTAGAAATCATATTTAACCCAACGACAGGATTATAAAGCACTAGAATATCTCTCCCTCCGATTTGGCATTGTGTTGTATCAGGGGCCGAGTCAATGCGAAGAACATCGTTAGTTGCCTCAGCTTCCATAGTCCATTCATGGCTTAGAATAGCTAAGAGTTCTTGCAGACTACTCTAACAAAAAGCTTCATCAGGGGGGATCAGGTGATTGTTTGACAAACCAGACTGGTTGAATCAAATGATTTCGAGGGTTTCCATAATCCTCAAACACATCATCCTCGATTCCAAACAAGTCTGAAGGAATTTCTTCTTCCTTCAGATTACTTGGAGTAGGTTCGAGTGTACTAGATGAAGGCTCTTCAATTTTGGGAATAGAGGGTACAACCTCAGGAGCTTTGGGTTCTTCAGGGAATTCATCGTGTACACTAGTGTAGGGAGTGTTCTCAAGAATTTTACTAAGAACCTCCTTTCCACCACATGTGGAAAGATGAAGGAATTACCCTCCTGACGTGATGTCAAGGTAACAGGCATCTATGGTATTTCTTAGAGTAAGCAGCAAAGTCCGCAAGCGCACGGAAGTGCCGTTGTAGCACTTCACCTGGAAGTATTCAGGGTATCATATTTTCCACAGGGAACGGTGTGCTATTAGATCTCCCGGCTTTAGGTGAGAAGAAGGATGACTTAGGGTAGCAAGGTTTCTCTAGGTAACGAGTCCTTAGGTGCTCAAACTGAACTAACGTAGCTTGATTCAGTCAACGGGTGGAAACTGGTTTCCCAGTCTATGTTGATACAACTCTATCTAGAATCTCGAACGTGGGTGGATTATGAAGGACAGACAGGGTTGTCACCACCTGCCGCCTACCTCCTCAACCGTGGAGACATAGGCAACCAACCTGTAACCACTTAGCCTAAACACCACGTTTACGCTAAGGGCCACTACTCTAGCAGCGATCAGGACTTGCACCCTCTTACTAGAGCACCCACCCGAGGGTGAACGATCGGTCCAACAAACTAAGTTAGTGAAAAGCTAGAACACGGTAAGAATGCGTAAACAAAGATAAACATGAACCTTAATACTCTAAATAGTATTGTGATTCGTCGAGGTACAAGCGAAGTCATACCGGCGATTCCAGTATTCCTTCCGCTAAGTGTAGATGTTTACACTTGAGGAAGTAGCCGACAGCTCCGGCACTTCTCCAACTTCCACTCACTCGCTCCCTATTCCCGCTAGCTCACAAGCTAGAATGTAGCACTACTACTTCTCTTGAATGAATCCTTCACAAGGTGGGAATGGAACTACACTACTCTACAACTAATTGAATGAATGAATGAAAGAATGAATAAATCAATGAATGGATGATGTATAAGCTCTTGGGGCCCTTCTTTTATAGTGGAGGTGCCTTGGAGGGGTGGAGATCCTCCTCACCCTACATGGAAAGTCCAAACCGTCATTCAAACCAACCTTCTGGGTACATTGAACATGGACGACCTCGATAACCGACGTGAGGAAGGCGGTAACGAGCCACCGACCAAAGATGGGGCCGAGTGGTGCACCTGGTGGTGCGGCCGCACCAGGGGTGTGGGTGCACCCATAGTGGCCCCTCTCGTGCCGCTCTGGTGGGTCTCTAAGGTTGTGTGGGTCGTGTCCATCGAGGTTGCTAGGCCTGGTTTGGAGTTTTGATGAGCTTTGAGCTCTATTTCTCTTATTTGGATGGGCCGGAAGTGCTGGGTCTAGATATGTTGAATTTCGTATGCACTTTTGGCCCATCTCAAGTGTAGTTTTACCTGTGATTCCTACAAGACAATTGATACATCCAAAACTCGTGGAAGTAGTTAGTTTAAATCCTAATTCTAAGTTTTGGTTCTGGAAGTGGAGGTTTTAGATAAAAGTTGGCGGTATAAAATGTGCGTTAAGAACCGCCAACAAAATCCCCCACACTTAGACCTTTGCTCGTCCTTGAGTAAAGCTTAGACTAAGGCGGTTTATCCTCCTTGATAGAAAAACCTGCACACGAGTTATTTAGGCTTCACTCGCACCTGTGGACATTCAAAGTGTCTACCAAAATATCTTGGGTGATTGGATAATGGAACAACCTGGATTCAAATCTTCTTGCACATCCCTGCTCAGAGAAACTTGGGTTTTTATGAAGTTTTGATACTCAAAGATAGCAGATGTTCCTCGCATGATTCTCTCTAGTCACTCAGATATATATGTGTGTAAGTGGATCCTCACCAAAGGCTTTTGTCGTGCCTTCTTTTTCATGATACCTGCAACAAGGTATATGTGGAGCTTTGGGTAGGGATAAAAAGCATGGCATACTTGCATCACATGGTATCGCTAAGTCAAAAACCAAACTACATGGAGATGCAAGTCATACACTTTGATCGAGATGTGCAAGTGTGTGGAATCTTTGATCTTTTGTGCTCTTGTGTCAAGATCTCTCTCTTTTTTGGAATGTCTAGAAACTATGGGCTATCTCTTTTCTTTTTCTCTTTTTTTCCTTTTTTAGGTGGGTTTTAAGTATACCCCTAATTCTACTGCAGGCACGTGCCCATTTTTTTAACATGCTCTTTGACATGGATTTTTTTTCTTCGTCTCATACCGCATTGGTCTGGATATCTCTTTTTGCATAGCCCATAGCTCTTTTTGGAGGATTTTTGTGAGAGAGATGTGTGACCGAATGAACAGAGCTTTATTTGTGGTGGATGGATGGCATGTTTTGCGTAACTCTCACTGTAAGAGTTAGCGATATATGTGGTGTGTACGTGAATCACCAGTCATGGGTGTATGACAAGAAGCTCAACATAAGTCACAACAATTTGACAAAGCTCAACATGATGACAAGTAGCATATGAATGTAGGATGTTTATAATTCTATATGATTCATATGGCTTTGGTAGGATATTGCATCATAGAGGAACATGCTCTTTTTTGTAATATTTTGAAAAATATATATCCCAAGTACCTTTACAAAAGATGGCAAGTGTCAAATCATCCTACTATATCTCATATTCCAATTACTTAGATAGAATGGGGTCCCTATAAAGAGTTGTTCACAGTTTGCAAGAATTCACCCGAAATAACAAGTGAACAAATTTTCAAACAAAGATAGAATGGTTTATGGGTTTGATAATTTGGAAGAAGTAGTGTTTATAATAAATCATTTTTTTCTAGGAAGCTGAGAGGCATGTGAAGGAGTTGTAATGAAATACTATTATACTTGTGTGACGAATCGAGGAATGCCTCCCCCCACACTTGCTTTTGTACCTATCTTTTCATTTTGGAGACAAACATATACAAAAGCAAGTGGACAATTTTGCACAAGATAAAATGAGGGGACAACTCTAATGAATTTCATTAAAGGTTAACTTTAGGCACGTTACATGATGGCAGTTTAAAATTCGAAGGGAAATAAAACAAGGTATCATATGTGCCTAATTATTAGAGTGGAAAATGTTGCACATACCATCGTTCGAAGATGAAGGATTGATGAAGATTATTTTTATCCTGTCCTTTTGTATGTCAAGGCGTTTGACGCTTGTGCAACATGTGGGGGGAGAGATCTCGAACGTGTGGTTATTGAACTCGAGAGATCTCCCCCAAACATTATTCTTGTACCTCTCTTTTTTGTAATTTTTAACAAAGAAGCAAAGAATGGAAATGCAACAAGGGCTCTACCAGCTGGAGCACTGGGGAGCATTTATTTTTATTTTATTATTATTAAGATGGCAACAAAGAGAAAGAACATATCCATGCTTTTTAGAAAATTCAGAGTATAAAGCTCAAGAAGACATGGATCAAAAAGGTTGCCATGATTTTTAAGAGAGAGAGGGTTTTTATTCAAAAATGATTTTTTTTAATTTATTCACCAAACTTCTTATCTTTGAAAAATAACTCGAACAAGGCTAAGGTAAAACATGTAGTACGAATCTAGCCTTGGTTTATATCCATCAAAAAGAATTACTTTTATTGTTTATGAATGTAGCTCCAAGATCATTAACCAAAATTAAACAACATGTTTAAACTTTGATTAAAGAAGGTCATTTTAACCTAAGCACCATGTTTAATTTAAAAATACCTATGAGCATACCACATGTGCATGTGTGGATACACCCAAACTAGAGCATATGACATAAGCAAAGGAAGCATGAATTTGAACGGAATAAGGAGACAAACATGAGTAAATGGATTTGGTGAACATTTATTACCTTTGCATACTTGAGTGTTTACGAGCGACATCTGTAGTTTTGAGTTTTGAAGTTGCCGCAGCGGTTGCTTGAAAGTCGGACACAGGCAGCTGTCGAGGCTTAGGTCATACACACAAATAGCATGTATAGACCAGGGGCCTTGATGTCACCAACAAAGGTCGTGGAAGAGAAACACCCTTCTTTCTTATGTAAGCAATATAGGCGAAGTCTGGTGGATCGCGGGTGTTTTGTCATAAAGGAATGGAACCACTCTGCCTCTTCTTTCTCTTTTACTCTCTTTTTTATATATCTCTCCCTCTTTTATTGATGATTTTTTTAAACTTCCTATTCATCTCTCTTTTTTCACTTTTTTTCTTCTTCTTTTATTGGAAGGCACATGGATGTATGCGATGGCCATATGGCGCCACCCAGCTCTTTCTCTTCTTTCCACCATTTCTTCTTAACAAGATCGAGCTTTTCCCTTTTTGGATGGATGGAACCTGAGCTCTCCCCCCACACTTGGACTTTTGATTGAAAGTCAAGTGTGGCATGCTGGGGGTCTCAGTGTTCCACCATTAGTAGTACAGCTTTCATGCTGTTTGTTGGCATGTCTTCCCTCAATCTTCTTGATCTCAACCAGTAAGGTTAGCGAGCAGGAATACCCGAAGGTACATACAAACAAAATAGCATGGTCTTGTTTTCATTGAGAAGAAAGGTGGTGTTTATCGTTTCCTTTTTAATTTTAGCAAGGTGAGCTAGCATATCCTTTGATGTAAATAGAACGTAACATTCTTACCGCCCTCCCTCACACTTGGACTTTTGTGTAAAAGCCAAGTGTGCCAAGTCGGGGTCTCCTTTTGAGTGTGTTCCAAAACATCACAATTGTGTAGTTGATGTAGCTCCATGTTGTCATGCATCGTGTGTCCCTTGTTCTTCTTAGTTTCAACCTGAAATGGTTATTGACCAAGAATACCCAAGGGTGCATTCTAGCCTAGCAACATGATCTTGCAATTATTGGAAAATAATACTTTGTTTTGATAATCCTGGGTATCTCCCGGCGGTGCTTTGATTATGGTCATAAGCTTAACCTTAGGAAACCTTTTGAATTGTAGCAAAATGTTGGTGATGTGGTTTTCCCTCCAACACCAACCTTCACAAACCTGAACTACAAAACTCATGACAAGCTACCACGAAATTTGCAAGATTTATGGTAAACAAAACTGTCTACATCAACCCTTTTAACGATGTTAGGCACAGAGATCAAGAAAGGGTCGTAGATTTTGCAAATGATGTTAGATTTTTTGCTCAGATCAGGAGTTTCTTTAAAAGAGCATGGATTCGGTGGGATGGGAAGGAAGTAACTTCCATGCTCATTATCTTTCATTTTAAGGGGAGAGAGGTTAGAATTGATCTCTTCATGAACTGGCTCTCCCTCCATGGGTTCATTCATGGTCTCATCCTTGATGTGTTCTTGATGTTCAATCGAGGTGCATGCAGATGTTGAATCGGGGAGCTCAAAACATTTCCCCAAGTCAGTATCACTGAAATTATCATCCTCAATTTCAAAGGAATACACACAAGGATGTGTCAGAGCTTCCTCATCGGGAAGGTCAAGAGTTTCTCCTAATTCGTTCTGGTTTTGGATGAAAACTTCAGCATCATTTTCCAAGAACGATTCAGAGATCTCTATAGGTTGCACCAACATTACCGTTTTGGGCTCCTTTGTATAAGAGAGGGGTTCTGCCATGGAATTTTTGGCTTGAACTGTTGGTATGGAAAATTTTTCCCTCCTTATATTGACAACAAATTCCCTAGTTTTTGGAGGTTCGTCCAAACGTTTTTGAAGGGGAAGCCCGATCAAGACATCGAAGTCTTCAATGTTGAAGACGTGAAAGTCTAGAATCAACTTGACATTGTCTTGTTTAAGCGATATGTTATGAAGGATGACCATACTATTCACGCTTGACCTTGAGTCTAGCCTTAAGTGCTTGTTTGTTGGGGCGAAGGACACATGAACGATTGTGTTCGCAAAAGATGCGGACATGATGTTCACCCCAATAGTTGGATTATAAACGACTTCTATCCAACCTCCGTAAATTTTAGCGTGGATTATCGAACAAGAGGGACTGATCTAAATTTCTTCAGAAAAGAGTTCTGCTTGTTGCACCCGATCGCTATTTATAACGGGAAGTGACTCCTCTGTATGATGGGTTTCTAGAGGTTTAAGAGGAGTAGCGGAAACTGGTGGCTTCTTTTGAAGTGCATGCTTCGAGGAATTTACATGATCGTCAAGATAATCTTCCTCGAAGAACGGAAAATTAGAAGGAAGGTAGACTTCCTTTGGATTTTCCGTTAGCGATGAGGGTCACTGAGTTTGAATCTCCATTTTGGCCTTAGCCGAGGAGGTCTTCTCAAGCTAAGGTTCGCTTTCCGTCTAGAGGTGAAGGGGCGTGTTTCCTAGAATAAGATCTATAAGAGCCTCTCCTTCTTTTGTGGTTTTATACATGAACGATCCTCCAGCGGAAATGTCCAGCTGTAGGGCAGACTCCTTGTTCAGCCCTGACCAGAAATGTTGCAACAACACGTGGTCGGGTAGAGACAAGTCTGGGCCTGATTTTGAAAGAATTGTAAATCTCCCCCAGGCTGCACCTAACTACTCCTTCTCTTTTTGTTGGAAGTTGAGTGTCTCTTGTCGTTGGTTTACAATATGAGATATAGGAAAGAACGCGAGGCTGAAGCTGTTCCGCAATTCTTTCCAATCTCCATTAACTCTTGCTACGATATGGTTGTACCATTGTTTCGCTCTATCAGATAGAGAGAACAGAAACAATTTCCAACGCAATATTTCTTGTGACATGCCTGCAATTGTTAGGCACGCACAGAGTTGCTTAAACTCCCGTAGGTGGTGATAGGGGTTTTCACTATCGAACCCCGAGAAGGATTGTTCATGAACCATGGCTATAAAGCCAGGGTGGAGTTCATAGCCTGAAGCTATGATTGGCTTTGACGATTATGGTGGCTCATAGAACTCGACCCGTGAAGGAGAAATGTTTTGGATTGATTGTGGCTCCATAGGTAAGAACAAAGAAATGAATGATATAATGCAAAGGATACACAGGCGAACTAGGTTCGGAGACTAAAGTCGACAACCGTTCCCCGACAACGGCGCCAGAAATGCTTGTTGGTATTTCTTAGCGTAAGCAGCAAAGTCCGCAAACGCACGGAAGTACCGTTGTAGCACTTCACTCGGAAGTATTTAGGGTATCGTATTTTCCGCAGGGAACGGTGTGCTATTAGATATCCCGGCTTTAGGTGAGAAGAAGGATGACATAGGGTAGCAAGGTTTCTCGAGGTAATGAGTCCTTAGGTGCTCAAACTCAACTACGTAGCTTGCTTCGGTCAACGGGTAAAAACTGGTTTCTCAGTCTATGCCGATACAGCTCTACCTGGAATCCCAAACATGGGTGGATTATGAAGGATGGACAGGGCTGTCACCACCTACTACCTACCTCCTCAACCGTGGAGACCTAGGCAACCAACCTATAACCACTTATCCTAAACACCGTGTTTACGCTAAGGGCCACTACTCTAGCAGCGATCAAGACTTGCACCCTCTTACTAGAGCACCCACCCGAGGGTGAACAATCGGTCCAACAAACTAAGTTAGCGAAAAGCTAGAACACGATAAGAGTGCATAAACAAAGATAAACATGAACCTTAATACTCCAAATAGTATTGTGATTCGTCGAGGTACAAGCAAAGTCATACCGGCGATTATGGTATTCCTTCTGCTAAGTGTAGATGTTTACACTTGAGGAAGTAGCCGATAGCTCCTGCACTTCTTCAACTTCCACTCACTCACTCCCTATTCCCGCTAGCTCACAAGCTAGAATGTAGCACTACTTCTTCACTTGAATGAATCCTTCACAAGGTGGGAATGGAACTACACTACTCTACAACTAATTGAATGAATGAATGAATGAATCAATCAATGAATGGACGATGTAGAAGATCTTGGGGCCCTTATTTTATAGTGGAGGTGCCTTGGAGGGGTGGAGATCCTCCTCACCCCACATGGATAGTGCAAACCGTCATTCAAACCGACCTTCTGGGTACATTGAACCTGGACAACCTCAATAACCGACGTGAGGAAGGCGGTAATGAGCCACCGAACAAAGATGGGGTCGAGTGGTGCACCTGGTGGAGTGGCTGCACCAGGAGTGTAGGCGCACCCCTGGTGGCCCCTCTCGTGCCCGGCTTGCTCTGGTGGGTCTCTAAGGTAGTGTGGGTCGTGTCCATCGAGGTTGTTAGGCTTGGTTTGGAGTTTTGATGGGCTTTGAGCTCTATTTCTCTTATTTGGATTGGCCGGAAGTGTTGGGTCTAGATATGTTGAATTTGGTATGCACTTTTAGCCCATCTCAAGTGTAGTTTTACCTGTGATTCCTGCAAGACAATTGATACATCCAAAACTCATGGAAGTTGTTAGTTTAAATCCTAATTCTATGTTTTGGTTCTAGAAGTGCAGGTTTTAGATAAAAGTTGGTGGTATAAAATGTGCGTTAAGAACCGCCAACAAGATCCTCCCTTTCTAATCCGGCATACAAATGCTGTAACAGCATAAGATCCGGAACAACAAGATTGGGTCCCGAATTGATCAAGACAGTATATCGGGCCCAGGCTGCTCCTAGTGTTTCCTCTTCCTTTTGTCGGAAGTTAAGAACTTCATTTCATAGTCGGACTACTCGGGTTACAGGAAAGAACGCTAAGATAAACTTAGTTCATAAAACTTCCCATTCTCCATTTGCACTTTCTACATTTTGAGCATGCCACAGTTTGGCTGCTCCCGTTAAAGTGATAGAAACAACTTCCACTTAAGGGTTTCATGTGACATGCCTGAAACATTCAGACATGAACACACTTGCTCAAAATCACGTAAATGCATATATGGATTCTCTTTCTCACTTCCTAAGAATGTGCATTCCTAAGCTTTAGTAATAAAGCTAGGACGCAATTCGTAACTGTCGGCAAAAATAGGTTGAGACGATAAAGGGGGTTGAAGTCGCGTACTCCTAGGGGCTGCAAATTGGAACATAGATAGATTCTCCATTTGGAGAGGGGCAGAAATCCTATCTCTAGTCTCTGAAAATGAGCTATCATTCCTCGGCAATGACGCTAGAAAATCTTGTTGACACCTCAGGTGGCACGCAGAAATAACCGCAAGCGCACGACTGTCGGTTGTAGCTTTTCACCAAGGAGTATTCCAAGGTTATCGAATCCGTAGGGAACGTGAAGTGACAGAGAGAACTAAAGTGTAGGATAACTATAGGGATAAGAGGAAGGTAGAGGTCTACTTCAGTGATTGATCCACTAACTCTACTAAACGAAGGATTTAGATATCCCAACTTGTATACTATGAGTGTACCCGCCCTAAACTCACCCAAAAGGGTTGATTAGGCAAAAAGCACAACGAGCTCTATGTTTAAATAACTAGGCTGAACGTGGTGGAATACATAGAAAAATAGGGCTATCACCACCTGCCACTACCACAACTTTCCGTGGGCCTAGCCGTATTCACAGGTAAGATATAGCCTAAGAACCTCGCTTAATCTATAAATTTAGTACTCTAATCCGGATCCTGGAACTAAAGCACTCTAACCAAGCGGTGAAACAAGCACACAAATGCAATAAGTAAATACTTAGAATAAATAGAGAGACTTGGATTACCAAAGAAGAAGTGAAGAGCAGAGGGTAGCAGAGGAAGCCGATAAGCCCGGCTCTCAACTGATTTCTCCTCTTCTCAAACTCCTCTTCTCAGGGAGGCAACTCTTCACACTACTTCACTATTACAAAGTGGAGCTAAACTACATAATGGATTGCCTGCTTTCGAATGGCTGGCCTAGGAGGGTATTTATAGTAGAGGTGAGGTGTAGGGGGGTGTTGGAGTGTGTTGTGCGCAAAAGTGGAGAAGGGGGTGGCGGGCACCAGGTGGAAGTAGCGGCCGCAACTAGGGGCATGGCACCCACCGTCCACTTCCCACTGCCTTACGATCCAACGGCTCCTGGCTGCTCTGGATGGCGGTTTGGAAGCATGACAGGTGCACTTGTGCGTCCAAACGTGAGTTTGGTTGATGAAGAGAAGGCCACAATCCGCGTGAGTTGAATGTGGTCCTTTCATTGCAAACCAACTTCAATCGACGTCTGAGATTCATCAAGTGTTGCCATGGATCGGTGACATGGATAGATGAGGAGGGGTGGCGAGCGCCACCTAGACATGGCGGGCGCGACCTTGGGCATGGAGGGCGCCACCTGGCTATGTGCCAAGTGTGGAACATGTCACATTTTTCCAAGGTTCTACCTTTGTTGGCTTGTTTTCCATCAATTTCTCCTATTTTGTACCTGCACTCACAATTCTCGATGTACAGGTGGAACCAAGTAGAATTCAAACATAAAACACTACTTTCATCTAGGTTTTGTCCACTTTTATGATGAAATGTTGATGGCGAAATGAGGTGTTAAGAGCCATCAACAGCTATCAACTTCCATCCCAGGATGAAGATGTCTCAACAGAAGTCATCTCCAATGCCTCTACTCTAGAATCGGCAAAACCGGGATCAAAGATTCAAAGCTACACCCGAGAAGTATTCATGGCGGGAAATCAGCCCTTGCTTCGGCCGCTGAGTCCTCCAGATGTTCTTCTCGAGGATGAAACTTTGAGCATGATCTCTGATGATGACCTAGAAGGACCCGAAGAAATCAAAACTTTGAAAGCTGAAAGATTAAGAAGAAACAAAGCGAAAGATGCCCGAAGAAGGAGGGCAACTCACCGCAAGGAAGCTATGGAACGCTATAACTTGTGGACCCAAGAATACCAGAATCGAAGATGCTTAGCCTTGGAAGTTGAACAACAGGCTCAAAATCAGCACGATCTACAAGTAGAGTCTCAGCATGATCACGAGCGACGTAGAGCCGATTGCTCACTCAACCTTGAGCCTAAATTCATGAAGGTCAGAAAGTGTACCAAACTCCATTCTAGAACATTATGGCACTCACAACAGAGATTGGGGCCAAAGACAACCGTACACCAGATGAAGAGCATCAACTAGTCATGCTTTAGTCCACTGCTCTACAGCTTAAGGGGAGGAACCTCGAATCACTAGCTGATGCTACCGATCAAGGCTCATCACATCCGAGCAAATGGCGGTCCACTCTCGAACCTATTGAGCGGATCCCTGCCAAGAGCCGCTTGGGAAAATGTGTCCCTGATCAAGCTGAGAGCGCAACCGAGTGAGAACACATGGGAGATTGATACACTTGGTTGAGAAGTGCTCACATGAAATGGTTGAGAAGCTCCCATGTGTGTTTGATGAATGATTGACACTTGTGAGGAAGGTTTGAGGCTTTTCCCGGTTGAGTCTTATTTCATATGTGCTTAATGTCAATGACTAATCGGTGGTGTTGAGTTGTGGCGTGTTACTTCATGTTGGTGTGCATGTGCAACATGTATCTTGGTTGTGTTGTTGTGCAGGTGTGGATCTTGGAGGCAGTGGTCGATGGAGAGGTAAAGGTCAAGTAGAGACGTACCGTGCCGATGGACCGGGTGCAGTGAAGGGCGGACGTGAGGCTTGGACCGATGGACCGGAGGGCCGGAGTACCAGCTGCGGTAGCTGGCACTTGGCTTCAGCAAGCAAGAGCACATAGGGATGTGCGACTGCATCGGCCAAGTCGATAGGAAGATAATGGCGTCGTGGCACTCGGCGGAGGCCGGACACGACCTTGCAAGGGGAAAGTGTCGTTGGTCGAGTCAAGGAGGAAGGCAAAGGCGTTGTGCTCAGCGGAGGCCGGACATGCATCGTCATCGGTGTCGGTGGGCAGGGCGTGAGACCCACGCTCTGTCTTCGGCGCGGGTTTGGTAGTTGAGCCTCAGAAAACTACCCGCAACGGTTTTCGAGTTTAGTCCGCAAAACTAAGGGTGGCCGGTTTCCGAGTTTGGGCCTCAAAACTTGGGGTAGACGGTTTCTAGGTTTGGGCCTCAAAACCTGGCTGACGGGTTTGCCGGTTTGGGCCTCAAAACCCGACGGAGGTTCCTATGCGGAATGAATGACGAGGCTTGCATCTAGACGAAGCTAGCGGTGAGGAGGCGCGGTGGTCGTCGGGATGACACGTGGCGGCATCCTGGAGCTTGCGTCTAGGCGAAGCGAAGGATGAGAAGGCGTGTGGCCGTCGAATGAAACTTGCAGAGTTGGACGGTTTTACCCCTAGGGGGTATTTGGGTTGAGTGCTTCATGTAAGGATGTTTTTGTTTTCGGACGTGGGTCTATATATATGTGAAGGGGTTGCAACATATTGTTAGTGAATATAATTAGTATCGTATGGGAATTTGACTTAACGTTGACTCAACTTATATGGTTGGATTTTATCCGTCTATATTGAGAAGTTGAGAAAAGGACGAAAAAGTGCCAAACGTGCGTGCGTTGTTGCCGCCGCCAGCCGGGCCAGGCCAGGCCGTGGGTGTGGGCGTGGTGTGGCGTGGCGAGGTGAGGCAGGCAGGCAGGCGGTGAGCGGGTGATCGGGCGAGCGTGGCTTGGCTTCGCTTGATTTGCCACTCAACTTATGATTGCATTGCATTATTGAGAGGTAAGTTGGCCTGAATACCATAAGTTGCCACTCAACTCTCATGATTGCATTGCATTATTGATAGGTAAGTTGGCCTGAATATGATAAGTCACCAACTCCGTCCTCTTCGCATGCCTGACTTCTGAGCTTCTACGCTAGTATCTTCGTGTTCGTCCATCTACCTTCCCAAGAGAATAAGAAACCCTCGTCCTCCTTGTTGACGGAAGTTATAGCATGTTTTACCTTATCAAAATACCGTCAACAAGCCTCGGTTTCAAAGAAGTATAGCATATCATGAACATATTTATCACTAATAAGTTCCACTTGTACTCTTAGCTTGTGAACTTGTAGGAGATGGCAAAATGAACAAAATGAGGCTAGGTGGGCCCACCAAAGGGGTCAGCCGACCCAACCTTGGGGCCACCTCGGCTAGGGTGACATGGCACGATCCAAGAGAAGCATGTTCAAGCCAATATCAACCCTTGGATCAAACATGTACTTTTACTCAATGGTGCAAGATGAGAAGCACATGGATTCATGGGTCCACACCAAAACCAAATGCAACCATCATCACAAGACTTGCTCCATGACATGTGGGGTCACCAAGGGAGAGAAGAAGGTGGGCCAGCCCTGTCATAGGGGGGTCGGCCGACCCCCCCTGGTGGGGACCATCTGCACTGTTCGTTAGGATGACATCACCACCTTCTAGAAGATGTACCCCGGGCCAACATGTCATAGAGTGGGGTCGGCCGACCCCATGGTGAGCTTCATCCAAGTCGGTGGCAAAGCACATGTTTCACACGTGAACAATATCCAAGCCATTCATCGAAGTCGGTTGCTATGGCGGTTTGTTCCAATGGCTAAGGAAGGAGAGCACGCGGATCGCTAACGTGGCGCCGGAGTAGCCGCTACTCCACCTCCAAGCTATAAATACCCCCCCCCCCCTAGAGCTCTTCATTGGTATGCATCCAAGGAGAGAAAGTCTACTTAGTAGCTTTAGTGTTAGAAGAGAGGGAAGGGAGTGAGGAGTTCCACGGAGGAGTCCCGGCCTGTCGGGAATCTTCTCCAAGGTGCGTCTCAGCGGATGTGATTCTTCTTGTAAGTGTTACATCTAAGTCCTTCTAGTATTTAATATTCTGGTCTGGTAATTTAAGTTTACAGTTCTTTTACTTGGCACATTGCTTTACTTTGTTGAAGTGCTCTAGGCCTAATAAGCTTAGCTTTAGAGTAGTAAGATTAGTGTAGACGTGGTGTCTAGGCTATATCTTGCCAGTGTGGACTTCTTGTCGCACTTGTGTAGACGCCTGGTGGTAGGGTGACAGACACAGCTAGTGCTTGGAGTTCCTCTAAAGTGTTGTAGGCAAGTTGCAAATAATAGTTGGGTAGCAGCATTGCCGCCTTAGTAGTTGTTAGGTGGAAAACGTTTTAATCAACTACTGTTTCGTCCTTCGCCCCCAGTAAGGAATGAGGTGGTAAACCTCAGTACTCTTAGAAAACTAGTACCAGATATTGATATTAGGAAGACCTCTCTATCCTAGTTATCATATACCCTTTGATAATCCTTTGACGACCCTACTTCTAGTTAATCCACTTCACGTTCCCTATGGAAATATGATACCTGGAATACTCCCGATGAAAGGCTACAATTGACTACCGTACGCTTGCGGTATATCCGTTTGCCACTTCTGGTGTGAACAAGCTTTTTCTGGCGCCGTTGCCGCGGAACGGTAGCTGTGTTAGCTAGAACAAAGTCATTAAAGTTATCGTAGTTTGATTAGAACTTTTATTTCATAAATCAATATGGATCAAACAACCCTTTTTGACTACGCTGCTC
Source organism: Coix lacryma-jobi var. lacryma-jobi (assembly GCA_009763385.1). NCBI lineage: Eukaryota > Viridiplantae > Streptophyta > Magnoliopsida > Poales > Poaceae > Coix > Coix lacryma-jobi. The sequence goes on from CM019823.1 coordinate 115,839,340, forward strand.
CATTGGGCGCTGAGTTGGAGCCGCCTAGTTCATCTCATGCCGTTTTGGCAGTTCGCTATGAGCTTCGCCCCAGCCTCATAGCGATGGTTCAGGAGATTCCCTTTTCGGGAGAAGTAGATGAGAATCCTTATACCAACCTGCCTGATTTCGAACAACTTTGTTCGTGTATTCACATCCAAGGGATGAGGCGAGTCACTCTTAAGTGGAAGCTATTTCCGTTCTCGTTAACGGGAAAAGCTAGACGTTGTTATACTCGCTACGTTGGTAGTGTGAACGGAGAATGGGAGAAACTGCAAGCCATGTTCTGCTTAACGTATTTTCTCATATCCCCGCGAGCTCGTCTTCATAGAGTGTTTCTAAACTTCAACAAGACGAGAAGAATCTCTAGGTGCGGCCTAGGCACGACTTACAGACTTAGCATCCTCTAGCCCAGATTTAGCTATAACCGAGCCAACCCTTATGCAACATTTCTATCTCGGTCTTAGCCAAAACTCCGCACAATTCCTTGATTTAGCCTAAAGGAGCTTTCCTCCATTTACCCATTAGTGAAGGTAAGGAAGTCCTTGCGACCATTCTCAAGAACACCCCTACACTGATGACCATGGTGAAATTCTAGAGGAAGATCAAACTCCTAGGGACGAACCCACGACAGCAGAAACTCCTTTACCTATACCCCAAGCTGTCAAACCTTAACCACAAACCACCTACCCTCCAAAGAAGAAGTATTTCATCCTTTGGATTATCCTCTAAATATCGAGACAGATCTTTTCGCCGATTATGGCAATGTCTCGAAACAACCTGTGCAGAAGAGATCCACAGCCCGTAGAGCTCCTAATAACCACATGCCAACCAAGTTTGAGGCAAGTTACCTTAAGGCAACTGCCTAAGAGCTCATGTCTATTTGAGCAACGGATGGTTCAGGAGGCTGAAGCATCATTAGATGTCGTTAAGCTTCTGTCCTGTTTCACATCCATACCGTGTGCCATAAACAAGACGGCTGTAGATTCCCTCTATGATCCCGCTGTAGGAGTAAATGTAATGTCTAAATCGTTGATGTTAACACTCCTAGGTGAGGAACCGCTAAACCCGACCAATAAATCCTTAAGCTTCCTTCTGGAAATTGGTCGAGAGTTGCGGGATTGCACAGAATATTTCTATCACAATTAACAAGGTTAGCTTCCTCTCATACTTCTATGTCTTTGACGTAGACGAGGTCGACTTGTTAATTGGGCACCCACTCATGAGATTCATTGAGGGATTTCGTGAAGGGAGCCTTAAGGGTCACCTTGGGAAGGATCTAGATCTTTCAGTTCCTTTTGCCGGCTCCGTTAATTCGATGCCGAACCAAAACCCAAGCCTGATCTAATAGAGGAGGTGATGTCGGTATCTTCACTAGAAACTTCTCAACCCGGTCTAGAAGAAGACGCCCATGACTTTATCCAAGAAGAAGACACTGATTTAGATGAACCGTTAGACTTGAAGAGTCTGAACCTCCACCAAAAACCCTATAGAGCTTAAGCCACTTCCTTCTGGGCTTAAGTATGCCTTTCTTAATGGTGATAGAGAGACTCCCGTGATCATTAGTGATCGACTTACAACGGAAGAAGTTTCTAAACTCATCACCGTCCTAGAAAAAAAACCGATCCGTCTTAGGATATTCGTTGCAAGATCTCAAGGGAATTAGTCCCGCTCTTTGCACACATCGCATTTCGATCGAACCCGATGTTACACCTTCTAGAGAGCCACAAAGGAGGCTCAACAATGCGATGAGAGAAGTAGTAAAGAAGGAGGTCTTGAAGCTCTTGCACGCGGGCATAATCTACTACCCTGTTCCAAATAGTGAGTGGGTCAGCCCCGTCCAAGTAGTTCCTAAGAAAGGAGGAATGACGGTCGTTAAAAATCAAAACAACGAATTGATTCCACAACGAACCGTCACGAGATGGAGAATGTGCATAGACTACCAAAAACTTAACAAGGCCACAAAGAAAGACCACTTTCCGTTGCCATTCATCGATGAGATGTTGGAACGACTAGCCAACATTCCTTCTTTTGTTTCCTTGAGGGTATTCGGGGTACCATCAAATTCCAATCCATCCCGATGACCAAAGTAAGACCACGTTCACATGCCCCTACGGGACATATGCATACAGGCGCATGTCATTTGGCCTGTGCAATGCCCCTGGTTCATTTCAGAGGTGCATGATTCCATCTTCTCGGATATGATAGAAGAAATCATGGATTTTCATGGACGAATTTTCAGTCTATGGAACAACCTTTGATCACCGCTTAGAGAATCTGGACCGTGTCTTACAACGCTGTCAAGAAAAGCACTTGATCTTGAACTGGGAGAAATGCCACTTCATGGTTCGAGAAGGACAGTGCTAGGACATAAAGTATCTGAACGTGGAATAGAGGTAGATAGAGCTAAAATAGAAGTTATAGAACCTCCCACCTCCACGAATGTTAAAGGCGTTCGCAGTTTCCTTGGCCACGCCGATTTTTATAGAAGATTTATAAAAGATTTTTCTCAATTGCTAGACTTTTAACAAACCTGCTAGCTAAAGACGCACCCTTTGACTTTGACGACAGATGCTTAGACTCTTTTTTACCATTTCAAGAAAGCACTTATCTCTGCACCAGTCATTCACCCCCTGACTGGTCGCTACCTTTTGAGATAATGTGAGATGCTAGTGACTATGCTGTAGGAGCTCCTAGGACAGACCCATGATAAGAAACACTATGCCATTCCCTATGCCAGTAAAACGCTAACCGGACCACAGCTAAACTATGCAACAACAGAAAAAGAACTTTTAGCTGTGGTATTTGCTATAGACAAGTTTAGATCTTACTTGGTAGGAGCCAAGGTGATCGTCTACACCGATCACACAGCTCTGAAATACCTACTTACTAAGAAAGATGCTAAACCTCGGCTAATAAGATGGATCCTACTCCTCCAAGAATTTGATCTAGAAATTAGAGATAAAAGGGAGTAGAGAACTCTGTAGCCGACCACTTGTCTAGAATGCAACTGAGGATAACAGGACCTGCCCATCACGACTATCTTCGGACGACACACTCCTCAAAGTTTCAGACACCTACCCGTGGTATGCAAACATCGTCAACTACTAGTCTCAGGCTACGTACCACCTAAGTAGACAACAAGAAGCTTATCAAGGAGAGCTCGGTGCATCTATGGGATGACCCGTATCTCTATAGAGTATGCCAAGACGGCATGCGGATACATGGGTGTATGCCGAGTCTCTGTGTGATGAGTGATTGTCAACGGAGATGATGCGCATGTTCTTTGGCTTGTGTTGTGCAGGTGTCGAGCACGGAGACAGTGATCGATGGCGGGTGAAGGTCAAGTTGCGACGTGCCGTGCCGACGGACCGGGCGCGATGAAGGATGGGCGTGCCGTGCGGCGGACGTGCCATGCCGATGTATCGGACGGTGAAGGGCGGACGTGGACTTGGACTGATGGACTGGAGGCCGGGAATCAGCTGTGGTGGCTGGCAGCCTGTGACAGCGACAAGCGGAGAAGTGCGATCATGTCGGTGGAAGGGGTGCACAGGCGGTGCATCCCCTCTACGACGCCGTTTGTTTGTAGAGCCCGGGAAAAACCAACGGTGGACGGTTTCCAGGTTTGGGCCTCAAAACCTGGGTGCTGGGTTTCCAGGTTGAGCCACAAAACCTGGGCGCGACGGTTTCCAGGTTGAGCCTCAAAACCTGGGCGTGGGCCGTTTCCGAGTTTGGGCCTCAAAACTCGGGCGCGGACGGTTTCCGAGTTTGGCCAAAAACTCGGGCTGGAGGCTGGTTTCCCGGTTTGGGCCTCAAAACCGGGGGCTGATGGAAAAGGCTGGTTTCCCGGTTTGGGCCACAAAACCGGGGTGCAGAGTGGTGGCGGCACGTGGCGGCGATCTGAAGGTTGCGTGGAGGCGACGCGGAAGACCGTGCGGGCGTGGCCGTCGGATCTACCTACCACCAGCGGGTGGACTAGAATAGCCTTAGGGTTAGGCTGGTCCGCTCTGTAAATACAGTAGTGAGGGGTAGAGTAGGAAATAGACTTAGGCTAGGTTAGTATAAGTAGTCTAGGGGAGACACCCTCCTCCCGATCTCAATCAAATCTCAGTTAGCGCAGTCATTTGCTTCCTAGCATTAGGGTTTCCACTCTCCCACACCCCTGCTTTAGCTAGTTGAGATCCGCAGAGAGACTCCACTCTGTGTACTGTTGATTTGAGGAAGAGGAGCCGTATCCTCACCTTGGAGCACTGATCGATGGCTTGATTTGCGTCCTTGATTCGAGTTCGTGGCTGTGATTTCCGTTTTGCTTATGTTCTTCGCGGAATCCTTTTTGCTCCACGATTTTCCCGTCGCTTGATCTCTTTGCTTGGTTCATCTTTTGCAATTCCGTTTGAACCAAGTTGTTCTAGATCGTGAGGCACTTCTTTCCACCGAAGAAGAATCATCCTCTAACCTCACGGTCTAGGAGATCGATCGATTTTTCGTTTCGGGTCACTTTTCTTCTCTTCCCCCGTAACTCTTCGATTCACCGATTTGGAGTTAGGTTCGAGCCATGATCTCTTAGAGATAGCTCACTAACCTCCTTGTGACTTCACTCACCAAGTTTGATCCCTAGAGGATTGTTTTGGGTGAATTCTAGTCGAATCGGTGGACGAACAGTGAATTCGCGGGGTGACCGGACGCATCATTCATCACGACCGGACTCTGCTACGTGCGTCCGGTGGTTAACTCTGTCTGAGTACTTTTGTTTGACCGGACGCTCTGTTCAAATCGACCGGACGCTCCCTTCAGTGAGTCCGGTCAGAAACAGAGAGGTTCCAGAAACGTTTTTCTGAGACCGGACGCGTCCGATGGCCAGTGACCGGACCCTCTGGTGAGTCCGATCGTTTTTTCGGTGTTTCGTTTTGCTCGACCGGACCTGGTTTTTGGAACTGATCGGAAGCGCTGCTCGCACTGTTCCCGTGTTTTTGTCTGTCTTCTCCCGACCGGACGCTCAGTGAACGACCGGACGCTTGAGCTCCGTGCGTCTGGTCGCGAACAGAGAGCTCCCAGAGCTGTTTTCTGACGACCGGACGCGTCCGGTCCCTGCTGACCGGACGCAGGCCAGAGTCCGGTCGCTGCTGTTTCGCGCGTTTTCGTTCGGGCTCGTTCGTTCTTGATCGGATTTGAGTTCCGTCTTTTGGGTTGGCTTTCTAGAGTTGTCTAGTGTCTCGCTGTGCTTCTAGGAAGCATCCACCCTACATCTAGGGTCGTGGACATTAGCAAGCTCTAGGTTTCGCTTTTGGGGTTGATCTTGGGACAGTGGCATCTAGTTTCCGAAAGGAAATTTTGAAGCTCCCATTCACCCCCCCTCTGGTCGCTTTCGGTAGCTTCTCGGTCCTTCAATTGGTATCGGAGCAGGTTAAGGATCTTCCACCTTAGCCGGTTCCAGATCCACCGAAGGCGACATGGATCGCGGCGTGGGCAAACCGCCGTTTTTCGATGGGACGAACTATGCGTATTGGAAGATACGCATGTCGGCCTATCTCCAGAGCATGGGCTCTTCTGTTTGGGGATTTGCAACAACGCCAACTACGTTGTTCTGGCTGCTCGTGTCTCTCAGCTTCAGATCGATGAGCACGAGGCAAATAGCCGGGCGCGTAACGCTTTGTTCTCCTGTTTGAGCGGGTGAGTTTGATCGCGTTTCTCACCTCTCTACGGCTCGGAGATCTGGGACACCCTCATGCGTTTTCATGAGGGCACCTCTCAAGTCAAAACCCGACTCTACGAGTCGTTCAAGAGAGAGTATGAGAACTTTCGACATCAGCCTGGCGAGAGCATAGAAAGTTTATTCGCTCGCTTTCAGGTGATTGTCAACAGGATGAGGGCTAACAGAGAGCAGTTGCCATTTGACGATCATGAGCGTGCTTTGAAGCTTTTGCACACTCTTGACCGTTCGGTGTGGGACTCCAAGGTTCAGGCAATCATCGAATCGCCGAACTATGAGACCCTCACCTGCGACGAGCTCTTCAGTAAGCTCAAGTCCAGTGAGATTGATGCTATGGCGAGGGCTTCTTTTGAAAATCCTTCTCGCCCGTCCATGGCTTTGGTTTCCGGCTCTTCCTCTAACCCCTCAGCTGGTCTTTGCGCTTTCTTCTCTCTTTTCTGTGACAGAGGACCAGCTGGAGTCTTTGGGAGACGACGAGTTGGCTTTGCTTGCCAACCGGTTCTCTCGCGGTTCCACAACAACCGCATGAACCGTCGTCGAGGAGGAGGACGCACGGATGCTACGAGTGCGGCGACCCCGACCACTTCATCGCCGACTGCCCCAAGAAGAAGAACAAGCATCTGGGGAAGGGCGATCACGGCCACAGGCGCGACTCCAAGTACAAGGAGAAGCACGTTCCCCCAAGGCACAAGAAGCGGGGCGGCTTCGACAAAGAGTACATCAAGAAGAAGTACTTGGAGAAGCAGCAAGCTGAGCAGCGCGCGTTCTTCGCCACGCTCAGCGACGTCGACGGCTCGGATGACGACTCCGCTCGATCGAGTGATGACGAGTCCGAGAAGAAGAAGCTGGAGGACAAGTTCAACGGCTTATGCTTCTTCGCCGACGACGACGGCCTTGTACCATGGCGCTCGGAGATGAGGTCGACGGCGAGCCGGAGCACCACCTCGGAACGACGACGACGACACCTCCCAGGTATCTCTCACCTACGACGAGCTTTCCTCCGAGGTTGAGAAGTTGACTGCTGCCCTCCTTAGCCAAGATAAGTTGCTTAGGCGTGCCGCTAGAGAGCGCAAGGAGTTTAGGCAGAAGTGGGAGGACACGGTGAAGGAGCTTGAGTTCGCTCGGTCCACCGTGGTTGTGTCGGAGGAGTTGGAATGCGAGAGTTGCGCCGCGCACATGACGGATCTTCTCACTCTGAGGAGTAAGCATGCTGCGCTTGGTAGATGAGGTGGATGAGCTCCGAGCTAGGCCGCAGCTGTTGGGTGCGTGCAAGACTTGTCCTGTCTTGCAATCTGAGTTGGCAGAGAAGGATGCCAAGATTGAGTCTTTAGTCAAGGCCAGCTCAGATAGCACTTGTGTCTCGAGGTGTGCTTTGTGTGAGGGCCTGGAGATGGAGATTGCCAATGTGAAGCATGGCAAGATGCAAACCGAGGAAGAAAACACATACCTTCGGTCCATCTTGTCATGGGTCTCCAGTAGTGAGCCGCAGCTCGGGATGATGATCTCCCAATTCAAGCGAGCTGTTGGTGCCCCTGGTGTAGGTTTTGCTCAGAGTGTTGATCTCTCAGCCTTTGGGAAGATTGGAGAGTCTAGTGGTCTGAACCCATGTGAGAAGCCCAACTCCACCACTACTCCCAAACTTGCCAAGCTTCCACTCAAAGAGCAGCGCAAGCCTATCACCAAAGATGGTGTGGTTGAGGAACCCCTGAGAGCTCCTCCCAAGAACCCAGTTTGGGCACCCAAGCCAAACCACCTCAGAAACAAGCTTGATGCTATGCCACCCATTCGTGAGGAGTTGCCACAGAAGGGCAAAGGCAAAGTGAGCCACACCCACAGCCCTGGTCACCAACAACCCCCTTTGCGTGCGGTGAGGTACCAGTGTGATTTTTGTGGGAGAGATGGTCACTTGAGCGAGTTCTGCTTTAGGCGCAGAAGAGAGGCGCGCAGGGCTCGGGAGATGGAGAACCCGGACATGTACCATCCAGCTCATGGTGGACATGTACCGAAGGCCCAGGGGAGAGCTGCTAGGTCCGGACGTCAGGATCCCAGGCCTAGGCAGGAGATGAGAGCCCCGAGGAGGGAGACTAGGCCTAGAGGTCCAGCACCTCAGTTTGTTAGGCCTAGGCAGGAGAGAGCTCCGAGGAGAGACGCTAGAGCAGTTGAGCCCCAGGCTCCTAGGCGTAAACCTCGTAGAGAGCGTGCCCGACGGGTCCTGCTTTTGCAGGTAACGGACCCCGTGGCGGAGGCTTTGTTGAGCGCTTTCCCCCCCCACCGCAGTTTGAGTATCGCGGTGAGCGCTTCTTCCCCAGCGGACCACGTTTTCCTCAGCGTGGTGATCGCTTCCCTCGTAGACGTGCTAGAATGGTTTTCTCTAACCGTTCTTTTGAGCAGCCGGCCCAACACTGGTATTACCCTTATTTCACTAACCCCAGTGTTGGACCGTATGCTCACCCTATGTCTTTCTATTGATGTAGGTAAGACGGTTGGAGGACGTTTGGTTGGTGGATTCCGGTTGTTCGAGGCACATGACCGGAAACACCAAGTGGTTCTCCAGCCTTAGCCCGGTCGCCGGAAAGGAGTACATAACCTTCGGCGACAATAGTAAAGGTAAGGTATTGTCTCGTGGGACGGTGCGGGTTAATGAGCACTTTGTGTTGCGCGATGTTGCTCTTGTTTCTAACCTGCATTTTAACCTTCTTTCTGTTTCGCAACTTTTTGATGATGACTATGAGATTCGTTTTAAACCGAACCTTAGTCGCATCTTAGATCCTCAGGGCGATCTTGTATGTCTGATTTCGCCCTTTGGGAAAGTCTTTTGTGCGAATTTCTCGGAATCGTTTGGTTCTTCTCGCTGTCTTTTGGCTAGTCCTTCTTCCTCCGATCTTTGGAAGTGGCATAGGAGGCTCGGTCATTTAAGCTTCGACTTGCTTGCAAGACTTAGCTCACTTGGCCTAATCCGAGGATTGCCCAAGCTTTCGATGGAGAAGGATCTAGTTTGCCATTCTTGCAGACATGGGAAGATGGTTGCTGCTCCCCACCATCCGGTGACTAAGGTCATGACCTCGCACCCCGGAGAGCTTTTACACATGGACCTTGTTGGTCCGGCTCGGGTGAGCTCGGTTGGTGGCAAGTGGTATGTTTTGGTTGTTGTTGACGACTTTTCGAGATATTCGTGGGTCTTCTTTTTAGCTGAGAAGACCGAGACTTTCTCATTTGCTCGCAATCTGATTTTGCGTCTTCAGAACGAGTTCCCTTTGAACTCGATGCGAGCTATTCGAAGTGATAATGGTTCCGAGTTTAAAAATTCGGATTTTGAGAAGTTTTGTAACCGCCTTGGTTTGGAGCATCAGTTTTCTTCCCCCTATACACCACCCCAAAATGGTGTTGTAGAGAGGAAGAATCGGACCCTTGTTGAGATGGCCAGGACGATGCTTGATGAGCATAGGACTCCTAGGCGTTTTTGGGCCGAAGCTATGAACACTGCATGCTACATTTCGAATCGCATTTTTCTGAGAGCGTTTTTGAAAGAAGACCTCTTATGAGTTGCGTTTTGGTCGCCAGCCCAAGGTGAGTTATTTTAGAGTCTTTGGTTGCCACTGTTTTATATTGAAAAAAGGCAACCTGGACAAGTTTGAGTCTCGTTCTTCTCCGGTGTGTTTTTGGGTTATGGCACTCACACTCGAGCTTATCGTGTACTTAACCTTGACACTAACCGAGTCATGGAGACATCAGATGTCACCTTCGACGAGACTCTTGTTTGTCCCTCTTCTCGTTTTGAGCGTGCAGGTGATCATGAGGTTGGAGAGCCTCTTTTGATGATGAGGACGAGGTGCTGAAGGTATAGATATCCAGCACCCCCTCCACCTGCCGTGCCGCAAAGGGCGGCCTCGACGACGACTCACGGCCCCGACACTTCTTCTTCTTCTGGGGGCCGTGGGATCCTCCACCTCGCGCGGTACCTTTTGTACCCGGGTGGAACCAGCTGCTGTTGAGGGGGAGGTCACTTCTTCCCGGGAGGCGCCACGACATATCCAGCGCCAGCACCCCCCCTGAACAGATGATCGGCGACATCGACGAGCGAGTTACTCGCTCCAGGTCAACAGCACATCTCGCACTTTGCTCATTCTGCTTTTGTTGCGTCTTTTGAGCCCCGAGATGTTGGACACGCATTGACGGATCCGGATTGGTCAATGCCATGCATGAGGAGCTAGAGAACTTTGAGCGAAATCGGGTTTGGGTTCTAGTGCCACCACCTCCTGACTGTAAACCTATTGGGACAAAATGGGTATTTAAAAACAAGCAAGGAGAGGAGGGCCACATTGTGAGAAACAAGGCCCGGCTTGTAGCGAAGGGTTATAGTCAGAAGGAGGGGATAGATTATGAGGAGACCTTCGCTCCTGTAGCTCGTTTGGAGGCTATTAGGATACTCTTGGCTTATGCTGCATCCATGGGTTTCAAACTTTTTCAAATGGATGTCAAGAGTGCCTTCTTAAACGGCTACATTGAGGAGGAGGTCTATGTCCAGCAACCCCCCGGTTTTGAAAATCCCAAGTTTCCAAACCATGTCTTTAAACTCCACAAAGCTTTGTATGGTTTGAAACAAGCCCCTAGAGCCTGGTATGAGAGATTAAAACCTTTTTGCTAGCTAAGGGTTTTAAAATGGGATGTGTTGATAAAACGCTCTTTCTCCTCAAGCAAGGCAAAGATACTCTCTTGGTCCAAATTTACGTGGATGATATCATTTTCGGTGGTTCTTCTCACGCTTTGGTTGCCAAGTTTGCAGATACTATGAGCAGGGAGTTCGAGATGAGCATGATGGGCGAGCTGACTTTCTTTCTCGGTTGCAAATTAAGCAATCCCGAGAGGGGACGTTTGTGCACCAGGGCAAGTACACGAGGGACTTGCTGAAGCGGTTCGACATGGGTGAGGCCAAGCCTCTTCCGACGCCCATGTCGACGACGACTGCCCTGGATGCCGACACGGATGGAGAAAGCAGTGGACCAGAAGGAGTACCGCAGCATGATTGGATCGCTGCTCTACCTGACGGCGACACGGCCGGACATTCAGTTCGCCGTGTGCTTGTGCGCGCGCTTTCAGGCTTCGCCACGCACTTCTCACCGTCAGGCCGTGAAGCGCATCTTCAGGTACCTTCGTTTCACGCCTGAGTTCGGGATTTGGTATTCTGCTTCTTCCACCCTCTCGCTTTGTGGCTTTTCTGATGCTGATTTTGCTGGTTGTCGCATTGAGCGCAAGTCCACTTCTGGGACTTGCCAGTTTATTGGTCTTCTCTTGTATCGTGGTCTTCTCGCAGCAGTCTAGTGTCGCTCAGTCTACCACGGAGGCTGAATATGTTGCTGCGGCTAGCTGCTGTTCCCAGTTACTCTGGATGATGGCCACTTTGCGTGATTTTGGTTTGAGCTTTACTCGAGTTCCTTTGCTTTGTGACAGCACGAGTGCCATTAGCGTTGCTAAGAACCCCGTGCTTCACTCGAAAACCAAACACATTGATGTGCGCTTTCATTTCTTGCGAGACCACCAGGAGAAGGGTGATATCGACCTTCGCCATGTCGATACTCATCACCAATTGGCTGATATTTTCACCAAGCCTTTAGACGAATCAACCTTTAATAGGTTGAGGGGTGAGCTTGGTGTGTGTTTCCCCTTTTAGATGGGGAAGCATTTTGAGATGTACAGACTGACTCTTTTATTTTGAGGCTCTTTTCTTTTGAGTTTCTTGAGTCTTTCCAATTGGTATCTTCTTTCTTTCAGTTTTGTGTCGGGCATACGCATTTACATTCTGAGCTTCATGTCTATATTCACTAGAATGTAATTATGCTCTTGTTAGTATTGCTCCGATACTTATGATGATGCTTGTAGCTTATGCTCTTTCTGATCACTGTTACATGTTATGAGCGAGCTATTTTTGGAATGGTGAATTATGCCTAATGTATATAAATCTGAAAATGTTCACCATTGAGATATGCAACTAGCATGTGTAGGGTGTGTTGAGTCCATTCCTGCCTGCTTTTCATATATGCTAGGTTGCTATGTCTCTAGTTCTGAGTCATTCACTTGCTTGGTTGTTCATAACTTGCTTAAAATCTGAACCAAGTATTGTTGAATTGAAAAGATCGAGATGGGATTGCTTGTCAACACCTCATGGTATTGAGACTGTTTCTCATTGCACTTTGAGTTAAACTTGAGCCATGTAGTGTATGACCGAAACCGTTGCTTTAAGCTTCTGATTGCTTCGGCATAGGCTTCGCACGGTTGAAAAGTTAGGCGATGACAAGCTTTCAACCTCTCGCAATCACATGCTAAAAATGAACTTGTGAATCTTTTACCGCTGCAACTCCGATATGAATTTGAAATCACAAGTATATGCTTCATTCCTATGCATGATGATTGAACTTTGCTAGGGGTAGTTCACCTTGTATATATGCTTTAGCACTTGTTTGGATTCCTTCTATACATGTCTAGTGCTATTTTGATGGTGACTATCCTTTTGGCTTAAACTGCTCACATGCTCATATGCTTCATATTTCGTATAAGTGATCAGTTTGAGCCTTTGCTATTTGAGTGCTTTAATGTGATGATGATTTATAGCTATACTGATTAGAGCATCTTTGCACTCTTTTGACTATATACTTGAAGCTCCTAACTTGCATTTTGACTTCATATGCATTTTGGAAGGAGATCTTGTGTTCAGGGGGAGTTTATGTGAGGGAGTTGCTTCTCCGATACCTTTTGGCCTTGATAAGTGCATTTTCAACTAGGGGAGAAATTTATGCAAATCATATGCTCTGTGTTGATCAACTAAGGGGAGAATCTTTTGTCCTAGTTGCTTGCATTTGTCGAGGGGGAGTTTGCTAGTTGTGTTGAGCCGTTGCCTCTGTCTTGAGGGACTAGCAAACGTTCCTAGCTTTTCATGAGCTTTCATAAGCTTTTCATTTGGCTTTCAATTGGTATCGTCTGGTGTGCTTTCCCATTTGGTTTGGGTTGATTTCCAATTGGTTCGGAGTGATTTTCTTGCTAGTTGTGTTGAGCCTCTGTGCCTCTATCTTGAGGGACTAGCATTTTGCTTCTGTTGTCCTCCGATCTTCAATTGGTATCTGCTAGCGGTGTTGAGCCTGTTTCTACCTCTTCTTGAGGGCTAGCTTTGCTTTGCTTGGTTGCGTCGAGCCGTTGCCCATGTCTTTGGGGACCAAGTTTTCGCTTCATCCACTTGACCTTCTTTGCTTTTGTTAGGCTTTGGGTCATTTGGTTGGTTTTCTCTTCTCACTCCTTCCTACCTCCTTCTTCTTATTCATGATTTGTTGTGGAGTTGACAATGCACTCATCAAGGGGGAGATTGCGGATACATGGGTGTATGCCGAGTCTCTGTGTGATGAGTGATTGTCAACGGAGATGATGCGCATGTTCTTTGGCTTGTGTTGTGCAGGTGTCGAGCACGGAGACAGTGATCGATGGCGGGTGAAGGTCAAGTTGCGACGTGCCGTGCCGACGGACCGGGCGCGATGAAGGATGGGCGTGCCGTGCGGCGGACGTGCCATGCCGATGTATCGGACGTGAAGGGCGGACGTGGACTTGGACTGATGGACTGGAGGCCGGAGGATCAGCTGTGGTGGCTGGCAGCCTGCGACAGCGACAAGCGGAGAAGTGCGATCATGTCGGTGGAAGGGGTGCACAGGCGGTGCATCCCCCTCTACGACGCCGGTTTGTTGGTAGAGCCCGGGAAAAACCAACGGTGGACGGTTTCCAGGTTGGGCCTCAAAACCTGGGTGCTGGTTTTCCAGGTTGAGCCACAAAACCTGGGCGTGACGTGTTTCCAGGTTGAGCCTCAAACCTGGGCGTGGGCCGGTTTCCGAGTTTGGGCCTCAAAACTCGGGCGCTGACGGTTTCCGAGTTTTGGCCACAAAACTCGGGCTGGAGGCTGGTTTCCCGGTTTGGGCCTCAAAACCGGGGGCTGATGGAAAAGGCTGGTTTCCCGGTTTGGGCCACAAAACCGGGGGTGCAGAGTGGTGGCGGCACGTGGCGGCGATCTGAAGGTTGCGTGGAGGCGACGCGGAAGACCGTGCGGGCGTGGCCGTCGATCTACCTACCACCAGCGGGTGGACTAGAATAGCCTTAGGGTTAGGCTGGTCCGCTCTGTAATAGAGTAGAGAGGGGTTAGAGTAGGAAATAGACTTAGGCTAGGTTAGTATAAGTAGTCTAGGGGAGACACCCTCCTCCCTATCTCAATCTCAATCTCATTAGCAGTCTTTTTCTCCTAGCTTAGGGTTTCCACTCTCCCCACCCCTGCTTTAGCTAGTTGAGATCCGCAGAGAGACTCCACTCTGTGTACTGTTGATTCGAGGAAGTGAGGCCGTATCCTCACCTTGGAGCACTGATCGATGGCTTGATTTGCGTCCTTGATTCGAGTTCGTGGCTGTGATTTCCGTTTTGCTTGTGTTCTTCTTCGCGGAATCCTTTTTGCCTCCACGATTTTCCCGTCGCTTGATCTCTTTGCTCGGTTCATCTTTTGCATTCCGTTTGAACCAAGTTGTTCTAGATCGTGAGGCACTTCTTTCCACCGAAGGAATCATCCTCTAACCTCACGGTCTAGGAGATCGATCGATTTTTCGTTTCGGGTCACTTTTCTTCCCTTCCCCCGAATTCTTCGATTCACCGATTTGGAGTTAGGTTCGAGCCATGATCTCTTAGAGATAGCTCACTAACCTCCTTGTGACTTCACTCACCAAGTTTGATCCCTAGAGGATTTGTTTTGGGTGAGTTCTAGTCGAATCGGTGGACGAACAGTGAATTCGCGGGTGACCGGACGCTCTCATTCATGACCGGACGCTGCTACAGTGCGTTCCGGTTTTTGAACTCTGTCTGCTTCTTTTGCTTGACCGGACGCTCTGTTCAAATCGACCGGACGCTCCCTTCAGTGAGTCCCGGTCAGAAACAGAGAGGTTCCAGAAACGTTTTTCTGACCGGACGCGTCCGATGGCCAGTGACCGGCCTCTGGTGAGTCCGATCGTTTTTCGGTGTTTCGTTTTGCTCGACCGGACGCTGGTTTTTGAACTGATCGGACGCGCTGCTCGCACTGTTCCCGTGTGTTTTTGTCTCATCGACCGGACGCCAGTTGACGCCGACGCTTGAGCTCCGTGCGTCCGGTCGCGAACAGAGCTCCAGAGCTGTTTTCTGACGACGGACGCGTCCGTCCCCTGCTGACCGGACGCAGGCCAAAAAGTAGTCCGGTCGCTGCTTTTTCGCGCGTTTTCGTTCGCGGCTCGGTCGTTCTTGATCGGATTGAGTTCCCGTCTTTGGGTTGCTTTCTAGATTTGTCTAGTGTCTCGCTGTGCTTTTCTAGGAAGCATCCACCCTACATCTAGGGTCGTGGACATTAGCAAGCTCTAGGTTTCGCTTTTGGGGTTGATCTTGGACAGTGGCATCTAGTTTCCGAAAGGAAGGAAATTTGAAGCTCCCATTCACCCCCCCTCTGGTCGCTTTCGGGTAGTTCTCGGTCCTTCACGGGCATACTAAGAAGGTGTGTGACCCATGAACGAAGCGTCAAGATCATGGAGAAGTGTCATGGAACAGAGTATGGAGGCCATTATGAACATTCCGAACCCATGCCAAGAGATTTGACAAAGTGGATTCTATTGGCCTACCATGTATGAAGACACCAAGCACTCGTGAAGAAGTGTGCAAGGTGTCAGAAACAGGGAACATCAATGCCCGTGATGCAATGCCACTCACAAACAACCTACAAGTAGAGCTGTTCGACGCTTGCGGAATTGACTACATGGGTCCTCCCCCCCCCCCGTCTCAAGGTTGTGAGTATATTTCTGTTGGTAGTAGACTACGTATCCAAATGGGTTGAAGCCATGCCGTGCAAATCAGCGGATTCGTTGAACGCAACGAAGATGTTCAAGGAAATAATATTCCCACGGTTTGGCACCCCAAGGTTAGTAATAAGCGATGGAGGAAGCCACTTCATTGACAGAAAGTTCCGACGCTACTTAACAGAAAGAGGGATAAGGCACATATGGAACACCTTATCACCACAAAAAAAACCGGACAAAAGCAGAAAATCGAACAAGCAAATCAGAATATTCTGCAAAAAGACGGTCAATGAAATGGGGACAGTCATGGGAGAAGCATGCTATCAGATGCACTGTGGGCATACAGGACCGCATACAAGACTCCAATTGGTATGACCCCATACCAACTTGTATACGGCAAGACATGCCATCTGCCCGTGGAATTGGAGCATAGAGCACACTGGGCAATAAAGAGATGGAATATGGATTTGCCCGCAGCTGGAAGAAATAGGAGAATGCAGATCTCTGAACTAGAAGAATGGAGAGAGAAAGCCTATCACAACGCTAGGATCTATAAAGAGAGAACCAAGAAATGGCATGACAAGAGGATCAAGCAAAAGAAGTTCCATCCGGGAGACAAGGTTCTTATGTTCAACTCAAGAGTCAAGCCCTTTGGCCATGGAAAACTAAAAAGCAAATGGGAAGGACCATTCCTCGTGATCGACGCCGCAACGCATGGAGCTGTCACGCTTCAGGACATCGACGGCAACATCTTTAAGGTAAATGGCCACCGTCTTAATGTTTTTCATGAACATGATCCCATAGAAAATGAAGTAGACATGGTAGAGTTCAAACTATACACAACCTAAAACCTACTGAAGGACCGAGAATGCAAAAGCAAGGCGACCAGAGGGGGGTGAATGGGAGCCAATAAAAATTTCTTACGAAACTTTGGCCAAGTGTCCCAAAATCAACCCCCAAGA
The DNA here is from genome assembly GCA_009763385.1 of Coix lacryma-jobi var. lacryma-jobi. Lineage (NCBI taxonomy): Eukaryota > Viridiplantae > Streptophyta > Magnoliopsida > Poales > Poaceae > Coix > Coix lacryma-jobi. Next base: position 115,855,860 of record CM019823.1, read on the forward strand.
GATACTACCAAAAACGTGATGCCCACGACCCTTGGAAGAGGGTGGATGATCTCTAGGATCACAGCGAGGCACCACAAAAACTTCCACACCCAAATTCACGCAAGTCAACTAGTGACAGGATGGGTTTTGGGTAACCTCAACCTCCCCCGAGCAACGCGAGGGGGATTCAGGCTATTTTGAAAAGCGAGGAGCCCGATTTCTGTAGAGCATGGAGTCGGGAATCCAACGCAACAAGCGGATCGCAAATCGAAGGTCAGACGAACAAACTGCGGACGAAAACGTGCTGACTGCACCTGACCGGACTCTGCCTGCGTCCGGTCAGCAGGCACCGGACACGTCCGGTCGAACGAAAACCGATTTGGGACCTTACTGTGTTGGATCGGACTCTGGTACACAGTGCGTCCGGTCTTCACTTGTGCGTCCGGTCACTCAAAAACAACAACGATGAACAGTGTGTCCGGCGCGTCCGGTCATGCATAGGATGAAGCGTCCGGTCGAAGCTCGAAACTGAACAGAGAAAAGTTCAACGACCGGACTCACTCTCAGCGTCCGGTCACCCCAAACCGAGCGTCCGATCACCCCGAATTCCTGCTGTTCGTCCACCGATTCGACTCGATCTCACCCAAAACAAATCCTCTGGGGATCGAACTTGGTGAGCTGAGTCACAAGGAGTATAGTGAGCTATCTCTAAGAAATCATGGCTCGAACCTATCTCCAAATCGGTGAATCGAAGAATTTCGGGGGAAGGGAGAAAACTTGACCCGAAACTAAAAATCGATCGATCTCCTAGACAGTGAGGTTAGAGGATGATTCCTTCGGTGGAAAGAAGTGCCTCACGATCTAGAACAACTTGGTTCAAACGGTTTTGCAAAAGATGAACCGAGCAAAGAGATCAAGCGACGGGAAAATCGTGGAGAAAAAGGATTCCGCGAAGAACACGAACAAAACGCGAGTCACAACCACGATCTGCAAGCCGAAGCGCAAACACACGCTACGACAAGGAGGTTACGGCGTCCTTTCCTCAAAATCAATAGTACACAGAGTCTGGTGTCTCTCTGCGGATCTCAGCTACAGCAGGGGATGGGAGAGCAGGAAACCCTAAGTGCAGGAAGCAAATGAAATGGCTAAAACTGAGATAGGGGAGGAGGGTGTCTCCCCTGACTACTTATCCTATTCTAGTCTAAGTCTATTTCCTACTCTACCCCTCTCTATTCTAACTACAGAGCGAACCAGCTAAACCCTAAGGCTATTCTGGACCAACTCAAGTGGTAGGTAGATCCAACGGCCACGCCCGCACAACTCGTCCGTGTTGCCTCCACGCAACCTTCCGATTGCCGCCACGTGTCGTCCTCGCTCTGCACCCCCGGTTTTGTGGCCCAAACCGGGAAACCAGCCTTTTCCAGCAACCCCCGGTTTTGAGGCCCAAACCGGGAAACCAGCCCACCAGCGTCTGAGTTTTGAGGCCAAACTCAGCAAACCACCCGCGCCCAGGTTTTGAGGCCCAAACCTGGAAACCGTCCTCAGCCCGAGTTTTGTGGCCAAACTCGGAAACCCTCAGCACCCAGGTTTTGAGGCCCAAACCTGGAAACCGTCCACCGGTGGTTTTTCACTGGCTCAGCCACCAAACCGAAGCTGTAGAGGGGATGCACCACGCGTGCACCCCGTCCACCGACACGTGTCCCCAGGTCCTCGACCTGAGCAACACCGTGCCCCGCAAGTCTCCACTCGTCGCTGTCCCAGACTGCTAGCCACCACAGCTGATCCTCAGGCACTCCGGTCCCTCAGTCCAAGCCTCACGTCCGCCCTTCACTGCTCGATCCATCGGCATGGCACGTCCGCCGCACGGCACGCCCATCCTTCATCGCACCCAGTCCATCGGCACGGCACGTCTCAACTTGACCTTCACCGTGCCCTTGATCACTGTCTCCGTGCTCGACACCTGCACAACACAAGCAAAAGACCATGCGATCAAACCCGTTGACAATCACTCATCACTCAGAGACTCGGCTTACACCCATGTATCCGCAATCTCCCCCTTGATGAGTGCATTGTCAACTACACACACAAATCATAAAATGAAAGAAGAAGGTAGGAGGAAGGAGAGGAAGAGAACTCAACCAAATGACCCAAAAGCATAGCAAAGCCGAAGAAGGTCAAGTGGAAGAAGCAAAAACATGGTTCCCAAAGACATGGGCAACGGCTCGACGCAACCAAGCAAAGCAAAGCTAGCCCTCAAGAAGAGGTAGAACAGGCTCAACACCGCTAGCAAAAGCCAATCGAAAATCGGAGCAAAAACTGGCAAAAATGCTAGTCCCTCAAGATAGAGGCACAGAGGCTCAACACAACTAGCACGAAAACCACTCCGAACCAATTGAAAAACAACCGAAAGGTCTCCGAACCAATCAAAATCAACCTCGACGCCAAATGAGGAAAAATTGTTTGCTAGTCCCTCAAGATAGAGGCAACGGCTCAACGCAGCTAGCAAACGCCCCTCGACAAGTGCAAGCAACCCGGGACTCCCCCTTAGCAAAAGCTCCCCCTTAGTTGAACGCCAGGAGACATATGATTTGCAAAAACTCTCCCCCTTAGTTGAAAATGCACTTATCAAGCACAAACTCTTCCCTTGAGCCAACACAACTCCCCCTTCCAAAATGCATATGAAGTCAGAAATGCAAGTTAGCAGCTTCAGGTATATAATCAAAAGAGTGCAAAAATGCTCTAATCGGTATAGCTCCAATGGCACAACTAAGCACTCAAATAGCGAAGGCTCAAACGGATCACACATACGAAATATGAAGCATATGAGCAAGTGAGCAGTTTTTAGTCAGAAAGATAGTCACCATCAAAATAGCACTACACATGTATAGATAGGAATCCAGACAAGTGCTAAACATGTATACAAGGTGAACTACCCCTAGCAAAGTTCAATCATCATGCATAGGAGTGAAGCATATACTTGTGATTTCAGTTATATATCGGAGTTGCAGCGGTAAAGACTTCACAAGTTCAATTATTTAGCATGTGATTGCGAGAGGTTGAAAGCTTGTCTTTGCCTAACTTTTCAACCGAGCGAAGCCTATGCCGAAGCAATCAGAAGCTTGAAGCTACGGTTTCGGTCATACACTACACGGCTCAAGTTTAACTCAAAGTGCAATGAGAAACAGTCTCGATACCGTGAGGTGTTGACAAGCAATCCCATCTCGATCTTTTCAATTCACTAAAACTTGGTTCAAATTTTATACATGATATGAACAGACCAAGCAAGTGAATGACTCATAACTAGAGACATAGCAACCTAGCATATATGAAAAGCACGAGTGAACTCAACATATCTTACACATGCTAGTTGCATATCTCAATGGTGAACATTTTCAGATTGTAAGTTATTAAGTAAATTCACCATTCCAAAATAGCTCAGCTCATAACATGTACTAGTGATCAGGAAGAGCATAAGCTACAAGCATCCATATAAGCATCGAAGCATACTAAATAGAGCATAGTTACATTCTAGTGATTATAAACATGAAGCTCAGAATGTAAATGCGTATGCTAAAATGCAAAAGAGTCAGTCAAATATACAAGATCCAAAATGTTTCCCCCATCTAAAAGGGGAAACACACACCAAGCTCACCCCTCAACCGATTAAAGGTTGATTCGTCTAAAGGCTTGGTGAAAATATCAGCCAGTTGATGATGAGTATCGACATGGCGAAGGTCGATATCACCCTTCTCCTGGTGGTCTCGCAGAAAATGAAAGCGCACATCAATGTGTTTGGTCTTCGAGTGAAGCACGGGGTTCTTAGCAACGCTAATGGCACTCGTGCTGTCACAAAGCAAAGGCACGCGAGAAAAGCTCAAACCAAAATCACGCAAAGTGGCCATCATCCATAGTAACTGGGAACAGCAGCTAGCCGCTGCAACATACTCAGCCTCTGTGGTAGACTGGGCGACACTAGACTGCTTGCGAGAAGACCACGATACAAGAGAAGAACCAATAAACTGGCAAGTCCCAGAAGTGGACTTGCGCTCAATACGACAACCAGCAAAATCAGCATCCGAATAACCGCAAAGGGAGAGGGTGGAGGAAGCAGAATACCAAATCCCGAACTCAGGCGTGAAACAAAGGTACCTGAAAATCCGCTTCACCGCCTGACGGTGAGAGGTGCGCGGCGACGCCTGAAAGCGCGCACACAGACACACCGCAAACTGGATGTCCGGGCGTGTCGCCGTCAGGTAGAGGAGCGACCCGATCATGCTGCGGTACTCCTTCTGGTCCACTGCTTCTCCATCCACATCCGTATCCAGGGCAGTCGTCGTCGACATGGGTGTTGGAAGAGGCTTGGCCTCAACCATATCGAACCGCTTCAGCAAGTCCTTGGTGTACTTGCCCTGGTGCACAAATGTCCCCTCTCGGGATTGCTTGATTTGCAACCCGAGAAAGAATGTCAGCTCGCCCATCATGCTCATCTCGAACTCCCTGCTCATAGTATCTGCAAACTTGGCAACCAAAGCGTGAGAAGAACCACCGAAAATGATATCATCCACGTAAATCTGGACCAAGAGAGTGTCTTTGCCTTGCTTGAGGAGAAAGAGCGTTTTATCTACACATCCCATTTTAAAACCCTTAGCAAGCAAAAAGGTTTTTAACCTATCATACCAGGCTCTAGGGGCTTGTTTCAAACCATATAAAGCTTTGTGAAGTTTAAAGACATGGTTTGGAAACTTGGGATTTTCAAAACCGGGGGGTTGCTCAACATAAACTTCTTCTTCTATGTAGCCGTTTAAGAAGGCACTCTTGACATCCATTTGAAAAAGTTTGAAACCTTTGGATGTAGCAAAGGCCAAGAGTATCCTAATTGCCTCCAAATGAGCTACAGGAGCAAACGTCTCCTCATAGTCTATCCCCTCCTTCTGACTATAACCCTTCGCTACAAGCCTGGCCTTGTTTCTAACAACGTGGCCATCCTCTCCTTGCTTGTTTTTGAAAACCCATTTTGTCCCAATAGGCTTACAGTCAGGTGGAGGTGGAACTAGAACCCAAACCCGATTTCGCTCAAAGTTTTCTAACTCCTCATGCATGGCATTGACCCAATCCGGATCCGTCAAAGCGTGTCCAACATCTCGGGGCTCAAAATTAGCAACAAAAGCAGAGTGAGCGAAGTGAGAGATGTGCTGTGACCTGGAGCGAGTGACTCGCTCGCCGATGTCGCCGATCATCTGCTGAGGGGGGTGCTGGCGCTGGATGTGTCGTGGCGCCTCCCGGGATGAGATGACCTCCCACTCAACAGCAGCTGGTTCCACCCCGGGTACAAAAGGTACCGCACGAGGCGGAGGATCCCACGGCCCCTAGGAAGAAGAGGTGTCGGGGCCGTGAGTCGTCGTCGAGGCCACTCTTTGCGGCGCGGCAGGTGGAGGGGGTGCGGGATCATCCATACCTTCAGCACCCTCGTCCTCGTCATCAAAAAGAGGCTCTCCAACCTCATGATCACTTGCACGCTCAAAACGAGAAGAAGGAGAAACAAGAGTCTCGTCGAAGGTGACATCTGATGTCTCCATGACTCAGTTAGTATCAAGGTTAAGTACACGATATGCTCTAGTGTGAGTGCCATAACCCAAAAATACACCATCAGAAGAACGAGACTCAAATTTGTCCAAGTTGCCCTTTTTGAGTATAAAACAATGGCAACCAAAAACTCGAAACTAACTCACCTTGGGCAGTTTTCCAAAACGCAACTCATAAGAAGTCTTTTTCAAGAAAGCTCTCAGAAAAATGCGATTTGAAATGTAGCATGCAGTGTTCATAGCTTCGGCCCAATAGCGCCTAGGAGTCCTATGCTCATCGAGCATCGTCCTGGCCATCTCAACAAGGGTCCGATTCTTCCTCTCGACAACACCATTTTGTGGCGGTGTGTAGGGGGAAGAAAACTGATGCTCTAAACCCAAGGAGTTACAAAACTTCTCAAAATCCGAATTCTTGAATTCGGAACCATTATCACTCCTAATTGCCCGCATCGAGTTCAAAGGGAACTCGTTCTGAAGACGCAAAATCAGATTGCGAACAAAGGAGAAAGTCTCGGTCTTCTCAGCTAAAAAGAAGACCCACGAATATCTCGAAAAGTCATCAACAACAACAAGCACACACCACTTCCCCCCAACCGAGCTCACCCGAGCCGGACCAACAAGGTCCATGTGCAAAAGCTCTCCAGGGCGCTTGGTCATGATCAGAGTCACTGGATGGTGGGGAGCGGCAACCATCTTCCCGTGTCTACAAGAATGGCAAACTAGATCCTTCTCCATTGAAAGCTTGGGCAATCCTCGGATTAGGCCAAGTGAGCTCAGTCTTGCAAGCAAGTCGAAGCTTAAATGACCGAGTCTCCTATGCCACTTCCAAAGATCGGAGGAAGAGGGACTAGCCAAAAGGCAGCGAGAAGATCCAAACGACTCCGAGAAATTCGCTCGAAAGACTTTCCCAAAGGGCGAAATCAGACATACAAGATCGCCCTGAGGATCTAAGATGCGACTAAGGTTCGGTTTAAAACGAATCTCGTAGTCATCATCAAAAAGTTGCGAAACAGAAAGCAAGTTAAAATGCAGGTTAGAAACAAGAGCAACATCGCGCAACACAAAGTGCTCATTAACCCGCACCGATCCGCGAGACAACACTTTACCTTTACTATTGTCACCGAAGGTTATGTACTCCTTTCCGGCAACAGGGCTAAGGCTGGAGAACCACTTGGCGTTTCCGGTCATGTGCCTCGAGCAACTAGAATCCACCAACCAAATGTCCTCCAACCGTTTTACCTACATCAATAAAAAGACATAGGGTGAGCATACGGTCCAACACTGGGGTTAGTGAAGTAGGAAGAATACCAGTGTTGGGTCGGCTGCTCAAAAGAACGGTTAGCAGAAAAACCATTCCTAGTACGTCTACGAGGGTAGCGATCACCACGCACAGGAAAACGTGGTCCGCTGGGGAAGAAGCGCTCACCGCGATACTCACACTGCGGTGGGGGATAGCGCTCAACTACAAAGCCTCTGTCACGGGGTCCAAAACCTGTAACTGCAGGCTCCCGCCGGGCACGCTCTCTGCGAGGCCTACGCCTTGGCACTTGAGGCTCTGGACCTCTAGGCCTGGCCTCTCTCCTCGGAGCTCTCCTCTCCCTAGGCCTGGGAACTTGACCTCCAGATCTAGCAGCTCTCCTCTGGACATTCGGCCCATGCCCACCATGGAAAGGGTGGTATGAGTCCGGGTTGTCCATCTCCGGAGCACGGCGCGCCTCTCGCTTGCGCCTAAAGCAGAATTCGCTCAAGTGTCCATCTCTTCCACAGAAATCACAATGATACCTCACCGCATGCAAAGGGGGTTGTTGGTGATCATGGCTGTGGGTGTGGATCACTTTGCCCTTCTGTGGCAACTCCTCCTGGATAGGTGGCATTGTATCCAGCTTGTTCTTTAGGTGGTTGGGTTTGGGATGCCACACTTAGTTCTTGGGTGGAGCTCTCGGAGGTTCCTCAAACACCCCATCCTTGGTGGTAGGCTTGGCAGGCTCTTTCGGTGGAAGCTTGGCAAGTTTGGGAGTAGTGGTGGAGTTGGGCTTCTCACTAGGGTTCAGACCACTCGACTCTCCAATCTTCCCAAAAGCAGAAGGATCAACACCTGGAGCAAAACCTACACCAGGACCTCCAGCAGCTCGCTTAAATTGGGAGATCATCATCCCGAGCTGCGGCTCACTACAAGAGACCCATGACAAGATGGTCCGAAGGTATGTGTTTTCCTCCTCGGTTTGCATCTTGCCATGCTTGACATTCGCAATCTCCATCTCCAAACCCTCACACAAAGCACACCTAGCCACACTCGTGCTACCTGAGTTGGCCTCCTCAAGAGACACAATCTTGGCATTCTTCTCTGCCAACTCAGATTGCAAGACAGGACAAGTCTTGCATGCACCCAACAGAGAAGGTCTAGCCTTCAGCTCATCCACCTCTCCTACCAACGCAGCATACTTACCTCTCAAAGTGAGAAGGTCAGTCATGTGCGTGGTGCACATCTCACACTCAACCTCCTCCGACACGACCACGGTGGACTTGGCAAACTCAAGTTCTCTCACCGTGTCCTCCCACTTCTGCCTAAACTCCTTGCGCTCTCTAGCGGCACGCCTAAGCAACTTGTCCTGACTAAGGAGCGCGGCAGTAAGCTTCTCAACCTTAGCAGAAAGCTCATCGTGGGTGAGGGATACCTGGGAGGTGTCGTCGTCGTCGTCGTCCAGAGGGGTGTGCTCTAGCTTGCCATCGACCTCATCACCAAGCGCCATGGTGCAGAAGCCATCGTCGTCGGCGAAGAAGCAGAGACCGTTCAGCTTGTCCTCGATCCTCTTCTTCTTCTCGGACTCGTCATCGCTTGAGCAAGCGGAGTCATCATCCGAGCCATCGATGTCGCTGAGCGTGGCAAAGAACGCACGCTGCTCAGCCTGGGCCTTCTCCAAGTACTTCTTCTTGATGTACTCCTTGTCGAAGCCGCCCCTCCGCTTGTGCCTCGCGGGGACGTACTTCTCCTTGCGCTTGCCGGAGTCGTACTTGTGCCCATGATCGCCCTTCCCAGATGAATGCTTCTTCTTGGGGCAGTTGGCGATGAAGTGGTCGGGGTCGCCGCACTCATAGCATCCTGAGCGTCCTCCACCGCGGCGACGGTTCATGCGGTTGTTGTGGAACCGTGTGAACCGGTTGGCGAGCATTGCCAACTCGTCATCCCCCAATGACTCAAGCTGGTCCTCTGTGACAGAAAAGAGTGAAGAAAGTGCAAAGCCAGCAGAGGGGTTAGCAGAAGAGCCAGAAACCAAAGCCATAGTCGGGCCAGAAGGATTCGCATAAGAAGCCCTCGACATGGCATCAATCTCACTGGACTTGAGCTTACTAAAGAGCTCGTCGCACGTGAGGGTCTCATAGTTAGGCGATTCGATGATCGCCTGAACTTTGGAATCCCACACCGACCGATCAAGAGTATGCAAAAGCTTCAAGGCTCTCTCATGATCGTCGAAAGGCAACTGCTCCTTGTTAGCCCTCATCCTGTTGACAATCACCTGAAAGCGAGCGAATAAACTCTCTATGCTCTCGCCAGGTTGATGTCTAAAGTTCTCATACTCTCTCTTGAACGACTCGTAGAGTCGGGTTTTGACTTGAGAGGTGCCCTCATGAAAACGCACCATGAAAACGCATGAGGGTGGCCCAAATCTCCCGAGCCATAGAGAGGTGAGAAACGCGATCAAACTCTCCCATGCTCAAACACGAAAAGAGAGCATTACGGGCTCGGCTATTGGCTTCGTGCTCATCGATCTGATGCTGAGTCTCACGAGCAGCCAAGACCACGTAATCGGCAGAGTTGCAAATCTCCCAGATGGAAGCACCCAAACTCTGCAGATAGGCCGACATGCGTATCTTCCAATACGCATAGTTCGTCCCATCGAAAAACGGCGGTTTGCCCACGCCGCGATCCATGTCGCCTTCTGTGGATCTAGAACCGGCTAAGGTGGAAGATCCTTAACCCGCTCCGATACCAATTGAAGGACCGAGAATGCAAAAGCAAGGCGACCAGAGGGGGGTGAATGAGAGCCAATAAAAATTTCTTACGAAACTTTGGCCAAGTGTCCCAAAATCAACCCCCAAGAGATACTACCAAAAACGTGATGCCCACGACCCTTGGAAGAGGGTGGATGATCTCTAGGATCACAGCGAGGCACCACAAAAACTTCCACACCCAAATTCACGCAAGTCAACTAGTGACAGGATGGGTTTTGGGTAACCTCAACCTCCCTCGAGCAACGCGAGGGGGATTCAGGCTATTTTGAAAAGCGAGGAGCCCGATTTCTGTAGAGCATGGAGTCGGGAATCCAACGCAACAAGCGGATCGCAAATCGAAGGTCAGACGAACAAACTGCGGACGAAAACGTGCTGACTGCACCTGACCGGACTCTGCCTGCGTCCGGTCAGCAGGCACCGGACACGTCCGGTCGAACGAAAACCGATTTGGGACCTTACTGTGTTGGATCGGACTCTGGTACACAGTGCGTCCGGTCTTCACTTGTGCGTCCGGTCACTCAAAAACAACAACGATGAACAGTGTGTCCGGCGCGTCCGGTCATGCATAGGATGAAGCGTCCGGTCGAAGCTCGAAACTGAACAGAGAAAAGTTCAACGACCGGACTCACTCTCAGCGTCCGGTCACCCCAAACCGAGCGTCCGATAACCCCAAATTCCTGCTGTTCGTCCACCGATTCGACTCGATCTCACCCAAAACAAATCCTCTAGGGATCGAACTTGGTGAGATGAGTCACAAGGAGTATAGTGAGCTATCTCTAAGAAATCATGGCTCGAACCTATCTCCAAATCGGTGAATCGAAGAATTTCGGGGGAAGGGAGAAAACTTGACCCGAAACTAAAAATCGATCGATCTCCTAGACCGTGAGGTTAGAGGATGATTCCTTCGGTGGAAAGAAGTGTCTCACAATCTAGAACAACTTGGTTCAAACGGTTTTGCAAAAGATGAACCGAGCAAAGAGATCAAGCGACGGGAAAATCGTGGAGAAAAAGGATTCCGCGAAGAACACGAACAAAACGCGAATCACAACCACGATCTGCAAGCCGAAGCGCAAACACACGCTACGACAAGGAGGTTACGGCGTCCTTTCCTCAAAATCAACAGTACACAGAGTCTGGTGTCTCTCTGCGGATCTCAGCTACAGCAGGGGATGGGAGAGCAGGAAACCCTAAGTGCAGGAAGCAAATGAAATGGCTAAAACTGAGATAGGGGAGGAGGGTGTCTCCCCTGACTACTTATCCTATTCTAGTCTAAGTCTATTTCCTACTCTACCCCTCTCTATTCTAACTACAGAGCGAACCAGCTAAACCCTAAGGCTATTCTGGACCAACTCAAGTGGTAGGTAGATCCAACGGCCACGCCCGCACAACTCGTTCGCGTTGCCTCCACGCAACCTTCCGATTGCCGCCACGTGCCGTCCTCGCTCTGCACCCCCGATTTTGTGGCCCAAACCGGGAAACCAGCCTTTTCCAGCAACCCCCGGTTTTGAGGCCCAAACCGGGAAACCAGCCCACCAGCGTCTGAGTTTTGAGGCCAAACTCAGCAAACCACCCGCGCCCAGGTTTTGAGGCCCAAACCTGGAAACCGTCCTCAGCCCGAGTTTTGTGGCCAAACTCGGAAACCCTCAGCACCCAGGTTTTGAGGCCCAAACCTGGAAACCGTCCACCGGTGGTTTTTCACTGGCTCAGCCACCAAACCGAAGCTGTAGAGGGGATGCACCGCGCGTGCACCCCGTCCACCGACACGTGTCCCCAGGTCCTCGACCTGAGCAACACCGTGCCCCGCAAGTCTCCACTCGTCGCTGTCCCAGACTGCCAGCCACCACAGCTGATCCTCAGGCACTCCGGTCCCTCAGTCCAAGCCTCACGTCCGCCCTTCACTGCTCGATCCATCGGCATGGCACGTCCGCCGCACGGCACGCCCATCCTTCATCGCACCCAGTCCATCGGTACGGCACGTCTCAACTTGACCTTCACCTTGCCCTTGATCACTGTCTCCGTGCTCGACACCTGCACAACACAAGCAAAAGACCATGCGATCAAACCCGTTGACAATCACTCATCACTCAGAGACTCGGCTTACACCCATGTATCCGCACCTACAAGTCTCTTCTCTTCATTGCTTGAACCAAATCCTAAAAGCTACATGTCCTCGATTTCATGTCATGGTTCAAGAAGTTATAGGCTAGACTTACCTTAGGCTTTGAGGTGGGGCCCACAGACCCTAGTTAGGGGGTCGGGCGATCCCTATATGGGGCCCACCTGCAACAAGGGATGCACAATCGTGTGAAGGGGCTCGAGCTGCGGACGTGACCGCGCCGGACACCCACCAAGGGGGTCGGCCGATCCACCCACCTACAACCCTCAATGCACACACGTTAGGGGAAGCACGGACTTGGGAAGTGTTCGTTCCAAGGACCCAACTAGGGAGTCGGGCGATCCCCGCCTTGCGGGATTGGAACGGCGATGCTACGGGCTCTGTGAAGTTACAAGTTTTCTGTGGCGATCCCGTGAAAATCGGCGTCGTAGTTGCCCGCAGCCGCTATTTAGCCTTGCACCCTCTCCTTCTTCCTCCTACTCGCAATTCCACGCAAAGCCAGAGCCTCCTAGCCTTCCCTGCACTCTCCACCGCGACCTAAAGCACTAGCCATGGCACCCACTAGCAAGCCTACGCGCCCTGCAACACCCACGCCACGACGGGCTCTAGCCGAAGATCTAGAGCAGGCCCTCGCGATCAACGTGATCGATGTGGTGCCGCTAGCCATGGTACCTCCCCCAGGGGGGCTGGTCGAGCCGGTGGAGGGGTCGCCCGATCCCACCAGGGGTCGGCCGACCACCCCCCGTCCATCGCCTCGCGCGGCGGCATCGTCCCGCTCGCTGACTCCGAGTAGGGGGATCAGGAAATCCCCCGACCGCTCCATCACGCTGACTAGGCCGACCACGGGCCAACTCGCGCTGAAGGGGAAGGCCTCGCTGGAGGAGAACCCGCGCGTGATCACCACGACAACAGGGAGTACGGAGTACACTTCGTCGTACTCCCCGTCGACGCCCACGTTCTGAAAGACCCATCGGATCATGGCCGGTGGGCATGGCCGAGGGAAGGTGCTCATCCCTTCTCTCAACACGGAAGAGAAGGGCGAGCTACGGGAGTCCCTGGAGTACCAAACTCCTATTCGGCGGAGGATGCACCCTCCGTCGATCAAGGGGCCGCCGGGACAATTCGAGGAGGAAGACGAGAAGACGGATCTGGAGAGGCTGATGCACGTCACCTCCACCCTGCAAGCAAGGAACAGGGTGTTGGAGGAGACGGTGTCAGAGTTGAAGATGGCGAATAAAGACTTAGAAGATGACTTTCGCCATCTTAGGATTAGCACCTCTTCAAAGCTCAAACGCTTCGCTAGGGCTTTGGGGCGGAATGACCTCCTAGACCCCCCATCACCATAAATAAGTTTAGCTTACGTTAGAATAAAGTTCCATCTTAGATTTATTTCTTTTGAATTTTATTTTTAAGTTTCCAATGTATTTCCCTTCTTAGAAAATAAATAAAATATATTTCGTCTCTACTAGTGTGTTTGCCACCAGTAGAGCACCTTGCATTTTACCTTTGCGTTATGATCAGAGTTCATTTATGGAAAAATTCAAGTGTGGGGGGTCGGACGACCCCCAAATTTCATCACTGAACCACACTGAACTGCTGAGCACAGGCTGACACACTGCAGTGCACAAAACAGAGGTAAGCAAGGGGTCGGGCGACCCCCGTTTTCTTGAATTTTTGAAAAGTGTTTTTGCAGATGTAAAACTGAATGGAGGAAAAAGCAAAAGGCAACGAAAACAACCTTTTGGTGGGGTTGGCCGACCCCACCATGGTGACCTGGGCCCACCAGCTCACCTCTGCACAGTAAGCTCAACACTGCTGTCTGGTTCGTTTCCCCTTTCTCCTCTCGGTTCAAGCAGTTTCACACTCATTCCATATTCTGAATAAAATAAAATAAAAAGCTACAAAGTAACTTGAGTTATGATATGCTAAGAATGCTAATGACGTAAAACCATGTTCTTACATATGTTTATACTCATGGGTAAACTAAATTAGGAAACAATATTGAATAAGTTGTTGTTAAAAGTGAGATAAATCTTGGCTTAAGACTCAAACCTATTTTTGTTTAGGGTGCTTAGAGATTTGTTTTTGAAAATATCTCAAAACCATAGTATCATTTACTCCTCTATAGTGAGAAATACCTACCAAAACCATACATATGCATACAAGATCAAAACCTTTTACACACATGCTACTTGTTTTTGTCTTGAGTTTGGTCAAACCTTGTTGACCCTAGTCGAGAATTTTGTCATAATCCCAAGATCAAGATCACGTACACACCATCTATATATGCACCTTCTACACTGGAAGTATGCCTGCACATGCCATTCATTTCCACTCTATAGATGCTCCGTACATTAAAGTTCTACAATATCTCTCTCTCTAACTCTGGTTAGTAAAAAGAGACATTAAGGCTAAGCAAAAGAAAAAGGAAAAAAAAGTGGACACATGAAGGTCCACTATAAAAAAATAAAAAATTGTGGACACATGAAGGTCCACTAAAAAAAATATGGACACATGAAGGTCCATTGTTGAAAAATGCTAGCCATGTCTCAAGGTAAAATAAAGTAGAGAGAGATTATATTAAAGGAGCATTCTAGTCCACATACTTTCCACACACATGCACATCTTGATCTAGGATTATGACATTCTTCTCCTTGGATCCTTGTCTTGACTTTACAATATATGCTAAACAAGTATGCTACTTTGTTTATCCCTACCGAGCTCCACATAAGCCTGATAGATTAGGATAAAACAAAAATAAGGCAATCACATGCTATGCCTTGGTGAGGAACCAAACACCTATAAGAGTGTCTTCAGAGTACTATATGAGGAGTAAGCATGAACTATGTGTTTTCCTTTCAAACTGTCCTAAAAACTCTAAGTACCAAGAACAAGAATTCATGGAGATGACTTTGCTTTGAGATTTGTTCCTTTTCTCAACATCTAAAGGATATATGATAGACAGTACCACATAACCCATTTGTATAACTATGTTAGGAATGATGCTTTGTGATCATTATCATTTTAAGTATGTAATAATCACTTGTTCACTTTCTCTAACCTTTACTCGAGGACGAGCAAAGATTCAAGTGTGGGGGATCTTGTTGACGGAAGTTATAGCATGTTTTACCTTATCAAAATACCATCAACAAGCCTCGGTTTCAAGGAATTATAGCATATCATGAGCATATTTATCACTAATAAGTGCCACTTGTACTCTTAGCTTGTGAACTTGTAGGAGATGGCAAAATGAACAAAATGAGGCTAGGTGGGCCCACAAAGGGGGTCGGTCGACCCAACCTTAGGGCCACCTCGGCCAGGGTGACATGGCACGATCCAAGAGAAGCATGTTCAAGCCAATATCAACCCTTGGATCAAACATGTACTTTTACTCAATGGTGCAAGATGAGAAGCACATGGATTCATGGGTCCACACCGAAACCAAATGCAACCATCATCACAAGACTTGCTCCATGACATGTGGGGTCACCAAGGGAGAGAAGGTGGGCCAGCCCTGTCATAGGGGGGTCAGCCGACCCCCCTGGTGGGGACCATCTGCACTGTTTGTCAGGATGACATCACCACCTTCTAGAAGATGTACCCCGGACCCACATGTCATAGAGTGGGGTCGGCCGACCCCATGGTGAGCTTCATCCAAGTCGGTGGCAAAGCACATGTTTCACATCTGAACAATATCCAAGCCATTCATCAAGGTCGGTTGCTATGGCGGTTTGATCCAATGGCCAAGGAAGGAGAGCACGCGGATCGCTGACATGGCACCGGAGTAGCCGCTACTCCACCTCCAAGCTATAAATACCCCCCTAGAGCTCTTCATTGGTATGCATCCAAGGAGAGAAAGTCTACTTAGTAGCTTTAGTGTTAGAAGAGAGGGAAGGGAGTGAGGAGTTCCACGGAGGAGTCCCGGCCTGTCGGGAATCTTCTCCAAGGTGCGCCTCAGCGGTTGCGATTCTTCTTGTAAGTGTTACATCTAAGTCCTTCTAGTATTTAATATTTTGGTCTGGTAATTTAAGTTTACAGTTCTTTTACTTGGCACATTGCTTTACTTTGTTGAAGTGCTCTAGGCCTAATAAGCTTAGCTTTAGAGTAGTAAGATTAGTGTAGACGTGGTGTCTAGGCTATATCTTGCCAGTGTAGACGGTTTGAAAATAATAGTTGGGTAGCAGCATTGTCGCCTTAGTAGTTGTTAGGTGGAAAACCTTTTAATCAACTACTGTTTCGTCCTTCGCCCCCAGTAAGGAATGAGGTGGTAAACCTCAGTACTCTTAGAAAACCATTATCAGATATTGATATTAGGAAGACCTCTCTATCCCAGTTATCATATACCCTTTGATCATCCTTTGACGACCCTACATCTAGTTAATCCACTTCACGTTCCCTATGGAAATACGATACCTGGAATACTCCCGGTGAAAGGCTACAATTGACTATCGTACGCTTGCGGTATATCCGTTTGCCACTTCTGGTGTCAACAATCCTGTCAACTGGTACCCATGAGACACTTACCTTCTTCCAGAACACATCTCGGTTGCGAACATAGGAGTTCCCGTCTCATGAGACTGCGTGCACGAAATCGCGAGAGAGCAGGTGCCTCTGAAATTGCCGCTCACCTGAGAACCCTGCTCGGGGTGGCAGTCAATTAGTTTTTTGAAGAGCGACCATGGGACTGCTCCAACCTCTTCTTCCTGGATGCTAATAACACCATCGCCGCCGCACGTGTTCTTTTCGGTGTTGTTTCCGGGAGCCATCACTATGTACATCGTCTTCTTCTCGGTGTTGTTCGCGGGAGTCTTCTCTGCATACCTCGTCCTGCATCGGGTTTTGATCGACTACTTCGAGCAACACACTAATCATGCCAAGTAATATTGTACTGAGAGTATTAAATTCCTGACAGTTAATAAACATAGTTGCTAATATGTTTCCCGATGGGTTAAAAAACTATCAAGTAATAAATCCTCGATTGGGATACCCTCGGCAATTTGTGTGGGACCAAAGGCCAAATGCACATGTTTACCAACTAATTGTTGGGTGTCAACCATTGAAAACATCCTGTTGGCCATAGAATGAGTCACTACCGGTCAGTAAAAGTGGGAATGCCTGACCATGGATGCCTGACGGGGGGTTCCCGACGGTAGACCCTGGGCAATTGCATTTCCCAACGGTACAAATTAATGGCCAACGGTTTAATAACCGTTGATCATTCTTGCGCCAATAGTAGTGTCATGATGCTATTTTTCTAGATTAAAATTAATTGGAAATTGTCTAATTATCAAACATTATATGTGCCCACTCGAGGCCGTGTCGGTGCAATGATACAGGAGGGAGACGAGATACGGGAGGGAGGATGTGGGAGATGTGAGTGCGAACAGATGGGAGACATGATGCGGGAGATGTGACTGCGAGTGTGTGGGAGACAGGGAAAAGAGATGTGACGGTGGGGGCCGGTGTGTAACGGAAGCTAGGGTTTGTCTAAAATTTCCTGATTTTATCCAACGGCGGAAAATAATCGGGTCATCATCGTGCGAGCCCACTAGTCATGTCGTGCCCGTGCCGGCACTGACACTACCAGCCTTCGTGTCGTGCCATGCTTGGGCCGTGTTTTTTCGGTCCGTGCCCGTGCCAGCCCATTAGACCTGACCTATTTGCTTTACAACCCATCCAAACTGGATTTTTTTTTGATTGGGCCCAAAAAACTTAGAGGCCTGTAATTTACACTGGTTTAGGCTTGGGAAGCTACCTTTCCAAGCATTCACACAGTCCAACACCTCCAAAAAGGTAGTGGAATTACGTATCTGATTGACCATCGCGATCAACTAAATGGTGACCTGTGATCATCAGTGGCCTCCTCCCATGGAGACTGACCGGAAGCTGGTCTTGGGCTGCTTTGGCAGCATGACTATCCCGGCCACGGCAGCGGTGAAGGCGAAGACGGCGGCGACCCCGAACGCCGGGATGTTGCCCTTGCCGAACAGCTCGTCCCACGGCCCAGAGCCGATGGCGATGATCATCTGAGGCACCACGATGGAGATGTTGAGGACACCCGTGCACAGCCCTGCACACGTACGGTGACGGACAGACACAAGATTATTTTCAGCAGGGCAGGTCGACACTTAGCTTGGTGGTGGCTCTCGCTGGATCAACACTACTCACCCTGGCCGCCGCCCTTGGCCGCTGCCAGCTGCGCCGTCACGGCGAACGGAACGCTGCATAGGACCTGCATGCATGCATATGCGGTGAGCTTCGTTTCTGAATTGAATAGAAGAAATGTACCTGAATCAAGAACAAAAATGTTGGTGCTGGCCGCGACTCTTACGGACCGCGAAGGGGAAGCCGAGGAAGACGAAGACTGCCATCGCGGTGCTCTTGAGGCCCTTATCAACCGCGGCGGCGTCCTGCACGTTGCCACCGATGTCGCCAAGCGACCAGGAGCTGAGGACGGTGACCAAGGCCATGGCGACGCAGACGAGGAAGCTGCTCATCACCCACACCACCTTGGCGGTGAGCTTGCGGCACAGGGGATCGATGAGGACGGAGCTCACGCCGAGGACGACGGAGTTGAGGAGCAGGCCGAAGGCGCCCTTCCGGACGCCCTCCTGGAAGTTGGCCACCTCGGCGGGGCTCCCGTCGGGCCTGCCGTGGTACATCTCGCGGCCCATCCAGTCGGTGTCGAAGAGGATGAAGGGGAACCACGAGAACCAGGTGAGGCCGGTGACGATGAGCACCTGCGGCATGCCCGGGGGCAGGTTCTTCATGCCCTTGAACACCGCGAACGGGCCCGACGGCTCCCCGTCCTCGCCCTGCTTCGCCGCCGCCGCCGCCGCCGCCGCCGGGTCCAGCGGCACCTCGGTGGCGAAGACCATGGTCACCACCGTGGACAGACCCAGGAACAGCACCGACACCAGGAAGGCAGCCTTGAGGTTGGCGCACGCCTCGCAGCACGCCCTCGTCTGCAGGAACGGGAACCAGGTGTGCCACTTGTCCGTGGACCCCGAGGAGTAGCCTAGGATGTTGCCGATCGCCATCCACGACACGAAGATGGCGTTCGCTGTGCTGGGCCCATGGTTGCCTGCGAGGTCCGCCATGAGCGCGCGTGCGGGGCCCTGCACTGTGTTGTTGGAAAAGTCGAGCAGCCAGAACCCCATGACGAAGAACAAGGCCGCGTGGAGCCGCTTCCCCGTGTAAACCCTGCACAGGTATATATTAGTCTCATTCATTTTTTCTTTTCTTTTTTTTGCTCCTGCTGGGCCTATTTATATACTGTAATCTTACTTGCAGTCTTCTGTGGTGTCACCGAGAGCGTAACCAATGTCAGAGGAGAAGCCGATGATTATCACCTGTATGGATTGGATCGGATCAATATATATAATTAAAAATGATCAGCTCTTTTTTTTATCATGGATGAACCATCATATCAGTCAACTGGTGATTTATAAACGACAAGATCCAGACAATGATTCATAGTACGTTTCAAATTAGATCTACTCACTGATATACAGATGATTATGCATCCTGAAAAGATGAATGGTCTCCGTCTCCCAAGCTTAGAAGTGCATTTGTCACTGTAGAGGCCGACGAAGGGTTGAACCTGCACAATGCAACCCAGAATAATAAGTTAAAATTATATTATCTGATTGTACAAACCAAACATTTCTAAGAGCAAGAACAAGAAATAACTATATTAAATAAATGTGTTTTCCAAAACTTAATTTCTTGTTTTGTTTTCATTTCCAAACATTAGACAGTACCGTTTTTATTTGGAAATATAACATATGTAATAATTCTCAAATTTAGTATTTTTCCCTAGCCACATACTCACATGCAGGTACTTACAAGTAAGCCGGCAATAGGTCCACAGAGCCACATGACTGAAGTAAGAGCATGAGAAATCCCCAATGTCTGGTGCAAATATGTTACAAAGAATTCAAATAGTTAGCGAAATTCTGGTGTATAATATATGTAACCCACTCAGCTCACGTACATACACCCCCTACTTTATTAAGTTAGATATATAATTGATGCACTTCGGTCATATATAATGAGTTATAAAGAACTTTCACCATCAGTTACATGGATACACTTATTTGGTTTTGACATAAATAGTGTCATTCGATGATTCATGTTGACTTTTCATTATTATATATATCTAGCGGTAAAAGGGAGAGTACATTATTTCACTCACTGTTGCATGCCTTGTATAGGTGTTGAATTACAGGATGGAAAAGATACTACAACTTCATCTTTCAGTAAGGATGGTTCTTTCAAAGTTCGGTCAATGTACTGATACCGAATTAATAACAGTGGCATTAATTAATGGAACTTATAAGTTCCTATAGGAAATTTAGAAAATGGAACTTCCCTTGAAAATTAAATTATTTGTGTGGTTTCTTAAAAAAGAGCGATAGTAACAAAGATAGGTCTAGGTAGAATGAATTAGTCGTCGTTATGGCGCTCTACTTACTGTTGTTTCTATAGTAGTATATAACATGGAGAATATTCAACATCTTTTGGCGGGCAATATGTTTTTGCGGATGTATAAGGAAGGGCCCCATCAAGTCATAGTTATAGTCAACGTTGACCTAAACAATCATTTAACTCATTTAAACATCTCGTAAAGTACTCTTGTACGCTCTTTTTATTTAATCCAAACATTTGTTCTATTTAATTTGTTGTTTATTCTAGCTAAATGGACGATTAGCCTCAATAATGGCTAAATATGATAGGAGATCAAATGTTTACCATTAATATTTAGAAAAACACTAGTTACAGTAGAATGAATAACATGCTACACAGGTTGCGATCATCCATTAAGATCGTATCATATTCAAGGTTTATTTCCATTCGTGAATTCAAGGATATCCATGCAGGAACTACGGATTAATGAGTGATGAATGTAAAACCATATTTGGAAAACAGTTGGATCAAACCAAATGAAATTGAAAATATACTAACAACAATAGATTTTTTTGATGAAATTGAAAATTTTGGTGGCTAGAGTTAAGATGACCTATATCAAATTCACCGATGATAAAGGACGGGATGCATCGGGCCCATGGACAAACCTAGCTAAAAGCCAACCCACTTCAATAATACATTAATCTTGTTATATATCAAAATAAAGAAATGATATCATCTGTGTGCACGGACAGGACATTCAAGAAATAATAATCGGTCACAAAAGCTCATTCAGGTAATGATTTAAAGGTCTTGTGGAGTAAATAAATAAATAAATATAATAATAGAAGAACAAATAAACGCGAGGGAGAGAGAACCAAAAAAAACAGAACAAAAACATATTCGGAATAATGAGCATCATAATCGTGATCATCCAGCAGAAACAACACACACTGCATGCATGCATACCTGCACGTAAGGCGTGAGGAGGGAGAGCTGCAGCGCCCATCCATACTGCACGCCGCCGGCGACCATGCATGCGAGAAACAACCCCACAATGCTGATTTGTGGCGGCTGCTTGTTGCCGCCTCCACCCCCTCTGGTAGATACCTCCACGCCACCAGCAGCCATGTATCAACGGCTGGAGAGGTAGCCTAGCCCGAGGGGGGGGGGGGGGGGAGGGCGACGAGACCTTCTGGAGATGGATGCAATGGAGGAAAAGGACGAGCAAGGGGGCGTGAGGATGAGGAGCTTAAAGGCCGGGGAAGCGAGGTGGAGCGGCTGACACGTGGGGCCAGAGAGAGCGGCCCATGTTGTGCTGCTATGACGCGGCTAATAATATAGGACAGAGAAGAGGTGTTTTCTAGTTTTGAGCAAGCACATGCATTGTTTTGTTTTGCTGCATGTCCTGGCTGCTTCTATTTCAGGAGTCTCCTGAATTCCTGGATAATGATCAGTTAATTTTGGATTATGATTGTGAGAACTAGCATGTTGGATTAGACTAGCTTCAAGTGAGTTTCAAAGGAATTTATTTTTTATTAATGCTATGAGACATCAATCAGTAGTTGGTAAGATATGGGTGAAGAGAGAGGAAGAGGCAGAGGCAAAGCCCACAGAAAAAATGAGGTAGGGAGCGAACCCGAAGTAGCTCGGCAACTCGGGCGCTGGTGCATACTAGCAGTGTAGGCGCTCCAGTCGCTTATTGGCACCGACACGCGGCAGGACTGTCCAGGGAGCTACGAATGTGGAGGTTCACAGCACAATCTCTTGGAGGCGTTGAGTGTGTCGAGGACCGGAGTCTGGAGCGCGGAGGCGGAGGCGCTATCAAGCAAGTGAAGGCCCTAGTTTGGTTTTAGGTAATTGATGAAACCTATGGACTAATCCTATGCTTAAGTGTGTTAGGATATAGGTTGGTTCAACACCATGTGATGCAACTAGATGGATGGTGATGTCCACATGATTGTGAACAAAGACTCCAAAGCTTGGAAAAGAAGAAAGAGGAAAGCAAAATGGGCAAGAGGCAAAGGTATAACCTTAGGGCCATTTTGTTTTGTCGATCAAGCCACTATAGAGAGTGTGATCATATTTAGGATTGATAGTTGTACTATAAAGAGGAGTAGAACTCATGTGTGAAATACGGTTATCAAAGTGCCACTAGAGGATCTACACTTTGCATTTGCATTTAGATACTAGTGTGTGCTAACTTCCCTTGTAAAAGTGCTTGACAAATGCTAACTCACGTACACAAGTGGTGGAAACTTGGTGGAGTTAACACATTTGCACAAGGGATGAAGTGGAGATAGATTCTGTGCTCTCTGAGTAGCATCGGACGCTGAGGCTAGCATCCAATGGCTAACCATAGCTGAGCAGTTTCTTTAGAGAGGCATCAGATGTTGTAACGGACGTTGTTGAAAGGTCCAATTGGCTAGAGGGGGATGAATAGCCTAATTAAAAAAATCTACAAAACACTTAGACAAATACTATTAGCAACACAAATAGCGAAGCTTTTTGCACTAGCCTAATCTGTGTGTTGCAAGCCACCTATCCAACAATTCTACCTAATATCTCTATGTCACACATACAATTTAAACTACACTAGAGATAGAGGTATGACACAACTAAAAATAGACTAGGAAGAAGTAATATAAACAATGTATATATTATGATCAACGATGAACAAGATAATCAATGAACTTTCTATACAAAATATATGGACAAGATGAAATATCTACACAAGATATATCTAGCAAAGAAACATCACAAGAGATAATAGGAACTAGCTCAAATGAATATGAATGTAATGAACAAAAGAGCTAGTTAGGGAGTTTTTCACTGATCCTCCGGGAACGCCTTTGATGTACAATCACCGGTGAAGATACTTGATGAAGAGCCAATCACCAAGATGAGAAAGAAATCTGATCACCGAGAAGGCTAATCAATCACAATATAGCACGCGGGACACACCAATTTATCCCGATGTTCACGTGCTTGCTGGCACGCTACTCCCCGTTGTGTCGACCAACTCTTGGTGATCCGGTGGGTAATTGACACCACGTCAAGCTACACAAGCTCCACAAGAATCTATCACAAGAGAGGTAGCTCAGTGACACGAGCAATCCACTAGGGGTGCCTTTCGCTACTCCAGCGAGGATTAGACCCAAAAAAACCCTCACAATAAATCCAGTGGTAGCCAAGAACAATCACATATCTTGACAACTCCAACCAATCGCCTCCAAGAGTAACAAGAAACTCGCTGCTAATGCAAAGAACTAGTGCCAGTAGAATGAACTCTTTCAAATCTTAGCACTAGATCACTCAATCACACTAGCAAATGATCAAATCAAGACTAGAGATGAGTGAGGAGGCTTGGCTATACTCACAAGGATGCTTAGGGATCAAAATTTGCAAGAGAGATCCTGTTGCATTAGACTGAGTTAGGGTTTGCCATCGGACATGCCAGGGCAGCATCCGATGCTGCCTGCCTCAGCGTCTGATGCCTATATCTCAGCACTCATTCACTTTCTAACTTCTACCCTTGCTTCCATGTGCTAAAATGTGTTTCACCATTTGTGCACGTGTGTTAGCATTTTGCAAAGCATTTTCCAAGGGTTGTGTTAGTCACTCACTAGGTCTAATGCTTCAGTATGTTAGAGAGCTTCTAGTGGCACTTGAACATCACATAAGTCATGAATTATCTGCTCTTGATAGTATGGCTATCTATCCTAAATGTGATCACACACGCTAAGTGTCTTGATCACCAAAACAAAGAGCCCTATAGGTTATACGTTTGCCTTCGTGCCTCTTTGCTCCATCTTTTCTCTTCTTATTCCAATTCACCAAGTGTAGAGCACTTGATCACTTCATTGCATGTGGTCATCAACATCTTCCATGGTTGCCACCTTGCTAGCTCCACCACATGGCTTGGTCTTAATCCTTTCTTATTAGCTACACACATGCTTAGTAATAGGATTAGACCAAATAGGTTTCATCAATTAACCAAAACCAAACTATGGCTTTCAATCTCCCCTTTTTGGTAATTGATGACAACCTTTTCAAAGATATTTGATTTAAATTTGAGTAATCACATTGATAGTATTAGCTCCCCCTACATATATGCTATAGAGTTTGGTTCTAAAATTTGCACATATGTATGGATATGAAATGTGGGTGAGCAATACTATCAACAATGACGCTAAGGCATAAGAATGGACCTTTGAAGCGTGATACCAATCGGAGTGCACATGTTATACCATCCTTAGCACCATTTGTAGCTAGACATACATCAAAACTCAAGAACCTCGTGAGATCAACATTATAGGAAAGGTTCTTGATCCTCTTGAAATACAAATATGTCTAGTTGTCATTCTATATATGCTAGTAAATCATATCATCAATCATAACATTCACCACATGAGCATGAATATCAATTAAATAGTTTATGCAATGCAATCAAACATATGAATGTGCACATTTCGAATGCAACAATCAAGTTTATGAACTTGCCCCCCTATTCGTGTGCTCAAATTTTAATTGACCAAGCTCCAAACCACTTGAAACTCTCAAAGCTACTTGACTCCCTTGTTATCTTATTTCCCAACATTTCTATCTTTGTATGCAATTTCTCCCCCGTTGGCAATAATTAACATAAAAGGGTAGGCAAGTTTTATTGGGAGGAGACATCTAGGTCAAATTGTGGCCTGATCTAGCTCATGAACATAATATGTTTAACATGGTTTTCTCTAGAGTAAGCTACTTCACACATTAATGGTTATCTTACTCACATTGGTTAAACACTTATTGCTCACTTACTAGATCAATTTACTAGAGTTACAAGCTCATGAACAAGTTATATGCTACCACTAGATCAAGTCAAATATAGAAGCAATAGTGTTACCATATATACTTCAAGTTCATTTGATTTACCATGAATGAGCCTAATTAAAAAATATCATGGCTATATGAACTAGAACATGTCCTAATAAGAATGAATGCATATGCCAAGCAATTTCACCTTTGCTTTTGTCGAAGGAGAGGCATGTCATGTGTGGGGGTCTATTCAATTCATGTTGGAGAAGCCTAGGATATTCAGTTCATTCCTTAGCTTGCAAAACCTTCTCTCATCTAGTTGCTTGGTGAAGATGTCGACAAGTTGATCATTGGTGCCCACACTCTCAATAGATGTCCTTTTTGGCTTGATGATCTCTAATTGAAGTGATGCCTTATATCTATTGACACTAAAATTTGTGTCCTCGACGTCAAGCACACTATGAGGCCCTCAGAGACTGTGTGAAGCAAGAGTCCTGATCTCCTGAACCTCCAAGGACGAAGCTGAGCTTGGTGATTCGAATCTGAGGCGTGCCAGTCAATTTGATCTGCAATTGACAAGGAGAAAGAACAAAAACATCAAATTGTGGAACCTGTCGGTTTGGTGCTAGATAGTTCCATAATGTACGGCTCTAAAACAACCATTATCAGAGGAAATTGACTAGAAAATCAACTCCTCACAGTGTAAAGTATATAATCATTGAACCATAGAATGATTAAGTATGTAAGTAGAACAGGAATATAGCTTAACCGATCTAACTTTCCTGATACAAGCATGAAAATCTACGTATGTAGCAAAGACCAAGGTATTATACTAGCAATTCTGGTTATTAACAGTGGGGTGTTTCTATACAACCATAATAACAACCAGATCGATAAAATAGCTTAGTTACCAACAGTGGGGTGTTTCCATGCAACCATAATGATAATCATGCTAAATCACGTCCAGCGTAATTAATAGGTCTATTGATCTTAAATTGGTGCATGCATATACGTTATGGGTGAAAGCATAACTGGATCGGCTATTTAGCCAATGCAGGGTCCATGAGGCACAAACAAGATCTATCTATCAAATTATGGTCCGATCCCAAACTAAACAAACTTGACTCGATATACCTAACAGTGGGGTTCGAAAATACAGCCATGATAAATACATTAAATCAAATCTACTTACTTTCGGATCAAACTGTAACTGAGTAGATATCTCGAACGCACAAAATTTAATAATCGAGATCGACAAGTTAGCCGATATGAGTCTAGATCGACTGTTTCTATTAAGACAGGCATGGAATTGCTTGAACAAAGAATCTAGATAGTGTTTAAGCTTAAGCTGACTTGTCAATCTCAATTGGGCAAGATATTGTTGCAACAAATAAAATTAAACATAAGTAAACAATATTGATAACTTGATGAATCTATTAGATTGCCAAATCTAACAGAGTTGATAACTAGTCAAGATCGACTACTTGCAAGAGGTTGATCTTAGCCAACGCAGCCTTACAAAAAGATGAACTTAAACCAATAACTAACCCATATCATAGCTTGACAAGAGTCTGGTCTAAGCCAAATATAGCCTTATCAAACAATAACACGAGCCATTGACAATACTTACAAGCAAACCGGAGGTCGATTCAACCGATGCAGCCCCGTTTCTTGAAGGTCTCATCGAGATCTACTTTACTCCTACTCCTAAGGTTTTGGCCGGAGGCCGAAAGATGTGTTTGATTGATTGCTGAATTCGTTTTTATAATAGTCGGGATTTAACTATTTATAACCAGAAAGACTTCTAACCTAACATGACTAGATTACAATGAGATATATTAAACAAATAATTAGGACTCCAACTCTCCTCTTTGTTTGAGTCTGACACATCTTCAAACTCGTCGATTCTGGTCCAAATAGATCTTCTCTAAACGTGCCTTGAACCAAAACAAGACCTTTCCTTATCTCGCTGATTTCCTTAATCAAACTGGTCATTTGGGTCCATAAATAAAAATTCCACCGGCCCAAAATCCGGTGTCAACACATGCCACCCAATTTTGGGATGAAATTTATTTATTCCCGGAATTGCCATTCTCACCTTCTTCATTAGTCGATCAACTAAGGCTTCATATTCACCCACTTGAGAAGCAAGCTTTCAAACCCATTGGCTTTCAAACCCTAGTTCTCAAAAAGAAAGCTTGTCACCATCCTCGAACCCAGCAAACCAAGCGACTGCTCAAGAGTCTGCAAATCATCACCCCACTCGAGAGAAATGGCAACCCTGGACTCCATCCTCGAGGTAAAAATCTCTTCCCAAATTCTCTTCCTTTTTGGGCGATTTCGATACTCTCGTTTTATTCACCCTTTTTTGCAATTTAATTGATATCTCCAGGAACTTCAAAACCAGATCTTCATCCCAGTAGATGGTACTTCAGATAGCTTTTTCCTCGGTCCAATGGGCAGTTCTGACCCTTCCCCGGTTATAATAGCTGAAACTCAAAGGGTTCCTTTTAAACATTCTGACCTGAATTTGCGGATCTTTGGGATAAGAAAACTTCTTTGAGGAATTGGCCATCAATCATCCCAAGTTGGAGGGATTGGCTAATCAAGGTAGCAGCCAAGAAGAAGACAAATTGGATTCTCCGGAATTTGGATCAATGCATTACTCTGTTCCTCTCTGATATAAAGAAAAATGAACCTCTGCTGAAGGCTGCTTGTTACTTCTAGTCTGGTGCCTTTAATGCTTTCATGTCCAAGCAAGGTCCCAAGACCCCACTTTTAGCTGATGTGCATATGCTGACTGGTTTGAATATTACTGGAAGTATGAACCCCCACAACCTTTTGGTCAAACTTTCCATGAGACTAGAGAGTGTTAGAACAGGAGGTTGGTCTCAATATATCGCCACTTTCAGCACCGCCCAGAACAACATTTCAGATAGAGAGCATACAACATTTTTGAATATGTGGCAAGACAGATATTGTCACACCACAATTTTAAGAACAAAATTAGGGCACAATATATGTATGTCAGGATCAATATTCATACATATATCGACATCATAGTAAATATCAAAACAATGTTTTTATTAATATCTCGAACATTATTACATAAATGACCCTCGGGTCTGAAAGAAAAGTACAGACTCTCATGACAATTGACTCTAAAGAAGACTCTGAAGAAGACACGGAAATCTGGACTCCATCTCCATAGGAAGGTCGATGGGGGGTAGCGCCATCCTAGTACAGGTCGTCAGGGTCGAAGCCGCCATCCTCGAGGTACTCCTGCTCATTGTTTGCGTAATCTCCAGCGTCTGGGTGGGGTAGCATGGAGGGACAAAGAGGAAGGGTGAGTACATCGAAATGTACTCCGCAAGTGTAGGAAATATATGCTTATGCAGCTATTATCAAAGGTAGGCTGACTCAGTTTGACTCAATCGCCTAAAGAGACACATCCTATTAATCCTATTAATCCTATGCACCAATTTACTAGGTTATAGACACAGACACTGTTGAAAAGTAGAACACTCAGAATCCACCGAGCAAACCACACTTGGAGTCCACCAAGCACAACCCACACCTGAAGTCCATCAGGCAAACCACACCTGAAGTCCATCAGGCCACCCACAAGGCCGTTACACGAGTCCCCCTATGTGTATTAGTTCCATATGTCATGACATAGAAACTACCTTCTGTAATAACACTAGGTCTGCGCCTGAGCCTGGGAGCGGTCTCCCGTACGAAGCAGTAACCGCATAGAAGAAGCCTCTGTACCCATGTCATATGGGACTAATGACCACATCAGGCTTCTCTAACGAACCAGAACCAAACCACCAACTAATCTCGAAGAAGTCCAAGCCGCTCGTGACCGTGAGCAGGGCTGATATATCAGTTTTACACTCTGCAGAGGTTGCACATCGTTACCCATGAGTCATGCGTTTCTCGTCACGCTAAACACTGCCAAGGTGCATAGCGGGGTCGCACTACAAGGCCGTTACAAAATTCCCTCCAAGCCTATTTTACGTGTTCACTAAGGTTTCACCGCTAACCGTGGATATACAAACCACCGTAGAAGCCCCACTCTTGTACCACAAATCCAACCTCGTGTAAACCCTCAACTTGGAGGCAATTAATTACTTAGCCACGCCCAACCCATCCAGACCTCATGGCTGCGCTGTTAAGCCGGGTTACAGGCTTTGAGAACCGAATCCTAGGGATCCAGGCAGGATAAATCTAGCACAAGCCCAGAACCAAAAACCAAATAAGAGCTGCCAAATCCATGGCACAAAACCACTAGTATGGTCCATCCTGCCAGATTTACCTAAAAACCATGTTACTACAAAAATTACCAAACCCGCATTCGTTCCATAGTTCATTAACCAATATTATTAATAATTGTCCACCATCCCATCCTGATATGACTGCAGGGCTAAGCAATACTTTAGCCACAACATCCCAAACCAGGTGACAAGGATAAATATAGCAAGTTCAAGTAAACCTTAACATGAGATTCAAATTAGACACAGCATGCATCTACTGGATCTACTCTACTCTAATACTAAAAGTAAAATAAATACGGGAGCAAGATGTTCAAGGACACTTGCCTGCGGGCTAGGTCGAATCTGCAGGGTCACAGGGAAAGTCTGGAGCGTCCTCGAACTCCGCACTCTCTGGCCCAATCAACATACATGACACAATACAACAAAATAAATAATAGTACACCAACAGTAATAAAATAGTAAATAAACAGATCTACTACGTAGAGAACGAAATTATGAAACTAACGCAAGTTGAACGGGTCGCATCAGAGTTAAAATGAGCAAGATATCAACTCTGTAATTAATTTGAAATCAAATTCGTATTTAAAATAAATCCAAACTGAAATTAAAGGTAGACTGGACCAGGCCTCAATTATCCGATAGTGCAGGGGCTAGATCGAATGAATCTACAGACTTAGTGCATAGGTGCTTCGGATTGCGGGTTAATTTTCATAGAGGCCAGGGGCCAGATCACAAAACGGCGCAGCATGGCGGAGCAGCTATGGTGGCGGTGATCTGGCGCCATGCTGCACTATGTCTTTGGCCTCGAGCGCCAGCTGGGTGTGGATGTGTGCAGCCGTGCGGAGGACGGCGCCTCACTTTCCGGGAAACATAGGGGTTGAGTTGCAAGCTTCTCGTGACTCATTGTATAGTGGATGTGTAGTGCGGGTTTATTCGCCAAAAGTACGGGGTCTATTATGAAAAACTGCGGCTAACAGTGCGCTATGCTTGCGTGGCCGTCGCGTGGCTCCGCGTGGCGACGCGTGTCGCTCCGTGTTTGGGGCGTTGTGCCACCAGTGCAGCGGACGCAAGGGGGTGAGTGCCGGTGGACTGAGTCCACAGACTTTATGTTGTCGGTCTATACCGGATCAGTGCTGGATCAAATCTAGGCCGTCTGTTTTGGATCGGATGGTGCGGGTGGCAGGGTTTGGCCGCCAGCGAGGCCGAGGGCGGCGGCGCAGAGACTGTTCGCGGCGGTGCCATAGATGAGGTCGTGGGGCGCACTGGCGCATCTTGATCATGGCCTACAGAACCTAACTAACCCAACGGACCACACAGCGAGGGAGAGGGGATCATGGCAGGCTCACCGAGGGGACTTGCACGATCGTGGAAAGCTCGGGTGGCGCCCGTGACGACGGGGGTGGTGTCTAGTGGCTCGGACTTTGGTGTAGTCGACGCTGCGAAGCTCCTGGTGTAGGCGTTCACCGACGAGGGGCCTCCAAGACGCGGCGCGGCTCCGTGAACACGATGGCGCTCGAAGGGGGTTGGGGTAGGCTTTTTGGTGGAGAAGAACCGAGCTTCCGTTGGTGTCGGCTATGGTGGTGGCGCTCGGAGAGATTGGAAAAAGGATGGGAGGGTGCGAATACATGGGTGTATGCTGAGTCTCTATGTGATGAGTGATTGTCAACTGGGATAATGCGCATGTTCTTTGGCTTGTGTTGTGCAGGTGTCGAGCACGGATACAGTGATCAAAGGCAAGGTGAAGGTCAAGTAGAGACGTGTCGTGCCGATGGACCGAGAGTGGCGAAGGGCGGACCTGAGGCTTGGACTGAGGGACCGGTGGCCTAAGGATCAGCTATGGTGGCTGACAGCCTGGGATAGCGACGAGCGAAGACTTGTGGGTGGACGGGGTGCACGGGCGGTGCATCCCATCTACGGCTCGGTTTGGTGGTTGAGCCACAGAAAAACCATCAAGTGGACGGTTTCCAGGTTTGGGCCTCAAAACCTGGGCGCTGATGGTTTCTGAGTTTGGGCCACAAAACTCGGGCTGAGGACGGTTTCCAGGTTTGGACCTCAAAACCTGGGTGCTGCGGGTTTGCTGAGTTTGGGCCACAAAACTCAGGCCATGGATGGCTGGTTTCCCGGTTTGGGCCTCAAAACTGGGGGTTGGCTGTGAAGGCTGGTTTCTCGGTTTGGGCCACAAAACCGGGGGCGAAGTCCGGGAAAAGGACGAACGGAACGGTGGCGGCACATGGCGGCAATCGATGAGGTTGCGTCGAGGCAACGCTACCAGTTGTGCGGGCGTGGCCGTCAGATCACCACCTACCTTGAGTTGGTCCAGAATAACCCTAGGGTTTAGCTGGTTCGCTCTGTAATTAGTTAGGGGTAGAGTGGGAATTAGAATTAGGATAAGTAGGGGGAGACACCCACCTCCCCATATATCTCAGTCATTTGCTCTTTGCCTTCTAGGTTTTCCTGCTCTCCCAATCCCCTGCTGTAGCAACTGAGATCCGCATAGAACCATACCTCTGTGTACTAGAGATTTTGAGGAAGTGAGACTGTAATCTCAATGTTGTAGCGTGTGGTAGTCACACAGTTGTAGATCGATGACTTGATTCATGTTTTGTTCATGTTCTTCACGTTCTTCGTTTCTTCGCGATTTTCCTGTCACTCGATCTCCCTCTCTATTGCGTTTTTGCGAAATCTGTTTGAATCAACTTGTTCTTTATAGTGAGGAGATCATTTCCACCGAAGGAATTCATCTCACTCCTCACAAACAAGTAGATCGGGTTGATTTCGTTTTTGTGGCGCTTTTTCGTTCAAACTCCTTCCCCTTCGATTTCCCGGTGATTGAGTTGATTTGAGCGGATGATTTCTTGGGGATAGTCTCCTAACTACCTCGTGATCATCCTCTCCAATTTTGGGAACAAGGGATTTTGAGTTGAATCGATTTTGGGAGGATTTTGGAGAAGGGCGACCGAAATCGCCATCTCTGTTCATCCGCGGATAGTCCGCTAGGTGAACCGCGGACAGTCCGCGCATCGGGGTCGGTCAGACCAGTGGCCTGACTCCGCGCTGTTGGGCAAGTGTTTTTTGAACTGCGGACAGTCCGCCGTTGGGACTCGCGGATAGTCCGGGAGTCGTCCAGGGAGGTTCCAGCAGAGTTGCTGTTTCTGGTGTTTGGCCGGCGGACAGTCCGCCAACCCCTCGCGAACAGTCTGCGGTAGGGGCGGACAGTTCGGGACCCTAGGGCCGGACAGTCTGGGATTCCGCTGCTTGTTGCGGTTTAGTGCGTTTGCTCTTCCGACTTCTTCGTTTGGTTTCCGGACTTCTCGGTTGGCCCTAGAGTTGACCAAGGAACCTCACTAGGTATCTTTGCTACTTGTTAGCATAGGTATTTGGGGATTTCTGAACGTAGCCGTCTATCTACATTCGGGACTTGGTTTTTAGGGTCGGATTAGTGCCGGTGCTTTTGGTGTTTTGTTCGTTCTTGCTTTGTGGTGCCTCGCTGTGATCCTAGGGATCATCCACCCTCTTCCAAGGGTCGTAGGCATCACGGTTTCGATCGAAGCTTTTGGGGTTGATTTTGGGGACAAAAGGCCAAAGTTTCGAGAGAAATTTTTGAGCTCCCATTCACCCCCCCCTCTGGTCGCCTTACTAGTGCATTCTCGGTCCTTCCATTGGTATCAGAGCGGGTTAAGGATCTTCCACCTTAGCCGGTTCCAGATCCACAGAAGGCGACATGGATCACGGCGTGGGCAAACCGCCGTTCTTTGATGGGACGAACTATGCGTATTGGAAGATACGCATGTCGGCCTATCCGCAGAGTATGGGTTCTTCCATTTTGGATATTTGCAACTCTGTTGATTACGTGGTCTTGGCTGCTCGTGCAACTCAGTGTCAGATCGATGAGCACGATGCCAATAGCTGAGCCCGTAATGCTATTTTCTCATGCTTGATCATGACGGAGTTTGATCGCGTTTCTCACCTCGCTACGGCTCGGGAGATTTGGGCATCCCTCATGCGTTTCCATGAGGGAACCACTCAAATCAAAACCCGTCTCTACGAGTCGCACAAGCGAGAGTATGAGAACTTTCGACACATGCCTAGCGAGAGCATAAAGAGTTTATTCGCTCGCTTTCAGGTTATTGTCAACAGGATGAGGGCTAACAAGGAGTTGTTGCCTTTCGACGATCATTAGAGAGCTTTGAAGCTTTTGCACACTCTCGATCGATCGGTGTGGGATTCCAAGGTTCAGGCGATCATCAAATCGTCTAACTATGAGACCCTAACGTGCGACGAGCTCTTCAGTAAGCTCAAGTCCAGTGAGATTGACGCCATGGGAAGGGCTTCTTATGAAAATCCTTCTGGCCCGTCGATGGCTTTGGTTTCTGGTTCTTCTGCTAACCCCTCTGGAGGCTTTGCACTTTCTTCTCTTCTTTCTGTCACAGAGGAGCAGCAGGAGTCCATGGGGGATGACGAGTTGGCTTTGCTCGCCAACCGGTTCTCGCGGTTCCACAACAACCATGAACCGTTGCCGCGGAGGAGGACGCTCAGGATGCTTTGAGTGCGGCGACCCCGACCACTTCATCGCCAACTGTCCCAAGAAGAACAAGCACACATTTGGGAAGGGTGATCATGGGCACAAGTACGACTCCGGCAAGCGCAAGGAGAAGTACGTCCCCGCAAAGCATAAGCGGAAGGGCGGCTTCAACAAGGAGTACATCAAGACGAAGTACTTGGAGAAGGCCCAGGCTGAGTAGCGTGCTTTCTTCGCCATGCTCAGCGACGTCGACGACTCAAATGACGACTCCGCTTCCTCAAGCGATGACGAGTCCGAGAAGAAGAAGAGGATCGAGGACAAGCTGAACGGCCTCTGCTTCTTCGCCGACGACGAGGGCTTCTGCACCATGGCCCTCGGCAAGGAGGTCGACGGCGAGCTAGAGGACACCCCTCAGAATGACAACGACGACGACGACACCTCCCAGGTATCTCAGACCCCCGATGAGCTTTCTGTTGAGGTCGAGAAGCTTACTGTCGCGCTCCTTAGTCAGGATAAGATGCTTAGGCGTGCCGCTAGAGAGCGCAAGGAGTTTAGGCAGAAGTGGGAGGACACGGTGAAGGAGCTTGAGTTTGCCAAGTCCATCGTAGTCGTTTCTGAAGAGGTTGAGTGCGAGATGTGCACCACACACATGGCTGACCTTCTCACTTTGAGAAGCAAGTATGCTGTGTTGGTAGCAGAGGTGGATGAGCTGAAGGCTAGATCCTCGCTGTTGGGTGCGTGCAAGTCCTGTGCGGGCTTGCAATCTGAGTTGGCAGAGAAGAATGCCAAGATTGTGTCTCTTGAAGAGGCCAACTCGGGTAGCACATGTGTGGTTAGGTGTGTTCTTTGTGAGGGTTTGGAGATGGAGATCGCGAACGTGAAGCATGACAAGATGCAAACCGAGGAGGAAAACACATACCTTCGGACCATCTTGTCATGGGTGTCTTGTGGTGAGCCACAGCTCAGGATGATGATCTCCCAATTCAAGCGAGCTGCTGGAGGTCCAGGTGTAGGTTTTGCTCCGGGTGTTGATGTTTCATCTTTTGGGAAGATTGGAGAGTCAAGTGGTCTTAACCCATGTGAGAAGCCCAACTCCACCACTACTCCCAAGCTTACTAAGATTCCACCCAAAGAGCCTCTCAAGCCTAACACCAAGGATGGGGTCTTTGTTGAGCCTCCGAGAGCTCCACCCAATAAACTATCATGGGCTCCCAAACCAAACAACCTCAAGAAAAAGCTGGACACCATGCCATTCAACCAGGAGGAACTTATGCCACAGAAGGGCAAAGTGATCCACACCCACTACCGTGAGTACCAACAACCCCCTATGAGAGCGGTGAGGTACCACTGTGAGCACTGTGGGAGAGATGGACACTTGAGTGAGTTTTGCTTTCGGCGCAAAAGAGAG
This sequence comes from Coix lacryma-jobi var. lacryma-jobi, assembly GCA_009763385.1. NCBI lineage: Eukaryota > Viridiplantae > Streptophyta > Magnoliopsida > Poales > Poaceae > Coix > Coix lacryma-jobi. The sequence continues at coordinate 115,890,970 of CM019823.1, forward strand.
GCGCGCCGTGGAAAGGAGATGAACAACACGGACATGTACCATCCTTTCCATGATGTACATGTGCCGAATGTTCAGAGGCGTGTTGTTAGGCCTAGAGGTCCAGAACCTCAAGTTCCTAGGCCTAGGCAGCAGAGAGGACGTGCCCGGCGGGAGCCTGCCGTTGTAGGCTATGGACCCCGTGGCAGTGGCTTTGTTGTAGAGCGCTTTCCTCCACCGCGTTTTGAGTATCGCGATGGACGCTCCTCTCTTAGCGGACCACGTTTTCCTCTACGTGGTGATCGCTCCTCTCGTAGACGTGCTAGGAATAGTTTTTCTGCTAACCGTTCTTTTGAGCAGCCGGCCCAACACTGGTATTCCCCTTACTTCACTAACCCCAGTGTTGGACCGTATGCTCACCCTATGTCTTTTTATTGATGTAGGTAAAACGATTGGAGAACGTTTGGTTGGTGGATTCCGGGTGTTCGAGGCACATGACCGGAAACGCCATGTGGTTCTCCAGTCTTAGTCCTGTTGCCGGAAAGGAGTTTATCACCTTCGGCGACAATAGCAAAGGTGATCATGAGGTTGGAGAACCTCTTTTTGATGACGAGGACGAGGGTGCTGAAGGTATGGACGATCCAGCACTTCCTCCACCTGCTGCTCCTAGTGGGTCGACTTCGACCACGACTGCACGTGGCCCCGATCCTTCTTCCTCTACGACATGGGGGCTGTGTGATCCGCCACCTCGAGCTGTACCGTTCGTACCTGAGGAGGCACCAGCTGCTGTTGAGGGGGAGGCCACTTCGGCAAGGGTGGCGCCACGACACATTCAGCGCCAGCACCCGCCAAAACAGATGATCGGCGACATCAACGATCGCGTCACTTGGTCTAGGTCACAACAAATCTCTCACTTTGCTCATTCTGCATTTGTTGCTGATTTTGAACCCCGAGATGTTGGACATGCTTTGACGGATCCAGATTGGGTCAATGCCATGCATTAGGAGTTGGAAAATTTTGAAAGAAATTGGGTTTGGGTTCTAGTTTCTCCTCCCTCTGAGTGTCACCCAATTGGGCAAAATGGGGTTTCAAAAACAAACAATGAGAGGATGGCCATGTTGTGAGAAACAAGGCTAGACTTGTAGCCCAGGGGTATAGTCGATCAGAAGGAGGGGATAGACTATGAGGAGACTTTTGCTCCTGTAGCTCGTTTGGAGGCTATTAGGATACTCTTGGCTTTTGGTGCATCCAAAGGGTTTAAACTTTTTCAAATGGATGTCAAGAGTGCCTTCTTAAACGACTAAATAGAAGAGGAGGTATATGTGAGACAATCCCCCGGTTTCGAAAATCCCAAGTTTCCAAACCATGTTTTTAAACTTCACAAAGCTTTATATGGTTTGAAACAAGCCCCTAGAGCCTGGTATGATAGGTTGAAGACCTTTTTGCTTGCTAAGGGTTTTAAAATGGGATGTGTGGATAAAACGCTCTTTCTCCTCAAGCAAGGCAGTGACACTCTCTTGGTCCAGATTTACGTGGATGATATCATTTTTGGTGGTTCTTCTCACGCTTTGGTTGCCAAGTTTGCAGATACTATGAGCAGGGAATTTGAGATGAGCATGATGGGTGAGTTGACGTTTTTCCTCGGGTTGCAAATCAAGGAATCCCGAGAGGGGACGTTCGTGCACCAGGGCAAGTACACCAAGGACATTCTGAAGAAATTCGATATGGGTGAGGCCAAGCCTTTTCCAACACCCATGTCGACCACGATGGCCCGGGATGCGGACAAGGAGGGAGAAGCTGTGGACCAGAAGGAGTACCGAAGTATGATCGGGTCGCTGTTGTACCTGACGGCGACACGCCCGGACATTCAGTTCGCGGTGTGTCTTTGCGCGCGATTTCAGTCTTTGCCGCGCACCTCTCACCGTCAGGCAGTCAAGCGCATTATGAGGTACTTATGCTTCACACCTGAGTTTGGGATTTGGTATTCTGCTTCTTCTACTTTCTCCCTTTGCGGTTATTCCGATGCCGATTTTGCTGGTTGTCGCATTGAGCGCAAGTCCACTTATGGGACTTGTCAGTTTATTGGTTCTTCTCTTGTATCATGGTCTTCTCGCAAGCAGTCTAGTGTCGCCCAGTCTACCACGGAGGCTGAGTATGTTGCTACGGCTAGCTGCCGTTCCTAGTTGCTTTGGATGATAGCCACTTTGCATGATTTTGGTCTGAGCTTTTCTCGCGTTCCTTTGCTTTGTGACAGCACGAGTGCGATTAGCGTTGCTAAGAACCCCATGCTGCACTCTAAGACCAAACACATTGATGTGCGCTTTCATTTTCTGCGAGACCACTATGAGAAGGGTGATATCGACCTTCGCCATGTCGATACTCATCATCAGTTGGCTGATATTTTTACCAAGCCTTTGGACCAATCAACTTTTGCTAGGTTGAGAGGTGAGCTTGGTGTGTGTTTCCCCTTTTAGATGGGGGAAACATTTTGGTTCTTGTACCATAAACTGGCTTGTTGTTTTTCATTTGGTATCTTTCTTTTGATATCTTTTGTGCATTCCATCTTGCATATTTACATTCAGAGCTTCATGTATATAATCCTTAGAATGTGACTGTGCTAGGCTTAGTGTATGCTCCGAGGCTTTATGATGATGCTTGTAGCTTATGCTCTTTCTGATCACTGATACATGTTGTGAGCTGAGCTATTTTCTGAATGGTGAATTTGATTAATGAACATAAAACTTGAAACAGTTCACCATTGAGATATACAACTAGCATGTGTAGGTTGTGTTCACCTGTGCTTTTCATATATGCTAAGTTGCTATGTCTCTAGTTCTGAGTCTTTCACTTGCTTGGTCTGTTCATATTCTGTTATTAAAATGAACCAAGCTAAGTATTTTTGGAAAGATCGAGATGGGATTGCTTGTCACCACATCACAGTTTCAGGACTATTTCTCATTGCATTATGAGTTAAACTTGAGTTGTGTAGTGTATGACCGAAACTGTTGTTTTAAGCTTCTGATTGCTTCTGCATAGGCTTCGCACAGTTGAAAAGTTAGGCAATGACAAGCTTTCAACCGCTCGCAATCACATGCTGATTTTGAACTTGTGTAATTTCATCGCTGCAACTCTGATAAAATTTGAATACACAAGTGTATGTTTCATTCCGCAGCATGATGATTGAACTGTGCTAGGGGTAGTTCACCTTATATAACTGTTTAGCACTTGTTCGACTTCCTGTCTATACATGCTTAGTGCTATGTTGATGGTGAATACTTTCTTTTGGATGAAAAATGCTCTTTTGCTCAAATGTTCAAATTTCGTATTTAGTGATGAGTTTGAGCCTTTGCTAGCATTCTATGCATACTCTGAGTCATCGGATCAACATTTTGACTAGCATCTTCATATTCTATCGCCTATATGCCTGAAGCTGCTAACTTGCATTTCTGACTCATATGCATTTTGGAAGGGGGAGTTGTTCTATCAAGGGGGAGAAACTTGCTTGATAGTGCATTTTCAACTAAGGGGGAGAAAATATTGCAAATCATGTGCTTTCCTGGTTGTGTGCACTATTTGAGGAGTTTGGAGTTTGCTCGTTCCTGAGTTGTGAAGCTTGTTTTTCAGTTGGTACGGAGTGTTTTTGCTAGTTGTGTTGAGCCTTTGCCTCTTTCTTGAGGGACTAGCAAACGTTTTCAGTTCTTCAATTGGTATCAAACTCTTTTTATTGAGTTGATAACAGTTGGTATCGAGTCTTCCTGCTAGCGGTGTTGAGCCTATTCTACCTCTTCTTGAGGGCTAGCTTTGCTTTGCTTGGTCGTGTCGAGCCGTTGCCCATGTCTTTGGGGACCAAGTTGTCTTGCTCTTTCCACTTGACCTTCTTCGGCTTTGCTATGATTTTGGGTCATTTGGTTGAGTTCTCTCTCCTTCTTCTTCTTTCCTCTATTCCATTATGATTTGTGTTGGTAGTTAAAAATGCACTCATCATGGGGGAGATTGTGGATACATTGGTGTAAGCCGAGTCTCTGAGTGATGTGTGATTGTCAACTGGGATAATGTGCATGTTCTTTGGCTTGTGTTGTGCAGGTGTCGAGCACAAATACAGTGATCAAAGGCAAGGTGAAGGTCAAGTAGAGACGTGCCGTGCCGATGGACCGAGAGTGGCGAAGGGCGGACGTGAGGCTTGGACTGAGGACTGGTGGCCTGAGGATCAGCTGTGGTGGCTGATAGCCTGGGACAACAACGAGCGAAGACTTGTGGGTGGACGGGGTGCACGGGCGGTGCATCCCATCTACGGCTCGGTTTGGTGGTTGAGCCACAGAAAACCCACCGAGTGGACGGTTTCCAGGTTTGGGCCTCAAAACCTGGGCGCTGATGGTTTTCGAGTTTGGGCCACAAAACTCGGGCTGAGGACGGTTTCCAGGTTTGGACCTCAAAACCTGGGTGCTGCGGGTTTGCTGAGTTTGGGCCACAAAACTCAGGCCATGGATGGCTGGTTTCCCGGTTTGGGCCTCAAAACCGGGCGTTGGCTGTGAAGGCTGGTTTTCCGGTTTGGGCCACAAAACCAGGGGCGAAGTCTGGGAAAAGGACGAACGGAGCGGTGGTGGCACGTGGTGGCAATCAGTTAGGTTGCGTCGAGGCAACGCTACCAGTTGTGCGGGCGTGGCCGTCAGATCACCACCTACCTTGAGTTGGTCCCGAATAACCCTAGGGTTTAGCTGGTTCGCTCTGTAATTAGTTAGGGGTAGAGTGGGAATTAGAATTAGGATAATTAGGGGGAGACACCCACCTCCCCATCTATCTCAGTCATTTGCTCTTTGCCTTCTAGGTTTTCCTGCTCTCTCAATCCCCTGCTGTAGCAACTGAGATCCGCAGAGAACCATACCTCTGTGTACTGGAGATTTTGAGGAAGTGAGACCGTAATCTCACTGTTGTAGCGTGTGGTAGTCACACGGTTGCAGATCGATCACTTGATTCGTGTTTTGTTCGTGTTCTTCGCGTTCTTCGTTTCTCCGCGATTTTCGCGTCACTCGATCTCCCTCTCTATTGCGTCTTTGCGAAATCCGTTTGAATCAACTTGTTCTTTATAGTGAGGAGATCATTTCCACCGAAGGAATTCATCTCACTCCTCACGAACAAGTAGATCGGGTTGATTTCGTTTTCATGGCGCTTTTTCGTTCATACTCCTCCCCCTTCGATTTCCCGGTGATTGAGTTGATTTGAGCGAATGATTTCTTGGGGATAGTCTCCTAAGTACCTCGTGATCATCCTCTCCAATTTTGGGAACAAGGGATTTTGAGTTGAATCGATTTTGGGAGGATTTTGGAGAAGGGCGACCGAAATCGCCCTCTCTGTTCATCCGCGAACAGTCCGCCAGGTGAACCGTGGGCAGTCCGTGCGTCGGGGTCGGTCAGACCAGTGGCCTGACTCCGCGCTGTTGGGCAAGTGTTTTTTGAACTGCGGACAGTCCGCCGTTGGGACTCGCGGACAGTCCGGGAGTCATCCAGGGAGGTTCAAGCAGAGTTGGTGTTTCTGGCGTTTGGCCGGCGGACAGTCCGCCAACCCCTCACGGACAGTCCGCGGTAGGGGCGGACAGTCCGGGACCTCAGGGCCGGACAGTCCGGGATTCAGCTGCTTGTTGCGGTTTAGTGCGTTTGCTATTCCGACTTCTTCGTTTGGTTTCCGAACTTCTCGGTTGGCCCTAGAGTTGACCATGGAACCTCTCTAGGTATCTTTGCTACTTGTTAGCATAGGTATTTGGGGATTTTTGAATGTAGCCGTCTATCTACGTTCGGGACTTGGTTTTTTGGGTCGGATTAGTGCCAGTGCTTTTGGTGTTTGGTTCGTTCTTGCTTTGTGGTGCCTCGCTGTGATCCTAGGGATCATCCACCCTCTTCCAAGGGTCGTAGGCATCACGGTTTCGATCGAAGCTTTTGGGGTTGATTTTGGGGACAAAAGGCCAAAGTTTCGAGAGAAATTTTTGAGCTCCCATTCACCCCCCCCCCCTCTGGTCGCCTTGCTAGTGCATTCTCGGTCCTTCAGAGGGAGAGGTAGGGCTACTTGTAGACCGAGAGGGCAAGGGTGGCGGCGCGATCCGAACGAGTGGACGAGAGAGAGCCGGAGGGTTCGGCGGGGGAGGTTGTCAGCGTTACGGGTGAGTGGTGGGGACGGAGGTGTTGCATGGCGGCTGCGTCCGAGTGGAGGGGATAAGTCCGACAGGTGGGACCCACCTGTCAGCGACTCTAGGCCAGGGACCGGCTGGCAGTGAGGAGGTGTGAGGGGGAGGCGCCGGTGCGGTTCTGGGCCAGTGCGGAGGTGTGCTGGGCCGCGGCGGGGCGTGGGCGGGCCGCCGGAAAAGGGAGTGGGGTGAGGAAGGGGCTGGCTGAGTGGGTCGAGATGGTGAGGATGGGGTGCGGGCCGGAAGTGGGCGCAGGCCGGTTTGGGAAGGGAAAAAATGAGGTCCAGCCTTGCCTTCTCCTTTTCTTTTTAGTTTTCCTTTTTGTTTTGCAATTTCTTTTGAAATCAAAATTTTAAAACCCTTTTGAAAACAAAACCAATTTGAAATCTTTGAAAACTTTTCCTAGGTTTTGAAAAGAATAACTTGAGTTTGGTTTTGTAAAATTTTCATAATTCTTTTTATTTCTTTTCTAAATAGAATAAACTCGATTCTCCCTATACGGGTTTAATAAATTATTTTCCACGCAACAAAATATGCAACAACATGAATGCAACATGACAATAGTAAATAAATTTTATTTTCCTCCTCTAATAAACAAACCAACCTATTTAAGTTCATTTGATTGTTGAGTGTATTTGGCACACATTTGGTACTCAAATTGGAGATCAAGGCCAACATCAAAATGAAGATGAAGCTCAAGTTCCAGTCTCAAAAGATGATCATTTTGGAAGAAAGAAAAGGACTCAAAGAAGGATTCAAAGTCACATTTCAAGAAGAGTTCAATTGGGTCAATCAAACAAGGACAATTCAAGTGAGTATCAAGGATGATTCTTTGGAGAGAGGTCACTTCTCCCTTTTGTAGGGGCTTGCCGCCTTTGGTAGGTTATCCAAGCAAGGCTTGGAAGGCTAACATGGAAGTGGTGATCTAAAGGGACATTTGAGATGCTTAGTTGAAGAAATCAAAAGGGTTGATCTAGAGAGCAAACAACATCTAGAAGAAAGCAAATCATGTCAACTCAAGTGGTATTTATATGCAAGCTATGATCAAATGAAGAAGCAAGCCAACCACAACAAGATAGTGCACTTGATCATATGGGTGAAGATTTGTTCTATCAATTGGTATCTATTGATCTTCACCATAGACTTCGCATTGCTATTTTGGAGTTGGAATCAAAATGACTAACCTCTACTCCAAGATAGCAAGGTATCATTGTTTGTCATATGCATTCATACTATGCTAAGGACTTGATTAGAGCATATAGACAATCCTAGGAGCATTCATGAAAATCAAACGATTTTGATGATTATGTGATGCCACTATTGTTTCTATGCTTTACATGATCTAGTGCTACCATATAACATGTTTGTGGGCTTGCAATCCTAGTGTTTAATCTAGAGAATGAGCAATGGAACATTTAACCAACGTGAGTAAGATAACCATTCCAAAATGTGTGAAGAAGCTTATTCTAGAGCAAACCGTGTTGAATGTTTCATGCAAATGATCTAGGTTGAACCACAAATGAAATGAAACAAACATCTCTCTCTTAACAATTTGAACCTCTTTTATGCAAACCTTTTATGGAAATATACGACAAAGGGGGAGACAATGTAACAAAGATAAAATGAAAATGTTTTTTGAGCATACAAGTAGGGGGAGCAAGCTCATGAACTTGGTTGTTGCATTTGGTATGTGCATAATCATGTGCTTCCTTGCATTGCATATCATGTGCTTGCTTGCATTGCATAAGTTTTAAAATTTTATATGCATGCTTGTGTGGTGTATGCTAGTTATAGGTTTCAATTGATGATTTGATAACTAGCATGCATAGGTTGATAGCTAGACTTGTGCTTTTCATGCAAAACTAGACCCTTGCTTTTAATGTTGATCTCACGGGGTTTTCTAGTTTTTATGATGTCTAGCTACTCTTGGTGCTAAAGAAGGTGTACAACTATGAACTTCATCGATATCATGCTTCAAAGGTTATTCTATACACCTTAGCACCTCTTGGTAGTAATTACTCTCCCACACTTTGGTATCTATGCATATGTGCAAGTTTCATTTCCAAACACTCTAGCACATATGTAGGGGGAGCTAATACTACCATTTCGTGTTTGTGATACTTGTCCAAAATCCTTTACACATGGTAAAATAGCTTGGGCAAGCAACATGAATCCAAACCAAGTTAGCAATTTACATTCTTGTGAAGTGCTAGCATGGAATAAGCTTAATTTCCATATCTTTGCAGAGTTGTCATCAATTACCAAAAAGGGGGAGATTAAAAGGTCCTAGTTTGGTTTCGGTAATTGAGTGACAACTTAGGTGGACTAATATGTGTTTGAAGTTCACACTTGTGATTACACAGGTGATTAGTCCACAGGTGATCATGTGTGAGCACTTGAGCCATGGAGGTGAATGGCTTGAACTTGATGTGAAGCTCACACATGTGATGATCATGGAGGAGCTTAATGCACAAGAAACATGACATGGACTCATGTGTCAAAGAAGGTGAAGGTCAAGGCAAGACTTGGCTTGATGGAACGGTTGCGAAGGTGAAGGGCAAGTTGGAGGCTTTGAAGCCGTTGGTACCGAGTGTCGGGAGGCTTAAGCAAGACTTGGCGCCAAATGACCAAAGCGATGGTGAAGAGCAAGTGATGTCAAAATCGATGGACCATGGAGGCCATGTGATGATATGAAGTGGATCATATCATTTGATGAAGAGGTTGGTGCATGTGTTGCATCAACACCGAAGGAGATGGAATGGAATGCGCAAGGCAAAGGTATACTTGTAGGGGATTTCATTTCACTGGTCATAGGTGATTAGAGAAGTTGATGACCGGGTTTAGGATAGATGGCTGTACTATCAAGAGGAGGAAACTTGTTTGCATATCGGTCATCTAGTGCCACTTGAGCGATCTAACTTTGCGATGTTATTAGGATCGAGTGGCGTTATGAGAGCAAGAGAAAATCCTTTGAAAAATGATTGTGAAAATGCTAACACACATGCACATGATGGTGTACACTTGGTGGTTGGGAAGGCTCGATCCACATTTTGGCAAGGAACCAAGACTTGGGGAAGGTACAATCGTCATCTACATCATCTAGGGAAGTGGGGTAATTGCTAGATCAGAGATTGCATCTCACCCACTTCGATTTCGTAGCTCCCTGCAGGTGCTCGGTAGTACCGGCCTAACAGCCCGGTAGTACCGGTGTCGGTACTACCAGGTGCTCGGTAGTACCAGCCTAACAGCCCGGTAGTACCAGTGTCGGTAGTACCGGCCTAGCAGCCCGGTAGTACCGACCGCCTGGTCTTTACACTAGCTTGTGTTGCAACACTTATTCTTGTACTAGTGTTTAGTTGCTTAGTTTGTGTAACTAAGTTGAGCTCTCTAATTTGGCCTGTGTAGCCTTGTTATTGAGCATTGCTTGTGAGCTTAGGCTTTGTGCTTTGCTTACTAGATTGTGTAGGAGCTCCCCTGTGCTTGAAGAACTAGTTGCTTAGGTTTGTGTGACCTTGCAAGCTAGATTTATTAGGTGAGCTCTAGCTAGCCCGACACCTTATTTGCTTTGTTTAGGATCTTTTGTAAGGTGTCATAGAGTATAGGTAGAGGGGTATAGTCTTGGCTAGTCCGATAGTTTTAATCCGCATTTGTTTTGGTTAGCCGCTATGTTTAATTTTAAAAGGACTATTCACCCCCCTCTAGTCCGCCATCTCGACCCTTCACCAACCCTAGGGGTATCCCGGTCCAACTCCGAAAAGTCATGATCTGACGGTCATGCGCCTTCCTCATCCTTAGCTTCGCCTCGATGCAAGCCTCAGGATGCCGCCACATGTCGTCCGGTTTACCGCCGCGCCTTCCTCGTGCATAGCTTCGCTACTGCGCCAGCTTCTCCACGCCGCCATGGGTCGACCGTCCTTTTTGGACCTCCCCCCGGTTTTGAGTCTGAAACCGGGAAACCTATCCTCTGGCTGAGTTTTGTGGCCCAAACTCAGAAACCCGCGAGCCCAGGTTTTGAGGCCAAAACCTACAAACTGTCCACGCCGAGTTTTGAGGCCCAAACTCAGAAACCCGCCACCCCGAGTTTTGTGGCCCAAACTCAGAAACCGTTGAGGTAGTTTTTCGAGGCTCAACTACCAAACCCGCGCTGAAGACGGGATGTGGTTCGCACACCCCAAGTTCCAGCACCGATGCCGGAGCATGTCCAGCCTCCACGCCAGGCACAGTGCATTCGCCTTCCTTCTCGGCCTCCCGCCAAGTGTCATGATGCCATCACCTTCCTCCCGACTTAGCCGATGCACCGCACATCCCCATGTACTCTCGCTCGTCGATGCCACATGTCAGCTACCACAGATGGTCCACAGGTCTCCCAGTCTGTCGGTCCAAGCCTTATGTCCGCCGTTCACCGCTCCCGGTCCGTCGGCACGACACGTCTCTACTTGACCTTCACCTCACCTTCGACCACTATCTCCGAGCTCCACACCTGCACATCAACACATCCAAGAGACATGTTGCCTCTCACCCCTTTCGGTGAGCCTGTTGACTGATCGCTCATCACTCAGGAAGGGAACCACAGGGGCACATATCAACCTTGTGTTCGCAATCTCCCCCTTGATGAGTGCATCGTCAACACATCGTAACCGTGATAAAAAAGAAAAGAAAATAGATGTAGTTAGAGAAGAAAACTCACTCGAGATGTCCAAAAGCTAAGGTAAAAGCCGAAGAAGGACAAATCGAGTTAAGCAAAGCTTGGTCCCCAAAGACATGGGCAACGGTTCGACACAACCAAGCAAAGGATCGGAGCAACAACTCATCAAAGAGCAAAACTCGATCAAACAGAGCGAAAAAGTTGGTTCCCAAAGACATGGGCAACGGCTCGACGCAACCAAGTCAAAAATAAGCTAGTCCTCAGGAAGAGACAGAAAGGGCTCAACATCACTAGCTGAAAGCTCTATACCAAATGAAAGCCAGCTCGGAGCAAGACACAAAAGCTCCCCCCTCACTACCAGAACTCCCTCTCAACGAGTGAAGCACAATTTTGCAAATTGACACCATATATAGCAAAAAATTCTCCCCCTTGAGGGCAATTTGCAATCCAAAGAGAAGGAAAACGAGCTCAAACAAGCGAAATGGAGCTAGGCCATGCCTATCGGAGCAAGCAAATGTACATGAGTCAAAAATGCATGTCAGCAACTTCAGGTGTATAGTCCATAGAATGAAGGAATGCTCTAAAGAGTGCTGATTTGATTACTAAACAACAAGCAAAAATGCTAGCAAAGGCTCAAACTGATCACAGAATACTTAAGCTTAGTGAGCAGTTTTAAGCCGTTATGAAAGGGGTTTCACCATCAAAATAGCATTGAACATGTATAGACAGGAAATCAAACAAGTGCTAAGCATGTATACAAGGTGAACTACCCCTAGCATAGTTCAATCATCATGCTATAAAATGAAACATAGTCTTGTGTTTTCATATTTTATCGGAGAAATTGCAGCGGTTATTACACAAGTTCAAATTCAGCATGTGATTGTGAGAGGTTGAAAGCTTGTCATTGCCTAACTTTTCAACCGAGCTAAGCCTATGCATAAGCAATCAGAAGCTTAAAGCATCGGTTTCGGTCTTACACTACACGACTCAAGTTTAACTCAATGTGCAATGAGAAACAGTCTCGATACCGTGATGTGCTGACAAGCATTCCCATCTCGATCTTTTCAAATTCACTTTAACTTGGTTTAGATTAAGCAGAATATGAACATACCAAGCAAGTGAAAGTCTTAGAACTAGAGACATAGCAACCTAGCATATATAAAATAACACATGTGACTTCAACACATTCTAAGCATGCTAGTTGCCAATCTCAATGGTGAACAAGTTTCAAGTTTTAAGCCTGTTGACTCTTGCTAACGTCGTCGCTAGGAGTAGACTATGAATCTATCCCTGGCAATGGCGCCGGAAAGGTTTCTTGATACTTCTTAATGTAAGAAGTATAACTAACTATTCTTATGACTATTGGTAGGTTCCGCAAGCGCACAGAATAAGTCTATTGTAGCACTTCACCCGGGAGTAACCGAGTATCGTATTTATTTCCACAGGGAAGCTACTATGGCAGAACTAACACTAGGACCGCTATGAACAACTAGTGATTCTAGCAGGGTTGATTGAAAAGTATGAATGGGGGTTGGTTTCTACTACTACTAAAAGAAAAGAAAGACTAACTAATACTAACCTAAATCGGCGGGGCCTGGCCGATGAACAGATTAATGTTTTCCTACACACTTACGATCACAACTAACTTAGCAATAAAGGTTCTTTCTAGTTCTTCGAACCGTACACACCCTCTGGACTATTTACCTCAGACGTGCACAACGAGGTTTATGATTTAAGAACTAACCCAACTACGTGGTGGAATTCAAGGCTCCCAGGTCTGTCACCACCTGTTTGCTACCACAGCTATCCGGGGGGCTAGCCACAAACTAAGGTATAACTAGTCCAAGCACCGCGCTTACACTAATATATACTACTCTAATCTTGCGTCCAAAACTAGAGCACTGATTACTCAGCGAAGAACCCAAACTAGATATAAACTAAATACTAAGTTATCTATGATCGAAAGCACTTAACAAGAACAATAAGTAAAGAACTTAAAGTAAATGCTGAAAGTAGAAGAACACTAAGATAAATAGAGAAAGACTTGGAATTATACTAGAGACTTGGAAGATCCTCTATTACAACTCTAGCTCTTCTCTTCTTCACTCTCGCTCTCACTCTAAGTCTCTCAACTAGAGTGTTCGTTCACCAGAGCTTCGATTACAAGAGAGTGGGACTAATGAGGTGAGGTCTAAGTACAAATGAGCTAGGGGGTCCTATTTATAGCCTAGGGACCTAGGGATAGGTCAGGAGGGTGAGAGTGCTGGCGGGCGCCACCCCCCTGGCCTTTGGATCCACCGCCTCTTCATCAACGGCATCCAATAGGTCCTCCAAGTCGGTTAGGGTTCGGTTAGGGTTGTCCAATAACCGTCACATGGGCAATTAGGCCTTGATCCATGTGACATTGCTTCTTAGCCCTTGGATGAACCGACTTAGGTGAGCAACGGTTGCAAATGAGCGTGGAGTGCTTCCCCTGGATCAGTGACGTGGCAGGGGGGAGTTTGGGCTTCTCCCACCTGGCGGCCGCCAGCTAGGGGTGGCGGGCGCCACCCCTCCTTGGCCCAGAGTGAGCCCAGGCACGTGGGCTTGCTCCCTGGTGGGTCCATTTGGTCATTTTGCTCAAAAACCCTGCAATTTCCTACATTCAAATAAAACTCAAGGACAAGTGGAAATCGTTAGTTTATAAAAGGTTTTTGGTTGATTTTAGGCTCTTGTGTTGTGTTATATGACCTTGTTGATGCTAAAAATATGACACTTAGTGAGCGTCAACAAGCTCCCCCAAGCTTACCTCTTGCTCGCCCTCGAGCAAGCATGGACTTCAAATAAACTTGGAAACTCGGTGTTTTTGTTGTGTATGCCCATATTATTTTCATCATCATGGAATTGGTAGCCTTCCCTGCACTCAAGATTAGAACAAAAGACCAACAAGAAAGAAGGTTTGTCTTTCCCTTGCCTATTTTGCTAATCAAGATATGTGGTGTTTTTGCAAGTTTTGTTCAAAAGAAAGCATGCTTAGTAACTTCTGTGGCTCACTCAATCACTCATATTTGTATGTGGAAATGGAAGAATTATCCTCTCACTAAGGCTTTCTGTGGGGTTTAATGGGTAGGATAAAAGTGAGCATGCAATGCTAGCATAATTTTGCCAGGTTAGACAATTGGAGCAAAGGAGCAACAAGTCATAGGTTTAGACCAGGAATGTGCAAGTGTGTGGTATTTATTGTGGCTACTACTTTGATGGCACTTCTCCTTTTTATCTCTTTTGCGGGATCATGGCTATGAATGAGAGCATTTGCTCTTTTGGATATTCTCTCCTTTCTAGAGCACTTGCTCTTTTGAACTTTCTTTCTAGAGCACTTGCTCTTTTGAATATTCTTTTCTTTCTAGAGCACTTGCTCTTTTTTTTGAATGCTTATAGCCATGTCCTTGAGACTTTATGGAGCATGATATTTTGCCATGAAGTATTCCTAACGATGAATGAAAATAAAGGCATGTTGTGTGCGTATTCTCAATGTAAGAATAGCACTATATAGGTGGGTGCAAGTGAATTCCTTGGTCTTAAAGATATGACAAGTTTCTCTACCATGACTATCAACAAAAGTCTAACTAGGCTCAACACTAACATGCAGCAGGTGGAAGCTCCTACTCTAGAGTAAAAAGTTATTTGGCTTTGGTAGGACTTTCTTTGCCACAGAAGTACTTAGAGCAAGTTTTTAAATTTTTCAAAATAATCACTCCACAAACTTGACTTGCTCAAGTCAAAGTAGAAACTTACTTCCCCTTTACTTAGTCCAATGCTCATGTCTCAAGTTTAGTTCTAGCATACGTTTTCCCATGATAACTCTAATGCATGGCATACATTTTTATTTATTAGAAAGACTTACGATGAGAGCGTTTCATTTATTGCTATTTATTTATTACTAATTTTTATTATTTTTTTAACTGCAAATTAACTAAGATAAAACTCAAATTTAAATTACTGAAATAAAACTGACATAAATAAAGATGGCAGTGATACTTACCTCGATAACGGGGGTCCTCCCCCAAGCTGGCTTTTGGCATGGTTGGGTCACATCCATCCTTGACGACGGTACATGTCCTCCCAGTTCTGCTGGTTCTGCTGCAGGAGAGAAGAAATATTACCCAGTTCTCCACCAGTTTCCTGGCGGAATTCCGGGAAATCTTGGTTCAAGTTGTTCAAGTCCTAACGGATTTCAGCAGTATCCATGGTAAGTCCACTCATTTGGTGCTGAAGATATCCCATATCGCGCATCCACTCGTCTTGATGAAAGGACGAATGGCGAGCGGCCTGCGGTGAGATTCCCCTATGGACGAACTCATCACCACAGCTAGTGTACCGAGTGGATCCTCCCAATGAATGAGTTGAACTCCCCAACTAGGATGAGTGGAAGGACGCCTCCTGGCCATATTCCCACCGCGGATGTTGCGGTTGTTGCCAATTTGATCCTCCTGCTTGGTGCGAGCCAGGGGGTGTCAAATGACCATAGTGTGCTGCTCCTTCATAATGCCCTGCATGGAAAGGGTCAAACTCCTGTGCCGCTGCTGCGGCTCTTGCGTCCTCTTCTGCTGCACGGGTCTCTGCTCGTGTCCTCCTCCTGGGAACCTGCATGATGTTTTCTCGGGCCAACCTGCGGTGTTGCTCTGCCTCGGTTTCCAGGGCCAAAAGTAACGTTGGTGCATTCACCAACCAAAGTGACATGTCAGGAAGAGCGATTTTATTCACATAATCTTGGTAGATCATGTGAATCTCACCGCTCTCCGGGTTCTCATGCAAGAGGTGTCCTTGCGAGAAATGCTCCATAGTCAAAAGGTCTCGGTCACTAGGAATGTAGGAGTATATAGCGGTGTTCAGCAGACCCATGTTAAAAGCTAGTCTAGTTATCCGTGATGTCATTTCAATATTTCCATTGCATTGATTAAATTTAGACCAGTAGTCCTCCATGGCCTTGGCGGGTGACACTTTTATGTGGTTAACTAGAGCATAAAGCAGCAGCATTTCATGCTTTTTGATTGGTCTCAAGTCAGGTCTTGGAAAAAGTGTGATACTGATATATTTGTGGAAAAACCTGAGCGTGGGGTTGTGGATATTACTTGTACGGGGCAAGCCTGGGTCTCTCTTCCCAGCAATGCTTTTCCAAAAATCATTTCTGTTGAAACCCGTACAAGCAGATTCCAGGTTTAGCAAGCATGATTCATCAAAATTTAAGTGTTTGCTAACCTGCCCCCACGAGAGAGTGTGCTCTTCATTAAAAAGCCAGAATGTTATGTGAGTAGCGGATAGTTGCATGGTAGCTAGAAATTCCATTGTGAGGGGAAGGATTCCCTCCTCATTAACCATCCATGCATGTTCCCATCCCAAAGTTCGAGAAATATAAAGAAACTCACTATCCATACCAGTGCGACTTAGCAAGTCGGTGTCAATTCGGCGGGTGTGAATGAACTCCCTCTCACTGAGGATGTTCCGGGCCTGCCGTTCCCGATCACTCTGCCAGATGATATCATTGACAGAGTTCAGGATGCGGATGGTCGGTCCAGCCTGGTGTGAGAACGGAGAGTACCGATCCATCGACATTGCGTCGGTGGATGGAGTACCCCACCCGGCGCTCTCCTCATCACTCCCAGCAAAGCGAATGTGGGTGTTTGCTCTTGACGAACTTCCCTCACCCTTGCTCTTCTTCTTCTTTCCGGTGAAGAAGTTCTTGAGAAGGCCCATGACTTCCTTGCTAGTGCTTAGGATGGCTGATGTTTTTGTGTTTTGAGTGAGTTGTGAGAACTTTCATGGGGTGTGGGTAGTATTTATAGGCTGAGGATGGAAGGGGGGAGGCTGTGAGCCTCACCATGCTGGTGGGCGCCACCAATAAGTGGCAGGCGCCACCCCACCTTGCTCAAAAATGTCTGCAACCGACACATGAGGTTTCCCTTGTAATGTCCACTGAAATTCCAAGTGGGGAATAAAGTGGTAGGTTCGGTGCAAAGTGAAAAGAGTGCAACCTCCTAAATGGGGCAAGTGGGCTGAAAATTTCAAAGACCACTTCTTCATCCTGGTCACACTTTATACCAAGGATGGTGGGAAACTTACTCGGGAGCAGTTTTGTACCAAAATGTGAAAATAGAGGTGGCGGGCAGAAGGAAAATGTGGCGGGCACCACCCTCTTGGCTGAAATTTCACTCCAACTCACCCCTCCTTTCACCTAGTGCTCTCCTTGTCACTCTCCATCACATGTGCATCAGAATTTTTGGGTGGAGATGTGTCCAAAAGGTGGAGTGAAGAGAGGGAGACATGGAGAGACATGGGAGTGAGTGATTGCTTTGAAATGAGCAAAGACATGGGTCTCCCTTGGTGTTATTTGGGTTTAGGAGGTAGGTGTAATAGTCTAGAGATTGGCTAGTGCTCCCTAGTGCACCCTAGGGTGGCGGGCGCCAGCATGGGGTGGCGGGCGCCACCCCTATGGCTGCCAAAAGCCCCCTAGGTGCCACCTAATCACTCTAGTAAACATCTATTATGCAGAAAATTAAATTGCTTAAGTAAAAACAAAAAATTAAATGAGAGGATAAAGACTTACCTTAGCCTAACTCACCTTGGTTAGCCGCTTTGGATTCCCGATTGGTGTCGCCTTCACGGTGGTTGTGGTGGAATGTCAGCACCGACAAACCTTGATGACGGGTGTTTTTCCGGTCGCGGTGTGAACTCGAATTTCTCCTCCTTTCCACTGATGTGGAGCTGAATTTCTCCAGCTCCTACATCAATGGTGGCTTTTGCAGTGCTCAGAAATGGCCGTCCCAAGATCAATGGCGTCCGGTGGTCGGGATTAATATCCAGAACCACGAAATCCACCGGGACAAAGAGATTCCAGATTTTCACCGGAATATTCTCTGCTATTCCCGCAGGATATCGGAGCGATTGATCGGCTAGCTGCAAACACATAGAAGTAGGGGACAAGGTATGATGATTTAATTTATCATATATTACCTTGGGCATGACGCTGACGCTTGCTCCCAGATCACAGAGTGCATGCTCGAAGTGCTACTCTCCAATTGAACATGCGATCGTTGGATTTCCTAGGTCCTTCTTCTTTTCTGGGAGTTGGTTTAAAATGACCGCACTGCAATCTTCGGTCAATTTAACCACATCCCTACTTGGAATTGGTTTCTTCTTATTGAGCATGTCTCTCAAATATTTCGCATAAGTTGGAACCTGCATAGCGTCAATAAATGGCACATGTATATATAATTTTTGAATTACCTCGACGAACTTCTAGAATTGATCGTCTTCCGTCGGATTTCTGTTTCGATCTGGAAAAGGTAATACATGTGTATCATAGAATTCATGAGGAGCAGTTCGTACCTTGGATGAAGGTTCAGCTGGCGTCTCCTCTTCTTCGTCTTCTTCAACATTAACAATATTTTTCTTTGTAGCAGTATTACTACTAGGAACTAAATTAGGATGAGGAGGATCACGAGTGGATTTACCACCTCTCGTGGTTACAGCTTTTACCTCCTCATAGCATCTAATTTGAGATTTAATGTTATCTACTTTTTGCTCTAATCTCTTATTAAAGTTAATTTATTCCTTAAATGCTTCAGAAAAATCTCTTAGTCTAGCATAAATTCCTTCTAGCTTTTTATCATGTTCAATTAATTTATTATTTATGCTATCATTAATTCTACCTTGATTAGAAACTAATTTTCCAATAGGAGAATTAAATACGGAGGTTTGAGGCATACCTTTGTTATTCCATTGTTGAATCATTGGAATTGGAGGTTCTCCATAGCCACCATTATTAAGGGATTTGGCATCCTCTTTCTTAATTTCTGCTTGACCTTCACTTGACGAAGCGGCTCTTTGCTTGGCGTAGTACTGCTTTGCAGCATGATCTCTCTTCTCATTTAACCTTTGCTCTAGCAATTTTACCAAAGTTTGCAGGGTAACAGGATCAGCTTGCTTAATTTCAGACATACCTCTAGCACGTTTTTCTCTCCATCCTTGATTCGCCACCATTGTCTCGATCAATTTGGTTGCCTTCTCTACAGTGAGAGAGAGGTATGCACCTCCGGCGGCAGCATCAATGTGTTGTCGAGATTCTTGCTGGAGTCCATTGTAGAAGCTCTGGATCAAGTACCAGTCTTGCATACCATGGTGAGGACAGTATTCAACATACTCTTGTAGTCTCTCCCAAGCTTCAGTGATTGTTTCTTCGTCTCCCTATCCAAAGTTGGAAATCTTGCTACGAACAAGAATAGTTCGACTTATCGGGCAGAACTTGTTGAGAAATTGATCCGCGCATCTCACCCACGTCAGCAGGTGGCCAGAGTTGAAGAGGAACCACTGCTTAGCTTTTTCCACTAATGAAAATGGAAAAAGACGAAATCTGATGGCATCCTGCGAAACTCCCTGCATAGAAATTGTACTACATATCTCCAGAACATTCCAGAGGTGAGCATTGGCATCCTCCGAAGGTTTGCCATTAAATGCAATAGCATGAGCCATATGTATTAAGTGAGGTTTAAGCTCAAAATCTACATTACTAGTAGATGGTAACACTGGAATGTGAGCAAGAGTAGGCATGGAATACTCACAGAGTGTTTTGGTCGATGTCGATGTTGATTGATCGTTGGAGTAGCTTGGTTTGTCAGTCACTTTTGACTGGGATTCTTGTCTCGACGAACTCCTCTCACGAAGCTCCAGGTTCTTCCTCGGAGGAGTGAGATTAGCTCTCGCTCTCCTAAGAATGGCCTCAGGATCTTCTTGATAGTCGCTCGGAAGATTGGATCCGGCCATGACTACTTGAACGATCACAAACAACGAACAATATATACCCGCTAGAACTACGGGGGTTAATTCAATAGAAATCACAAAGAATTAATTCTAGCCAATTGCTTCCCCGGCAACAGCGCCAGAAATGCTTGTTGACTCTTGCTAACGTCGTCGCTAGGAGTAGACTATGGATCTATCCCTGGCAACGGCGCCGGAAAGGTTTGTTGATACTTCTTAATGTTAGAAGTATAACTAACTATTCTTATGACTATTGGTAGGTTCCGCAAGCGCACAAAATAAGTCTATTGTAGCACTTCACCCGGGAGTAACCGAGTATCATATTTATTTCCACAGGGAAGCTACTATGGCAGAACTAACACTAGGACCGCTATGAACAACTAGTGATTCTAGCGGGGTTGATTGAAAAGTATGAATGGGGGTTGGTTTCTACTACTACTAATAGAAAAGAAAGACTAACTAATACTAACCTAAATCGGTGGGGTCTGGCTGATGAACATATTAATGTTTTCCTACACACTTACGATCACAACTAACTTAGCAATAAAGGTTCTATCTAGTTCTTCAAACCGTACACACCCTCTGGACTATTTACCTCAGACGTGCACAACGAGGTTTATGATTTAAGAACTAACCCAACTACGTGGTGGAATTCAAGGCTCCCAGGTCTGTCACCACCTGTTTGCTACCACAGCTATCCGGGGGGCTAGCCACAAACTAAGGTATAACTAGTCCAAGCATCGCGCTTACACTAATATATACTACTCTAATCTTGCGTCCAAAACTAGAGCACTGATTACTCAGCGAAGAACCCAAACTAGATATAAACTAAATACTAAGTTATCTATGATCGAAAGCACTTAACAAGAACAATAAGTAAAGAACTTAAAGTAAATGCTGAAAGTAGGAGAACACTAAGATAAATAGAGAAAGACTTGGAATTATACCAGAGACTTGGAAGATCCTCTATTACAACTCCAGCTCTTCTCTTCTTCACTCTCGCTCTCACTCTAAGTCTCTCAACTAGAGTGTTCCTTCACCAGAGCTTCGCTTACAAGAGAGTGGGACTAATGAGGTGAGGTCTGAGTACAAATGAGCTAGGGGGGTCCTATTTATAGCCTAGGGACCTAGGGATAGGTCAGGGGGGTGAGAGTGCTGGCGGGTGCCAGCCCTAGGTGGCGGGCGCCACCCCCCTGGCCCTTGGATCCACCGCCTCTTCATCAACGGCATCCAGGAGGTCCTCCAAGTCGGTTAGGGTTCGGTTAGGGTTGTCCAATAACCGTCACATGGGCAATTAGGCCTTGATCCATGTGACATTGCTTCTTAGCCCTTGGATGAACCGACTTAGGTGAGCAACGGCTGCAAATGAGCGTGGAGTGCTTCCCCTGGATCAGTGACGTGGCAGAGGGGGAGTTTGGGCTTCTCCCCCCTGGCGGCTGCCAGCTAGGGGTGGCGGGCACCACCCCTCCTTGGCCCAGAGTGAGCCCAGGCACGTGGGCTTGCTCCCTGGTGGGTCCATTTGGTCATTTTGCTCAAAAACCCTGCAATTTCCTACATTCAAATAAAACTCAAGGACAAGTGGAAATCGTTAGTTTATAAAAGGTTTTTGGTTGATTTTAGGCTCTTGTGTTGTGTTATATGACCTTGTTGATGCTAAAAATATGACACTTAGTGAGCGTCAACAAAGCCCAATTAAGAATATTCACCATTCTGAAAATAGCTCAGCTCACAACATGTATCAGTGATCAAGGAGAGCCTAAGCTACATGTAGCATCATAAAACATCGGAGCATACACTAATCAAAGCATAAGATCATTCTAGAGACTATAGACATGAAGCTTGAAAATGCAAAGTGTATACATGATGAGATGCATGCAGAAGTCAGTATCGGAGCAAAGACACAACTAAAAACAAACTCAAAGACCAAAACAAAAAGTCAGTCTATGATACAACAAAATGCTTCCTCCAACTAAAAGGGGAAACACACACCAAGCTCACCTCTCAACCTAGCAAAGGTTGAGAGATCCAAAGGCTTGGTGAAAATATCTGCAACTTGGTTATGGGTGTCTACATGCCTAAGATCAATGTCGCCTTTCTCGTAGTGATCACGAAGAAAATGAAAGCGAACATCGATGTGCTTGGTCTTGGAGTGAAGAACAGGGTTCTTTTGTACGCTAATGGCAGAAGTTCTATCACGAAGCAAAGGGACCCGACTAAAATCTAGACCAAAATCAAGCAATGTAGCAACCATCCATAAAAGCTGCGAAGCACAAGAAGCAGCGGCAACATACTCGGCTTCAGTAGTAGACTGGGCTACGTTTGACTATTTGCGAGAAGACCACGAAACCAGTGAAGAGCCAAGAAATTGACAAGTCCCAGAAGTAGACTTGCGCTCAAGCCGACAGCCGGCAAAATCTGCATCGGAGTAACCACGAAGGAAAAGAGTCAAAGAAGAAGAGTACAAAAGTTCAAACTCAGGAGTGTATCGGAGGTACCTCATGATGCGCTTGACCGCTTGCTTGTGGGAAGTCTGAGGGGACGCCTGAAAGCGAGCACACAAACACACAGAAAACTATATGTCTGGCCTCATCGCCGTCAAGTATAGGAGTGAGCCGATCATGCTCCTATACTCCTTCTGGAAAACAGCCTTTCCGTCTTGGTCTGCATCCATCGCAACAGTCGTTGCCATGGGCGTCGTAAGAGGCTTGGCCTCACCCATGTCGAACTACTTCAGGATGTCCTTTGTGTACTTGCCTTGATGCACGAACGTCCCATCTCGAGTTTGCTTGATTTGCAACCTGAGGAAGAAGGTCAACTCACCCATCATACTCATCTCAAACTCCCTTCTCGTAGTATCTGCAAACTTGGCAACAAGTGCATAAGAGCCACCAAAGATGATATCATCCACGTAAATCTGAATCAAAAGGGTTTCATTGCCCTGCCTAAGGAGAAATAGAGTCTTATCTACCCGTCCCATTTTGAAACCCTTGGAAAGCAGAAAAGTTTTCAAACGATCATACCATGCTCTCGGGGCTTGTTTCAAACCATATAAAGCTTTTGTAAGTTTGAAAACATGGTTTGGAAACTTGGGATTCTCGAAACCAGGGGGTTGTCTCACATAAACCTCGTCCTCTATATACCCATTCAGGAAAGCACTCTTGATGTCCATTTGATATAGCTTAAAACCCTTCGAAGCTGCAAAAGCTAGAAGGATCCTAATGGCTTCTAAACGGGCTACAGGGGCAATGGTTTCCTCGTAATCTATCCCCTCTTTCTGGCAAAAACCCTAGGCTACTAGCCTAGCATTGTTTCTCACAACCATCCCATCCTCACCCTGTTTGTTTTTGAAAACCCATTTGGTACCTATAGGGTGGCATTCTGGTGGAGGTGGAACTAGGGTCCTAACTTGGTTTCTCTCAAAGTTTTCCAACTCCTCATGCATGGCATTGACCCAATTAGAATCAAAGAGTGTGTGTCCAACATCTTTGGGCTCAAAAGAAGCAACGAATGCAGAATGAGCAAAGTGTGAGATTTAATACGCTCACGACCGCGTGACTCGCTGGTCGATGTCGCTGATCATCTGCTGCGGAGGGTGGATCTTGCGGATACATGGGTGTATGCCGAGTCTCTGAGTGATGAGTGATTGTCAACTGGGATGATGCGCATGTTGTTTGGCTTGTGTTGTGCAGGTGTCCAGCACGGATATAGTGATCAGAGGCAAGGTGAAGGTCAAGTAGAGACGTGCCGTGCCGATGGACCGAGAGTGGCGAAGGGCGGACGTGAGGCTTGGACTGAGGGACCGGTGGCCCGAGGATCAGCTGTGGTGGCTGGCAGCCTGGGACAGCGACGAGCGAAGACTTGCAGTCATGTGTTGCCTGAGTCGTGGACTTAGGGACACGTGTCGGTGGACGGGGTGCACGGGCAGTGCATCCCATCTACGGCGTCGGTTTGGTGGTAGACCAGGGAAAAACCATCGGGTGGACGGTTTCCAGGTTTGGGCCTCAAAACCTGGGTGCTGAGGGTTTCCGAGTTTGGCCACAAAACTCGGGCTGAGGACGGTTTTCCAGGTTTGGGCCTCAAAACCAGGGCGCTGCGGGTTTGCTGAGTTTGGGCCTCAAAACTCAGATGCTGGTGGGTTGGTTTCCCGGTTTGCGCCTCAAAACAGGGAGTTGGCTGGAAAAGGCTAGTTTCCCGGTTTGGGCCACAAAACCGGGGGTGCAGAGCGAGGACGGCACGTGGCAGCAATCGGGAGGTTGCGTCGAGGCAACGCTAGGAGTTGTGCGGGCGTGGCCGTCGGATCCACCTACCACCGAGTTGGTCCAGAATAACCTTAGGGTTTAGCTGGTTCGCTCTGTAAGTAGAGAGGGGTAGAATAGGAATAGAGTAGGAATTACGAATAGGTTAAGTGGAGGGAGACGCCCTCCTCCCTTCCTATCTCAGTCATTTACTCTTTTGCTTCTAGGTTTTCCTGCTCTCCCTCTCCCCTGCTGTAGCGAACCTGAGATCCACAGAGAAGAGAACAATACCTCTGTGTTCATGAGATTTTGAGGAAGTGAGGCCTTAACCTCACTGTTGTAGCGTGTGGTAGCCACACGGTTGCAATTCGTGGTTGTGATTCGCGTTTCGTTCGTGTTCTTCGCGGAATCCTTTTTCTCCACGTTTTTCCCGTCGCTCGATCTCTTTGCTCGGTTCGTCGTTTGCAAATCCGTTTGAACCAAGTTGTTCTAGATAGTGAGGCACTTCTTTCCACCGAAGGAATTCACCTCTAACTTCACGGTCTAGGAGATCGATCGATTTTGGTTTCGGGTCAAGTTTTTCTCCCCTTCCCCGAATTTCTTCGATTCATCGATTTGGAGATAGGTTTGAGCCATGATCTCTTAGAGATAGCTCACTATCCTCCTTGTGACTCTTCTCACCAAGTTTGATCCCTAGAGGATTTGTTTTGGGTGAGATCGAGTCAATTTGGTGGACGAACTGTGAAATCACGGGGTGACCGGACGCTTGGGTCGGGCTGACCGGACGCACCTCCGGAGTCCGGTCGTTGAACGTCTTTACTTTGTTTTTCGCGACTTGACCGGACGCTCGAGATCGGACGCTGGTTCCTGTGAACGACCGGACGCGACTCTTCTACTGTTCACGGTTTTGTTTGTGCCTGATCGGACGCTACAGGGTTGTGACTGGACGCTCCTCACTATGAGTCCGGTCCAACTCAGAGAGCTCCGAAATCTGCTTTGACCTGACCGGACGCGTTCGGTGCTTAGTGATCGGACGCAGACCAGAGTCCGGTCAGCACTGGTTTTCGCAGTTTTGTCCGCAGCTTGTTCGTTCATTGTCGAATTTGGTTTCCGTCTTTTGCGTTGGCTTTCTAGAGTTGTGTAGTGTCCCGCTGTGCTTCTTGGAAGCATCCACCCTACATCTAGGGTCGTGGACATTAGCAAGCTCTAGGGTTTGTCATTCGGGGTGATTCTCGGGACAGTGGCTACTAGTTTCTGAAAGGAAAATTTGAAGCTCCCATTCACCCCCCCCCCTCTGGTCGCTTTCTCAGTGCTTCTCGGTCCTTCAGATCTACTGGACGCTTCGGGCGCTTGCCTCGCCGAAGTTGCCTCCCCCTCGCTAGATGTTGTCGCTCCCTCAGGTGCAGCTGGTGCTCGCTGGAGAGGTGGCTCAAGAGGAACCCAAGTAGTGGAAGTAGTGGGATCGGGTCCTCGAGCAGATATCGTCATCGCAGGGTCGAATGGGGCAGCAAGTAGAGTTGGCTTGGGATCACCCCAATCGGCGTCTTCCTGCTCCTCCTCCACAAAGATCGTCTCTCCCATCTCCTGATCTCCGGCAACATCAAAAGCAGAAGAAACACAAGGCATAGTCTCATCGAATGTGACCTCGCAGGTCTCCACTATCCGGTTAGTCTCAAGGTTAAGAACACGATAAGAACGAGAATGCAAAGCATAACAAGAAACACACCTGTTGATGGTCCTTAAACACCTGTTTTACCATCAACATTTGACCCTAAAGTCCACCAAAAAGGCATGAAATGTAGTCAAATAGGTTTCAAACTAACCAAATTCCATATCTCCATAGATTTTTATTTGAATGCAGGAATTTGGACCAAATTTGGACATTTGAACCACCAGAGGCCAAACCCACTCAGCAGGGCCCAATTGGGCCTTAGGGGGTGGCGCCCGCCACCCCTAGGTGGCGCCCGCCACCCAAAAGTGGCGCCCGCCACATGGAGAGGCCCAACTCTCCCCCCTGCCACGTCACTGATCCGTGTGACCACCCCAGGGCCAAATCTTGGCCCTTGGTCACTAGGTCAGTGGCATCGGACTGCTCAGGAAGGAGTGGTGTGGATCAAGGCTGACTGGCGGTTACTTGGACATGCAACCGACCTACCAACCGCCTCCCTGGAGCTCCTGGATGCCGTTGAAGCGAAGGCAGTGCATCCAACGGTGATGGAGGTGGCGGCCGCCACCTAGGGCTGGCGCCCGCCACTAGGGTTCGCCCTAGGTCAGCTGGCTGCCCCCTATAAATACCCCCCTCTCTCATTTGGGCTATAATTACCCCCTGGTGGCAACACTTCATTTGTACCATCACACCATTACATCCCAAAGAAAGCAACACAAGCAAGAGAAGCAAGTGAGAGTTAGGTTAGAAGCTCAGAGAGCTTAGGCAAGTAGGTTAGCTTGTAGAGAGGTTATAGCTCTAGTGCCCTCGCTACAACGCGGCTCTTAGTTTAGCACAGCTCAGCCTAAGTTCTTGGTAAAAGGAGCGTAGAGCTTGCTAAGAGAGAAGCGGGTGCGAGCGACTGGCATCGGAGGTCGGTTGATTTCCCGACGTCTCTGGTCTGGTTTGCTCTCTTGTATCTCAGGTACATTTATCTTTATCTCAGTATTACATTAAGCATTACTTTCAGTATTACTTTATCAAGTACCTTGAGTGTGACCCTATCCTACAGTTCAATTCACTTAGCCATAGTAGTTAATCTCTAGTGTGCTTAGTGATTGATCTTTGCCAATAGGTTGCTTAGTTAGTTTAGTGTTTATCTTATTAAGTCAAGTATTTGCTCTGATGTCTGCAAGGGTGTCTCTATTCAAAGCTAGGGTACAGATAGTTAGAATATAGTTAAGCGTGGTGCTTAGTTATAGAATTACCTTCAGATACGGCTGGACCCCCGGATAGCTGTGGTAGCAAGCAGGTGATGACAGCCCTGTGCACCTTGAATTCCACCACGTAGTTGGCCCAGTTTAACAGTAAGGCTCGTTGTGCTAGCGTTCAACCTAAGTAAGTGGTAAAGGCTAGTACGCCTCGATACTTGACAAGATAGGAATAAAACTTTACTTAACTTAGTTGCTTTATTGACTTTTGCTTGCCTTGCTTCGTAACCATCTTGCTTCGTAGTTATCTTGCTCTGTGGTTATCTAGGATTAGTTACCTATAGTTAGTAGTTAGTAGTTAGTTACCCATAGTTACCCTTTTATCTACCTATCCATCCTCCTTACCTTAGCCATCCATTTCATCCTTACCTATCCACCCACATATTCTTTCTAGCCTTTCATCTCCTCTCTTCTCCCCTTTTCCCTTTTCTCTTTTCTTCGACTCTCATCCCCTCCTTGACTCAACTCATACACCACCCTAGCCTTCCCTTGGGATCAAATAAATCGACACCTAGTACTCTCAGGCGAAGTGCTACTACGATAGTTCTGTGCGCTTGCAGAATCTCCTCTTGGTAGATTGCAATCTCTCTAGTTAGCTCCTACTAGTGTCGGGATTGACAACCCCG
This sequence comes from Coix lacryma-jobi var. lacryma-jobi, assembly GCA_009763385.1. Taxonomy (NCBI): domain Eukaryota; kingdom Viridiplantae; phylum Streptophyta; class Magnoliopsida; order Poales; family Poaceae; genus Coix; species Coix lacryma-jobi. The sequence continues at coordinate 115,918,336 of CM019823.1, forward strand.
TTTGGCATTAGTAGACAGTTGCTTTAGCTCCACTCCTTTAGGTATAGTGACCGTCTTGCTTCAAGCATTTCTGACGCCGTTGCCGGGGATAGACTCCATAGTCTACTCCTAGTAACAATGTTAGCGAGTGCCAACAAGCATCTTTGGGCCGTTACCGGGGATAGTTGCCTAGCTCTATCTTTAGTGAAGCTAAGAACTACCAACAACACCATCAGCAGAATGAGATTCAAATTTGTCCAAATTGCCTTGCTTTAGGATGAAGCACTTGCACCCAAACACCTGAAAATGAGACACCATGGGTACCCATCCAAAACGCAACTCATAAGAAGTCTTTTTCATGAAAGCTCAAAGAAAGATGCAATTCGAAACATGGCAAGCGGTGTTGATCGCCTTGGCCCAAAAATGCCAAGGAGTCCTATGCTCATCAAGCATTGTCCTGGTCATCTCAACAAGGGTCCGATTCTTGCGCTCAACAACATCGTTCTGCTAGGGGACATAAGGAGAAGACAACTGTTGCTCGATTCCAAGAGAAGAACAAAAGGAGGTAAACTGCGAGTTGACAAACTCAGTACCATTATCGCTATGAATAGCTCTAATAGTATCAGGGGAAACTCAGTTTTCAAGCTCAGAATCAGATCTCGAGCAAAAGAAAAAGCTTCATCCTTAGCCTCCATGAAGAACACCCAAGAGTACCTCAAAAAATCGTCAACGATCACTAGAACGTACCACTTCCCACCCGCTGAGCAATCCCCAGCTCGACCAGCAGTGTCCATGTGTAAAAGCTCGTCGGGTTGCTTAGTCATCACCTGATTAACAGGTGGGTGAGAAGCAGAAACCATCTTCCCGTGATGACAAGGACGACAAACAAGATCCTTTTGAAACATAAGCTTGGGTAATCCTTGGATTAGGCCAAGTGAGCTGAGCCTTGCAAGCAAGTCAAAACTCAAATGACCAAGCCTCCTATGCCACTTCCACAAATCAGAAGAAGGACCGGCCATCAAACATCTAGCAGAGCCGAAAGAAGGAGAAAAATTGGCTCTGAAAACATGGCCAAATGGGACAACCCAATAAACAAGGTTTCCCCGAGAATCCAAAACTCGACTAAGGCCTTTCTTAAAGCGCACTTCAAAATCATCTTCAAGAAGTTGCGAAACGAAAAGCAAGTTAAAATGCAAGTTAGAAACCAAAGCAACATCCTTGAGAATAAAATTCTCATTGAGCATAATAGCTCCATGAGAAACCTCTACCACTATCCCCGAAAGTGATGTACTCCTTGTGCACCACGGGGTCTAGGCTGGAGAACAATTCCTTCCTTCCGGTCATGTGACGCGAGCACCCGGAATCCATGAGCCACATGTTCTCCAACCGAAGTTCCTGCATCAATAGAAAGGCACGAAATGAGCATATGGCACAACACTAGGGTTAGTATACTGAGAAGGATACCAGTGCTGTGTCATAGGCCCAGAAAAAGTGTTAGAAGGAACACCATACTGTCCTCGTCTCATGGGTGGATAGCGATCACCACCAAACTGAAAGGGTGGTTCGCTATAGGACGGAAATCCTCCAAGCTCACCTCCACATCCCATTTGAGCAAAGCGATCACCACCATACTGGAAAGGTGGTCCGCTATGGGATGAAGCAGAAAAACCTCTTATACCCGGCTCACGGTCGTATTGAGGACGACCGGAACCGCGATGGGCACGACCACCACCCCGTGGTCTAGCTGCCAGGGGCCTAGCCGCCTGAGGGGGTGCTCCTCTAGGCCTAGTGCCCTGCCTCTGAACTCCCTGACCTTGCACACCATGGAGAGGGTGGTGCCTGGTCTGGTTGTTCAGTTCCATCTCCCTCCTATCCGCTCTCTTCCTCCAAAAGCAAAACTCAGACAAGTGTACCTCGCGGTAATAGAACTCACACTCAAACCTCACCACTCTCTTGTGTTGTTGGTTTGCTTGGTTGCGGGGGTTGTTCACCTTGGCTGGCTGCTTGCTCTTCAGAAGGGGATCACTAGAGTGGCCAGGAAGGGTGTCAAGTGTGTTCCTAAGATGGTTAGGTTTCGGAACCCACCCAGGTGTGAACCCAGGTACCTGACCGGCAGGATACCATCCATGCATGGCTGGCTGTGGAGTGGGCGCTGATGGTGCCTGCGAGCTTGATCCTGCTTCCTGCCTGGTTTCTGCTCCTGGTTGCCCAGCGAGATGATGTACTTTTTCAGGCTTCCTCTTGTGAAAAAAGAGGAAGGGTAAATTCCTGTCATTTATATAAAGCGAGTTCCGGGTTAGGTAATGGATACTCGTTAATAAATCCAGGGAAAAAATATACGATCGTTCCATCTTCTTTCACTTTTAATTTATGTCCTTGTATCAAGTATGCTTCATTGATGCTGGTGCGGGGGATGCAGATGTATGAAACATCATGTCCATCCAACGCACCAACACTCTCAACAATACGAGTCACAAGAGACGTGCAGGATATAGAAGTGGAAACCCAAAAACATCTCTAGCATGTGTAAAAACATTTCACAAGCAGGGACAATTTTAATTTTATAGACAATCGCAAAAAGTAATCTTAGTTCATCATTTCTAACAAAGCGAATGTCTTGGCTGGGAAACAGAGTCATAGATATCCAATGATGTATAAGCCTCAACGTGGGATGGTGAATTTGCATGTAACGAGGCTAGAACTTGCCAACTACCGTTTGGCCAGAAGTTTTGCCCTCAAATTTATGGTGATTAAAACTCTTGAGTGGCCAAGATCGACAGAGCATTTCTTATTAAAACCGACATGACTTGCAAAATCCTTCCAAGGTACTAAGTATTTAGTGTTAAACATGCGGAAGGTGAAGCCATTTTCTATCTCTACTGCGGTGCATAAGAATTGGATGGTTAGGAAACGGGAGCCTTCCTCATAGTGGGGGTCAACCTTTTCCCAACCAACCGCTTTGAATATAGCGCGGAATTCGGAATCCATACCTATATTGTCGAGGAGGTCGGGGTCGTACTGTGGTGTGTGGACGAAGGCACGGCCATGGAGGATCGCATACGCCTGGAACTCCCGTTCTCCATCGAGGAAGACGTTGGTGTCGTCCGCGCTTGCTGCACCAGCTTGGCTTGCGGTCGGCGAAGAATCTCCTCATACCGAGCTCTCTTCTTGATCGACGAATTAGGGAGCGCTTCGGCTTTCGCGAGCGCTTCTCCCCGTCGCTCTCTTCATCGCACCGGAGAGAGCTCTTCCAAAACCCTTCATGATCTTTGTGGAGTGGAGCTAGAGAGGGGTTTTGGACAAGGTCTTGCTGCTAGTACCTTGCTCAAACTTTGTGGAAGTGGTGTGAAGTTGAAGTATGAAGCTAGGAGATGGAGTGTGAGAGAGGAATATGAAGAAGTGAGGATGAGATGAACTCAACCAGCACCTCTGGTATTTATAGAGATGGTGATCAACTCAAAGGGGGAGAAGGCAATGGTGAAAGGTCCAAATTGGCTAGAGGGGGGGTGAATAGACTAATTAAAAACCTACAAAATTACATAGGCAAACACTATTAGTATAACAAACGGCGAAGCTTTTTGCACTAGCCTAATAGTGTGTTGCAAGCCACCTATCCAACAATTCTACCTAATAAGACTATGTCACACAATCTACTAGAGCTAATATCTAATGCCGAATAAAGCTATCTAGCTCTAGTACAAGTGTGATATACAAAATGTATATGAGACAAGTATGTGCAATAGATAGACTAAGCAAGTTAATCACAACTAGCTACACAAGGAATATAACAAGAGATATACAACATGTGATAGTATCTACACAAGAGGAATAGCTCAAAGTAAATACACAAAGTAAACAAGCGAGATAGAAGTGATTTCACCGAGCCTTCGGGATCGTCTAGTAGAAAGCCAATCACCGGTGAAATTCACTTGTGATGCCAATCACCAAAGATGTGAATATGAAGACCAATCACCAAGATGAATGTGCAATCACAATAAGCACACGGGACACTAAGATTTATCCCGAGGTTCATGTGCTTGCCAGCACGCTACTCCCCGTTGTGTCGACCAACACTAGGTGACCCGGTGACTAATTGACACAAAGTCAAGCTCACTGAGAGCACCACAAGAATCTACCGCTAGTGAGGTAGCTCAATGACACGAGCAATCCACTAAGGATGCCTCTTGCCGCTCCGGCGATGTGACGCTCCAAAACCTCTCACAATCACGATCGGTGGTGGCCAAGAACAATCTCCTTCTCTTGCCAACAATGCCACAACGCCTCCAAGCCGTCTAAGCACCGACAAATGCCAAGAGTAACAAGAAACTCAAAGCCGATGCGAAGAACTAGTGCCACTAGATTGAACTGTTTCAAATCACCGCACTAGATCACTCAATCTCACTTGGTTTGATCAAATCAACTTGGGAGATGAGTTGGGAGGCTTGCCAAAGCTCACTAGTATGCTTAGGAATCAGAATATGCAAGAGAGCAACCAAGAGAGCCGGCCAAGCCCCTTAAATAGGCCACCCAAAATGGGATAGCCGTTGGGCCAGAATCGGGGGCATCGGACGCGCCGATGCTCAACCAACAGACGCTGCCCGAACGTCCGATGCTCCCCCTGATATGAATTCAGCCCGTTAGATCCCAACGGTCAATTCCCTTTGCACCACAGTTAATGTGACATCGGACGCGCCAATGCCAGGCATCGGACGCTCCGATGCCATTGCTCAATTTAGCTCTTTACTGCGCCACATCGGATGCTCCGAGACTCCTGCATCGGACGCTCAACCCCTGCGTCCGATGACACAACAGAAAGGTTCCAGAACGCTTCCAAACACATCAGACTCGACCGATGGTTTGGCATCGGACGCAGGCCAGTGTCCGATGCTCCCAGCAAAGCTCGCTCGCGCCACGTCATCTCCATCGGACTCTGCAACAGTGTTTCCACAGCATCTGTTGCCAGCGTCTGATGCTCCTTCAACATTTGTCAGAAACTAGGGTTAACCATCGGACGCTCGGCCCAGAGTCCGATGCTCCTCGGCCCAGCGTCCGATGCTTCTGAACACACTACTTCTCTTCCAAAAAAACGCTGAATCCTGTCGAGCTTGGCCTTTTGCAAAGCATTTTCCAAGGGGTTTTGTTAGTCACTCACTAGGTCTATAGCATCGATATGTTAGAGAACACCTAGTGGCACTTGAACACCGCATAAGCCGTGAATTATCTCCTCTTAATAGTACGGCTATGTATCCTAAATGTGATTACACTCGCTAAGTGTCTTGATCACCAAAACAAAGAGCCCTATAGGTTATACCTTTGCCTTCGGGCCTCTTTGCTCCATCTCTTCTCTTCTTCATTTCACCAATGGTAGAGCACTTGATCTCTTGAGTGCTTGTGGCCATCACCATCGTCCATGGTTGCCACCTTGCTAGCTCCACCACTTGGCTTGGTCACAATCCTTTCTTATAAGCTACACACATGCTTAGCAATAGGATTAGACCAAATAGGTTTCATCAATTAACCAAAACCAAACTAGGACTTTCAATCTCCCCATTTTTGGTAATTGATGACAACCTATACAAAGATATGTGATTTAAATATGAGTAACCACATTGATAGTATTGGTTCCCCCTACATATGTGCTATAGAGTTTGGTTCTAAATTTTGCACATATGTTTGGATATGAATTATGGGTGAGCAACACTATCAATAATGATGCTAAGGCATAAGAATGGACCTTTGAAGCGTGATACCAATCGGAGTGCACATATTATACCATCCTTAGCACCATTTATCACTAGACATACATCAAAACTCAAGAACCCCGTGAGATCAACATTATAAAGGGGCTCTTGAACTACTTGACAAACACATATGTCTAGTTACTTCCTTATACATGCTAGTGAATCAATTCATCAATCATGTCCTATCACTAGCATTCACCATATAAGCATGGATATCAAATTAAAAGGCTTAAGCAATGCAATCTATCATATGAATATGCACATTTCAAATGCAACATACATGTTTATGAGCTTGCTCCCCCTATTTGTAAGCTCAAATTTTAGTTGTTTCCACGCTCCAAACCACTTGAAACTTACACTCTTTGTTATCTCCCCCTTTCATTAGCATATCTTTGTTGCATCAATTTTTTCTCCCCCTTTGTCAACAATTATCATAAAAGTGGTGCAAGTTTTAATGAAAGGAGACAACATTTACCATGAAATTTATATGAGGGGATCATACTAAGTCAAGTTATGGCTTAATCTAGCTCATGAGCATAAGATTTTTAACACGGTTTGCTCTATAGTAGGCTTCTTCACACATCTTGCAATGGTTATCTTACTCACATTGGTTAAACACCTATTGCTCATTTACTAGATCAAACACTTGAGTTACAAGCTCACAAACAAGTTATATGCTACCACTAGAACAAGTCAAACATAGAAGCAATAGTGGTACCATATATACTTCAAATTTATTTGATTTACCATGAATGAATCTAGACAAGCAATGTGATGGCTATATGAACTAGAACACAACCTAATAAGAATGAATGCACATGCCAAACAATTTCACCTTTGCTTTCTTGGAGGAGAGGCAAGTCATAAGTGGGGGTGCATTCAACTCATGTTGGAGAAGTCTAGAATAGTCAATTCATTCTGTAGCTTGCAAAACCTTCTCTCATCTAGTGGCTTGGTGAAGATATCGGCAAGTTGATCATCGGTGCCCACACATTGAATAGATATATCTTTCTTTGCTGGATGGTCTCTAATGAAGTGATGCATTATATCAATGTGCTTTGTCCTTGAGTGTTGAACTGGGTTGGTGGCTATTTTGACGGTGCTCTCATTATCACATAGCAATGGGACTTGTCCAAACTTGACTCCATAATCTTGCAATGTTGCTTTCATCCATAGCAATTGTGCACAACAACTCCCCGTGGATATGTATTCGGCTTCGGCGGTAGAGAGTGCAACACTATTTTGTTTCTTTGATTACCATGAGACAAGTGATCTTCCAAACAATTGACAAGTGCCCAATGTGCTCTTCCTATCCACCTTGCATCCCACATAATCGGAATCTGAGTATCCAATCAATTCAAATTGAGAGCCTTTGGGATACCATAGTCCAACATTTGGAGTGTGCTTCAAATATCTTAATATTCTTTTGGTTGCCTTCAAATGACTTTCTCTTGGTGAAGCTTGGAACCTTGCACACATGCACACACTAAACATTACATCCGGCCTTGATGCGGTCACATAGAGTAGGCTTCCAATCATTGATCGATATAGCTTTTGATCCACCATGTCACCACTAGAATCACTATCCAAATGTCAATTTGTGCCCATTGGAGTGGTTATTGCTTTAGCTTCATCTAAACCAAGCTTCTTAAGCATGTCCTTGATGTACTTGCCTTGACTAACGAATGTACCTTTCTTCATTTGCTTGATTTGTAGCCCAAGGAATTAACTAAGTTCTCCAATCATAGACATCTCGAACTCTTTAGCCATCATCTCTCCAAACTCTTCACAAATGTCTTGGTTGGTGGATCCAAAGATAATGTCATCCACATAGATTTGCAATACAAACAAGTCACTTCCAATCTTCTTGGTGAAGAGTGTGGTGTCAACCTTCCCCATCTTGAAACCCTTTGATAGCAAGAAATCTCTCAATCTTTCATACCATGCTCTTGGTGCTTGTTTCAACCCATAAAGTGCCTTCTTGAGCTTGTACACATGGTTGGGTTTCTTCAAATCTTCAAACCCGGGAGGTTGCTCAACATACACTAGCTCATTGATGAATCCATTTAGAAATGCACTCTTGACATCCATTTGATAGAGCTTGATGTTGTGAGAACAAGCATATGCAAGTAGGATTCTAATGGCTTCCAATCTAGCAACTGGTGCATAGGTTTCTCCAAAGTCAATCCCTTCCAATTGAGTGTACCCTTGTGCAACCAATCTTGCTTTGTTTCTAACAACAATGTCATCCTCATCTTGCTTGTTCCGAAAGACCCATCTTGTACCAATAACATTTGTATTCTTTGGTCTTTCCACTAATTCCCAAACATCATTGCGGGTGAAGTTGTTTAACTCTTCATGCATTGCATTCACCCAATCAACATCCATCAAAGCTTCATCAATCTTGGTTGGCTCAATAGATGATACAAATGAGTAGTGTTCACAAAATGAAGCCAATCTTGATCTTGTTTGCACACCTCTTCTTATGTCACCAACAATTTGATCTAAAGGATGATCTCTTGCAATGTGTGTTGGTTGGAGCACTTGTTCCAGTTGAGCACTAGCATCTTGTTGATCTTGAGAACCACTAGAGCTTGCAATATCATTGTCATGCATGGTTGGAGGAGAGAGCACTTAATCTTTGTCATCTTCAATGTTAGTCACTTGCTTTGGCCTAATATCACCAATGTCCATGTTCTTCATAGCTTCCACCAATTGTGTTCCTCTCACATCATCTAGGTTGTCTTGTTCTTCATGTGATCCATTGATTTCATCAAACTCAACATCTTCTTTTCAAACTTGCCAAGTCTTGTGCCCTTCTTCAATATGTAGCACTTGCACCCAAAGACCCGGAAATATGCAATGTTGGGCTTTCTATCATTGAGGAGCTCATATGGTGTCTTCTTCAATAGAGGGTGACAATAGAGCCGGTTGCTCTAACAGCATATTGTGTTGATTGCTTCAGCCCAAAAGGAATCACTCACATTGTATTCACTAAGCATGGATCTTGAGATATCAATGAGTGTCCTATTCTTCCTTTCAACTATCCCATTAGATTGAGGTGTATACTTGGCCGAGAATTGATGCTTGATTCCATACTCATCACATAGCTCATCAACTCTTGTGAGAAAATTCACTTCCATTGTCACTTCTCACTTTCTTGATTCTTCTATCAAACTCATTTTGGCTTCTCTTGAAGAAGGTTTTGAATATGCCAAACACTTCACTCTTGTCAATGAGGAAGAAGACCCATGTGAATCTTGTATAGTCATCCACTATCACAAAGCCATACTTGTTTCCCCCAATACTTGCATATGTAGTTGGTCCAAACAAGTCCATGTGTAACAACTCAAGTGCATGTGTAGTGCTCATCATTCCTTTGTTTGGATGAGTGTTTCCAACTTGATTTCCCATTTGACATGCACTACATAGCTTATCTTTCTCAAAGTGAACATCTTTTAGTCCTCTAACCATGTCATGCTTCACTAGCCTCTTTAGTTGCTTCATTCCAACATGTCCCAAGTGCCTATGCCATAGCCAACCCATACTTGATTTGGTGAATAAGCATGTTGTCAATTGAGCTTCACTAGCATCAAAGTCCACCAAATAGAGGTTCTCATATCTAAATCCTTTGAAGACCAAATCACTTCCATCAACACTCACTATCTCCACATCATCAACACCAAATATGCATTTGAATCCCAAATCACATAATTGTGCCATGGACAACAAGTTAAAGTTGAGAGATTCCACTAATAGCACATTGGAGATGCTCAAGTCATTGGATATTGCAATCTTGCCCAAGCCTTTGACCTTGCCTTTCTTGTTGTCACCAAATGTGATAACATCCACATGATCATTGCCACTAGTGTTGATTGATTTGAACATTCTTCCATCTCCGGTCATGTGTTGAGTGCACCCAATATCAAGAACCCAATGCCTTCCTCCTGCTTTATAATTCACCTACAAAGAGATCAATTATTTTTAGGTACCCAAATCTTTTTGGGTCCTCCAAGGTTAGTCACCAAGCTCTTGGGCACCCAAATTGCCTTCTTCTTTGGGCCAACCAAGGGTGCACCAATGTACTTAGCCTTCACACCATTAGTCCCCTTTGTAAGCATATAACAAGAATCAAGTCTAATAGATGAAACATGAGCATTGTTCTTGTTCTTGATTTTGTTAAAGCAATTTTGCTCTATGTGCCCGGATTGCTTGCAATTATAGAAATACCGACCATTGCTCTTTACAAAACTAGTCTTGTGAGGAGCAAAAGCGGCCTTGCCCTTCTTGGGGGTATAGCCAAGTCCCTCCTTGTTGAGTTAACATCTTTGGCTACCCAAGCACTTAAGCAAGCGGGCATCTCCACCATAGGCATTGCCTAAAGAATGAGTGAGCTCATACACCTTGTTCTTAAGATTCTCATTTTCTACCACTAATGATGAATCACATGTAGTACAAGTAGGCATTTTAGTTGAGCTAGATGATGATGATGCATTGGTGGGAGCAACAATAATAGGAGCATAAAAAGATTCATCAAGAATATCACATGTTACTCCTACATTGCATGTCTCTACAACATCCTCAATCTTACTTTAATTAAGGAGGGAGGAGTGGGCTTCCTTAAGCCTAGTGTGAGCTTGGTCAAGCTTCTCATGGGCTTTCTCTAGCCTCTCATGAGTAGACTTGAGCTCATCAAAGGATTGCTCAAGAGCCTTGTTGGCCTTGCGCAATTCTTTGCACTTGTTCCTCTTAGTCTCAATGTAAGAGTGAGCATCTTGTAGCATGCTCATGAGGTCCTCCTTTGAGTACTCCTCATCATCAACACTCTCACTCTCACTTTCACTCTCATCGGATGATACCTTAATGGCCTTAGCCATGAAGCATGTCGATGGAGTGTTGAAGATAGATGGCTTGATTGAGATAGCAAGACTAGCCATAGCCTTCTTCTTGGTGTTGTTCCTCTCATCATCACTAGAATCATCATCATCACTTGAGGAAGCATCACTATCCCATGTCACAACATAGGAACCACCCTTCTTCTTCTCCTTCTTCTCTTTCTTTTCTTTTCTTTCTTTCTTGTCTTTCTTCTTCTTGTTCTTCTTGTCATCGTCATCTTCATCACTAGAATATGGACAATCCGCAATGAAGTGATTCTTGCTCTTGCATCTATAGCACCTTTTAGTTGTGCTCTTGGATGTATCTCTTCTCTTTCTTGCTCCATAGCCCTTCTTCTTCATGAACATGCCAAACCTCTTCACAAAGAGAGCCATTTCTTCATCATCCATTTCACTTAAGCTTGTGCAAGCTTCATCATCGCTTTCTTCTTTCTTTTCTTTGCCCTTGCTCTTGCTCTTGGAGGATGAAGCCTTGAATGCCAATATCTTCTTTTCTTCCTCTTGGGCTCCCTCATCCCGTTCCACACGGTATGTGTCTTGAGTGACGACATCACCTAGTACTTGGTTTGGGGTTACCGTATCCAATCCTTCCCTCACAAGGATAGTCACCAAAGTATCAAACCTTGGTGGTAAGCATCTCAAGAACTTGTGAGAAAAGTCCTTGTCCTCCACCTTTTCTCCTAATGCCTTCAAGTCATTAATAATCACTTGCAACCGGTGGAACATCTCCGGTATGCTTTCATCATCTTGCATCTTGAAGGTGGCAAGCTTGTCCTTGAGGATATATAGCTTAGCACCCTTGACCGCCTTGGTGCCCTCATATGTCTCCTCCAATCTCTCCCATATTTCACTTGCTCTTTCAAGGTCCTTGATTTGCTCGAACACCTTTGTGTCAAATGCATCATAGAACAAGTTGATTGCCACATAATTCCATTGAAGCTTCTCTTCTTCTCTTCGAGTTGGATCGGCGGTGTCAATCACTGCAAAGTCATGCTCAATTACATCCCAAATCTTTCTATTCATTCCTCTTGTGAATGCACACATCTTCCTCTTCCAACAATCGAAGTTGGTGCCGTCAAAATGTGGTGGCTTCCCCATATAGTTGATTTGAGCCATTTTAACACCGGAGGATGTTAAGCCTCAAACAAACGGTGACCACGGCTCTGATACCACTTGAAAGGTCCAAATTGGCTAGAGGGGGGTGAATAGCCTAATTAAAAATCTACAAAATTACTTAGGCAAACACTATTAGTATAATAAATGGCGAAGCTTTTTGCACTAGCCTAATAGTGTGTTGCAAGCCACCTATCCAACAATTCTACCTAATAAGACTATGTCACACAATCTACTAGAGCTAATATCTAATGCGGAATAAAGCTATCTAGCTCTAGTACAAGTATGATATACAAAATGTATATGAGACAAGTATGTGCAATAGATAGACTAAGCAAGCTAATCACAACTAGCTACACAAGGAATATAACAAGAGATATACAACAAGTGATAGTATCTACACAAGAGGAATAGCTCAAAGTAAATACACAAAGTAAACAAGCTAGATAGAAGTGATTTCACCGAGCCTTCGAGATCGTCTAGTAGAAAGCCAATCACCGGTGAAATTCACTTGTGATGCCAATCACCAAATATGTGAATATGAAGACCAATCACCAAGATGAATGTGCAATCACAATAAGCACACGAGACACTAAGATTTATCCCGACGTTCACGTGCTTGCCGGCACGCTACTCCCTGTTGTGTCAACCAATACTTGGTGACCCAGTGGCTAATTGACACAAAGTCAAGCTCACTAAGAGCGCCACAAGAATCTACCGCTAGTGAGATAGCTCAATGACACGAGCAATCCACTAAGGATGCCTCTTGCCACTCCGGCAAGGTGAGTCTCCAAAACCTCTCACAATCACGATCGGTGGTGGCCAAGAATAATCTCCTTCTCTTGCCAACAACACCACAACGCCTCCAAGCCGTCTAGGAACTGGCAAATGCCAAGAGTAACAAGAAACTCAAAGCCGATGCGAAGAACTAGTGCCACTAGATTGAACTCTTTCAAATCACCGCACTAGATCACTCAATCTCACTTGGTTTGATCAAATCAACTTGGGAGATGAGTTGGGAGGCTTGCCAAAGCTCACTAGTATGCTTAGGAATCAGAATGTGCAAGAGAGCAACCAAGAGAGCCGGCCAAGCCCCTTGAATAGGCCACCCAATGCAGATACATGGGTGTATGCCGGATCTTGAGATGATGAGTGATTGTCAACTGGTATGATGCGCATGTTCTTTGGCTTGTGTTGTGCAGGTGTCGAGCACAGAGACGGTGATCGAAGGCAAGGTGAAGGTCAAGTAGAGACTTGTCATGCCGATGGACCCAGATTGGTGAAGGGAGGATGTGAGGCTTGGACTGACGGACCGGAGGCCTGAGGATTGGCCGTGATGGCTGACAGCCAGGGATAGTGACAAGTGAAGCTTTGCGGGTGGACAGGGTGCACGGGCGGTGCATCCCTCTACGGCGTCGGTTTGGTCGTTGAGCCACAGAAAAACCGCCGAGTGGCCGGTTTCCGAGTTTGGGCCACAAAACTAGGGTTCATGACGGTTTCCAGGTTTGGGCCTCAAAACCTGGGCGTTGGCGGGTTGCTGAGTTTGGTCCACAAAACTCAGGCGACGGACGACAGGTTTCCCGATTTCGGCCTCAAAATTGAGGGATGGTCCAGGTTTCCCGGTTTCGGCCTCAAAACTGGGGGGAGGTCCGTGAAAAGGACGAGCAGCGCGTTGGCGGCACGTGGCAGCATCAGGTGAGGTCACGTGGAAGCGAAGCTACCGGATGTGCGGGTGTGGCTGTCGGATCGACTACACTCTCGAGTTGGACAGGAATACCCTTAGGGTTAGCCTGCCTGCTCATTAGCAGTAGCGGTAAAAGAGGAATAATTGTATTAGGCTTATAAGGAGAGGCCACCCCTCCCACCAGACTATCTCAGCCATTTGCTACTTTCACCTAGGGTTTCCTGTTCTCCCACATCCCTGCTGTAGCTACTAAGATCCGCAGAGACAGCTGGTCATTCCTCTGTGTATTTGGATTTTGCGGAAACGGGACCGGATTCCCGTTGTCTCCTCATGAGGACGATTTTCGGCTGAAATTTGTGGTTGTGATTTGCATTCTTGAGTTGTTCTTCGCGTTCATCTTTTCTCCACGTTTTTCCCATCGATCGATCTCACTCTACGTTGCTCCGTTTGGAAAACCATTTGAATCAACTTGTTCTTTGTCGTGAGGGGATCGTTTCCACCAAAGGAATTCAACTCAATCTTCACGAACAAGTAGATCCGTTGGTTTTTGCATTTGGATCGGTTTTCTCTCCTTTGCCCCTAATTCTTTCGATTGACCGATTAGGAGTTAGGTTCGAGCCATGATCTCTTAGGAGTAGCTCAGTAACACCCTAGGAACTCCTCATACCAAGTCTAAGCTTTAGAGCATTTGATTCGGTGGAGATCAGGTTGAATCCACGGAAGAACTGTGTTATTTCGGGGGCATCGGACGCTGAGCACGAGGGTATCGGACGCTGTGTTCATCACATCGGACGCGTCGTTGCCACGTGTCAAATTCTAAGCTTTTTAAGGGGCATCGAACGCTACAATGCAGCGTCCGATGGTCATGCAATGAGGTTCCAGAAACCCTCATTTTGCATCAGACGCGTTAGGTGTCTGGGCATAGGACGCTACTATTCACAACGGACGCGCCTGCCCTACATCGGACGCTGAGCTTTTACTGTAGCAGCGTCCGATGGCTACTCAGTAAGGTTCTAGAAAGGTCCTGTTCACATCGGACGCTCCCAGCGTCCGATGTAGCTGGTTCTGCACTGATTTGTTCGTATCTTGTTCGTTTGGCTTTGGATTGGAGTTCCGGTTTTTGCGTTGGATTCCCGGCTTCCGTGTTCTACAGAAATTGGGCTTCCCGCTTTGCAAAATAGCCTGAATCCCCATCGCTTTGCTTGGGGGAGGTTGAGGTTATTCAAAGTCCATCCTGTCACTAGTTGGCTTGCGTGAACTTGGGTGAGGAAGTTTTTGTGGGGTCTCACTGTGTTCCAAGGGAACATCCACCCACGCTCTTGGGCCATGGACATCACGAGTTTTAGCTTTGCTCTTGGGGTTGATTTTCTGAGACAGAGGTCTCAACATTTTGAAAGAAATTTGAAGCTCTCATTCACCCCCCTTTGGTCGCCTTTCTTTAGCATTCTCGGTCCTTCAATTGGTATCGGAGCGGGTTAAGGATCTTCCACCTTAGCCGGTTCCAGATCCAGAGAAGGCGACATGGATCGCGGCGTGGGCAAACCGCCGTTTTTCGATGGGACGAACTATGCGTATTGGAAGATACGCATGTCGGCCTATCTTCAGAGTATGGGTGCTTCCATTTGGGATATTTGCAACTCCGCTGATTACGTGGTTTTGGCTGCTCGTGTGACTCAGCATCAGATCGATGAGCACGATGCCAATAGCCGAGCCCGTAATGCTCTTTTCTCCTGTTTGAGCATGTCTGAGTTTAATCGTGTTTCTCACCTCGCTACGGCTCGGGAGATTTGGGCTACTCTCATGCGTTTTCATGAGGGAACCACTCAAGTTAAAACCCGTCTCTACGAGTCGCACAAGCGAGAGTATGAGAACTTTCGACACATGCTAGGCGAGAGCATAGAAAGTTTATTCGCTCGCTTTCAGGTGATTGTCAATAGGATGAGGGCTAGCAAAGAGTTGTTGCCTTTCGATGATCATGAGAGAGCTCTCAAGCTACTCCATACTCTTGATCGGTCGGTGTGGGATTCCAAGGTTCAGGCGATCATCGAATCACCTAACTATGAGACTCTCACCTGCGACGAGCTCTTTAGTCAGCTCAAGTCCAGTGAGATTGATGCCATGGCGAGGGCTTCTTATGAAAATCCTTCTGGCTCGTCGATGGCTTTGGTTTCTGGCTCTTCTGCTAACCCCTCTGGATGCTTTGCATTGTTTTCTCTTCTTTCCATCATAGAGGAGCAGTTGGAGTTCATGGCGGATGACGAGTTGGCCCTGCTTGCTAACCGGTTCTCGCGGTTTCACAACAACCGCATGAACCATCACCGCAGAGGAGGACGAGGTGGCTGCTTCGAGTGTGGAGGCTCGGACCACTTCATCGCTAATTGCCCGAAAAAGAACAAGCAAGCTTTTGGCAAGGCGAATCATGGCCACAAGTACGACTCCGGCAAGCGCAAGGAGAAGTACGTCCTCACCAAGCACAAGCGGAGAGGCGGCTTCAACAAGGAGTACATCAAGGAGAAGTACATGGAGAAGGCCCAGGCTGAGCAGCGTGCTTTCTTCGCCACGCTCAGCGACGTTGACAACTTAGATGACGACTCCGCTGCATCAAGCGATGACGAGTCCGAGAAGAAGAAGAAGATCGAGGACAAGCTGAACGACCTTTGTTTCTTCGCCGACAACGAGGGTTTCTGCACCATGGCTCTCAGCGATGAGGTCAACAGCGAGCTGGAGGAGATCCCTCGGAATGACGATGAGGGCGACGACACCTCCTAGGTATCGCAAACTCCAGAAGAACTTTCTGCTGAGGTTGATAAACTTACCGCTGCCCTCCTTAGTCAAGATAAGCTGCTTAGGCGTGCTGCTAGAGAGAGGAAGGAGTTTAGGCAGAAGTGGGAGGATGTGATGAAGGAGCTTGAGTCTGTCAAGTCCACCGTTATCGTGACTGAGGAGGATGAGTGTGAGATGTGCTCCAAGCACATGGCTGACCTTCTCACCTTGAGGGGGAAGTATGTTGCTTCGGTTGGAGAGATGGATGAGCTTAGGGCTAGACCCGTGTTGCTGGGTGCGTGCAAGTCTTGTGCAGGCTTGCAATCCGAGTTGGCAGAGAAGAATGCCAAGATTGTGTCTCTTGAGAAGGCTAGCTCGGATAACACTTGTGTGTCTAGATGCGCCTTGTGTGAGGGTTTGGAGATGGAGATTATGAATGTGAAGCATGACAAGATGCAAACCGAGGAAGAAAACACATACCTTCGGGCCATCTTGTCATGGGTGTCTAGTGGTGAACCGCAGCTTGGGATGATGATTGCCCAATTCAAACGTGTTGCTGGAGGTCCTGGTGTTGGTTTTGCTCAGGGTGTGGAGAGTGCTACATCTTTTGGGAAGGTAGGAGAGTTTAGTGGTCTTAATCCGAGTGAGAAGCCCAACTCCACCACTACTCCCAAACTAACCAAGATTCCACCCAAAGAGCCTCTCAAGCCAAACACCAAACATGGAGTATTTGTGGAACCTCCAAGAGCTCCACTGTTGATGCTGGTTATCTATCAAAACTAAAGGATAAATAAATATGAAAAGGGCATGAATTTGATCACCAACAAAGGTTTAGGGTTTCAACTGACAATATTCCACGAGTTTTGGTGAGTTATGATTCTGCAGGGACTAAACCAGGAAATCGGCACCAATAGCTTCCCATAGAAGGAAACCGTCGGGAGATAACGCAACCGCCATGTCAGGATACTTCTAGAAGACTCCAGAGGACGTAAGAAGACACCACAAGGAAGGACACCACCAGAGGCCGACCTGTGGGACCGACCAGTCCCACAGGGCCCACCGGTCGGTCGGCCATAGAGGCCCCATGCTTTTGTCTTCTGCAAGCTACTTCCACCGACCTCCAGGATGCATCTCGACCGTACCTCATACCTCAAGTCGGTTTGATCTAACGGACGTGGTTGATCCCTCAGGGCTATATAAGCAGCCCTAGACCCCCCTCTCCAGGCATCTCCCTCTTCATTATTCATCTCCACATCAGAAATTAGGGTTCCAATGTAGAAGTAGAGGTCCCTCTAGATGAATCTCTTCTAGTTCATCTAGAATTAGATCTAGTTCATCTAGTTGTAATCAAGAGTTAGCTTTCAAGTAGAAGACTAGATACCCCTCTAGTAGGATTAGAACCTAGTCTTATTCTAGAACTAGAAGAGAGAGAGAGGAAGAGATCAAGAGGAAGCTCCGGCCTATCGGATCAACTTCTTCATCTTGTACCTGTGGATTCAAGTTCTTCATCGACTTGCTTCAACGATTGTTTTGGTAATCAACATCTATATTTAAGTTTGAGCCATTGTTCTTATTGTTCTTAAGGTTTATGACTCTCTTTTGAGTACTTTAATTCTAGTCGCTCTAGAGTTAGAGTAGTTGGATAGTATAAGCGTAGTGCTTAGACTTGATAGCTCATATTTACTTCCTATAACGCCAGTAGTAGTGGTAGTTCGCAAGGGTGACTCTTATAGCCTTGTTGATTCTTCTATAGTCCACTTACCCGTGTGTAGGCTCGGTAGGATTATACATTTGCATAAAAGAATCATACTCTGTTGTGACCTTTTATGGCAACTTCCCCATTAAGAATAATAAACATATCACTCTTAAGTTGGATTTAGATAACCTTAGTGATCCCCTCTATACTTTTAGTTTCTCTGTCCTTGTTAGTTACTCAGGGGTTATACACTTGAGACTCATTGCTATCCATTCCTTTGGGTTCGATATTAAAACTGGGTTACTCCGGTGAAGTGCTACATCAGTAGATTTTATCTGTGCGCTTGCGGATAAAGTAGAGTGTGCATTAATTTATACCAACATCCACCCAAGAAACAGACATGGGCTCCAAAACCAAACCACTTCAGGAACAAGCTAGACACTATGCCACCAATCCATGAGGAGCTCATGCCACAAAAGAGCCAAGTAATCCACACCCACTACCGTGAGTACCAACAACCCCCTATGAGAGCGGTGAGGTACCATTGTGAGCACTGTGGGAGAGATGGACACTTGAGGGAGTTTTTCTTTCGGCGCAAGAGAGAAGAGCGTCATGCAAAGGAGTCGAACAACACAGACATGTACCATCCTTTCCATGATGTACATGTGCCGAATGTTCAAAGGAGAGTTGCTAGGCCTAGAGGTCCAATGCCGCAAGGTCGTAGGCCACAAGGAGGTCGTGCCCGGTGGGATCCTGCTTTGGTAGGTTATGGAACCCGTGGCGGTGGCTTTGTTGTTGAGCGTTACCCCCCACCGCGTGTTGAGTATCGCAATGGACGCTCTTCCCTTAGTGGACCACGTTTTCCTCAGCGTGGTGATCGTTTTCCCCGTAGGCGTGCTAGGAATGGTTTTGCTACAAACCGTTCTTTTGAGCAGCCAGCCCAACATTGGTACACTTTCCATTTTACTCACCCCAGTGTTGGACCGTATGCTCACCCTATGTCTTTTTATTGATGTAGGTAAGGCGATTGGAGAACGTTTGGTTGGTGGATTCCGGGTGCTCAAGGCATATGACCGGAAACACCAAATGGTTCTCCAGTCTTAGTCCAGTTGCCAGAAAGGAGTTTATCACCTTTGGCGACAATAGCAAAGGTAAAGTGTTGTCTCGTGGGTCGGTGCGAGTTAATGAGCATTTTGTGTTGCGTGATGTTGCTCTTATTTCTAACTTGCATTTTAATCTTCTTTCTGTTTCACAACTCTTTGATGATGACTATGAGATTCATTTTAAGCTGAATCTCAGTCGTATTTTGGATCCTCGGGGCAATCTTGTGTGTTTGATTTCGCCCTTTGGGAAAGTCTTTCGTGCAAATTTCTCGGAGTCTTTTGGCATTTCTCGTTGTCTTTTGGCTGGACCCTCCTCCTCTGATCTTTGGAAGTGGCATATGAGACTCGGCCACTTGAGCTTAGACTTGCTTGCAAGGCTTAGTTCACTTGGCCTAATCCGAGGATTGCCCAAGTTGTGCATGAAGAAGGATCTTGTTTGCCATTCTTGTAGTCATGGGAAAATGGTAGCCGCTCCCCACCATCCGGCGAATTAGGTTATGACTAAGCGCCCTAGAGAGCTTTTGCATATGGACCTTGTCGGTCCATCTCGGGTGAGCTCGGTTGGGGGGAAGTGGTACGTGATTGTTGTTGTTGATGATTTTTCGAGATATTCGTGGGTTTTCTTTTTGGCTAAGAAAACTGAGACTTTCACCTTTGTTCACAATTTGATCTTGCGACTTCAGAACGAGTTCCCTAAGAACTCGATGAGAGCTATTCGTAGTGATAATGCTACCGAGTTCAAAAACTCAGACTTTGAAAAGTTTTGTGACTCTTTGGGTTTAGAGCATCAGTTTTCTCCCCCCTACACACCGCCACAAAATGGTGTTGTAGAGAGAAAAAATCGGACTCTTATGGAGATGGCCAGGACGATGCTCGATGAGCATAGGACTCCTAGGCGGTATTGGGCCGAGGCTATTAACACTGCATGCTACATTTCCAATCGCATTTTTCTTCGTGCCTTCTTGAAAAGACATATTATGAGTTGCGTTTTGGAAGGCAGCCCAAAGTGAGTTATTTTAGAGTTTTTGGTTGCCACTGTTTTATACTCAAGAAAGGCAATTTGGACAAGTTTGAGTCTCGTTCTTCTGACGGGGTATTTTTGGGTTATGGTAATCATACTCGTGCATATCGTGTACTTAACCTTGATACTAACCGAGTCATGGAGACATCCGATGTCACCTTCGACGAGACCATGCATTGTCCCTCTTCTAGATTTGAGTGTGCAGGTGATCACGAGGTTGGCGAACCTCTTTTTGATGATGAGGAAGAAGGCACTGAAGGGATTGATGATCCAGCACTTCCTCCACTTGTTGTGCCAATTGTGTCGACTTGGACCACGACTGCTCATGGCCTCGACCCGTCTACTTCCACTACATGGGGGTCGTATGATCCACTACCTCGGCACTACTACAAAAAAGAACTTGCGCAGCGTTGCCTAAATGGGCTCTGTGGCGGGCACAGTTTTTGCCCGCCACGGTTATTCGATGGCCGGCCTGCAGCGGCCGGCCGCCGAAGCGCCCGCTGCGGTTAATCATTAACCAAAGCGGGCAACATAAGGTGCCCGCTGCGGTTAATCTTTTTAACCGCAGCGGGCTTCTTTATATGCCCGCTTCGGTTAATGATTAACCAAAGCGGGCGACGTAACTTGCCCGCTGCAGTTAAATAAGATTAACCGCAGCGGGCACCTTACGTTGCCCGCTTCGGTTATGCCTCGCTATTTAAGCCACCGTCGCCGCCACCAGAAGCGATCATCTTCTTCCTGTAGACCAAAAACGGGGGAAGAAGTTTTGCCGAATTTTTGTCCCAAATAACTTGTTTTTGAGGTTTATTTGTTTGATTTGGAGGAGAAGTACTCCACAAGAGGTACCTAGATGATCTCCACCCTCTTTCCCCTCTCTTTTTCGCTCTTTTTAGCCTCCCTTTTTAGATCTAGTTGTGTGTAGGAGAGAGAAAACTGGCATTTGTTTCTCTAAGTTCATCATGGATGCATTAATTTTATTTGTCATCGTTATTACTTCTGTCCCTAGATTTAACATAAATATAATAAATTATTATGTTTTTCTAATTCATCGTCTTTGTTTTGTGATTCATGATGTGTGTTATTAATTAAGGATCGCAGGTACGATGGACCGGTCGGAATGGATGTATAAGATCAATAGAGTACTTGATGTGCGGTATATCGTTGAAGTGAGAAAGTTTATTTCCGCTGCGAAAGCTGACCGTGAGAGATCGAACCAGACGACAATCATATGTCCATGTCATCGTTGCAAGAATCTGACCGCCTTCAAAGACGAAGGCACAGTGCAATCTCATTTGATTCGTTTTGGTTTCATGGATGATTACACGGTGTGGACTCATCACGGCGAGAGATTCGATCCGAGTGTCGGGGCGGCATCTGGAGTAAACTCAGCATCGACGGCGACGGTGAACCAAGATTCTGGATCGCACGTCTCATCAGCAACAGTAGCGCCTGCCTTCAGTGAGAGTAGTGCTCGTGACCACATCGCTGTGGAGGCAGATGTACTCCAGGATATGACAGATGATGGTGGTGGAGATGTTGAGGACGCTACGGTGCAGGACCCTGCGGATGTGCAGCTGTTTCAGGATTTAGTCAACCACATCGACGAAGACGACGTCGTGTATGGCTCCCCGAAGTGGCTGGAAAATTTCAGAGAGATGAAGCAGGCGTCACTTGATCCTTTATATAAGGACGGCGAGGAATGTCCGAAGGATTGCACGGTGCTCCGTTTCAACCTCCACATGTTGATGATGAAGGCTCGGCATGGGTGGTCAGACACTAGCTTTGATGAGCTGTTAGGTTACCTTGCTAAAACATTCCCGACGAGTAACAAGATCCCAGCAAATACGTATCGTGCGAAGAAGCTTATCCGGCCAGTGGCGATGAAGCTTAGAAAGTTCGATGCCTGCCCTAACCACTGCATCCTCTATCGGGGCATAAAGTATGAGAATTTGACGAGCTGTCCGCACTGTGGCGCCAGTCGCTACAAGAGAAATGCTGGCTGTCGCGTGGATGCAGACGACGATGAGGCCTTGCGAGGTGGTCAGAGGAAGAAGAAGAAGGGTGTCAACAAGAGCAATGTTGCAGCCAATCGCATCTTAGCTCATCAGCAGTACGAGGAAGAAGAGGGTTACACGTTGAGGAGAAGTCCGGCACTGTCGGTGTGGTACATGCCAGTGATCGACCGCCTCCGTGCGCTATTTGGGAACCCAGAGGACGCGAAGCTCATGTCCTGGCATGCATCAGCTGACCGCTTGAAGGACGATGGCATGCTGCGGCACCCCTCCGATGGCCAGCAGTGGAAAGATTTTGACAAGGCCTACCCGCAATTTGGCAAAGATCCCAGGAACATTCGGTTCGCACTCAGCACCGATGGGATGAATCCGTTCGGCGAGCTAAGCAGCTCCCACAGCACCTGGCCGGTCGTACTGACCATCTACAACCTACCTCCCCATCTGTGTCAGAGGCGCAGGTATCTTCTGTTGACCATGCTTATCTCGGGACCGAAGCAGCCCGGCAATGATATCGATGTTTTCCTGGAGCCGGTAATGGAGGAAATGAAGGAGCTATTTGATGTTGGGGTCGAGATGGTTGATGCGTCCCTCAAGGAGAAGTTCACCCTAAAAGCCATCATCTTTGTCACCATCACCGACTACCCCGGCCTCTTCTCACTGTCGGGGCAGATCAAAGGGAAGACCGGCTGCGTAATGTGCATCGACGAGACATGCTACACTTACCTCAAGGGATCAAACAAGATGGTGTACATGAGGCACAGGCGGTTCCTTCCGAGAAGGCACAGATATAGAAGAAGTGTCATGAATCAATTGTTCGATGATCAGGGCGAGCCACAGGGTGAACCACCGGCGCAGACTAGTTGGGGGCCGAAGGTGTATGAGATGGTGAAGGATATTGATCAGATCGAGTTTGGGAAGAAGAAGAAGCCACCAGAGGAGGGGACAAAACAAACGAGGAAGCGAAAGCGAGACACGACGGAGGAAGCGTCACAGGTCCCCTCTGTTCCTTTCAAGAAGAGGTCGATTTTCTTCGAGTACCTATCATATTGGAAGACACTGAAAACACCCCATGCCATCGACTGTATGCATCTCGAGAAGAACGTCTTTGATAGCACGATCGGTGTCCTGCTGGACATCCCGGGAAAGACGAAGGATGGTCTGAAGTCACGGACGGATCTTCTCAACCAGGGCATCAGGCAGGACCTTCACCCTGGGTCACCTCATAATGGTAAAGTCGATCTTCCAGGTGCGGCCTACAACCTAAGGCATGGCGAGAAGACTGCTATGCTCAACCTTCTCAGGGG
This sequence comes from Coix lacryma-jobi var. lacryma-jobi, assembly GCA_009763385.1. Classification (NCBI taxonomy): domain Eukaryota; kingdom Viridiplantae; phylum Streptophyta; class Magnoliopsida; order Poales; family Poaceae; genus Coix; species Coix lacryma-jobi. Next base: position 115,941,647 of record CM019823.1, read on the forward strand.
TATCAAGGTGCCTACCGGTTTCTCTTCCAACATTAAAAGCCTCGTCACCTTGAAAGACCTCACATTGACTGGCTACAACGCACATGACTGCCACATCATGCTGACGGTGTTCCTTCCAATTGTGATAAGGGTTATCGGTCCAGAGTACGTGAAGATGGTGGTCACTCGGATATCATACTTCTTTAACCGCATCACGCAGAAGGTCATCGGTAAGGCTGACCTCCCTGCCCTTAAGGACTTCATCGCGGAGACCCTTTGCCAGCTTGAGATGTGGTTTCCCCCATCATATTTTGATATTATGGTACACCTAATGATGCACATGGTGGATCAGATCGAGCAACTAGGCCCCGTGTACCTACACGAGATGTGGACGTACGAGCGGTTCATGTCCACCCTCAACAGATATGTTCATAACCGTGCTCACCCGGAGGGCTCTATGATCGAGGCGTACACAACCGAAGAGGCAGTGAACTGGTGTATGAGGTACATAAAAGATGGGATGGCGATTGGGTTGCGTGTCCATCAGCACGAGGGCAGAACTGCGGGCATGGGGTGCACGGGCCGAAAAGTTCGCACGGATATACCATACAAGGAGATTGAACAAGCTCATTACAACATCCTTCATCAGTTGGTGAGCATGGAGAAATATGTCGAGAGGCACATAGAAGAGATCCGCGCCGCTAATGACGGACAACGCACAGAGGCATGGGTGCAGAATGAGCACAGAAACAGTTTCATAGATTGGCTCAAGGAGCAACACGTACCCTTAGAAAGATGCCCTGATGATGAAGATACGGAGACTGTCCAGAAGCTTCTGCAAGGCCCGTCAAGCCAAATCACGACGTGGCAAGGGTACGATGTGAAGGGGTATAGGTTCCACACGAAAGAGAAGGACAAGAAGAGCGCGGCACAGAACTGCGGTGTTCGATATGAGGGCGTCGACGAGGCCACAAACACGAGGACGCAATACTATGGCCAGATCGAAGAAATATGGGAACTTGACTATGGCAAGGACGTATGTGTAACGGTCTTCCGGTGCCACTGGGTAAACCCCAAAGCGGTTGCGGTCGACAGTTTCGGGCTAACCACCGTGAACCTCAAAAGTATCGGGTACAAAGATGACCAATGGGTACTTGCAACCAATGTCGCGCAACTGGCCTACTATATCTATCCGGAGGACCCAAAGAGGCATGTGGTCGTGTCTGGAAAGCAGCGGATTGTTGGAGCTGATGGGGTCCAAAGCCCAGAACAATACAACAACTATGCAGAGCTCCAACTTTTTACCGATTTTGCAAAGAAGATCAAGGCCGTCGAGGACCGTTGCAACAAGAGCGGTATCAAGCCCTGGGCCCGTCCCGATGGTGAGAAGCGGTCCGTGAAAGCGCCCGCACCAAAATGAGATGTAATAAAGTAGTGCACAAGTTATGTCAAAGCTATGGAGATAATTTTTGTAATAAATTATTGTTAATAAGCTAACATTATTAATAACAAATCTCATTTTTGTAATAGATTTTTGTTTTTAAGTTAATATTATTAATAACAATTCTCAATTTGTTAAAATGAACAACCACAGTGGGCGTCTTAACTTGCCCGCTGCGGTTATTTAGGTTAACCGAAGCGGGCAAATTAAGATGCCCGCTGCGGTTAATGTTTACCGCAGCGGGCGTCTTAATTTGCCCGCTTCGGTTAATCGCTCTCTATAAAAGCCCCGCAACCCAGAAGGGCACTTTAGTCCTTCACGCGTCATCGTTTCAACCCCGAAGGGCTGTCGATTTCCTCCACCGCGCCGCCATCGCCATTGCCGGCCCGTCCTGCTCCGCTCTGCGCCCGTCCTGCTCCCCCGCGCCCGTCCTGCTCCGCTCTGCGCCCGTCGTCGTCCGCGCCCTTTCTCCTCCGCCAGAGCACCTCACGGCGGTGCCCTAGCCACCGGAGCCGGAGCATCGCCCGAGCCACACTGCCGGAGCCCCCGTCCGCTGCTGGTGCCCTACCCACCGGAGCCGGAGCCCGATGTGAGTTCTCTGGACTTCTCTGGTCTTCTCTCTATTGATGACAAATCCTTAGCAATAGCTTGGGCTCTGGTCTTCTCTGGACTTGAAAAGTATCTCTGATGCATGGAAATATGCACACAATTCGAATGGTTATATCTAGATTAAATGACTTCTCTGTTCGATTTGTGAGAGCAGGAATCACATTTACAGTTCTGCAAAATTTTCACTCAAGGATCTGGAGCCATAATCTGACTTTTACTGTCATGATATGGCCTTATAGCTGAATTTCATTGCTAGGGTGCATATCTACTATAATGCATCTAGCTGTTTGGTTAGAGGGTACCTGGACATGTACACAAATGCATGTGCAAGAATTGCATATTTATTGGTGCCAAGGTTCAGTGACAGTTTGACAAAAATTTATCCAAATTTCTGCTCAATGTCCTAGATAGCTTACGACAAATCCCACATCTCTTTTGGTTCACATGTCATTCCTGCTCTCCTGTAGGTTGTGCTATTCCATTATTTGTTAGTACTCCTGAACAACTAACAAATGGCTCTAGGTCAAAACTGAATGAGGAATCTGGTTATGATGCACTTTGATGCCTTTTAGTCCATATGCTTTAATCTGATATGCTCTGTCCTTATTACTGGTTACTACTCTCTGATATGCTCTGATATGCTTTGATATGCTCTGGTTACTACTCTGTCCTACTTACTACTTACTACTACTACTTACTACTTACTACTGCTACTTACTACTTACTACTGCTACTCTGTCCTACTTCCTACTTACTACTGCTACTTACTACTTACTACTGCTACTTACTACTTACTACTTACTACTGCTACTCTGTCCTACTTCCTACTTACTACTGCTACTTACTACTTACTACTGCTACTTACTACTTACTACTGCTACTTTGTCCTACTTACTACTGCTACTTACTACACCTCTATCTACTTCTGCTACTTACTACTTACTACTGCTACTCTGTCCTACTTCCTACTTACTACTGCTACTTACTACACCTCTATCAGTCAAGCATATGTTTTAGTATATGTCCTGCATTTTCAGTAAGCTATGGGTTGTGATTATTTCTCTGCACTGATTATCAGTTTGCTATGGGTTGTGATTATCAGTCAAGCATATGTTTTAGTATATGTCCTGCATTTTCAGTGAAGCTATGGGTTGTGATTATTTCTCTGCACTGATTATCAGTTTGCTACGGATTATCTTATCTTCTCCATCAGTACCCTCGATACAGGCACTTGCACTCTTGTTCCCATTTGATTGTATCCTTCAACCATATATAGACATTGTAAGACCGTAATTGTGTCTCTATACTCATATTTGTTCAAACTTCACACAGATTTCTATACCTTATCAGTAGGAACACTCACCTACTGACATGCCATTCAGTTTCGGTTGTTTACTTTGTTAAATTGAGTCATGGCATATAACATGGATTTCCCTTTAGGTAACCAGACACCCTGTCCTGATTTATTGGGCAACCATGTGACTGAGCAAACTTCTGGGGAGAATAAGTATCGGGTGATACAACCACACTATCATCTGCAGCCACACTGTAATCTGCAGATGGAATAATGACCAGTGAATTCAGAGTTTATTTGCTGCCTATGATGCACTTTGATGCCTTTTTACCCTACTATGCAAATGCCACTACCTAAGATGCCATCTGATGCTTTTTTACACTATGCAAATGCCCTACTGTCTACTACTACTTTGTACTAGTGCCTCATTACTACTCTATACTACTGTACTACTCCTCTCCCTGCTCTCTACCTAGTCTCTGTACTACACCTCTCTGTTACTACTCCCCCTACTCCTCTCTATACTCCTCTCCCTACTACTCCTCTCTGTTACTCCTCTCCCTACTCCCTACTATGGCATTTGCATTGATGATTTTTTCGAACTTGTAAGCTGAGGTAGTGGCAAATGCGATGATGTGACCCCTTTCGATTTTATGCTGAGGCAGCGGCGATGATGATCAATTGCCCCCCTACTTTCTATGCTGAGTCAGCTGCTAGACTAGGATGGCTTGTATTTTACAAGTAACCAGTTTAGCAGTGACGTGTTGACGTACGGGGCAAATCTGAGCCAAAAACTTATACGTGTCATTATTTATTCAAAAGCTTTGAACTGAGCATATTCTATACGTGTCTGTGTATATGTAGAACTGAAATGGCGGAAGACAAAACAAACGAATGGAGGGACCCTACCCCTAGCTCCTCGTCAACCAGCTTGATGAGTGAGGTGTCTGTGACTCCACCGCCGAAGAAGCAGCGTACGGAGGAGGGCAACGATCCCACGTACGAACCAGGCGCGGACGAAGCAGAGACTTTCGAGGTTTACGCAACACGCTGGCTTTCTAACATGTACAAAGATGCGATTGAATCACTAAAGGCTCGTGACTCATGTCAACAGCTGCCGATTGTGCCTCGTCAGCTCGAGTTTGGGGACAAAGACGCGCTCAGGGAGGAAGAAGCCCCCGCTCCCTCTACGGCAACCTCTTCGTCCAAATCTAAGGGCCAGAAGAGGGTGAGGGGACAACACGGGAGGCACAAGTTGGACAAAGAAAACGAGGTGCATGTCATCGATGCGGTGGGGCCAGAGGGCAACCCAATAGCTCCAGATACAGTCATTGGCAAGTTCAGCAATCAAGTGGCGTGTATAGCCAAGGAGAAGGTGGAGATCACTTGGCCCAACTGGCACGATGTACCGAAAGACATAAAAAACAATGTCTGGGGTGAGGTGACAAGGAGATTCAGATATCCGCCCTCAGCTGACATGGAGAAGTGCCAAGAGTGGGCTTTGCACGTGGCGTCGACTGCGCTTCGCAACTTCAGGTCCATGTTGACCAGAAATTACCTGAACAAGGGGAAGTCGCCACTGCTTAAGTACAATATGGTCAAGGCACACGTGTGGGATGCTTTCTGCGAAATGAGAAAGACACAAGAAGCAGAGGAAAAGAGCGCCAAGTTCAGTGAGCTCGCAAAGAGGAACAAGAATCCTCACCACTTGGGCATGACTGGCTTTGCCGGTCAGAGGACCAAGTGGCAGCAAGAAGAACAAGCAAGACGGGCTGCCGGGGTTCCAGATCCGTATGAGGGCATCGACCCAAGGGCAAAGGACTACATGAGGGCCCGCATTCCAAAGAGGCTGAAGCCCGGGGCGACCAAGTTTAACGAGCCCCACCTCGAGGACGTCGAGAAGACTTTGATGGAAAAAGCAAAGCATAAGGACAGCATCGTGGTCCGTCGGGGCCACGACTTGCTCACCGAGGTCCTAGGAACCCCCGAGCACCGCGGCCGCGTTCGTGGTGTCGGGTCCAAGATGAGCTGGAAGTCAGTTGAGTCGTGGCAATCCGACGCGGCCACATACAAGTCCAGGCAAAGGTATAAAGATGAGCTATATAACAAGGGCTTCAATGAAGGCGTGGCTGAAATGATCAAAAGCTCAATAAAGGAAGCCTTCACGAGCAACGACCCGGAGATGGTCGCAATGAGGTCGAAGATGTTTGATCACCATGGCCTGCCCAATCCTCAAGCAAAGGAAAAGAAAGCCTTACTGCCGATGAACGAGGATCGCCCAAGGGTCTCGAACGAGGACTTCAAGGAAAACCAGCACGTCCAACTCCTCATCCCGTTCGGAAGGTCCAAGAAGATGGTGGTGGCCGAGGGATGCATTCTTGCACCCCACGATATTCACGACTTCAACAAAGACAACACCCCTGAAGACTATGTGGTCGTGAGCCCGTTATGGCACGTTCCCGACCAGGAACATTTTGAATTGGACCATCCCAACCTACAAACGGCCAGGTACCTAGGGCAGGCACTTGGATTGGAAGTCCTATGGAACCGCGAGGACATCGAGATCATTGTTCGGACGCCAACTCCAACGCCGACACCAGCATCACAACCATCAGCCGCCGGATCTTGTCCTCCGGAAGATCCAGATCACGACAGCGATGATGACGAAGAAAAGGGCAGGGACAAGGGCAACGAAAAGGACAAAGGAGAAGGTGGTACCGAAGGCGGGGACAAGGAAAAGGTAGAAGGTGATGGCGGGGAAAAGGAAAAGGGCACTGACATGGGAACTGTGTCTCCCCCGCCTCCAAATAGTCCGCCGATCGGCCCGGTCCATG